>CM067854.1:30359642-31040357 GCA_034642435.1 Megalocaria dilatata
ATTTCCACAAAAATTATTTTGGTGGATGTTTGTGGAAATAAATTACTGTCTCATATACATTTTTTTAATTAAAATGAATTTCCACCAAGTAAAGACCGAATCTATCAAATATTTAATGAAAAAATACATTTCACCTACTTACCACGTGTAATTTAGTAAAAAAATATATAACTGTAGTGATTTTTTCTAAATATTAAACTCTACCTATTCCACATTCACCATAGAAATCACACAAAGTGTGTAAAGTATTTTTATGGACACAGTTATTACCAAATATCATGTATATAAGTGAAAAACCAAAATAAAATTATTATACATAAAAATAAAAACGTGTTTTTTTGATATTTGATTATCTCAAATTTTATAAAAATTTTTTCGAGTTATTTTCTAAGAAATTCTTGAGCCTGTCTTATGCATTTTTGGACAAGAATTTGGTTTTCATAATATATCTATACGAAACAAACGTTTTTTCGTATCCTTCAAGTATTTTTTTAATATTTCTAATCATTATTCTATATTTTCTTTGAATTCTTTCATTGCTTCTGGTGCTGTTTACTAAGTGTTAATTCCAAAGGTCAACTAAATTTAACCTGTGTGTAATTAAATGATTATTTAATTTGATTTTGAAAAGTTTTTGAGGAAAACATTTCTCATAAAATTTTAATTTGTGGTGTCGTTAGCAGAATTAATCTGTTTGATATTAAAGATATTGTTAATCCTTCTATCAAGTAAAACCCCCCTTTTTATTATTGTTTTTATATATAATAATTATATTTTAGTTCTTCACTCATATAAATGATATTATTTGGATATAACTGAGTTTAAAATTACATAACAAAAAAAAATAAAAAGAAATTTTTTCTTGTTAGAAAATTCAAAAAATCATACAGTTTCTTTCTGTTAACCTCCTACAAATTTGAATTTAAAAATTTTTTTTAATCAAAAACGTTTAGAATAAAATAAAATAAATGTCTTTCGAGCACACTGTGTCAATTAAGTAGACAAAAGAACTAATACTTATTACACAGTATTAAAGGAAATGAAAGAAATTCAAAGAAATATAAATTGTCAACCAAAAATTATTAAATGAATACCTAAAGAGTACAATTTTTTTTCGTTCCTTGTTTTATGAAAACTAAATTCTTTTCCAAAAATGCATAGAAGTTCTTGAGGTAATGTTTTGAATTTTTGGAAAAGAATAAAACAAGAAACGAAACAAAATTTTGTACTCTTAAAGTATTTATTTAATAATTTCTGATTGACAATTTATATTTCTTTGAATTTCTTTCATTTCCTTTGGCACTGTGTAATAAGTATTAATTCTATATGTCTATTGAATTGACACAGTATGTTCTAAAGACATTAATTTAATTTGAGTCTAAACCTTTTTGAATAAAAATTTTTTTGAAATTAAAATTTGTAGGAGATTAACAGAATAAATTTGTATGATTTTTTAAATACATTACAAACTTTGTGTTACGAATGCAGAATACGTAGGGTTTAATATTCAGAAAAAATCACTATAGTTCTATATTTGTTTACTGAATAACACGTGGTTAGTAGGGTGAGATATACTTTTATTAATTAGGTTCATTTTTTAGATAGGAAGGTGGACTGAAGGGATATCGACGTTGAAATTCAAAATCGCCTTTTTGAAGATGTGCTACATGATTTCGGAATTTTTTGAAGGAACTTTTTTTGAGAGTTATTTTCGGAGAAATTCTTGAGGTTATGTTGTGCATTTTTGGAGAGGATGTGGTTTTCATTATAAATTGATACGAAACAAGCGTTTGTAGCCTTTAAGTATTTATTTAATATTTCTAATTAATATTCTAGATTTTCTTCGAATAATTTTATTCCTTCTGGTGTTAAAATTCCCTTTTATTTTTCTGGATATTTTCCAAACTACACATCCGACCAATCTAAATACAGATGTAATTAAATTAGAGTTCGCCAAAAGTCCCATATTTTTTTTTATTACGAATCAAAATTTTTGATACATTCTAAAAATCAACCGAGCAAATGTAATGAGAAATAGAAAATATTGGTGAATACATAAACCAATTCACATATCGAATATGAAATTGATTCGACCTATCATATATAGGTTTTTTGGACTTTTCTAGGCTATTTCTACTTAACGTTACTCTATGTGCATTTATCAATGAAACACTCTGTTAATCTCTCGCACATTTCAATAATGCTGAAGATAGAAATTATTGATAGTTCATTAAAATGTATGGTATTGGAGGAAAATTTAAATAAAGACAATGTAAAATCAGAATATATATTTATTGTTGTTCAGTTGTTTATCATATCTGTACTGGAGGGAAAAAAGAAAATAAAGTTCGATTAATTACTGTTGAAAATTATAAGTCGTAGAAAATGAAAAACTTGGGCAATTCATTCATGATGTTATTTTGTGCTTCCCAATAACTTCGTGAGTCTAGCTGATAGATTCTGTACTCTCGCTTATATTTATCATGTGTGGTAATTGTGTGGCCATGGAATTTCTTTTTGGAGGTGGGCTTCTTAGTCTCGAGGTTTTTTGTGCAGAAATCGCAACCTGAAGTGTATATTGTCAAGAATATTAGTTTATTAATTTTATATTTTCAGTGAAGCGCATGCTCTAAATGATCACTTTGCAATTTTGAATGAAAAGTTCTTATTATATATGAATTTATATACACATGCAATTTACTAAACATCAAAAAATTTTCCTTCGACTGAGCTGAAATGAAAGTTTGACTGAATGTTTGTTGTTAATTAAGCGTTGTGATAAATATCAGGTTCGTAATGGCCTATAACATATTTTTTCAGATGAAACCCTCTCAAAAATTAATCATACAATACGTGATAACTAAATAACGTAGGTTGAACTCCTTTTAAACATATGATATAACATGATACAATATCAACCGCAAAACTTATGATTTTAAATTTTTTTCTCATAAGTAGAAGGCTATTTATGTATATCAGGAATCAAAATACAGTTCCTTGTGGCACACCGTATTTCATTATCGCTAAATGGCTCTTCTACTCATCGATCTTTATATACTGCTTCCTGTCCTAGAGGTAACTATTTAATAAATATAATATAATTTCCTTTCATGCAATATCGGAAAAGTCTTAACTAGATCAATGAAGACGCATCTTCTGAAGATCTGTTATATCTGAATCCATACTGGCTACCTTCCAATACACTATGATGTTCCAAAAATCTCACTATTCTAATTTTCAGAAGTTTTTCCACAACCTTAGCAACACTGGACAGCAACAATATTTGTCTATAGTTTTCAAGGTGGTAGTTTTCTCATTTCATATTTCATTAATGGAATATGTGCAGCGTATAGTCATACAACTCGACATCGCAGAAAATCCAACATCTCATAAGAAAAACTCTATTTTTCAAATGAGTTTGTTGGTCTATTGTCTACAGTCAGGAAAAATTGATTTCTTGCATTCACATTGTCACTTTGCCTTAAAAAAATATTCTTATAATAATAACAGAAATCCATTTATCGGTGGTTTTGTAGAACTCTTTTTTTTTAGATATCTCATGAAAGGGTTTAAAGAATCTATCTTTATGTCTTCATATTCTACAATCCTGTATAACTTTTCAAAACAACAAGGTATGATTTAATCAGTTCCTATAATACTGCAGAGAATTGAAGAGAAAAATTTAATTTCTATTTAATTCAACCACTATGCTATTTTTACAAAATATAGAGGCTTTATTACCGTGGCGCCAAGAATTAAGTGAACTTGTTTTGTTAAATAATTTCACTGTTTTGAACACCGCAAGTTAATTCGAGAATTTGTAGAATTCTTTACTTGAATAGACACAAATCTGTTTAGATACTGTGAAAGTATTTCAGACAACCTTATCTCTATGAGTTCAAGTTTAGACTATGCCTAATTTGACAGGGTTCTGTGGTTTGAAGTAAACATTCGATTATTTGACAATTCATAAGGAGTATAAGCTATGGGAATAAAAAGTTCTAGAAATCGAGACAATGTTACTACATACATCTGTATAACAATTCTATACTCAAACAAACTCGACAAGGTTTTGTTGACCACAGAGGCAAATTGCAGACATGCGCACGTTTCAAACTCATTGGTTTTCGTCAGTGCAATGTATGCTAGAGACTCCAAATCTGTCAAGTATCGCTATACATAGAGACACTAGTGCCATCTAGAGTATGCAAAATCCATACAAGATATACCTTTGCGAGTTAATTCAAGTGAAGAAATGTATTCTCGATATTTTTCACGTTACTAACGCAGAAAAAACTTTCCTCATACTGAAATCAGACCATAATTTGCCGTAATGCTCATAATTAGCATATTCATAATTGACAATTTGTTTTGAGAAATATAAACATAGTTTTTCTAAGGCATTTCGATTTAATTCTTGAAAAATTAAATTATGAACAGGTTTTATAGGAAAATTCTGTTTTTATATTTAAAATTAAATATCCCCTACGAAGAATATACTCTTTAAGTTCATCTTGTTGAGTCATGTTGAAAATAGACTCACATCTGAAAACACCCTGTGTACTTTTAGACATATAAAAGAGGAAATGAAAACAGTAGTTACTTAAATACAAAACATTCCAAAACAACCTACGTGAACATTATTTCCTGGAAGCTCCATGCAATCATGCCAAATCTTGTTAGTCAGAGTCTAATTCAGGATGCTTATTCAGTGAAACCTCGCTGATAGAGCTTAGTGGTGCCATTCTCTCAATGCTACTTACTGATGGTGTCGAGTCAGATTCTTCCGCATCTTCTTCTTCCTCTTCTTCGACCATAGTGGCTAAAAGATTGTCATTTTCTTCTGGTGTTTCCCAAGCTAGTTCGCTAGCGCTGTCTGAAATGAAGCTTTCTTTGTTATATAACGTAATTCTTTCGTAAATCAGTAATCAATTATATTTTCATTGGAAAAGGTCTTTCAACAAGAAATTTCACTTTAAATTTTAGAAAAAAATGCAGAGTTTTTGGAGAAGTTCTTGAAATTATGTTTCGGATTTTTGAAAATGATTTGGTTTTCGTAAATATAAAATCAGAAACAAAATTTTGTCACCTTCAAATATTTATTTAGTAATTTTAATTGACAATTTATATATGTTATGTTTTTTATTCGATTTGATACTAAATAATGAGTTTTGGTTTTATATGTCCACTAAATTTAAGCAGTACTTATAAGACATTAGTTTAATTCTAAAAGTATTTCGTTAAAATTTTTTGAAATTAAAATTAAAAAGGCTAACATAATAAATTTGTTTTGATATTTAAATTTTGTAATAATCCTTAAATCAAGTAAAAAACCTCTTCTTATTGTATATATAATATATAATTATATTTTGGTTTCCCTAATTCATTATATAAATGTCATTTGGTTTTAACTAAGGCCATAAAATACCTTAGAAGCTTTGTGTAATTTTTGTGATGAACATAGAATACGTTGGATTTTTAAAGTTCTCTAATTTTAGTGTTTGCTCAATAAGGATACCGAAGGGTCTGCCTCCTAAGTTATTCCTTGTTAACTGATTTTATTTTTGAAGTAAAATTGACGAAGATCTTATTTACATGTGCTACATATTTTGAGAGATTTTTGAAGTAACTCAATTGAATATTTTAATGTATAAAATATTTTAAATAAATTAGTTTTGGAGAAGTTCTTAAAGTTATGTTTTGCTTTTTTGACAAAGATTTGGATTTCACAAATATAACATCAGAAAAAAATTTTGTCTCCTTCAAATATTTATTTAGTAATTTTAATTCACAATTTATATTTGTTGGGTTTTTTATTCCATTTGATATTATATAATGAGTTTTGATTTTATATGTCTACTAAATTTAGGCAGTGCTCATAAGACATTAATTTAATTCTAAAAGCTTTTGAACAAAATTTCTTGAAATTGGAATTTATAGAAGGCTAACAGAATAAATCTGTTTTGATATTCAAATTTTGAATTCTTCATTAATTACTTACCTCTAAAACTTATTCTTTTTTCTCTCTTACTATCTGCTCGTTTCAACATTCTCGCTGGTGGTTCTTCGGGTGGAACTTCTACTATAACCGGAATTATATCTTTCTTATTATCGTTGTCATCTGTTTTCGTTATTCCATTTTTTACATTATTCGCTTTGCCGTTCAGAACAATTTTTGGAATAGTCGCATCTACCTCGACACTAGCCTGAAATAGAATTAATTTTATTTTATTAAATATTTAACATTCAATAGTACATGCGTAAGATTGAAGCAAATATTATTCAGTCTAGATTTAATCATACCATAATTAAACCTTGTCGATATTGATATATTCTTTTATGAATATCGTTTTAGACTTGTGCCTATTTAACTTCTTTTCGATAAATAAATAAATTAAAAAATATTCTCTAGAAGTGATAAAAGAAAATACAGTAAAAGTTTGCCTCCATTAATACACGATTTCCTATTAATGCATGATTTTCATGGGGAACCGAACATGGAAGCATTCAAATGTTATCTAGATGATGTTATAACTTCCAATATCAAATTTATTAACCTTGAACCTGAAATTTATATGAGAAAGATTTTAGTGAAACTGCCAAATCGGTTTCATCTATTAAACACCTTTTATTTCAAATATTGGAAGAAAGGATATCAATTCCCATTTCAGTTCAAAATATTTCGCAACTAATAGTTCATATGTCAAATTTCTGATAGTTCATCTATTCCTTCTAAAAAATTCTCTGTTCTGTTGGCAACATAAATGTCAGTGTAATACAAAGAAATAAAATAAAAAGAGGGTTATACTTGATAGAAGGTATATAAAATTATTGAAATATTTTAATATTAGCCTTCTTCATATTTAATTTCAAAAAATTATTTTTAATAATTATAACTTCAGGAATTAAATTGAATTAATGTCATATAATTACCACTTATATCAAACGACATATAAAATAAACATTCATTATAAGACATCCAAATGATATAACAAAATCCAATAAATAAAAATTGTTCACCAAACTCTTATAAATCAAATATTATTAGTAGACAAAATTTTGTTGCTGCTCATCAATCTTATGAAAACAGATATCTTTCAAAAATGTTTAACATAATCTTAAGAATTTCATCATAAGACTATCTTACTTAGAATATTCCATATTATTGGATATCTAAGTTACTTTTTATAAAATTTCAAGATATGTAAAAACATTACTAAAAAACAAGTTTTAAGAGAGACTTTGCTTCGTCAGTACTCAATTATATTCATATTCAATAAAATATAACATCAATCAACAAAATATTTTCTCACCTTTTAACAATTCAAAAAGCTTCTGGTAAATGAAAACTGAGTGTAATGTTAACTCAAATAAATAATTCTGTGGTTTACCATTGATCTAAAAGATTGATTATTATAACAGAGGCCGTTAAATTGCCTTTCAATCTTTTAGATCAATGGTAAACCACAGAATTATTTATTTGAGTTAACATTACACTCCATTTAAATTTTCAGTGCTCATTTACCAGAACCTTTCTGAATTGTTAAAAGGTGAGAAAATATTTTTGTTGATTGATGTTATATTTTATTGAATATGAATATAATTGAGTACTGACGAAGCAAAGTATCTCTTAAAACTTGTTTTTTAAAATTTGATAAATTTTGTTATATTTATTCTATCAAGTAAAAAGCCTTTTTCTATTTTACTTGTTTTTTAGTAATGTTTTTACATATCTTGAGATTTTATAAAAAGTAACTTAGTTAGATATCCAATAATATGGAATATTCTAAGTAAGATAGTTTTATGATGAAATTCTCAAGATTATGTTGAACATTTTTGTAAGATATCTGTTTTCATAAGATTGATGAGCAGAAACAAAATTTTGTCTACTCAAAATATTTAATTTATAGGATTTTGGTTAACAATTTTTATTTATTGGATTTTGTTATCATTTGGATGTCTTATAATGAATGTTTATTTTATATGTCGTTTGATACAAGTGGTAATTATATGACATTAATTTAATTTAATTCCTGAAGTTACAATTATTAAATATAACTTTTTGAAATTAAATATGTAGATGGCTAATATTGAAATATTCAGAGAAAAATTTACAAAGAACATAAAATTTCAATTATCATGTCAAATTTCTTCTATTTTGTAAAATAAATATTTTTCAATCGAGATGTCATTAGAAATAAGGTCGATGTTAAAATTTTGGTTTATTTATCCAGGGAATAATAAACTAAATAAGTGTTATTGATGTCGCGTAAGTGGAGAATAATTTGACCAACCTTTCTGTTATTTTCTTGAAGAATAGCAGCTTGTTCCTTTGACCAAATGATACTTGCATCAGTTTCGTATTCTTTCCTAAGCTTGTACTGTCGATCGGTCCTGTATAATTCGTATGACAGACATATTAATACAACAACGAAAAATATGGATAATATTATAACCACGAGCTGTTCTGTATCTTCTTCTTCTTCTGTCTCCGTTGAGTACAAGGAAGTGTATAGGACTTTATGTGGTGCATCTTCTACCCATGTTTTATCTTTACCCTGAAATAGGAACAACTTTGATTTTTTGAATAGCACTGGATTATTATAGGAGGGCACAGATAATTTTAACACACTAGCAACAGAGGATATCATTTCGTCCAAATGTTTAGATTCTGCCTATCGGTAGACAAACACACTCACTTTCAGAAGTCTTAGTTTCCCCTAATTTTGTAATTTAAAAAAAACTTTTTGAAATATCTAATGATCTGTTGGGTACAATAATCAACAAAAAGTAAAACAAATATAAATTAGGTCAAATTTTTCAAAAAATTACCAAGGTAGGTGTACCCTTTATGCGAAATACGATGGATCCCTTTGCGAGACCAAAGCAGAAGTAAGTGAGCTTTCGGAAAACTGCTTCACATGTACTTTCACCATCGAGGCTATCGATGACGTTCTTGCAGTCATTGTAACCAGAAGAGTGACGAGTGACTTTGCAATATAGAATTCAATACATGTGAAATTGAAAGTAAAGTAAGTAAACTTGATACTTCCACCGCGCCACTTCTTCTTTCCGAATGGACTACTGCACTTCCATCTCCCTCCAGATGAGTTTAATAATGACTTCTTCTAAGTAAAGGAGTATTCTGTCTGGAAGCTTATTGACTGCTGGTATTATTCCCATTTTTAAGAAGACGAATAAGTTTAATCCCGAGAAATACCACCCGATAAGTTGAGTGTCTAAGTACGTAAATGAAGACTATGATTTCCAACCAAATGACAGCTTTTCTCCTTATTCAGAACGTAGTGCCTAAAGACCAAAACGGTTTCATTTTGGGTCGTTCGGTGATCACGAAATTATAACGCTGTCGGGACGAATGGACTAGAGCCGTAGATGACAGTGTGGGTGGATGTACTGTATTTGAACTTTTAGAAGCCGTTAGATCGCGTACCAAGGTGTAAATTGTTGCATAGGCTTTTGAGCACGCTGGCATTCGGGGTAGTTTGATTCGCCGTGTCGCTACATTCCTGAAGGGTGAATCCTTTCGTGTACGAGTGAGCGGTGTTTACTTTATATTACAGTGTATCCTCAGCGGAGTACGCCAGGGATCAGCGCTTGGTCCACTGCTGTTCGTCATTTATGTTGCATACATTTCTTCCCAGCTACTGTCGCGCTATTACTTTGTTGCTGATAATACCAAATTATATCGGGTGTTTTTTTTAGAGTGATGAACTTTCTATAGAGATAACAGTGATTTGACAGAAGGTAGAAGCCATGTTGTTTTGACATATCTGTTCAGAAAGCATTGAAAAATTATCATGGAAACACTCACGCCGCAATAACGTTTATAAATTGTTGAAATTTATTTTCAAAATCAGTGTTCAATTTGCCAAACTTATAGAGCACTTCGTGAAATTTATGGTTTACATAATCTCCATCAGAGCAGCTTATTCGTCGAACTAACGATAGATTTTGGACAACATTTTCTCTACTCGATTCAACAACAACAACAACAAGATAAAGATCTGTACGTACAGAAGACAATATCGGTGCTGTAAGTCAAAGTGTAAATGATGATCCAGATTTGCGTAACGATCTTGGTCTACACCTATACAAGATCCAACTGGTTCAAGAACTAAAGCCATTTGACCATAATAAGCTTCGTTTGTTTGCTGATTGGGCCCTAGAACAGCTTGAAGTTGATCCACTTTTTTATCGTAAAATTGTGTTTAGTCATGAAGCTCATTTCTGGTTGAACGGCTATGTAAATAAGCAAAATTGCCGTATATGGAGTGAAACCAATCCTCAAGAAGTTCTGCAGGTTCCATTGCATCCTGAAAAATGCACTGTATGGTGTGCTTTACACGCTGGAGGCGTCATCGGTCCATATTTCTTTAAAAACGATACTGGAGCTAATGTTACAGTGAATAGTACTCGTTACAGATCGATGATCTATGATTATTTGCTTCAAAATTTGAATGGCATCGACTCAGAAGTGTTTTGATTCTAACCTCATGCTGCTACCGTAACAATTGATTTATTGAAAGAAAGATTTGGCAGAAATATTATTTCGAGAAATGGTCCAATTAATTGGCCTCCAAGATCATGCGACATAACTCCACTGGATTATTTTCTTTGGGGTTATGTCAAGTCATTGGTTTATGCTGATAAACCAGAAACAATAGACGCTTTTAAAGACAACAAAGCTCGTGTTATTGATGAAATAAGGCCTGAATTACTCGAAAAAGTGGTCCAAAATTGGTCTGGTCGAATGCGGTTCCTCAGAGCTAGTCATGGTGGACATATGCCGGAAAATATTTTTAAAACGAAAATGTCATAAAATTATCTTTCAAATAAAAATAAATTTGGCTTCAATCTTAATTTAAATGTGTTTTATTTCAATTTGAAGTTTTATCACTCTGAAAAAAAAACCGATACTTGTTCAAACGTAAATTGATTCATTTCGTTTATGTCAAATATTATACTAACTTTATGTCAGATCATGAATCATAGAATTGTTGTCAGACTCGAAATAATCACTATTTCGAAATTCCAACTCTAGGTGCCCCACTCTTTATTGAAGTTAAGAGAAGAAGACCAATACGAGACTAAGAAATCATTGGCAAGAACTAGATGAGGATATATGTAATGCATGGATCAAAAAAATTTCATTTAAAAAAGAAGGAACAAATGAAGAGGAGGCACTTTAATGCTTGCCCGTCATATGGTATTATCCTGATATACTCCTAGATCTTCTGTGAAGATCCAGAAGCTTTATTTAGCTTGTACTAGTTAGGAGTTCAGTTCTGTTCTGGTTAGGCATTGTTACTGCGTCTTTACGCCACCTTAGGCACAGCACTGTTAATTTTCTATCCAACAGTAAAATGGTGGCCGAAACCCGTCTAACTAGACAAATTTTGTCTACTTGAAATGGGCTTGAGCCCAGGACTCTAACCACTGAGCTATCGGCGTGGTTCATAAATATATCATGTCATATTTCGAATCAACATTCGTATCCAAATAAACTCATTTACCACATTTAATCTTACCTGACTTATATTCAAGTTTGGCGTACCAGGTAATTTTTCATGGAAATCATCGAAATGGGGGCTACATTGAGCACTCCTCACACCCTGCGAATTTGATACATTCACTTTTTCAGCCCCTGTCTTTGTGAACAGCATATACTCTTCCAATGGCTTCATAAGGTGCTCATTTACCTCAATCACGATATCTGAAAATGTCGTTCATTAGAAAATGTTATTGGAATTGAATTAAATACAGAATATACAGGGTTCTCCAATAATGTGTAGCGCTTCCATAGCTGCCGAACCAGACATCTTAGTTCGAAAATAGGTTACTTGTACTTTCATTTCTGCGTCTCAGGAAATAATTTTCTAATATACAGGGCGTTTCCAGAAAAAAATTTCAACAAATGGTTGAATAATTTCTACCCAGGTTTCAATGTTTCAACTATTTTTAATATCCTTTAGTTATTATGTGCACTATTCAAATAATAATTGAATAATTTTTGGAAACACCCTGTATATTAGAAAATAATTTCCTGAGATTCAGAAATAAAAGTAGCTTTAGAACGAAATTTTTAAGATGTCTGCTTCGGTAGCTATGGAAGCGTAACGCACTATTGCAAGATCCTGTATAGACACTTTAGAACCGTTCTTCGGCTTAGGTTGGTTCAAGCAAATATGGAATTCTTTTGAGAAACATTTCGAAAATAACAATAATAATAGTTTAGTCGCTGATAAATTTACAATATACAAAATGAACATGCATTAGAGTCTGATGTAGTGAATTGAACATAAGAAACTTCAGTTTCAAAAACTATAATTGAACGTAGTATCGTTCTATTTTATATTCGCATATATTTTTTGTAATTTTTTTCAAAAATATTTAAAACAGTTATATAGAATAGAATGTTGAACTGGATGGAAAAGAAAAACTATTTTACCAAAAACCAACATGGATATAGGAGAAACCGAAGCACCCATTGACGTATTAGGATAATAAGTCCATGGAAGCACCACAACAGCGCTAATGGATGCTTTGAACGAAATTGTTGAGACTACGGATGATTGCGAATTTGTGGAGATGCTCAATTTCGACTTGAGCAAAGCGTTTGATTCAGTTTCATATGCTTACTGAAGAAACTGCACGCTTATGGTTTCAGGGGCAGTGTACTAAAGTTAATGGAGTCTTATCCAGGCAATAGGACTCAGAGAATTTATTGGAAATGTGTTACTTCCCCAGAAAAATATGTGAGTCGCGGGGTACCTCAGGGATCCATATTTGGTCCCCACACTTTTTTTATGTACATTTACCACTTGAACATCATGAACAGTAATTGCTTATATTTATATTCTGATGATGCGTCCATAATTGTGCATTCAAAGTGCAAGGCCGGAAAGAACAAAGCTCAAAAGTAATTATCTAATATATATTTTCAATTCTTAGAATTAAAAAATCATAAAAAAATGTTCATTTTATTTACTTATGAAAACCTCCAATCCACTGTGAACACTTGACTAAACGTCGAGGTACACACCCTCCATAATTTTCGCTGATGATAGTCCAGGACTGTAAAACTGACTGAATTAAATCATTTTTGTTTCGTGACGCTGCTCGTTTAATTTCAATCTTCATTAGCCCATATGTTTTCAATGGAACTAAGATCTGATGAAGCTGCTGGCCATGAAATGGTTGTCACTTGGTGTTCTTGCACCCAAGCTTGAGTATAGGCCGAAGTATGGCATCTTGCATTCTCCTGCTGAAAACGCCACCTTTCTGGATATAAACCATGCGCCGTTTCAAGGAGAAAATCGTTTAGAATGCCACAATACTCTTCACTATTAATGGTACCATCAACTATACAGAGACGCGTAGCATCACGCTGAGATATTGTTCCCCAAACCGTTATTTTGGTGAGAAATTTGGAAATTTGAACGGTAACAGGTTGTTTTGATAGGATTTTTAAGTGATATATAATTTCTTATCGCATGAACGAAAACATCTACATCTCATAAAATATCTACATATCATAAAATAAAAAATACTTTCACTTACTTGACAGACAGCCACTGTACCTTTTGTAGGTGGCAAACCTAGGATCACTTGTGTTGTGGCCTCCAATTTGCACTTCGTTTGCTCCCATTTCAGGCACGTTAGTGAAACTTTGAGGATCCACTTTATCCATTATTATAACCTCTTTATCAACCATCAGCTCATATTCGTCCAAGTATCTCTTGTAATAAACTGAATGCCGTGCCCCATTGATGAAATTCTTGCTCTGTACCGTTGCTGAGTACACTTCACCTTCCCGATCTTCTTGGACGATTAGGTAGCCTTCGGGACTTAATCCAACCAACAGGTAGTAACTCCGACTGAAAAAATATTATTTAATTCCATTAGTATATTATATTGAAAACATGAATAATATTTATGTAAAATTTTTCTGGAGTCCCTGGCACCCTAAGCATCATTTCTGGCCTGCTTCTTCGATCAAATCCGACCCTATATTGGGAGTTCCGCAGTTGAGATTAAAGTGGCCTACTTGCCCGTTGGGCCTATGGTCACTACCCCCCATGGGCGCGGGATTGGGATACGTCCAATCAGCACGCAAAACGAAACAGTAGTCCCCCTTTGCTTCCAGTATAGACTGGTAGCTTCAAAGCACTATCCAACCTCTACTGCAGTGGCAGGAAGGAAGTAAAGGTTGTTTTGTGTGATCTACCTGCCCTCAGGCCTAGGGTCACAGCCCTCATGGGCGTGGGATTAGGATACGCCGAATCAACGCGCCAACATAGTATCGTAACTTCCAGTTTGGCTTCAGTTTTCAAGACATAGGCCCCCACTGGCATAGGGCGAAGCACTATCCAAACCTCTTCTAACTATGCAGGTTAGCTTCCGAGTTGTAAAACGCTATTCACACGGCAAGGAGACAGAACCCCTCTAGCCCAGCATGCAGGCTTTCAACCACTGCGCCTACGAAACCTATCCTCTAGTAGAGCGGCCAGGATTACTCCTGTGGGCAGCCACCCTCCCGTGATAGCAACCATCGCGTCATTGCTGAGAGTTGCTTCAGGAACGCATTCCCTTGCAAATTTAGGGCCTTGGAAATCCAGGCGTTGCTAAAGCCAACTCGGGTAATGCGGGATTGGTACACCCCTCAGTACTGTAGGATCCAGGACGCTGCAGAAAATCAGGGTAGTGCTCCGATAAAACCACCACCAGAGCCCCGAACATCGACCTTTCAATCCACAGTGACCGCCCTGCATGCGACCACCCATCAACAACAGCTCCAATCTCGTTCCACAGTAACGAGCAACTCAGCCTTCAGCCACAGATCACCCCGAAAGAGACACCTCAATGAGTCTATATCTTCTCTTCGAGAAGCTTTCCAGTCTTTCAAATCTTTCATAAGTCTCTATCATCCAGCTTGTATCATATACACTTTCATTTGCTCCCCTCATCATTTCGTCTAATATCACCATTCGTTCTTCCAAATACTTTGTACATTCATACAGGACAATTCTCAATATCTCCACATACACAGATGTCATTCTCAGAAAGGCTATCATTATCTTGACAGACCAGTATGAGATATACCCCTAATCCCATGAAAAGAATCGAATAATCAGGTTGAAATTCCAAGAAATTGTTCAAAAATCTGAACAGCTTAACGATGAAACTTCATAAACTATTACTTGCTTTCCTAGCTCAAAATATCTATCTTGAAGTTTTCGAAAGGAAAATTATTTAAATCATCAGTGAGTTAATCTACGGCAAGCTAATTAGTCTAAGTTTAACAATGATGAAAAGCTTGAGCGCTGTTTCAAACATGGCTTTATAGTTTCAACAAAAAAATAAGAATTTCTATTTGTCCCTTGTGTCCAATTTACTCGATGTTTTCCAATTCTTATTTGCTGGTTGTATTGGAAACGAAATTACCATTGTTTCTAATGAGTTAAGAGTGTTACTCACTTATTTTCTGTTTGCAGCAACAAGAGGGCGGCATATTTCCTATTATTATCTGTACTCGAGAATGCCAACTGTATCTTCACTTGGTCAACTGACCCATTCAAAACATATTCCCTCCACAGTATTGAATCTCCACTGAAGTCAGCTCCTTTCTCGTCAGAGCAAAATTCTCCATAATAACTTGTGTGTTCACAGTCACAAGTATGCTCTTGATTCCTGAAATCTTCTATGCATATACCTCCATTCTGACATGGTAAGGAATCGCATTTCATGCTACAGTTCGCTATCACTCCTGGAAAAAATCAATCTAAATATGACGAATTTAAGAGAAGAATATAAATGTTAATATTAAATAGTGTAGATCCATAGCTGCAAATAACAACGTCTGATAGATCCATCTCCAATCAAACACAAAAAACATTAGCTGTTTTTTTTATATTATATTGATCCTGATGCTCCTAGATCTTCTAAGAAGTTCCCTCAGAAGCTTTTTCAGCTTTATCATCTATGACTGATTTAATTATTCGAAACTATTTTCGGTGGAAGCGGCTCTGTTACAAATGGACAACACGACAACTTAATGATTCGAAAAATGTAAGATTACCTGATCCATTTTCGTCGATTTTGGATAGCAGATCAATCAAATCATCACCAATCTGTAAACCTCGAATGCAACCTACGTAACCAGGAAGAAGTGGAGGGTATTCCGAAACTTTCAGCAGCGTCTCAGGATCAAATCCTCCTAAATTCAATTGAAAATATTCGGTTGGTGGGGCAATCGGACGCTGTGGAGCCAGAACCTCTTAAAAAAACGAATATGTGATTAATGTTATGTAGTCACACTTTATTTACAGGATAAAATAAAATAGAAAGGCCTTTTACTTGATAGAAGAAATATAAAAAAATTTGAATATTAAAACAAATTGATATATGTTTATCTTCTACAATTTTAATTCAAAAAATTTTTATTCAAAAAACTTTTAGAATTAAATCAATGTCTAAAACAAGCACCGCTTATATTTAATAGACGTATATAATCTAAACTCAATATACAATGTCAAATGGAATATTGAGTTTAGATTATATACGTCCATTAAATATAAGCGGTGCTTGTTTTAGACATTAATTCAATTCTAAAAGTTTTTTGAATAAAAATTTTTTAAATTAAAATTGTAGAAGATAAACATATATCAATTTGTTTTAATATTCAAATTTTGTTATATTTCTTCTATCAAGTAAAAGGCCTTTCTATTTTATTTTATATATAATATATAATTATATTTTGGCTTCAATAAATCTCATTATGCAGTGTCAATGAATTTAAGTAAGCCTTAAAAATAGCTCACACTGTTCTTTGATTCTGTTAGAGCATAGATCAATCTTGAATTATAAAGATGATCTATGTCTCGAAACATTATTCATTTACACGTGGTGAGTTGTTTGGTATAGGTTAGTTTTTTGATTTTGATATTTTGAATATATTTCAGGACTGAAGACGGAATTGCTTAGAACTATATTTGTTTTTTGAAGATATAGTGCATGCTTTGAGAGATTTCTGAATTTTGTAGCGATCTACACGTCGAATTTATTCGCTGGTATATCACCTTTATCGAGAAGACCGGTGAATGAAGAAATTGGGATATCTGTCCGTCAATGTGTCGTCACGTGCGCGTTGATATGAAGGAATTATTTCTTTTCCGGTTCACGATTGCAGAGTAAAGTTGAAATCGGAATGTCATAAAATTTATTTTCTCTTTAATTAATTTTTCTGGAAGATTAGAAGTAAAAACCCTCAAAGAAGGGTTTTTTTTTTGGACTATCTTTTCCTGGAATTATTTTTGGATTATCTTTTTCTGGATTTGTTTTATGGAATATTTTTCCTGGATTTCTCTTGGATTATTTTCCTGTTATTTGTTCCTGGAGTTTGGAAGTTTTCTTGGTGAGGAATAGTTACACGTACACTGGTTGCCCGAAGACGTTGAAGCTATTAAGTTCAAAGAACTACATAACAGCCTGCTTGAGACGACCTACAAAACCACCACCTGTTTTGATTGGCAAAACATTAGCCTGTATTCTAAACCAACCAGGGAAGTAATATTGAGAAATTTTGTATATATTCATATCACATTAAGGAACTTCAAATTTTTGTATATATTAATAATAACATTCCCATTTTTATATATATATATATATGTATATATTTTTCTACTTTTATCGGTAATAATATTATTGAAACTTACTCTAGTGTAAGATAGTAAATTGTATATTTCTTTTAAATGTATATATGTAATTTGTAAGAAAAATTACTTGTGGTAAATTAAACGAGTGACTTGTTTGTCAGGGAGTTTTGTCCTTTCATTTTGTGGAATTGTGAGATCAGGCTCACGACCCAGTTAAACCGACTGGGCTCGGGCATTTTAAAATATAGTTGTAGCTGAATTGTTACACAAATTTTGGCGCCCAACGTGGGGCCATTGAATTCCTTTTTCGGATTTTAAATAAACTTGATCTCACTCTTTCCGGGTGGAAGTGACTTTGGGTTCCTGGTCAACCAAGGTGCTCGTTTCGGGTAGTTGTAAGTTTCTTTGGGTCATTGTGTGCAAGATTTTTCAATCGGGTTTCATTTTTCATTTTTTCTTTTCGGTAATATATAGAGTCATTAAATTTTTTCTTCATTTTCGGCATAATGGCGATTAATCCACAGTTTCTAAAGCAAAATGAACTTGCTTATGAGATTGCGATGAGAGGAATTGAAGTTCCGTCATCAGTAGATGACAAACGTAAAATTTTGAGGGGTTTGCTATCCCAAGAATCCTCTGATCGTAGTTTCATCATCTTATCTGATCCTTTCTCTTTTGAAGAAAATGTCGGTGGCATTAAAGAAAGTTTGACAGATTTGAGGGAGATTTGTGCCAAGTTCAACTCGGGTTCCTCTCAAGTTGATCACAGGCGTATACTCACTCGCCTAACTCATGTGACTGGTAGAATCCAACGGTTATCTGCTGACAAAGATGGTGAGTCTGCTATCAGACAGAGTCTTTATAAGGAGGTCCTCATGTTGGAATCTGATATTGCGGAAAAGATGTCCTCTCCTGAGGCTCTTTCTCCTTGTACCTCAACTCCTGTGAAATCTGCAGGTTTGCACAATCCTCTATCTCCTGTCAATATGGGAACTAATTCTAAATGTATACCTGTGTACAAGTGGGGTTTAAAGAAATTTTCCGGAAGGGAACCATTAATCCCATTTTTGGAGTTAGTTGAGTCCCTAAAAGTTTCGAGGGGTTGTAAAGATTCAGACCTATTTGAATCTGCTGGGGATTTATTCGAGAATGATGCATGGACTTGGTGGCATAACAACTACATCAAAAATCGTTTCCTGAATTGGAACGAACTCGTTAAAGCTTTGAAGTCCACATTTTTGCATAGTAATTATGACTCAGTTTTACTTCATGAGATCAAATCTCGTAAACAGAATCCTCGAGAGTCTGTTACCTTGTATATCAATTCTATGGAGGCACAATTTTATAGGTTAAATAATTGTCCTTCAGAGCTTGAAATGGTCAATATTATAAGAAATAATTTACTTCCTGACTATGTAAAAGCCCTCGTTTTACAGGATATTTTGTCAATATCTCAGTTGATAGCTCTTTGTAAGAGAGTGGAGGATGCTCTCTGTCTGAGCATTTCCAATCAGTTGGGAGAACTGCGGGTGGCTGATACTCGTTCTGGTGCCAGATGTTGGAACTGTGGAGAAGGAAACCACCACTATAACGAGTGTCGTAAGCTACGCACACGTTTCTGTTTTGGTTGCGGTCAGAAGAACGTGATCAAGTCCAATTGTCCTCTGTGCTCAAAAAACGAGAAGAGGGTCCACAATCCCGCAGGTATTGGAGGTCCTTCAGGTCAAAATCCTGCTCAAAAACGAAAAGGGAAATCAAGCCAGATGAAAAATTGACCACTTCGTCGCCCACAACCGCGAAGAACTTCGATTTATCTGATGGTCATCACAGTTTATCTTCTGGTAATGCTCGAAAAATAGTCAAAAGGAAAGAATGTCCCTTGAGGGAAACCAATCCGCTATTGGAACTTCGGCAAAAGGACAATCGTCCTTATCTAACAGTTCATGTTGGAGGTCAGCCTATATCCTCCTTAATAGATAGTGGGAGCAATGTTACAATTTTGGGTTCCTCTTCTATTCATCTGCTGCGAAAGTTGAATCTCTGCCTATACTATGACGTATCGGTTAATCTCACTACGGCTGATGGAAGGCCTCAAGATACTCTAGGCTATGTCAACCTTCCCATAAGTTTGAACGATATGATCAAGGTTCTCAAGGTTCTTGTTGTACCATCGATAAATCACGATCTTATTTTGGGTATGGATTTCATTCATGAATTTAACTTAACTCTTGATTTTAAGGATTTTACTTATAGTTCCTCTTACCTATCTTTAGATAACTCCGTAGCTGTAGTTCGCGCCTTACTTGGATCTGAGTCATTGACAGATTCGCAAAAGTGCGAACTGGATTTTGTTGTCGACCTATTCAATCAAATTGCGCCGTCTGATAAGTTGGGTAAGACGCATTTATATGAGCATCATATTGATACAGGAGATGCCAAGCCGATTAGGCAAAGACAATATCCGCTTTCTCCAGCAATGCAGAGAGTTTTGAACAAGGAGATTGATAGGATGTTGGGGCTCAACATTATCAAACCTGTCTCCGGGTGCAGCCCATGGTTGTCTCCACTTTGGTTGGTCCCCAAGAAAGATGGTACCTATAGGGTTGTCTTCGATGCCAGGAAGTTGAATTCCATTACTCTTCCTGATAGTTATCCAATGCCTCCCATTGATTCTATTTTGAGCAAAGTACGGGATGCAAGTTATCTTAGTTCAATAGATTTGAAACAGGCATTCTTCCAGATTCCTTTGGACGAGGAATCTAAGATAAAAACAACCTTCGCTATTCCAGGCAGAGGACTGTTCTGTTTCAATGTATTACCGTTTGGTTTGAATTGTGCTTGTCAGGCAATGGTAAGACTTATGGATATGGTCATTGGTCCATCGTTAGAGCCTTATGTATTCTATTATATCGATGATATAATCGTTTGCACCCCTACCTTTGAAATGCATCTTGCTGTCCTCAGAAAGCTGTTTCATTGTCTGAAGGAGGCAAATCTGACAGTTAACTTCGAAAAATGTAAGTTTTGTAGACCTTCATTGAACTTTTTGGGATTTGTAGTAGATGCAAATGGTTTAAGAACGGATCCATCCAAAGTTCAAGATATTTTGGATTACCCGATTCCCAAAAATACCACACAGATCCGTCGGTTGATCGGTTTAATTGGTTATTACCGTAGATTTTTGAGAGATTTTGCTTCAGTATGTAGTCCAATTACTGATTTGTTGAAGGGAAGAAAGAAAGGACAACCCATTGCATGGACGGATGATGCAAATGAAGCATTCCTCAGGATAAAATCGTTGTTGACAACAGCTCCCATTTTGGCAAGTCCGGATTTTTCTAAACCATTTTGTCTTGCATGCGATGCTAGTGATAATGGTATTGGAGCGGTTTTGTTTCAGGAGGAGGATGGTTTGGAACATCCGATTGCCTATTACAGTAGGATTTTGAATAAAAGCCAACGCAAATATTCTACTACAGAAAAAGAACTTCTGGCTATAGTGATGTCTATTGAAAAATTCAGACCATATATCGAAGGTACTGAGTTTACCGTCATAACGGATCACTCTTCTCTAGTATGGCTCAACTCGATGAAGAATCCCAATCAACGGATATCTAGATGGATTATGAGATTATCTTCATATCGTTTCAAAATTGTTCATCGAAGCGGATCTCTCAACACTGTGGCTGATTCACTCTCTCGTTTGTCAACTGACACTTTACAAGTTTCAGTTTTGAATCTCTCTCAGTTAAGAGTCGATAAATGGTATAGCAATTTGCGAACTAAAGTAAGCGACCGTCCAGATCTATATCCAGAATTTAGAGTAAACAAAGGTGTTTTATATAAACATATTTTGCCCAGGTACCGAATAATAAATGACTCTCCGGAATGGAAAATTGTTGTGCCCACTCCTCACAGGCTGGAAGTTATGAAGGAGTTCCATGATGAGCCAGTTGCTGGACATTTTGGTGTTTACAAGACCTTGCACCGTATCTCCTCTTTATATTACTGGCCTAGGATGAAGAAGTCAATTATTAAATATGTAAGATGCTGTAAGGTATGTGCTTCTTGTAAACCAGGAAACCTACCCCAGGCTGGTTTAATGGGCAAGTATCGAAATATTAACTTCCCATTTCAATTCTTGAGTGCTGATTTGCTGGGACCTTATACACGGTCAAAAACAGGTAACCAGTATCTTTTAGTGGTGACTGACTGGTTCACCAAATTTGTTTTCGTGCAGCCACTTTCTAAGGCTACTAGTAGGGCCATTGTGAAATTTATCGAGAATCAGATTTTCTTGATTTTCGGAGTTCCTCAAATTTTTGCCGTGGATAATGGATCACAATTTGTTTCTGCTGAATTCAAGAATCTGATAAAAAAATATGGTGTCCAAAAAATCTTTTATAACGCTCGATTCCATCCCCAAATAAATCCAACGGAGCGTGTAAACAAGACAATCGTCACTACCATCAGATCATACATCGATGGTGATCACAAACTTTGGGACCAGCACATTCACCAAATAGTTCAGGCTATAAGACTAGCTAGGAGTGAGGGCTTGAAATATAGTCCTTCCTTTTTAGTTTTTCTTAGGAATGTCGCTACTGATGGATCATTCTATGGCCTTATTTCGGAAAATGCTAATAACGCCGTCACTATAGGGAATAGAGTTTTGGATTCCAATTTGGTTCAACAGCTGCCAGAGCTTTATGAAGACGTTCGAAAACGTTTGAAGCATTCTTATGAGATCAACGCTCGTAGATACAATCTTAGAAGACGTGATGTTCGTTTGAACATCGGTGATAGGGTTTGGAAAAAAAACTTTGTTCTGTCCGATGCTTCGAAAAATTTCACCTCAAAGCTTGCTCCAAAATTCGTCCCTTGCATAGTAAATAAGATAATATCTTCACTTGTCTACAATTTAGTCGATTTATCTGGTAGGAATTTGGGAAATTTTCATATCAAAGATATAAAACCTGATTTAACTCAAGATGACCCCGATGATGATTTAAATGTCGAATCTCAGTGACTCAAAATACTGTTCTTTCATGTGTCCTTGTTAATAGTCTTATATCCCCACTATTTATTGCACCGTCCTCATTCCTCATATATATATTTTACGAATTCATTGACTTTTTTTGACATAATTTTTATTTGAAGTATTTAGGGGTAATTATCTTCCTTTTCCTTTCCTTTTCTCTTTTTAGCTGAGAGCATTTACCTTCCCGTAGTGGAGAGACAGTCTCTATGTCTCTTGTCTTGCCATTACGGTTATCTTTATCTTCTGCTCTGGCTAAATTTTTCCCTTAACCCCTAATGTAGACTTCTACCTTTTTTCGGATCAACATACAGTTATACGGTATCTGTATGATGTGCTGACATGTCTCTTTCGTGTGGCTGTTTAGTTGGTCTAGAATTCATAAATCTTTTGTGTCTTTCAGATGCAGTTTTATGTCTATTTGAAGTCATTCACCTTTATTTACCTTGTGATTCATAAATCACTGGCGCCCAACTTTTCCTGTGTAACTTCAACTTTTTGCAAAGAAAAAAAATCTCTTTGTGACAAGATTTTTTTTTTGGGGGGAATGGAGGGTAGTGTAGCGATCTACACGTCGAATTTATTCGCTGGTATATCACCTTTATCGAGAAGACCGGTGAATGAAGAAATTGGGATATCTGTCCGTCAATGTGTCGTCACGTGCGCGTTGATATGAAGGAATTATTTCTTTTCCGGTTCACGATTGCAGAGTAAAGTTGAAATCGGAATGTCATAAAATTTATTTTCTCTTTAATTAATTTTTCTGGAAGATTAGAAGTAAAAACCCTCAAAGAAGGGTTTTTTTTTTGGACTATCTTTTCCTGGAATTATTTTTGGATTATCTTTTTCTGGATTTGTTTTATGGAATATTTTTCCTGGATTTCTCTTGGATTATTTTCCTGTTATTTGTTCCTGGAGTTTGGAAGTTTTCTTGGTGAGGAATAGTTACACGTACACTGGTTGCCCGAAGACGTTGAAGCTATTAAGTTCAAAGAACTACATAACAGCCTGCTTGAGACGACCTACAAAACCACCACCTGTTTTGATTGGCAAAACATTAGCCTGTATTCTAAACCAACCAGGGAAGTAATATTGAGAAATTTTGTATATATTCATATCACATTAAGGAACTTCAAATTTTTGTATATATTAATAATAACATTCCCATTTTTATATATATATATATATATGTATATATTTTTCTACTTTTATCGGTAATAATATTATTGAAACTTACTCTAGTGTAAGATAGTAAATTGTATATTTCTTTTAAATGTATATATGTAATTTGTAAGAAAAATTACTTGTGGTAAATTAAACGAGTGACTTGTTTGTCAGGGAGTTTTGTCCTTTCATTTTGTGGAATTGTGAGATCAGGCTCACGACCCAGTTAAACCGACTGGGCTCGGGCATTTTAAAATATAGTTGTAGCTGAATTGTTACAATTTACTTATTCGAATATTTAAATATATTAAATATTTCAAATAAATTATATTCTTTGAGAGGTCCTTTAAGTGTGTTCATGTTTTTAAGATGCAAATGGCGTTTTGAAGGCAAGACCAGAAACAAATTTTGTCTCCTTTAAATATTTATTTATTAATTTTAGGGACTTTCGTATATCTTTTGGTTTATTTATTCCATTTGACATTGTATATTGAGTTTAGATTATATACGTCTATTAAATATAAGCGGTGCTTGTTTTAGACATTAATTTAATTCTAAAAGTTTTTTGAATAAAAATTTTTTAAATTAAAATTGTAGAAGATAAACATATATCAATTTGTTTTAATATTCAAATTTTGTTATATTTCTTCTATCAAGTAAAAGGCCTTTCTATTTTATTTTATATATAATATATAATTATATTTTGGCTTCAATAAATCTCATTATGCAGTGTCAATGAATTTAAGTAAGCCTTAAAAATAGCTCACACTGTTCTTTGATTCTGTTAGAGCATAGATCAATCTTGAATTATAAAGATGATCTATGTCTCGAAACATTATTCCTTTACACGTGGTGAGTTGTTTGGTATAGGTTAGTTTTTTGATTTTGATATTTTGAATATATTTCAGGACTGAAGACGGAATTGCTTAGAACTATATTTGTTTTTTGAAGATATAGTGCATGCTTTGAGAGATTTCTGAATTAACTTATTCGAATATTTAAATATATTAAATATTTCAAATAAATTATATTCTTTGAGAGGTCCTTTAAGTGTGTTTATGTTTTTAAGATGCAAATGGCGTTTTGAAGGCAAGACCAGAAACAAATTTTGTCTCCTTCAAATATTTATTTATTAATTTTAGGGTTTTTCGTATATCTTTTGGTTTATTTATTCCATTTGACATTGTATATTGAGTTTAGATTATATACGTCTATTAAATATAAGCGGTGCTTGTTTTAGACATTAATTTAATTCTAAAAGTTTTTTGAATAAAAATTTTTTAAATTAAAATTGTAGAAGATAAACATATATCAATTTGTTTTAATATTCAAATTTTATTTACAGGATGTTTTAAAACGTGGTTCCTTTTTTAATAGGAGTTGGAGCTGATGAAAATAAACCATTTCATCAAACATTCCCTATGTATAATATTCAAAGAGAAAAAATTATAAACCCTAAATGTCGAATTGAATATCGTAAAATTTCAAGTCGAAAGGCCGCATGTCTACATACACTAAATAGAGATTACGAGTGTTTACTTAAACGTTAATAATCAGCAGTACGACTTGTTCGTTGTAAATTTTTTGACCTCCGTAAATTTCTTGGATTTTTCAGTAATAATCAAGTTATTTTTTTTTTCATAAAGAATTTTCTCGCATGTTGACACAATATTGAAGTTATTCATTTAATACACTTATCATTTAATATACTTATGTGTGAATCTAATCCTATCAGATAACACATGCGATGGTGGTGTAATGGTCAGCATAGTTGCCTTCCAAGCAGTTGATCCGGGTTCGATTCCCGGCCATCGCACACTTTTTATCTTTTGGAAACATTTTTTCCGTAAAATTTGACTGTACATTATGTTAAATTGAGTTAAAGTCTATGAGCAATTTTGTAAAGAACAAATAAATTTCGAAGTTGTGTTAAAATGAAAGATTGCAATAATATCATTCACGATCTACACAAAATTTTGCGTTAGCCTTTTTGCGTTATTTTAAATTGAAATGCTTGATTTTATAGCAACTGTCTTCTCTGAAAATGTTGTATGATAGGTATTGACAATTAATTGCATTGTTTCATTTTATTTCTAATAGGAACTGTATATTTTTGTGTATATCGTTCAGGAAGGTTGAATTTTCTTTTATATTTCTTGTAGAACATACCAAAATATACTAATCTGTACCAGCAGTTTATATGTTAAGTTATCAATAGTTTGTTGAAAATAATCTCCTCTATTTTGTTCATGATTTCTGTTAATATAGTCCGTCTAGAGAGTATCCGGAAATTATTATTTTTCATAATTTTAATGTACTTCTTTTTTGTAACATTCTAAGACAAAAGTAATGTATAAAATAGGTTGTGCAGGTAGTCCGCTATGATCAAAGTTGCAGGGCAACACTATTTGTCAAATATTGTTGATTGTCAACAGGTATACATTTTATGAAAAAATGTCGCAACTAGAAAAAAGAAAACAGGTAGAATATTTGTATAGAAAAGGTTTTCGAAACGTTAAAAAATTAGTGCAATTGACTGAACTGGAAAAAAGTGCTGTTTATGAGACATTGAAGAGGATAAAAAGATGGCATGAAAATGAGGCATAGACCAGATTCAGGAATACTGCGTAAGATTAAAGTATACAATTTAAACGCTTTATTGGCCTTGGGACGACAGAATCTGCATCTCGGGTTCCGCAAATTGGCTAACAGATTTGGAAATCAACGAACTATAAAAGTATGTCCAGAAACCATCTTTACGTCACTGAAAACACAATACTTTTAATGACACCTTTACAAAAGTGTAGCGAACAACTTCTTCGCTCCTCGTCCAGAAATCTGCCTTGCTCTGTTGCAGATTGACCGGCGCATCAATAGAGGACACGACCAGTCTGAAGACTCCTGACTAACCGTCTCCACCGAGTTCAAATAGAGCATGGCACACAGCGTTTGACGCTCGTTCCAAGCGAAACACATGTCACAGGCAGAGCTGCGCACCACGCCTGTCTGAAGAGTTTCAGGTGCGCAGACTCAGAACGAAACGCCGTCTCCCAAATTAAGAGGTAGAAGCTCCAACACAACACCGCCATTCCTTCGAGAGCTTCATTGGTGACCCCGACGTTCTTGGCGGGGTTTGCTTTAAGAGCGAACCAACCCATTCATTTGGAGGCCCTAATTGGCCCCATCCATCACGTGAATTCTACCAGAATAGTTATTGGCTATTTGAGGATACCTCTTTTCCAAGTGACTACACAGCAGTCTCCACAGTCCACCCCTAGAGGTAGAAAGTGTGATAAGGATTACGCCATATCATCACGCGTGGCGAGAACCCCTCCGAAGAGATGAACCCACCAGCTTCCAGTTTGGGCCCCGACTCGAAAGCCAGAACCGTCTGACTGGTAGCAGCGAAGCACTATCCAACCCCTACTGGCTCAGCAGGTCAGTACCCGAGTTGGTTTGAGACGCAACTCACCCGCCGGAGGGAATTCTTATCAATCCACCCGAACGCAGTCCCATGAACTGAGATAAACTCAAGATTGACGACTACAATTGATCCTGGTACGAGCACCGTCTAGCGGCCTGTACGTCCTGACTCACCGAACCCATCTGAGGTAATTTGATTGATCCTGGCGTCAAGCACTAATGACGGAGCCATTTCGTCGAGATCCACAAACCCTAAATTGTTACGCATTGATCCAGGGGCCAGGACAGGCCGGTCGAACCGTCAAGTCCCGCTAAACCCCGAGTCGTTTCATGAGAATATCCCGAACATGGGGGTCTGCGAACAGATAAATGAAATACCCCCCTAGTCCAGCATGCGGACTTTCAACCACTGCCCCCTCGAGTCCAACACCAATGGGGTGGATAGGTGGTACAAGTAACACCTGTGGGAAAACCCCCCCTCCAAGGTAACGCAGTATGCTACATAACGCAGTCGGCCATTACACAGAATCCGGAGATTCATACTGCGATAGGGTAGAGTACGCCAGTTTTAAGGGAGAAGCTCTGTGCTGCGACAGACTCCCTTGTCACTGAGTTAATCAACCGGCTCAGCCCTCCATTTCACCTGAACGGCAAAACTAGGGCCCCATTCGGAGATCTTCCACCATACAGGTCCAGTGACTGGCCCGAAATGGCATTACGTTAGACACCAAGACTTAACCCTCCATTTCGCCGGGACGAAACTAGGGTTCTAGTCATGACAAGCGCCCCCATCACGTCAAGATCTAATGCCTGGGGGGCGGGCCCCATCCATCATTCCGAGACAGCCTTTCCCTTCGTTCCACAGATCCCTGCTGGAGCCAAGACCAGCGGCGGATCGTTTCTTTGCCTGATTCCCAACGCCCTATTTCGTGACCTTATCGACGCTCACTGGAGTGGGAGTGTGTAGCGAACAACTTCTTCGCTCCTTGTCCAACCTGCCTTGCTCTGTTGCAGCTTGACCGCGTATCACTAGAGGACACGACCTCTAAAGATTCCTGGTATGGAGGTGATCTAGTTTTAGGTGTACCTCGACGTTTATCAAGTATTTACAGTTAAATGGAGGTTGTATAAGTAAAAAAGATAAATATTCTGTTATAATATTCTAATTCAAGAATTAAATATGTATACTTAATAATTACAATTGAGCTTTGTTTTTTTCGGATACTTTCAAGACGGACTATAATATCTTGTATTGGAAGACGTTCTAAGCTAAACACGTTTGTAAAAGGTTACAATATTCGGATATAAAGGTTAATATTATTATTGTATATTAAGAAATAACTGTTCATTGTATTTTTCGTTTAATTGGCTCCTAAAAAAATGAAACAGAGAATTTTTGCGATACTTACCCATTTCTGGATTACTCCAAGGCTTATTGGAATAATTCTGTAGCAATAATACTCCCACAGGTATAGAAAAATTCTTGTCGTTCACGTGTACTGTGGTCAAATTTTTTCCCCTCTCGATCGCAATTTGCACAGATTTACTTGTGTTCAATTCCTTATAATCTACTGTTACGTTATGTATGGTATTGTTATAGTTGAAAAGGTAAACAACTTGAGTACCATTGTCGATATAAAGATGAACAAAGTTATTCAGGTGATCATTAGCGTATAAGATTAAGGCTGTATTATCATAGGTTCGTAGATTCAGCAGGATCTGGTGGGTGAAAATGTTTCTGAGAGCTGTTTCTTCATCATTTTTCTCAGATTTTTCACTGGGGTTGAGGTAGTTTCTTCTAATGAATGAGTCTGGTTTAACGAATGTGAGAGCGTTCGTGTTAATATCTGAAAAATATGGAATCATTTCACATGATTGTAAGTGACCTCTTACTTTTAAAAGGTCTCGATCACTAGAAAATACTTTTAAAACGATACTATATTAAATATTTCAAATAAATTAGTTTTGGAAAAGTTCTAGAAATAATATTTTGCATTTTTGAATAAGATTTGGTTTCAGAAACAAAATTTTGTCTCCTTCAAATATTTATTTATTAATTTTAATTGACAATTTATATTTATTGGGTTTTTTATTTCATTTGATATTATATAATGAGTTTTGACTTTATAGGTTTACTGAATTGAAGCAGTGCTTAAAAGACATCAATTTAATTCTAAAAGTTTTTGAATAAAATTTTTTTGAAATTAACATTTATAGGAGGCTAACAGAATAAATCTGTTTTGATATTCAAATTTTGATACATGTTGAATCTAATAATTCACCGAGAGTGAAAGAGAAATATAAATAGAGTTATTTTCATTGATAATCGAATAAAAACTTCTACAAATTTTGAAGCATTAAAAATAATAATAATCTTAAAGAAACGAATGGACACAGACAATGACAAATTACTATTCAGTGATGGGTCCTTCTTTATAATAAGTGCTGCAACTCGCCTTTGCATATATATAATTGAATCATTTATTGTTTCTTGTAACACATTTTTTTACGGCAAACAATTATAAGATTCAATTCTTCTCCTGTTTTCTTGTAGGGACATAACAGTCTGAACTTACTTGTTTCACACAAAGATCCTTTGTAAGCCCATGGATTAGGACAGATACATTCGAAAGTACTCCAAAGCTCTTTACACTGAGCTTGATTCAGGCAAGGATTTGGATTGCAAGAGGGCTTGCAGTCCTTGATGATTTCGCTCAAGTGAACACTCATGTAGCTGTATATGTCGAGAATTTCTTCGTTGACAACCAAACCCCTGAAGCAACCTATCAAACCTTGTTGTACCGAAGATTTGGCGTCTAGGAGGTCTCTGAAAAAATCGCAACTGAATAATAAATGAATCGAATTTTACATAACATGCTTAAATTAAAGTCTTTTTTCAACTAAATTTTTCAGTCCCATTCAGATACCTTTTATTTGGCAGGTAAGATGAGATTTATCAGTTATTGTTTGTAATTTTATACAGAAATGTTTGAACACAGCCAATCGGACAACTGATTTTGATACTCCTAGATCTTCCATGAAGATCCCTCAGAAGCTTTATATATCTTGTACCAATCAAGGTTTGTTACTGCATCTTTACGTCACCTTAAGCACGGCGCTATTAATTTAATTAATAGTTGCCGAAAACTGACATCTGTCCATACTTTAAATTCATCTCTGATATATTTTATCAGCTTGGAGAATTCAAAACGTAATTGCTCCTGTATGTGTAATAAAGGGTTTATGTTTTACTTAGAAATAGGGAAATAAATTTTGATCCAAAGAATTCTATTATAATAAAACTCGAGGACCGACAAGCGATGTTAATTATTTGAGATAGAAATGTAGCCTAAACAACGGGCGTTAATTCTAAAAGCAACAATGTATTAATCAATAGATCGATTCACTTAAATTTCAACGAGGAGGACTTCAAGGCTAAGATTGGGTATTCTCAGTAAAGTCGAGATAAGAAATCGACAAGTCAAAAGATCTGGATGGTCTAGACGTGTGTAGGCGTTGAAACGACGGGAATTTAGAAAAAGCCGACTTAGTAAAATTTCGGTAGGAGGATAGAAGCCAACGTTTTGAATGTTCGGAAAAAAAAAGAGTAGTCGTTGTTAGGCATTGGTGACAGACAGTCACTAATCGGTTCGTGGTCGAGATAGTTTAGTTTAATTCAGGTTGAAAAATAAAGGGCTAAATTATAGTGTTTGTTCTTGAAGGGGTGTTGTGCCTTTGGGCTGAGGCCAACACCCCCGTGTAGAGGGTTCAGCTATTGAACATGGTACCGGGTTTTGTGGATCCGTGTCCCGAAAAAGGTAGGTTTTTTGTAACTTCACTAAAATCTTTTCATTAATTTTGAATATAAATTGTTCATAAGCGGGAACGAGAGTATGACTTATTAAAATTGACAGTCCAGGGTCCTGAAGTCTTCCAAAAAAATTTATTTAAACAATTACTATGATTTGATTTTGGAATATCGTTTTACATCAATTGCTCAATTGCAAAAGACTGAAAATTTGTAAATATTGAAATTTGTATTGATTGACACCATAATAGTTCATTATATGTGATATCTCATTTGAATGTGTTATTTTTGCTCTATCCATCTCCTCAGAAAATACTTTTAAAACAAAAGACTTGTCCTTCGTGCGACGAGCACGAACCTAAGTTCTTTCCAAAAAGAGAGTTCAGTAAAGTAAGTATATTTTGATATATTTTCGAGTTGGGAACTAGATTCAGGAATTATGAGTAGAATATAGATAGTAAATGGTGACAGTGGTAAGGGTTGATAGTCAGAAAAAGGTTTATATTAGGTAGTATTTCGTTTTTTGCTTGTTTCATTATTTAAAAATTGGAATTAACTTTATTTTTATTGAGTAGGAAATATAAAAAGTTTCACACATATTACCCTTTTTTATAATGAGATAAACACACTTATACATTAAGGGAAACGACCCTGAGTGGGTTAGAGTTAAAGTGGTGTATTACATATGTCAAGATAAGTTTTTGCCTAAGTTTTGATCCCTTTGTCTTAAAGAAACAACTCCAGTAACTTGACTCGTATATGTGTAAGTACCAACCTTTTTGATTGTCTTCCAATGAATATATATTATAATTAAACTTGGCTCACTTTCAATGAAGAGGAAGAAACACCATATTTTCGATAATGTTCTAAGTAGTTGCAAAAAATTGTAAAACCTTCATCTTTTGGATAAGTATTCAATACAGCTCCAGTTTGGGTTACAAGTAACATCTCGTAATCGTTATATCATTATTAAAAGTATACCTACTTAGTACTCAATTTAATTCATTTTCTATTTAATTAATGATAGAAATTATTCCATCCATACATCTTGAAAATAACAATTCTTCACTTGCAGGTCAACTATTTACCTCAGCACCCAAGATCACCGACTGAACATGCCTGGGATATTATTGGTTGCAGACTGTTGACTTTGCAGAATCCTATCAACATTGAATTAAAGGTATCCTGAAACGATTTAGCCTAAAAATACATCCACCTTATCATCAGCCTAGCCGTTTCCATGAGTATAGGAAATCACTATTGAACCAGTTTTTCCAATGGGTTGCCTTATTAAACTCAATCCTAATCATTTGATAAATAAAAATCACTGAACATGTTTACCTAAATTATTGAAATCAGATGAGCACATATGGTTGTTTACATTTTTGGTCATTTATTATAATAAAGTGAATAACAACTGAACTCCTAACTCGCACAAGCTGGAAAGCTTCTGAAGGTTCTTCACCATGGTACAAACAGAAATTGTAAATTATACTTACGAAGGGGCACCTCCAATGAACATCGAGCCTTCAAAAGGACCGAACTCCTCTTCTGGTTTCAAATTTTCCATTTGCGATTCTTCGTTTATCATGAACCTCACGTGATACTTATTGTAGTCAATCCACAACTTATGCCATTCTCCACCGTTGAGTTTCCTTTCCGACACTATCACTATCCCCTTAGACACTCCGGTGTTGAGGGTGAAGTTGAAGGTTAACTGAAAATCTTAACCGTGTATATTAATATCGAATTTCTTTTACGAATGAGATGTTTACCGCCAGTCACTGCTACCATGAAACTTGGATAGTTGGGTCGAATAGGAGGCTGGTAGAGGAGGATAGCTTTCTTGCCGGTGGTCCTGAACGAAAAGGCCAAATCTCCTTTTCTCCACCCTGGAACTTCGATGTAAGACTGGCTAGTGGTGAAGGTAACGACGTATCGTTGAGTGTCTAAAACAAGTACAAACAATAAAATGAAGGAAAATGTGAAGTTGCTGTGAGATCTGCATGATTTCGGTGTTTTATGTAATTACTAGTAAGACTAGCCAAGACCCAAAAACCCTAGAAATCTGAAAGATTTATTTGCAATTGGGTAGAGTTACGCCAGTTTTGAAGGTTGTGAACCCAGTGCTGTAACAAACACTGCCTTCATGTTAGGCATTACGAGTTAGTCCTCCATTTCACCTCAGTGAAACTAGGATTCATAATGAAAAACTTCCACACGACAAGGTACGGAGACTAAGTAGCTTGATAAAAATGCAATGCAGTTGAAGTGTTAAGTGACCTTCCCACCCGCTAGATTTATGGTCACTATCCCCATAGGCTAAGAATTTTGTATACGCCAAATTAGCAAGCAACGAAATTGCCGCCTTTGATTTCAAGAAAGACTTGTAGCTCCGAAGCACTATCTTATATTTAATGGCTTTGCAGTGTCAGTGCAACTTGCATCTGCGTCATTTGTAGGGTTTATGAATTTTTTTACTTCCATTGCGTGAACTTACTTGTTTCGACACATTCCAATGGACCCAATGTGATCCGACCTAATGCATCATCCGTCAAATATGGTTGCTGAAGGAACACCATATCGGTTATGCCCAAGCTGTTGGCATTTGTGAAGTAACCATCATCTGTCCCCCATTTATCTTGGTCTAAATCATCGCAGTTGCACCATTGAGTTGGTTTGTTACACTGTTTCCCAACAGAACATGGACAAGTTCCTCTGAAAAGTATGAAAAATGTTCAGTATCCAGTTATGCAAATTTTGCATGCAGTTAGTGAAAATTTTTACAAAATGGCAATATCTACTATGAATATGGAAGATGTAATAAAGTATTACTCAATATATTAATATAATGAATAAATGTATAATTTCTTCCGTTGTGTATTTATTCATTTATTGTATTCATTAGTGATATTTACCAAATTGAAATGCAGGCTGAAGTGCTCCGTATATAACTGAAATATTACAACCCTCACGGTTTATAATTTCTTTCGTTTTCTGCTACTTTACGGCTCTAAATTGTTTAACTTTGTGCCTTTTGATTCTACACGTAAATTTTCGTTCAGATTTTCTGTTGTAGGTAGAAATTTGCACAATAAATTCCCAACTTTGCAACTCATTGCATAGAAAATGGCCACACTTTTCATACAACAGACAATCTCAAAACTTTTACGTTTAGAATCAAAAAGCAGAAAGCTTAAGTATTTGGAGTCTGCTGAAATTTCCAATGAGTTGAAGAATATAGGTTCGCATCTATGTGCCAAATTTTAGATCGATAGCTCTAAAACTGTGATCTACACACACCTAAGAACGAAAAATTCAGAGAAATATGAAACAAGCACCTAGGCGCTCACTACAAATCAACGCTGAAATATAAACATTCACCTTCTAACTTCACCAATGTAATCCACAGTTTGATTCGCCGAACTTATGAACCACGTTGACGTATGCAATTCCAAAGGAGCCTTCAAGCAGTCATACCGAATGTACTGACTACAGTTTAACGAATGTGACACAAGTTCTTGAAGCATATCGGCTGTAAACTCCCTATATTTGATACTAAGAGTGAAGTCCTCATCCGTAGCTGTCCTTACATCTGTTTGACTCTGAAGATTATGCTCGACTATAGTTTTGGTGGAATCTTCCAAACTCTGGAACTCGCATCTTACGTGAGCTGGTGGAAAGCGACCATTGCCATCTATGTCGATCAGGTAAACGTCTGGCTTTGTATACCCTGAAAAAATACCATAGATGATTTGCAATATTCTCAGGCCTTAACATCATGACAGACTGTAATAATCTAATGTAATTTTCACCTACCTAATAGAGCTAACTCTTCACAAGTTTTCCTATACTTAGTGAAATGACAATTCGTTCCAATATATCCTGTATCTTTGCAGTCGCAAATCAACCTGTCATCTTTCACAGAACACTTTCCTCCATGTTCGCAAGTATTTGGTCTCTGGCATGGATCAATAAACTTACAATTATCTAATGTCACCTCTCCAACCGTTCTTTCAGATTGCAAAATCGATCTAGGTTCCAACTCATCGTCATTAATAATAATGTCTCTCATACAACCTACAAAGCCAGAGTTGCTACGAGATCCACTTGCTGCTTTGATCTTGTCCCCGATAGCAAATTTAACAGGACCTAACTTCTCCCTTTTCTCGTTATGGTCTACTTTTAGATAAACCTCTTCATTTTTGTAAATCAATATTAAGATATGCCAGATTCCGGGTGTTTTCTTCACGCTGATTAGGTGTGTTGTATTTTGGATATTATCGGCCAGTTCGAATCTCACTTCATCATTGACTACTCTTATTTCCCAATAGAGACCCGACTGGGATTCACTAGAAGCCAAAACGCTGAGGTTGGTGCTGCTCTTGAAATGAAACGAAAGAGTTAAGCTGTCGGTGAAATTGTTTGGCCACCAGATGTGGGAAGATGAAAATGGGAATGTTATGGGTATTTCTGTCACATCTGCCTCATAAAACTCAGGTTGGAGGATGCCTATATAATGTACCTTGGGGTTTCCTTTGTCCAACTCGTAAATTATTGATATATCGTTGTAAAATACGTATTTCAGAGATCCCACGAAGTTGTTCCTTGACCAGAGTCCTTTCTTCTTCTGGAGCTCAGGCCCACCACCAATATAAATTTCTGGATCAATATACAAAAGCGGGTTTCCTTTGATGTCCAAAGATACGACTTCATCGTTTAAAATCAAATGTAATTTTTCATATTCGTGGAATATTGTCAAATTATTCCACTGGTTCAGTTTAAAGTATGAGGTTCTTCCTAGGATAGTAGTAATTGCTTCTTCCCCAAAATCTACTTCTACATACACTGAGTCATTGAAAATAGATGCAGCTATGTAGTGGTCGATGCCAGTCTCTCCTCCTGCTGCATAAAAGAGAGCAGAATCGTCGAATCTGGTCTTGAAGATCATGGAGAATCGATTAACGGATGAATGGACTCTGTCTTTCCAATCGTATACTCTGTATGATACGTAAGACGATCCTCTAAGAGTTAATATAGTGGCAGCTGAAACAGAAGAAAAGTTCAGGAAATTATTTAAATTGAAAAATAGAAAATCAGATACCTGAATCCTTTCAGAACTAAAACTAAGAACAGTTTATCCGCAAGCACGTGCAACAACTGACAGCAGCTCCTAAATGAAGTAGATGCGTCACAAGTCACATTTCAGTAACAAGTAGTGGTCAGATACACAAACTTTTTATCCTCTCGCAAATGCAGCAATTCGCGAACAATGGTTGCTTTGATTGTTATCATGCTATTATTACATTGGTAAGGCCATTGTGTACACTTTTTAACATTAATGTATCTAACGTCTTTTCTTCATTCAATTATGGAAATTATCAATACAAGAGAATGTTGAAAGATAAATTTTTAGTGCATCATTATTTGCTAGGAATTTGAAATTCCTGATTTCTACTCGGTGCTCAGGTCAGAGCAGTTCCTTTTTTTCACTTATAACTGGGATCTGACCGCAACAGTAGTGAGTAGGTCTTGTATAATTTGAATTATGGGCAAAAAATAAAACGTTGATTTTCTATACTGTAACATTGAATATGAACTTACTGAACATGTCACAATATTCTCCTTCATATTTTGATCCAAAGCAGTCACAGGTTAAGGTGTTGTAGTGGTTAATGCATCTGGATGATCTAAAGCACAGATTTTCTGAAGTATGGCACTTATCAGTGCACCCTTCCTGGACGTTCTCGTGTTTGGTGGCTATCAGTGGTGTTATTGGCAGGAGGTCAGAAGCGGATTTTCCAGTACTAAGTATCACATCCTTGATACAACCGACGAAAGATTCAATAATATATTTAACACCGTGAAGTCGTTCTTCCGAACTGAGACCTGAAATTAATATTATAGGTGTATAAACCTTTTTCATAAATTTTTATTTTTCAAAACAAACTCGTGAAAAAAACTTTGCATTTTGAAGAATGGGAAACAATGAAACATTGATATTGCAGTCACGTTTAGGACAACAAGAAGAAAAGGCTGCTATTGAAATATACCTCAAGGTAATACGCTGTATATTTACGTACCCCCAATCAAAATAACTGAAGTAACGTTTGCTGCAACACCGTAGTTATTTTCTTTGTCAAGACCTTGCAAATCAGTTTCTTCCTTGATGTTATCAACTGTTGCTGCTAATCTAGCTGCGTGGACATCTATGCGTACCTAAAATTCCAGAATACTTCTTTTTTGTAATATTCTAAGACAAAATTAATATAGGTTGGCTATGGCCAAAGTTGCATGGCAACACTATCTGTCAAATATTGTTGATTGTCAACAGGTATACAATTTATGAAATAATGTCAAAACTAGAGAAAAAAAAGGTAGAATATTTGTATACAAAAGGTTTTCGAAACATTAAAAAATAAGTGCAGTTGACTGAACTGGGCAAAAGTGAGGTATATGAGACAACAAATAGGATAAAAATGGCATGGATATGAGGCATAGACCAGTTTCAGTAAGACCGCGTAAGATTAAAAGAAATAATTCAAAGGCTTTATTGCCCTTAGGACGACCCAATCCGCGCCTGAGGTTTCGCGAACTGGCTAACAGATTTGGAAATCAAGTATAATATGTCCAGAAACCGTCCGTCGTCACTGAACAGACACGACTACATATCAAGGATACCAAAAAATCCCTTTAATGACACCTTCACAAAAGGAACGAAGGATAGAATTTTGTCAGCGTTTTCAAGAAGATTATTTTAATAATGTCTTTATACCTGATGAAAATTGTTTCCAAACTTGGTGGAAATCACTTGAAATTCCTATCGAAACAACCTGTTACCGTTCAAATTTTCCCACGAAAATAATGGTTTGGGGAGCAATATCTCAACGTGGTGCTACGCCTTTCTGTATAGTTGATGGTACGATTAATAGTGAAAAGTATTGTGGCATTCTAAACGATTTTCTCCTTGAAACGGCGCATGCTTTATATCCAGAGAGGTGGCATTCTCAGCAGGATAATGCAAGATGCCAAACTTCGGCCTATACTCAAGCTTGGATGGAAGAACACCAAATGACAACCATTTCATGGCCAGCAGCTTCACCAGATCTTAGTCCCATTGAAAACATATGGGGACTAATGAAGATTTAAGTTGAACAAGCAGCGCCACGAAATGAAGATCCAGGTAGCCCTGGACTATCATCACCGAAAATTATGGAGATGATCCTGTTTCGGGTGTACCTTGACGTTTAGTCAAGTATTTACAGTTAAATGGAGGTTGTATAAGGAAATAAGATTATTATTTTATTATAATTTTTTTATTCAAGAATTAAAAATATATACTAAATAATTACAATTGAGCTTTGTCTTTTCCGGATACTTTCTAGACGGATTATACTACAATTAGTTTTTGGAGTGCAGTACCTCATGAAGAGCGTTGTTACGTGATATGCTTATCATTTGGACCCAGATAAGTTTTTTAACGATACTCGCGATTCAAATACTATATGCTTACTGACAATATATCAAAAGGTGTAAGGAGCAGACACCTGGAAATAGGATAGTGAAGAACGTCGATATTTTTTTTGGAGCTATTGGTCGACCTTAGCAATATTGTTTTCAGGAAAAGAAGGTTTTCTCTTAGCCATTTTAGTCGATATTGCATTGAGAATGCAGTAGTCATTCCAAAAATATACATCAGAAGCATGATTTCTGATTCTTTAAATATCGGGGCTTCCAATTGTACATCACTATCATTTCGATATCTAAGTCTACCATGGAAATTGTTTTTAGTATCCTAAACCCCAACATCAACTATCTGGGACTGGGTGAACATCCCTTCGAAGTAATCCACAAGACCGTACTCCTCGGCACTATGAAAACCGTAACGAAACTTTTAGGAAACGATAAACAACCAGAATAACACGAAACCATAGAGTAACAAGTAGCCGAAGAATGAAGAAGAGAACAGGGACATCGAAACTAATGGCCAAAACCAAAGGGGAGGACCAAGCTTAGTCTTTCAGATATTTAATAATAAGGATAAATGAGTGGGACCATAGATGTTAGATTAATGTTGGATAATACAAGCCTTAGTCAATAGATGTCATTAGAGTTTACAACCAGTTTTAATTAAACTTCGAAATTTAGCTATGACCCTAACTGAAATCGAGTGAAAATCTCATCCATATTATTAATAATTACCGTCACAGAATGCCATTCGTCTCTGTTCAATCCACGACCAACAGTAAGTGCAGTAGAATGTTTTCCATACACGTGTACCACCTTCAACTGTCCTTGTTGAACTATTATGTACAATGCGTAAGGTTGTAGGGATACTCCTGCAGGAACTTTTACGTTGTGATATGCCAGCAATCCATGGGGTAATCTTGTCCTGAACTGGAAGGATATCTGTCTGCACAGCCTGAAAATATCTCTCTAATAAATGAGTAAAAGAAAATAAATTATATGCATAAAAATAATGACCTAGCAAGCGCAAGGCTACATAATGTACTTTTTCAAATAATTTATTCTGTGCTGTGTTCGGACTCACCTACCAATCGAAATGATAGATTATTTTCAAATATGCTTTGCTATATAGAAATAGTTGAAGCATTTGCCACTTACTTCAATATTGGATACGTTCAATCTTTGGATACTCATGATGATATGCAGGAATATATTCATTAGAATATCCTTCCACTGAAATACATATCATTGGAATTTCTAATGGCAGCATCGATTGTTTAATTGCTGGTCCAATTTCCTTGTCAAGGACTCGCTCGGTGGTCTATCTGTACCACTCCTGCATATTTTCAATATGGCTCTGAGCGATTGCAAGTTTCCATCGTGCTCGAAGATGCAAATATCATACTTTAAAATTTTTTTAAACTATTTGAGGTCACATTTAAAAAAATATATATATATATTTATATATTGCGGTGGAGCATCAGACCTGAACAGCATGGTTTCATGTCAAGGAGATCTTGCAGTGCTCCTTCAGTACGTCTCTGAGTATATAAGTGGATGTTATATACACAGAATTACAGAAGGCTCTTGATAAGCTCAATTATATAGGCACAATAACTGAGGTTAATGGTTTCTCAGATTATCAGTTGGATCATCAGTTTCTTTACCTGAAGGTTCTAACTTGGATCCTTTGCAGTTCGTTTATTCATCAATATCTTTCTACATGATATTTTAGTGTGTGAAACTAACAACTTCATAACCTCTTCATCTGGTTACCTAATCTGTGATGGGGGCTGCAAGAAGGGACGGCGGGGTGCGCAAATTACAGCTAGTCAGGAAAAAACGAATCCTATGTTTGGATTGGCGTATGCTGACGACTTCAAACTAGTAAAATAAACTCTGTTGAGGACTGCGTTTGCTTACAACTTGCAGTAGACTTTTTTCGAAGTGGTGAGAAAGAAATCTAAACATTTCTGAGTGCAACGTCATCACATACACAAGAAAGAAAGCTTATATATTAAATGGCTATATTCTTGCTGACATCGTACTGAGCAAACAAGCAGAATTTAAAGTTGGGGGCATAGTATTCGATCAAAGGTTCTCATTTGTTCCACATCTGAATTATCTACTTGCTACACCTTCGAAAATGCATGGGTTCATTAAACTAAATGCGAAGCAATCCAGAATTTGGCAGTATGATTGGAACTCCAATCTATGAATACCACAAATATCACATAGAAGCTACCCAGGGAAGACTTCTGAAGTATCGTGTTTTAAGAGAGGATTAACCCTTGTAGAGGTTTCCATCTTGATATATTGTTACTTAGGTTCGGAGCAGTCGAGGTCTATGTCCGGAGAGATATTGTGTGCCTCAGATATATTTATAGGCTTTTGAATGATGGTGTTGCTTGTCTTCTACTGATTAGAGTAAACTTTCATATACGTTACCCTGTTTCCAGATATGTGCACTTTGAATATAATGACATCTCAAGTCTCGATCCCCATGACATTGTAGTTTGACGCGCTGGGAGCACTTGTCTTGATTAAGGTCCTAGTTTCATCAAGGTGAAATGGAGGATTAAGCCCTGATGCCTAAAGCAATGTCACTTGACGATACGGCTAGACCGTTGGTGCTTGAAGCCAGGATCAATTGAAAGACTTCACAAGGGTTCGTGGGTCTTGACGTACAGGCCGGATTGACGGTGCTCGTACTAGGATCAATTGAGGCATCAAATCTTGAGATTATCTTGGTTCATGGGACTGCGTTCGGGTGGGTTGATAAGAAGCCCCTTCGACGAGTGAGTTACGTCACAAAACAATTCGGGTTCGGTGACGCGCTGGGAGCACTTGTCTTGAAGAAGATCCTAGTTTCATCAAGGTGAAATGGAGGATTAAGTCCTGATGCCTAAAGCAATGTCACTCTTGACGATACGGCTAGACCGTTGGTGCTTGAAGCCAGGATCAATTGAAATACTTCACAAGGGTTCGTGGGTCTTGACGTACAGGCCGGATTGACGGTGCTCGTACTAGGATCAATTGAGGCATCAAATCTTGAGATTACCTTGGTTCATGGCACTGCGTTCGGGTGGGTTGATAAGAAGCCCCTTCGACGAGTGAGTTACGTCACAAAACAATTCGGGTACTGACACTGCAGAGCCAGTAGAGGTTGGATAGTACTTCGTTGCTACCAGTCACGTTGTAGGTTCTCGGACTGAAGCCGAAACTGGAAGCTTAATGGGTTTAACTCTTCGGAGTGGTTCTCGCTAATGCGCGATGATAACCCTTATCACACTTTCTGCTTCCTGGGAAGATTGTGGAGACAGCTGAGTAGTTACCTGGTGAAAGAACCATGCTGACATGCCAGTAACCTAACCGGTAGAATTCACTATCTCCAGTCTCTATGAGATTCTCTTCAATCTAACCCCAGTAATTTGTAGGATTTTCATTGAGGTATGTGAGTGCAGGAGCTGATATCGGTGGGAATGTTTAGAATAATTTTTTTCTTAGCTTTGTGTTTACCTGCATTTTTTTTAAATATTAATTTTTCTAAATATTCATTGATATTCATCTTTCATGATTTGAGTAAATAAAATTATGTTTCTGTTTTAGTTTTAGTTTACTGTTGATTTGTATCATTCCTGTAACTAGGTTTCCACCTGTTGTAAATAAATCCTTATTATTATTAAGTGGTAACGTGGCTGTGCGATTGCTAAGTCATTATATATACTAAAATATAAAAAGATCTTATACTTATATGGTCACCATGACTGTTGGTAGGTAATCAATTATAGGAATATCATTTCAAGACAGAGTACTTCAATTTATTAGAACTACGAGGTGTGGCAGAAAAGTAAGAGATTTTTTTATCTATTATACCAAAGTTTGTTTTTTTGAAACGTCAATGTTAACCCCTTCAGAGTTGTTTCCTTGAGCAGCTACACACCGATAGGAACGTTGTTGCCACTGTAACAGCGCTAGTAGTCTTCATTCGGTGTTTTCTTCAGTATGTCCATTACACTCTTTTGAATCTTTTCTAATGTTCTCAAATGACGTCCTTTGAGGACATTTTTCACTTTAGGAAAAAAGGAAAAAGGCACATGCACCGACGTCAGGTGAATAGGGGGACTGGGGAACCTCAGGAATGCCTTTTGAGATTAAAAATTATGTTATGCCGAGGGCCATGTAACATGGGGCGTTGTCAAGATGAAGCATTTGTCTGCAATATTTGGCATCACGCGAATGACCCTTTTCTGGGCTTCTCGAGGATTTCTCACAAGAGGCTTCACCTTCGATGTTCTCATCGGTTTTCGAAGTTGAAATCGTGAATCTTGAACATGCTCTCTGCTTTCCAAAAATGATTTGTGCCAGCAAAAAACTGGAGCCAGAGATAAAGAATATTCCCCATAAGCCTGTTTTAACTTTTCAAACGTCACACTTGTCGATTCTTCAAGCTCAACACAAAATTTAATGGCACAACGTTGCTCCAAATTCTGCTTTTCAATTTTGCGTGACGCATAACCAAAACACAATTTCACTAATAGCATCGCAAAAATCACGTAGTCAACATAAGGAGTTGAAATTCGCACTGAGCTATAGGAAGATACTGAAACACGTGTTCTATCACAACATGTGTGTACAACAGCGCAGCGTTGCAGATCTCTTACAGTGTTGCCAGTCTCATTACTCTTCCTCCACACCTCGTAAAATAATTGACTTGATTTTATATGAGATCTCACAATTTTTTGCAGAAGAAGGTACTGCGTTTCAAGACTAAGCATTTTTCACATTTTTTTATTTTTGATTGTTTGACTTTGCAAAACTTTCATATCAAACTAAAATAAACATCGCTTCAGTTATTCTCACCTTAGTTGGAAAGTTTGAATGATGTCTCCATCTATCTGTATGAAAGTATTTGATTGGGCAAACATAAATGTATTTTGATTTCCAGTCTCTTGAAAAGTTAACATAGGGCCTCTACTTTCTTTCGATACGAAAGAATTATTGGAGACCAATGACGCAGCTGAAATAAGAGAAAAATCACTTTTTTCATATATCTCTGTTATTACATGCTCTGCATACGTAGAATCTAATTTTTTGTTTACTAAATGATCAGACAGTGTTATCTAATTCACCTCTATTGTGGCTACTGGTTTTTCAAACAGTAATTAAAAAATTTTGTACCTTCATCTCACAAATATTGTAGGTTATAATAGTTGTTTGAAGAAGCTTCTTATTTCATTTTATTTTTATATATTTTATTTTCATAATTTAAGTACGAAAGGGGTGCAAGGCTTCTGAAGTTAGTTTATTCACAAGATAATGACGTACTGGATCAATATCAACTCACATTTGAAGAAAGCGCATCTCCTCAAACACTCTATCTCTGTATTGAACCTGTTGTATTCGTTTCCCCCACAGCCACCCCACTGGAACAAAACACAACTTTTTGTATTTTCATCGAAAGTCCATTTCGAAATTTCTTTATTGCAGGGTCCTCTATCTGGCGAACCATGGCACATGTAACCATTATCTCTATGTGGGAATCCTAGTGTCGAAGCCAATAAACTACTCAAGATAGTTAGGTACATCCACATTATCTATAAAGAAGGAAAAAATAAATTGAAAATTAATAGCTTTATACATCGTATATAATACATCAATTATAAAGAGGAAGATATTTCATTAACAATGGAAAACGATATCAGCCTAATGGCGATTGTTTCGTTGCTTGTGTGGCACGTAGTGTGTCTTGTTGAAAATAAATGTCGATGCATTTCAAGGACCCAATCAGCGAGTGATCGACTGGCTTGAGTTCTTGTGTTAACTGAACTTTAAAAGTCTTAAGACTTTAAACAAAATATTTGGTGAATGAAGGTATATAGATATATTTTATTGATTGTTTTCATTTAGCATCCAAATTCCAAATGGCTTCCAACTAAGAATAATATGGATAAAATATCAGATTCTTTTTCTGGAGAATGTGCTTTCTATTTTTTGAAATGGAAATGAAAGAGACGTTTTTAAATTCCTAAAATAATAAGAAGAGATTTTTTACTTGATAGAAGGATTATTACAAAATTTGAATATCAAAACAGATTTAATCTGTTAGTCTCCTTAATTTTAATTCAAAAAAATTTCATTCAAAAACTTTTAGAATTAAATTAATGCACAGCTTATACTTAATAGACATATATAATCAAAACTCATTATATAATATGAAATGGAATAAATAACCCAACAAATATAAATTGTGTTTCTGATCTTACAATTATGAAAACTAAATCCTTTTCAAAAATACAAAACATAATTTTAAGAACTTCTAAAAATATAATTTATTTGAAATATTTAATATATTTAAATAAGTTACTTCAAAAATCTTTCAAAACATGTATCACATCCTCAAAAAACAATTAGAATTCAGATAAGGTCTTCATCGGTCCTATTTCATATTTAAAAAATAAAATCAATTAACAATAAATAACTTACCTCTAAGACCTAAATATTTAAATATACATATTAAATATTTCAAATAAATTATTTTTTGAGAAGTTCTTGAAATTATGTTTTTTTATTTTTGAAAAGGATTTATTTTTCATAATTGTATTATAAGATCCGAAACAAAATTTTGTCTCCTTCAAATATTTATTTATGAATTTTAATTGACAATTTATATTTGTTGGGTTATTTATTCCATTTGGTATTACATAATGAGTTTTGATTTAATATGTCTATTAAATATAAGCTGTGCTTATAAGACATTAATTTAATTCTAAAAGTTTTTGAATAAAATTAAAATTAAAATTATAGGAGACTAACAGATTAAATCTGTTTTGATATTCAAATTTTTTGGTGATGGAATTCGTTATTTCTGAATGTTCAATCGAAACAAGCTTATCTTGGATAATGGTTTCTGGATTATCATGGTCAGTTTTCTTTTGATTCTTTATTGGTTAACAGCAGTTCATATGTGTTGATAATTTTTCAAAGTGAAACAGTGTTTCTAAGGCATTTTATTCAATTCATTTCTAAAAAATTTTTAAGAGATTTTTTGGAATAAATTTGTAGAGGTAGAAGGGAGAAATGTGATTTATCTGATATACACCACCAAAAAATTGGTGAAGTTTAAAATCTGCAAGTGTCGCTTAGGTTTTCATCTCATTTCTTTTCCGAGATGATAACTGAATCATCTCATTATTCTCAATTGTTGATGTTGAATCACCTATGTTGTACTAAGAAAAGATTAAATTGTATGTGAATTCGTGGAAATTTCGAAGATTTTAAATTAATTCAATCACTTACTCGCGAAACGCATATTAAACTTGAATATGCTTTAGCGTGTTCGTACATTAATAGTTAAATATAATTTACTCACTGGCATTAAACACCGAGTAGAAATAATTTCTTCAACTTGATTTTTTGGCTATGTTGTAGTCTTGAATGAAACGATGTCGTTTGCAAGAACTTTTATTAATGTGTTATGCGAAAATGAATTAATAATGTGTTTAGTGACCCCGTAACTAAATACGCTCCATCTGATGAGATGGTGAATATCTACTTAAAGCACCACAGTCCAAACAACTTTTAATCCATCGATCAACTGTAACAAAGTTGTGGTGCAAAGTGGACAGACTCCTCCCCAACATATTCCACACATGTTCGATGGGATTTGAGTCCAGGGAACAATGTGGCCACGGGAAAACGTTAACGCCTCCTATTTATTATATTATTATTATACAGGGTCTCCCAACGGAAATTTAACCCCCCAGAACTCAGAGACAAAGAATTTTCGAAGATTTAAACAAAACAGATCAACTTCTGTTTTGAAGGGGACGAATTTCCATTATGAGTTTGTTCCCAAAAAAAACACCCACATGGAGGTGTCATCAACCCCCCCATTTTTTGAATAGGGAAGAGACGTTGGGTGTTGATTAGTTTGAAAGTTATCTATGTTCTGTGCACAACCCAGTTAAAATTTTCAAAATCGGTTCGCTATTCACGAAATAATGTAATTTGAACTTACCGTCAAAAGGTGATGTAGAACCACCCAAACTCAAAAACCTAAGAGTTTTGAAGAATCCAAAAATAATTTTCGAGTTCTGTATTATTATGTAATTTTTTTTGAATAGGAAAGAGATGGCGGATGTGTTTTAGTTAAAAAGCTTTTTCTGTTCTCTAAACATCCTATTTGAAATTTTCAAATTAGGTGGTTTTTTTAAGCAATTTGATATTGAATATTATCAGAAGGGTAACTCAAACAGAAACCCAATACATTCAAATACACCAGATCTGTAAATAATGATAGAGAACATCCCGAAAAAAAAGTTCCCTATCACTACTTATTTTATTGAAGCTTTTTGTGCACAAAATAGTAGAAAATGTTTTTTTTTATGGGGCTTTCATTTTGCCCAAATGTCCGTATTTGTCGAATTTTCAGCCGAAAATGGTTTCAAACGACTATATTATACTTACTGGTAAAGAATTCGAGGTAATTCTGTTTGGCCAGTTCGTTATACCGTAACTTTCGAACGAAAAGTGCTAGAGACTTCAAACTTTCAGGTTAGTTTTGAGCCCTAAATAGCTCCGTTGGGTTCGTTAGTGGGACCGATTATAATCGGTCCAATGATTTCGCAGTTATTATCTTGAAGTTTTTTCTTATTTTTTCCAACTGTTCCGGAACTACCCGTCCGATTTAAATGAAATTTGATATTTAGGTGTATAATAACGCCAGATTTTCACCGAATTCGTAAAGATCGGCGTTTCAGCTAACGACTGGAGATAAAAATGCAAATTTCCGAATAAAAGCAGAAAACTTTTCCGTGACTTGAGTATGAAGAAAGTTTTCTGGATTTGTAACGTTAGAAAAAATCGGGAATACAGTTCTATGCTTGAATTTGGTTCGCTAGGGTATGTCGTGTATGTATATTTGCGTGCACTAGAAGGCGCTAGTGTATGATAAATACATTGGTGTTCCTGTACAAGGCACATATAGATGCGTGGCTGGCTTGTGGTCGTTTGTGGACATTACAACGCACTGACCACTGAAACCAATAATTTTGGAAACATCCGCATATATTTTGCTCATGTCCCAGCGATTAACAAAACCTGTATGGACTTATTTGAGCTTAGAAATGTTATAGAGATATATGTTGCACTGTTACCGCAGCTCATACCCCTTATTAATGATTTTCAATAATGAATTCACAGATTTTAAATTTTCAGGGGAATGTACTCTCGAACAAGCAGACGTCACGTCAGTGCTTTCTAAAAATGTTTTATTCATCTTTGTTTTGATGAAAGCTATGCTAGGTGTCTTATAGTATTTCAGTATTTATGAATAATCATCGATATTTCGATCCAACATATACTGTGTGGGCATTTTTTGTTATCAAGTCTATCAAGTTTTGGTAGACGTATCAATTGATATATCTGACAATATTTACTCTTCTTATCACCATATTTAATTGATTTTGAGCTTTTGTTTTTTTCAGTCATCCATATATTGTCGGGTACGATTTGAAAAATTGAATATAATACGTGTATTTAAACGTCATTTCTTTTGCTGTACCATTGTTAGCTGTCTTCCCGAATACTCAGTGTAAAGATTTCCGTTTTTTTACATAAAAATTCTCAATTGAAACTCTGCATGGTGAAAGCTGAATTTTTGACGAATGTTTATTGCTTTTTCATCGAAATATAACTTTGCTCATAACAATTATTTATATATATCAGTAAATTCAGTGACATTAAAACTGTTACGCTAAGAAAAAAAAATTCCACCAATTTCATTTTTTGGCAATATGGAATAAAACAATGGCATAGAACTGATTAACTAACTAAGCTTCCCTGAACACTTTACACCAAAAGCAGACATTTTACTCTTCTAGAGCATGAACAACGGTTTCAGTGCAGGATTCCTAAAGCTCAATAATTTAAAATAATAAACTAAATTTGAAGATTTAAATTTTTCTCTCTTATTAGCTATAAGTCTTAAATTGTGGGAAAATTGAACTCAACAACTATAATTATAAATAATTTTCTTCTGGTACCACAGGAACTAGTTTCAAATGCAACTGAAGATTTTGTTCTGGTAATATTATATATAAAAATATCTTACAAATTTTTAAACCTAAATTTTCATTCGCTCTAATATATTATTATGAAACAGTATTCTTTTATGGAATAGCAGTATGCTCCACCCAAATAAAAAAATTCTGTGTAATTATTATACATAATATAAATTATATATATATATATATATATATATATATTTAAATACTAAATAAAATGTAACTGAGTATTATTTTTAATTTGAAGGTTTCAATAATTTTACATTAGTATGTATATAGAGCTATTTATGCATATCTACATATAGAATTATTATATATGTATGTCATTGAACATAAATAGTTTTTCCTAGACAAAATATTGATTTTAATATTAATCATATATATTTTAAACTTTTTCATATATATTGTGAAGGTCTTCAGAATGTGCTGATTTATATTTTTAGTTTTAAGAAACGTACCAAGTATAACTCAAAAATTCACAATTTTGTAATAAGAGCTTCGCATTTAAAATTACAATATAATCCGTATTTTTTCCGAAATTATCCAAAGGTATGCAGACAAAGAAATTAAATTTGAAAATTTGTTGCGTAATTTCATCTGTGACAATTATTATATGATCTCAATATATTTTTTTTTTAATATCTTCAGAATGGACACAAAAATCTGAATTAATCTCTCAGATGAATCATGATAATCTCTTTTTATGGATATTATGAAGGTAATTACTAAGGACAAAAGGAAATAAATACTTATTTACTCTACTGGTAACCTTAACACTATAATGCAATATTTCGTGTGTTGGCGTATGGTTAAATTATTTTGTATGATTCAGTGCTAATTGAAATCACAATGTTTACATAATATATAAGCATATTATAAGGCTTCTTGGATTTTCATTATTCTATCCCTGAAAATTCACTGAATAATAAGACCGGATGCGAAATATAAGAAAAATCTGTTTATGGAAAGTATGTATTTCATCAAATGGAAGTGAGGAGAAATTACTATTTCCGCTTTGTTCCAGCACTAATTTCCTGATATTATGGAGCTTACTTTTTCACAAGGACAAGCCATATATATCCACCTCACCAGATATGAGCAGAAATGAAAATTATGATTCATAATGTAATGTCAAAAAATCCTGGATTCGGTCAACGCAACTCAAATATCTATTTTTTTCGAAATTTGTTTTATCTCCTTCAAATAATGCCCTTTCAGAAAAATACCTTAAGCCTATGAATAAATAATCCAATCATTAAAATATTTTTTCAACTCATTGCTACATGTTTTGGGAGATCTTTGAAGTAACTTATTTAAATATATTAAATATTTCAAATAAATTAGTTTTGGAGAAGTTCTTAAAATTATTTTTTGTATTTTTGAAAAGGATATAGTTTTCATAAATATAAGATCTTTTTGTCTGCTTCAAATTTTTTGCTTCAAATATTTATTTTTCAATTTTAACTGACAATTTATATTTGTTGGGTTTTTTATTCCATTTGATATTAAATAATGAGTTTTGAGTTTATATGTCTATTAAATATAAGCAGTGCTTATAAGGCATTAATTTAATTCTAAAAGTTTTTGAATAAAATTTTTTTAAATTAAAATTTATAGGGGGCTAACAAATGAATATGTTTTTATATTTAAATTTTATAATAATCCTTCTATTAAGTAAAAAACCTTTACTTATTATGTTATTGTATATATAGTATAGAATTATATTTAGGTTTTAATTTTATTATATAAATATAATGTGGTTTTAACTAAGGCCATAAAATACCTTACAAGCTGCATAGAATACCTTGGATTTTTAAAGGTTTCTAATTTTAGTGTTTGTTCAACACGGATAGTACAAGATCTTACGGATAAGTTACTTATTGTTAATTGACATTATTTTTTAAATGTGATGTTGGAGTGATGAAGACCTTATTTGATTTCTAATTGTTTTTGAGGACGTGCTATATGTTTTGAGAAGTTTTTGAAGTAACTTATTTAAATATATTAAATATTTCAAATAAATTAGTTTTGAAGAAGTTCTTAAAATCAGAAACAAAATTTTGTCTCCTTCAAATATTTATTTATTAATTTTAATTGACAATTTATATGTTGGGATTTTTTATTCCATTTGATATTATATAATGAATTTTGATTTTATATGTCTATTTAATATAAGCAGTGCTTATAAGGCATTAATCTAATTCTAAAAGTTTTTAAATAAAATTTTTTGAAATTAAAATTTATAGTATTTAATATTTAAATTAGGTTATTCTGATTTTCACAAATTTTTATTATTATGTTTACAACAATCGTTTCGCTATCACAGTACTATCATCAGGCAAGATTACATTTTGAATAACTTCAAAATTCAAATTCAAAATGTAATCTTGCCTGATGATGCTACTGCTATTGTTGTAAATATAATAATAAAAATTTGAGAAAATCAGAATAACCTTATTTAAAGATTATTTAATATGGATTTTCACCAAGTAAGGACTGATTCAATTCAATATTCAATAAAATTTATAGGAGACTAACAGAATAAATCTGTTTTGATATTTAAATTTTGTAATAATCCTTCTATCAAGTAAAAAATCTCTTCTTATTAAGTTATTCTATATGTTGACTTGCAGTGATTGCACACATCAGCAGAGTTAAACGTCAGATATCTTGCACTCAACATATGCCACTCATCTGAAAGAATTTGAACATAATTTCAACAATAATAATGAAATTACTCACAACGAAATTGAAAGAACCACCTTCATATGAAATCGAGTGAATCGTTGAGATAACATTAAAGTTTGACAAATACAACATACTCTAATTTACACATATTTATAATAAATATAACAATTGTTCCGCTATCACAAAAGCATCGTCAGATTTTTATATTTTGCATATTGTTATATTTATAATGAATATGTTTTAGAAAATAGTCATTTCATATATCTTAGTATCACAAAAACTGCATTAAGATCAATTTTGTATTTTTCATGAAATAGTTTATTTTGATGAATTTTAATTCTTGTTACATTCCATAAATATATAATAATGAATATATAACTCCATATCATATTTATATTAATTTAATATCTCATAGACTTTCGGAAAATTAAATCAAAACTCCTCAATGTTAGTTCACACCTAAATTCAGAAAATCTTCTATTCAGATAATCTTCAATATCCTTAAGCATTTTGCAACTTTATCTCGACAAGTTCATCTTATCTTCATCTCATTATGTACATTCAAAAGTATGCAACACCCACAAAGAATTAAAATCGTAGGATGGAGTTTCAGGCTTAAATAGAAAATCTCTTGTTTCTCTTGTTATTTTTCAATAAATGGGTATTAAGAGCGTATCTTAGACATTACTGGAATATTCAGTTAATATATTAGCAAGATTAATATCATAAAAATGTAATTAATATATTTTTAATATATTTAGTAAAAGTTTTTCAGATTACTCTTATTAATTTTTAATTCCCAATTGTAAGTTTATGGGTATGTAAAATCCTTGAAATATGAGAAAGGTATTTTTGAAAAAATAGCTACTGATCTTAATTGAAATAAAGGTACCTCATTTCAAAACTTCATGTAAAACAAATTTGATTCCTATAAAATTCAATATAAACAATAAAGAATATACACTCAATGGTGACTCAGATTTTTTCATAAAAAGCACAGGTTAAACTTCACAAAAAATTATAGATCTGAAAAGTGATTTCTTCTGTTACTATTAATACTTTCAAATCGATTTAAAATTAATCTAAATAACGGAACAAAATAAATTCTCAAAGGATGTATCAGACGCAACATTTGTTCAAAATTTTAATGATTGTAAGTACCACAATTAAAATACGTAATTTAATTTACCTGAGAGACACTGTATATGAATTTGAATAAAATTTATTCGTTATAATAAAATGTTTAAAAACACCGACTTGAAGTCAGAATATTTTACGCGCTTGTTTAATTTTCCCTGAAAATTTCAAATCTGTTAATTCATTCTTAAAGAAACTACATTTGATTAATAGAAAAGTTGAATTCCGTGTTCTGTCATTTAGAAGTCGAATATTCGTTATTTTTTGCAATTTCAAAATTTGTTTTCAATTTGTAGAAGACTTTCTGGAGATAGTTTTCAATTTTTTATGATAAGTTCTTTCAAGCATAAAATAATCAGTTTTTAAGTGTAAAGGAAATTAACGAAATGTTTACTTAAAATGGAGAATTTATAGACTTGAATTTTCAACTTAAAATTGAAACTAGAACAGCAATTCCTTTCCATTCGATGGTTGGGGAAGAAGAATTTAGCTGCTGTTGTGGTTTGATTAGTTTAATCTTAAAATTCGAAATTGATTTTGATATGAAATAATAGTCTTGCCAAATTTGCAGCATTAATTCTTGAGATTTCATATCTTAAAACAAGAACTGTTAAAATTTCATAAATTTTTTTTTACTATTCGTTTCAAAGATTATTTATTTGGAAATAATGAAACTATATTAAACAAAATATTTTAATGGGTTAGCTTGAACAAAATAATTCAACATCAGTGATTGAAAAGGTATGCATCTCAGTTTGGAATAATGCAACTCCTCCTTCGTTGAGAAAATTGTATCCATTATAAATAATAAGATCAATTTGAGATGTATTAAAATGACTTACCCTTCCAGACCGGAAGCCTACGTGACGTCACTTAGCAATTGAATTCGTTCTTATTGACCACTTAAAAATAATAGGTTTACCGTCTGCAACTTGATTCATAAGATCAGATATAATTAGTTATTTCAAACAACCACTAGCACATTATTCCAAGATACGTATCATCACATTCATTTATTTTCTGGAATTGACCGTGAGATTTTCGAACATCTTAGCGCCGCAAAGTTGTGTTTGTCCGTTACAACAAAGACATCAATTTGGTCAGGTTGCTACTGAGCGCGAACTATCCAAAGCCTTAACTGCAACTGAGACATCGTTGTGTTTGTGATAGTAATTGGATGCCCTACCACTCGTGATGTAGAAAATTCTATTTATTTACTTTGGAGAGATAAGTCCATGAAAAATCTATTGAGGGAAATGCACGATGAGCAACCATTTTCAATAGTGAAATTACAGGTTATCAAAGGTGAGGCTCTTCTAACAAGGTGGTAGAATAAGCGCAATCAAACTTATATCCAATATTGCTCAAAATCTAGGGATAGAGGCAATAGTGCAGATATTTTCAATCTACAGGAAAATAAGAGAACTGCATAATATAAACTCGTGTCTAATTAAGCACTAAGCATGAATTAGAACAAGCACTGATGATAAAAAAAAATGGTGAAAAGCACTGACATGACACCTGAAGCTTTTGCGCGAAGTCCATTTAGTATTTTTAAAGCTATAAATTATTTCTTAAAGAAGATACATATGATGAATAAAATCACAGAATTTTGTCTTCTATCCTCCGAAAGTCGAAATAACCGTCATTATTGTCAATTTTGGAATGCTCTTCAGAAGAAAATTAAGCAGTGTTCCATTTCAAGATTGAGATTATACGTATACATATTATTGAGGAGTTTTATTCCAAGATTGCTGTAGAGCTTGAAAAAGTTGTTCACGATTTCGAAAATGGTTCTGATTCCTAAGGCCTAGTTCGGACTACAATAATATTTTAGATGAGTGAAGAGTAATGATAGTTAAAATAGTCGCTACTGCCCAAAAATCGTCTGCTCTTTGCTCGAGTGAAGGCGTATGTAGTATACCCAATAGGTAATATGACCCAAATTCCTTAAAACCACGTTGGAATTTGATGCTTACTAAAATGTAACTCAGTTGTGTGGAACAAATCAGTCAGCATCTCTTCCTGATTTGTGCTGATTTACATCTCCAAATGCCGAAAAGTGGCAGGGGTAGTTTTCATACCGAAAGCAGTAGAAGACCTCCTGATCAGGCCAAATCATATCGCCTTATAGACGAATATCGTTCCTCCTTAAAATACTAGAAAAAGCCATGAATAGCTATTTGAGTAACGATGTCTTGAAAAAGACTCCATTTCATGTAAGACAGTTGGCATATCAACGTGGTAAATCACAAACTAGTGTCGAAGTTGGAGTCATCTTTGGAGGCCAGGGAGGTCGCAATCGGTAAATTTGTGGACGTGGAAGATACTTTCGATAACAGCACCTATGCATCCATATTGAAGGTGAATCGTCTCACTTTTAAATGTATTCAAACCATGTCTAGGACGAATATTCACGGGGGATTTCAGAGGGGTGTTGGTCACGATTGCTACTGGAAGGGGATGTTCACATTGCGGAGTCCTGCCGCCTCCTCTGTGGTATCTCATCGTGGACGAACTACTCAGAAGATTGACTGAGCAAAGTTATAGCTGCTATAGTTACGCCGATGACCTAGCGATGACCTAATTTTTCCTTAATTAAAAATTCGAAGGAACAACTTCAACCCTGGCCCAAAATGTCATTTCCATCATTAATCGATGGTGTCTGGAGGATGGATTCAGTATCAATCCAACCAAAACCTTATTCTTCCATTCATCAGTTTGAGAACTCAAACTGATAGAGCCGGTGCTGAAGGGTACAGAAATAGCGTTTTCCGAGAAGGTTAAATATCTGGGGGTCACCTTGAATAAAAAGTAAATTAGAACTCTTACTTGAATAAAATTATTGCCCAATCTATAGTAGCTTCCTGAATATGCCGCAAACTATTTGGCAAGACTTGGGCTCTGAGACCTAGAATGATTAATTGGACATATACTATGGTGGTAAGACCTGTTATTACAATACGTATGACTCTTTAGTCTTGTACACTAATACTGGAGAAACGACAAGCTTGTATAGGCTGTACAAGTTTCAAGGACTTGCTTGTCTAGGCATCACAGGAGCTGCGTATACAACTTCTATGGCAGCAAGAGCAGCACGTATATGTGAAAAAATAAGGTCTGATAAGTGTCCTCAGAATGAGACATATAGGGCCTGAAAGGGAACATAAGAGGATTTTGACAGCACTAAGGGCGGAACTTTTTCGTTCTCAAGAAATACTTCACCAGTTGAGTATGACCTTGATAGCAACTATGAAGTGATCATAGCATACTGCCAAAAAAGCATGGAAAGGTTAGTTCAACTTCTGAAAAACCATCTCATCTGGTATACTGATGGATCCCTAAGGGAACAAGCACTAGGCATAGGCATATATGGTCCCAAGTATAGGAAATCACTGCCTTTAGAAAAGCCTACAACAACGCTCCTAACCGAAAATTTGGCTATAGAGAGATGTGCCCAAGTCTATCTGTCCAGACAGTACAAGGAAACTAGAATTTGTATTGTCTCAGATAGTCAGATGGTCGTTTGGTCATATCACTGGCGAAAAGCAACAAACTAGTCCTGGTTTGGGTAACAGCTCGCCAGGATATTGACTTAAATAAAAAAACAGACGTACTCGCAATAAGAGGAACAGACACTAGAACAGCACCTTCTTGTTAGGTAACGCCCACACTGATTAAAGCTGAATTCGATGATTGAGAAAAGAGAGATAAGAACTCTCACTGGATAAATACCCCAGGCCAACGACAAACCAAGTCACTCATCGCGCTCTCTAAGGAGAATACCCATTTAAGCCTATCGTTGTCTAGGATTGAGCTAAGGTTGCTCAGTGGGCTTCCCACTGGCCACTGAGTCGTGATATACCTCCTACATAACATCGGTAAAGACAATGCGTGTATCTTAAGGTTAAGTGAATCGGCAGCAGAAACATACTCTGGCAGTGCGAAGCACTGGCCCGAACCAGACTTCCTCTAGTGGATAGCATGACTCTCCGATATAAAAGCCAAGTCTCTCAGGAAAAAACAACTTTTCCTAAATAGTATGGTAACGCACAAAAAATCTCATTAGTCGCAATGTAGAGGGACTGTCACTGTAGTCAATGTAGAGGGACTGCCTCTTCTCCATAAAAATTTTCAACCTGCAAACACACTCGAATGCAATAAACCAACCAGTTTGAGTCGAATTGTCACTCTGTACATGTGGAATTATGAAAACTTATCCGATACAGTTTTCAACGCAATCTAAGCAATTTTTATTTCAGAGTACATTCGATCTTCGGTTTACGAAAGTAGCTGTGTTTTTATTTATAAATGCTCAAAATATACCCATAAAATATTCAGAAAACAATATTTAAAATGTTTGAAATAGGATTATTTATATGTCCCACAACAAATGAGGTATATATAGCCAAGGCCATCAACCCAAATTCAACAATGTTGTCCGATTTGTGGCAAAGGTATATAGATTCAGTAGAATTATAATATTTTATAGGTTTCAAAATAGGTAAACTATGCAGAAAATTGAAAAAACAATGGAATCTTGAGTGCACCATAACAAATGCTGCAGAAGTTCTGAACATAAACCTTTTGTGCTTAACAAAACAACACAACATATGAGACTTTTGATAATGCTGTATTTCGTTCGTTACATACATGACCCAGGAGAACATATATTATAATTAATGGCTTTAAAGCTACCGGCTTGGTTCCGGTGAATCCCTTCGCAATTCTGGACTGCCCATATGCCCCTTCAATTGCAACATACAATACTCAAAATGTGTCTTAGGTTGAGGCCACAGCCAATCATCTTGTTGATGCCGAAATTCAACATTCGTTTTTGAGAATAATTAAAGAAATCCCAGTATATTATAACATTCGGACATGCTATGAGCGCTCAGGATATTTGTTTTTACAACTTGAGTAAGACGTTGCTTACACAATACTATCCACTTTTATTGGAACGTTCATAATTATGTCCCCTTTTTTAAGAATAATTAAATATGATACCTACTTAACGAAAAATAACAAAATAATGTCATGTTAATTCAATTTTCAAATTCAAATGTGATGACATTTAAAATTATTTTCTGTGACCATTCAAATCGAAATTCATGTCAACATTTCATTTTAAATAAATAATCAGAAATTACAGTAAACTAACAAGGTCATTCAAGGTTAAAAAATTGGATAACTTTCATAAATCCTCAGTATTCCACACCAATTAACATATGATTATTAAAAAAAAATGGCACTAAAAGCTTCTCACCCCTGCTACTGCGCATACAATAGGACTATGGATCTAAGAACTCCAAGAAATGTGAAATTAACAGCTTTTTTCAGAAGGTAAAAATTTAACAGAGCAGTAATGAGTCTTTTGTTACTTCATAATTTTTTATTTACAGAAGTTTTGCTTTTCGCACTATTCGAGATAGGTTACCTATAATCCTAACCAAAACTATCGATTGTTTATCTCAGAAGAAAGATGATATAGCTAGAGAATATGGAACCGTAAGTTAAAGTGATGAAAAACAAAATAAGGGAATTTGTATTAAACATTGATGGTTTCCTTTCTTTTTAGGAATCTAGAGACGAAATCAAAACAGTTATCGGAAAATTGTCTAGGTTGAAGTATGAAATTCAAACCAATAAACCCTTGAAAAATATTAGATCCAAAGCACCTGATGCAGTAATTTATAATGAATATATTAGAGAAAGAGATGGAATGGAAGGTGAACCGACTCCGTTCCACACCATTTGGTTATTGGCCGAATGTTACATGTATAGAAAAATTTGGGAAGCATTTGAAAAAACGTATGTTGCTTTTGAGTACTTTACATATTCAGTAACGTGAGATGAATTCATCTGAATGATTTTTTCTACAAGAATCAAATATTCCTTTATTTAAATGAAAGGATATAAACTGAATTATAAATTTCTGAAGTTTGAAAGAAATTTGGAATCTATTGAAGATTGTTTTATATTTTTTCGAATTAATAATGTTCCAGGAATAACCTGAGAGAGTTTGATCCTTTCCGATACAATAAAGAAGAATTATTTCAGACTGGACTCCCTCAGATAAAAGAAACTATAGCGCATCTCCAAAAGTTGTCTTCAAATCCTACTGCTAACAAGGAAGACTTCTGTTCCTTATTGGAGGTTTGTAATATTACACTTAAATATACACTTCAATGATAAGAGTTTCCTAATACAGTTCTGACCTAGTGTCAAAAAATTCTGTATTGAGAGGAATCAAGATTTTCTTTATTTTTAAGTTTTTTTCTATAGTTGAATCAAAATTAAGCTGTGATTAAGTATAGACGAATAAAAATTTTATATCAATGATAAACAATATTTTGTGGATCATACTTAATGTTAAATACAACAAGATTAAGCACCTTCACATATCTGAGATTTGAGAATTAATAGTTTCATCAATTGCATTCTTGTACTTTATAAGATAATACTCTGAAATGTAATATTGTTTAGGTCAATTTGTGGAGCAATAAATGTGACCTATCGTTGAATCCAGATGGCGTAAAACCCATTCTTGGTGATCAGTTGAGTCAATTATCAAAGAACATCTTGATCAATGATTCAGAAAAAGTATGGAATGCACTGCAGAGTTCAGAAGGAGATACAGTAGGTGAGAAAACTTTATCCATGCATGAGTCTAGGATATTAGGCTTGTATTTTGAGATCCTAATTAAGAAGTAAAATGCATGTCTTATTCATTTGTCTGTGTTAATGCAGATCATTTGTTTCCTTCATAATCTGGAAATTTTCCTAAATACACTCCATTTCAAATGTCTTGCCCCTCCTTTGTATTTCAATTATTAAAAATAAGATATATGAAAATATTTATTGTGATAACGAAAGCAACTTTTTAACAACTAAAAATAATGGAAAAGACTATCACAAAAAATTATCAGTACTATTTAATTCATATGGTCTAAAAACCAACATTACTGTCATTTAGTATTTAATGGGAATTGCTGTGGCCAATTATAAAAATATTGAAAAATTAATTATTTGTTTTCAACAAGCATAGAATTATTGCTCTGTGACAAACAGGGCTATTACATCATCAGATAACCAACTTTATTAGGACTGTTAGACGATATGTAAAGACTGAAGAAGGGGCTAGCAGATCTAGAAGTAATCATACTCATATTACTACGACAAGACTGGTATATTGTCCAGTCAGTTTGTGGATATCTATTTATGTCTGTTTCTGTTCTTAGACCTCAGTTTTCAAAGGACAAATAACTGAGTTAGTCCGTGTGTTGCAATACGTAGACATGCAACAGAAGTGTGATATATAAAACCTCTTAAAATTCCCCTGCTGACTCCTCATCACCAAGCTACTCATTTAAAATTGGTGCAAGAACATCTAAACTAGTTGTTGGAGATATGTACTTTTTGAAGATGGTACTTTGATATTGTGAATGATGATTACGATATAAGAGTTTGAAGGAACTAAGACTTCCAAGTGGACTACTAAATGTTATTCAACTTGCTCCCTACCATGGTGGGACACAAATGTTTTGAGGGGGAACATGTGAATTCTACCTTCAAAACATTATCAATCTCGTAATACTCATGCATGATGAATAAGGAGAACGGTTCATCATTATGGATGATAATGTCAAGCCACAGTGCATAGAGCTGTCCTCCAAATTCTGGAACATGGGAATGTCACTAGATTAAACTGGTAGCCAAACTTCCCAGACATATAAAACATATATGGGATTATGTATCCAGAGCCATTTTCAAACACCATAAGCAAACACTCAAGAACCTGCTATTGCTGCAATATGAATGGAGGAATATACCCCAATGATTTAATTATAGATATACATAGCCAAATTAAGATACTCATATGAAGAAGAAAAGCCTAAAAAGGAATATTTAAGGGCGTTAATGTTTGTTCGTTAGAATTAAAATTCATTTCCTACCCTTGTAGGTACTCATCTGATTTCATCCATTAAATCTAAGCAATTTTCAAATGTTGTAAAATACACCCTGAAGAATGTGTTTGTGCGGACATATTTGCTTTTCTTGAAATAATTTGTGATGCTTGTACAGACCTCTAGATTTTTGCTCAAGTGTTTTTATTATTTATCTGTTCAGCACCTAAATCATTTCTGAGACATTCAGTCGCCTTAACATTTGTGCAGTTCTCGCCTGTACACAAAATCAAAGATCACAATAGTGGAATTAGTGAATCAGTTCTCTAAAGGAACATAAATAGTTTTCTTTATCTGTGTTTCTATCATCTTAAAAAGTAGAAAATAACATTTTATATAGTGATGGGAGTTAATTTTGGGGATACAATGTTTTTTCTGATGATTTTCATAACACTAATTGCTTGTACCAGTATTTAAAATTTTACTATAGAATATTTTACAAAAATAGTAAATATAGTATTTGTAGAAGCAGAATACTTTTAATGGCACCCGGCTTGCTGTGAAGAAATTATTGAACAACGTCATCGAAGCCACAATTTTGAAAGGAAAGTACAAAGGCGAAGATGTTTTAATCCCACGCATCCCTATGATACCGAACGACATGCCATTCAGCTTTAAACGTTTACAGTTTCCAGTGCGGCTTGCATTTGAAATGTCAATAAATAAATCGCAAGGGCAGTCGCTAAGTGTATGTGGCATCAACTTAGAAAATCCATGTTTTTCACATGGCCAATTATACTACTCTGTCAAGAAAGTACCGGGAATTTTCAATTAAAACAACATTTTTACATTTAATCGTCAAAATTTATTGGGTCGCCTTCAAAATAGGCTCCATTTGCTCCAATACATCTATGCCAACGGCACTTCCAATTATCGAAACATTTTTTATAGGCGCTTTCCGGAATGGACTTTAGCCGAATAAGACATCCAAAGATGTCTTATTCGGCTACAATAGAGAATCAAAAGATACTTAAAAAAGTTTTTTTGAATTGCTGAAATTTCAAAAGAAATTATTTTTTTAAGGAAATATTACCTGTCGTTTTTTAAAAAAACCTAACATGAAATTTGGATTTGATATTTCTATTATGGTAGATGCATTTACTTAATATTTTTGTAGAAGTTTTTGCACAATGTATTATGGATATTGTGTGATGTTATGAAGTGTTTCAGTAACCAAAGTAGCAAAATGAATACAAATTTAACCAATTTTTAAGATGAAGCTTTGTGGTTTTCTGCACACTAATTAACTACTTTTAATCATTAATTTTCATGTTCCCATTGCATGACGACTGTGATAGTTCACTAACTTGAGTTAATTTCATTCATCAGCTCATTGAAGGAAGGTAAGTGCTTAAAATATACTACACCAATCACAGCTTTTTATCATAAAATGCACCCTTATTGACCAGATGGTTTAAATAATTCCTGAAATTTTCTTAATTCAATCTTTATTTCAGATATTATTTTGGATAATGCAGGAGCAGAGTTACTTTCAGACCTTTGTGTGGCTCACTATTTGACCACAAAAAAGTTAGCCAAAAAGATCAACTTTCATGTTAAGTCCTTGCCATGGTTTATGTCTGATGTAATGGAGAAAGACCTAAAATGGATGTTAAAGGAGCTCAGTGGACATGACTGTGAATTATTAAAATTCTGCGGTGAAGATTGGACCAAAAACTTCGAAAATAAGATTTGGTCTGTAAAAACTAGTGACTTTTGGACTTTGCCTGTGGAATTTGAAATGATGCACAAATATGATAGGCAACTTTATGAAAACTTGTCAATTTCAAAACTTATAATTTTCAAAGGGGATTTAAACTATAGAAAATTATTGAGGGAAATTTTCTGGAGCCCTCAGACGACCATCGATGTTGCTCAAGGCCAATTCGCGCCATCGAAACTTTGTGCGATCAGAACTTGTAAAGCAGAAATAATTTGTGGCTTGACGGAAGGATTGGCCGAAAAGTTGGATATTGAAGATCCCCTATGGATGGAAACTGGGAATTACGGGCTTATTCACTTTTCTGACAAAATCGTTCCACTTATGGATAAAGGAGATCTTGAAAATTTGAAAGATATGTTTCATTACTGGAATCCTAAAAACAAAGACACAGTGATTGTTTGATCTTGAATTGTTACTATTTTCTATCGAGTTATGTATATTTGAATTTTCACCTTGTTAATATTTCTAATTAAAAAGCCTCCAATTTATAATAGGTGTTATTACAAATTAGGATCCATTTTATTCCAATCATTTAAATAGCAAAGAAAAAGTTCAAGAAGTAACTTGCTCATTATTCACTCAATCGGAATTATCATACACAAATTTGATTAATACAAAATCAAAAAATTTATGAGTTATATCTATAAAAGGTAACTGTTATGTTGAGTACTTCTGTATTGTCCAATAGGCAATCAAAAGTTAAGTCTACGTGAACACAGACTGAGATAGCAGTTATATTTACATTATTTTAGAGTATTTTTACAAATAAGTCCATGAAATACTTCCATCTTGTGGAGAATGTCTTCATGTTTTTAAGATTTCTCAATACCATTAGCAGCAGATTGAACATCCTCAGGAAAATGAATGTGGAAAACTGTTGACTTATGTCTACTGCAAGAAAGGATTTATTTATTTCTAGTTGGGTGTGGATGAGATATGTACTTCTGAGTTTACTAGAAATTATAATGATTTCAGTGCAGAAAGTCTTTGTCATAGAGTAAAGTAGTTGGATAATCTATTTTTGCGCGCTTGTTCTATGGAACACCGTGCTATCTGCAATTTTCGAATTTTAAGCTGAAAATGCTCTCAAACTACTAGGATGAACTTGCTGATAAAGAGTCCGTGCTCAAAAGTAATTCTGTCCAGCCGGCTCTTCCATAAACAATCTTCGAACAGAAAGAGCTCGAGACTTGAAACTTTCAGGGTAGGTTGTTGTTTTTTTTTTGTTTGTTGCTTCATTTACAGTTTTGCAGAGCTTATGAATGTTATTTTAATTCCGTGTTATTTCTTGTTTTTAATTATTATTTATATCAGTTTTAATTGTTCTGTTTAGGCAGTTTCCCTATGTTTCATAATCAAAATTATGTATGTTATTCCTTATTCCATTTGAAATGAACTATCACAAAGCAACGTACTACTCTATGCCTTATTACAAAACAAATAAAAAAACTTTGACCATTGCTGAAATAATCAAAATATCAATAATCACCTAAAGAGCTTGTGAAAGGTGTTCGCAGAAGATCTACGAGTATTTTGAAAAAATAAATGATTTTGTTTCAGTATTATTTCTATATTCATTAAATAAACAAATAGAACCGCATTGGAAACACTTAGATCTTACTATTGGCGTTGAGAAACAGAATTTTATTTCAAGTATGTAGGTTTTTCGAAATTTATTCTGCTGAAAGGCTCCATTGATGAATAGAATTAAAATTAACAACAAATTTTCTCTGTAAGTCCTGTGTAATCGTTTAGATCTTCTTCAAGCCTGGAAAAATATATTGTAAATTTATTATTATTATTATTTTATAGTGAGCGGGCGTCTGTCCACCCTACCACTGCGTCTGCAAAACTATTGTGGTTCACCTCTAATTTCTATTTCCCTGACAAGATCCAGGTTTTGGATAAAACCGATAATCTAAGCTGTTCCAAGGAACAATTTCGTATGTTTCAGGCCGAAATGGCTCAGCCAGAAAGACTCAAGTCTTGAGTTCATTCTGCCTGTTATCGTCCTCTTAGCCACTTCATGTGGTATTATCAGGAATGGTTCCGGTCCTACCGGCAGCGCAGCTCCAGTCTGTTTTCGATGTACAACAGCTGGATTGCAGAGCTTTTAGTACTGACTGACTATCAGTAAATATTTTGATTTTGCGGTAACGGATTTGCCGTTTTATCAGCAGATCTGCCGCCATCTCAATAGCAAATAGTTCTGCCTGGAATATGGTTGTGTTTTGACCGAGACTCAATGAGTTGTTGATTCTTGGTTTGCTCCCATAGACTCCCGTTCCGTTCGTCATTCGCGAGCCGTCTGTGAATAAGCCAAGGTCGGTCCACAATAGAACCTCAGCATGCTGGGTCCATTCGTCCCGACTGGGGACATTGAAATGCCGTTCTTGGCTCGTAACTTTTGACATTAGATCCGAGAGCATTGATAGGGTGCTGTTCCTTAAAAGCTTGTCCAGCAGTCCTGAGCCACCTATCACAATTGCCTTTGGCCTGTCGATCGCCAGTTGATATAGTTTCTTTACTGTAAATTTAGGAAGAAGAGATATCACAAGAATAAATAAATTTAAATACTCACAGTTATCATTTTCAGATATCGTCTTAGACAACGGAGGAGCAGAAGTAGTAGCAGACTTTGCATTAGCTGATTATCTCACATCAAAAGGATTTTGTAAGAAAGTGATTTTCCATTGCAAGAAAATCCCTTGGTATATTTCCGATGTTACAATTCATGATGTTAAATGGGTATTAGAACAACTGAGCAAAATGTATGAGGAGCCTGTTCTCCAACAATGCGCTGATTTTTGGTCGAAAAATATCGATGCCCATAACTGGATTCTGCGGGTACACGATTTTTGGACTCTACCAGTAGATTATTCCATGATGCATAAGTACGATAGAATACTGTATGATGACTTGAGTACATCCAAAATGATTTTTATTAAAGGAGACGCTAGTTACAGAAAAGTGTTCAGAGAAATATATTACAACCCTGAAATCCCATTATCTGTAGCCCAGGGCTACTTCGCACCATCAAAACTATGTTGTATTCGAATTTTGAAGTCTGAAATTGTGTGCGGTTTTCCCAAAGGACTAGCTGACAAATATGAAGAGCAGAATGCTAAATGGATGGAAATCGGGGAATACGGAACAATTCAGTTCTCCGACAAAATTGTTCCATTGATGGGCGAAGAAGACTTGGCTGTGTTGTCGGTTGGTACCCCCATGAGGGAAGAATCTGCACTTTCTGGATGGTCTGGGTCTCCTATGCCTGATTTTGGTGCTGTGTGTTTATGCAGAAACTGATTCATCAATGTTCCCAAGATAATTTTTTTATTCTGATCTAATACTTTTTCTAAAGAAATGAAAATATTTGAGAAATATACGTGTTAATCAATCCGCCAAGAAATTTTTATATTTTAACTAGGGTTTTCACTTTCTAAAAGAATTCAACCTTTTCAAGTTAGTTATTATCTGAAAAACAGTTCTACATAAGCTTAGTCAGTTAATGAGTTTAATGAGTTTCAATAATGGGTATGTGATATAGTCAATAATATGAAATATTTTTAAAATGTTTGATCATGTTGGCCTATATTCGATGGAAGTTCATCTATGAGGGGTGTTCAATGTATTCTCGGGATTGGGCTGATTTGCTAATAATGTAAGTAATCTAATGACACTATTTGAGGGTATAAATATAAAATTTCACTAATTTACAATAATTAGTTTTCTAGGTATCCTCGATGAAAGACAACCAGAATGACTGACGCCACAATGATGAAGAAAATTGACCATCGCGTCTTACTAAGCAGGGAAAAAGTCAAAAAATCATTCACCAAGAGATGGTTGCCATTTACCAAGACTGTGCCCTGTCATTATCCACTGTTCAAAAGTGGTCAAGTGAATTCAAAAGAGGCAGAGAAAGCATTGAAGACAATCCTTGCTTGGATGGGCCCATTAGCGGTACCACTGAAGAAAAAGTGTAAAAAATGTAAAAGCTGGTACTTGAAGTTGCCAGAATAAAAATCAAGATGTTAGAAGAGATGACAAACCTAACCTTGGGTACCATACATGCTTTCCTTTATGACCATCTTAACCTCTCAAAGGTCAGTACAAGATGGGTACCGAGAATGTTCACCGCACCTCGGAAGCAAGTGCTGTAAGGAGTGTTTAGAGCTCTGTGGAAAAGAATGACTATTTTCAACTGGCTGGTTACTGGAGGTCAGACGTGGGTTCATCACTATGACCCTGAGAGTAAACAAGATTCCATGCAGTGAATTGAAAAGGGTGCACAAGCCCGAAAGAAGTTTAAAGTCACCCCATCTGCTGGAAAAATAATGGCTAGGGTTTTTTGGGATTCTAAAGGTATTTTATCGATAAAATACATTAAAAAGGGTGAAAGCATCACAGCAGCATCATACACAAGCACTTTGGTAATTTAAGAGAAGCAATTAAAGGAAAAAGGCGAGGAAAACTCACAGTGGGGGTGTTGGTGCTCAACAACAGCGCGCCGGTTCACAAGTCTTGCGTGGCAAAGGCTGCTGTGCAAGAATGGGGCTTCGAAGAAATTACTCATCCTCCCTACAGTCCAGACTTGGCCCCCAGTGACTACTACCTATTCCCAAATGTAAAAAAATATCTTTGTGGAAAGCGATTTTCCAATGATGACTAATCTGAATAGATATGATAATTCAGTATGGAAATCATAAAGAACATAAAAAGACCAATGAAATATATACCACCGTTGCTCAACATAACAGGATCAATGATGATGAAATGAGCAAGGACCGACCAAGAAAAGGCACAAATATTTGCTGAACATAAAATTTGAAATTTTTTAATTAGCAGGATATTTAATAAGTACCAAATTTTTCTGTGTATATTGTATTGGCTTATAGGTTACATAGTATCATTAAGGAAATTACATAACTTACATTTTAAACATGGACACAAAGAACATTGTACTTGTCAGTACAAATGGATTGATTATACAGTATTTGATTAAAGTCATTCAGCAAGCAGTTTTATCATAGTATATCTTATAATAATAGATATATTTTGAAGAACAAAACCCTAATGTGGGACTACAAATTTCAGAGATAAATACTAATTAACTATATATGCAAGAAAATGTTATCTACAATATTTAATAATTACCAACCATACCAAATTGAATAATAATTCAATTCTGATATCAAAAATTTTCATATATTAAAAATATTTTAATGAAATAAAGAAATTTCAAATATAATAATCAGATTAATCTTTTTTGCATTCAAAGAAAAATATTTTGATATCTTTTTCAACAATCTTGATAGATGTGGATTTGTGATTTACTGTTGACCTGAATCACCTTCGACAGTTTGATCTGGAGCAACGGGATAGTGTTGATCATTGTTGGAAAGAAATTGTTGACTTGGATCAGATGCAACCTGCTCAAAATTTTGGGATGTAAATTGTTGGTTTGGATCAGTCTGATACTGTGACATATCTTGTGCATATTGCTGATTTGAATCATCATACGGTTGGTTTTGGTAGGAATACTGGTCTTGAGGATTAATATTATACTGTTGATTTGGGTCAGCTATATATTCTCCATTAGGACCTGTCTGATATGTATTGTTTGGGTCATATTGATAGTTTGGATCATACTGTTGCTGGTCATATTGCTCTTGTGGAATATATTGTTGATCATACTGTTGTTGATTTGTGTCGGCATCATATTGAAGATACTCTTGAGGTTGTACGGGAACACCTTGCTGTGTTTCAACAGGAAATGTTTCTGGATCATTAGTTGCGTTTTTAGTTATTTCATCATTTGTGTTCGTCTGAAGAGTTGGAGTATTATTTTGAAGGATAGGTTCGTTCACTTGATGGTTTTCTTCCTCTAACTGTTGATTCGTGTGCGATTTTTCTGGTTTAGCTTGATTTTCTGGTGCATTGCCAGCTGAATGACTTCTTTCATCTGAAATGTGGAAGATAATTAAGTGTTTATCAATTCAGAATACTAATTAATGATTTGCTTGAAGACTACAAAATCGGTCTGTGAGTAGCAGTCAATTAAGCGATTCACACAAAGTTATGGAATAAAACTAATTTGTAATTCAGGTGATTCCTAAATGTTATAAAGTATATACATACTACTGAAATAATATGTAAAAATGAGGTGTAACCAAAAACAACAATATTTTCATATAATACATACTACTGAAATAATATGTAAAAATGAGGTGTAACCAAAAACAACAATATTTTCATATGATAATATATAGCAACTCTAAAGCGTATACTCGTAGTACGATATATAAATCACAATTAGTTGTTGATGAGGGTTCAAATCAGGAACTGGAAGAAATGTTTTTGACCAAGAGATTAAATACCAGTTAGGCAAAAAGAATCGGAGTTAACCAGCTTTCAGTTGTAACTAATATTGCGTATGTTTTTGTCCAATGATTTTAATGTATAGCTGAATATTACGCCATTCTTTTGTTTGATAATAATTTTCTTCTCTATTTATAAGATGTTTTCAAAAGTCAGTCATTTTTCAACAGTGAATAGAACTCTTAAAATGAACAATTTCACAAAAATTCGCTTAGGTATTAAAGTTGCCTTATAAAAAGTCGTAAATTTATCTATAAGATTGATAATATCACGGCACGGTGTCATCTAAGGTTCATTTAATCTAATTTACTAAAGAAAAAGTAGCACACATTCCTCTGATATTCAAGGTGGCAAAAGGAGGTCATTAAGCCACCAGTGCATTTATTAAATGTACTATATTGTCAAAGAAATACCACGAATCGACCAAATTTATCACAATTAGATTTAATTAAATCTAAATGAAAGCAGTAGGTTCATTATAATACCATAGATCATACGGTTTTCCAGCACCCTTTCCTTAATTTTATCGACGTTATCTTCGATCGAAGCCGTCGATGGGCGTTCGGAACGAGGCAAGTCTTCGACCACTTTCACGACCGTCCTTGAAGGCTCTGTACCATTGATATGCACGAGTTTTCGATAGAGCATTATCACCAAAGGACTTTTGCAACATTTTCAATGCATCGGCACACGAAAATTCATTTGCAACACAAAACTTTAAACAAATTCTTTGCTCATCGTAATCACCCATAGTAAAAATCGGCACGCACTCTGACATCGACTGACTTAATCAGCTGTTGCAAACACACTAGTTGACAGATCCCGCTCAAGCTTGGCATAGTAATTAAGGACAGTGGTACCAACCTAGGAAAAAATTTTTTACCTGCCTCATTGCCCCGCCAGACTTAAATCGATAATTCCCGGTACTTTCTTGCCAGAATGTACATTATACAAGCATTTTTACGAAACTGCTTCTGTGATTGAATGAAAGCTTTACCATTGAGAACATCCGGTAAATTCATAATTAACATCAAATAATGAATACAGCCCAAACGCGTAGCGTTCAAAAGTGAAAAAAAAAACATTCAATGAATTTAGAAGATTTAAAGTAATTGCAAAATATACGAAAAAAAAATGTGATCTCGATATCTGACAATATGAAGTACATATTTTTCATCCTGTTTGAAAATCACGAAAACATATTTTACAAGTTTGATAATGAGTGTAAAAATCAGGTCTTTTTGAAAAGTATATGTTGTTTGCAGTGTGAAATGATTTTGATCCGAATAAACAAATCAATCAACACGCGGAATTCTTTTTTTTACTATGGTTTTAAAAGAAAAGTTGTTTCATTAAAACTGCTGTTTCGAATAAAATTTTAGATCGTCAGGAAATTTTAACGGCTATCTTTAAAAAGTTAGTACTTTGTAGTAAAAATATTAATGTTGTATTTGTGACGCCGATTGTGTCAGACCAGAGACATATCAGCTAGCGTACTAATTATTTGAAATTAGTATATGTGGGAAGTAGTCCAGTGTTTTATTTAATTTGCTTTCGTAGTCGGCAAGATGGATGAATTTACTACTCTGTCAAGAAAGTACCGGGAATTTTCAATTAAAACAACATTTTTACATTTAATCGTCAAAATTTATTTGGTCGCCTTCAAAATAGGCTCCATTTGCTCCAATACATCTATGCCAACGGCACTTCCAATTATCGAAACATTTTTTATAGGCGCTTTCCGGGATGGACTTTAGCTCTCGCGCCGAATTTTGTTTTATGGCTTCAATCGACTCAAAACGGGTGCCACGAAGGGGCAATTTTAGTTTTGGGAAGAGGAAAAAGTCTCAGGGAGCCAAATCCGGCGAATACGGGTGGTTGCTGAAGCACGTTTGTTGAGTTTTTGCCGAGAAAGTCAGTCACAATCGTAGCACGGTGAGAAGGCGCGTTATCGTCATGCAAAATCCATGAGTTGTTCGCCCACAAATTTGGTCGCTTCTTACGGATACGCTCACGCAAACGTTTCATAACGCCTAGGTAATACTCCTTGTTTACCGTCTGACCCTCTGGAACGAATTCGTAGTGCACCACGCCACGGATGTCGAAGAAAACAATGAGCATCACCTTCATTTTCGAGCGGCTTTGGCGTGGTTTTTTCGGTTTCGGCTCATTTTTTGCCACCCATTCCGATGATTGCTGGCTTGTTTGCATATCGTACTCGTAGACCCAGGTCTCATCACCAGTTATAATGCGTTCCATGAATGTAGAATCGGAATTACAGCGATCCAGCATGTCTGAAGCAACCTGTTCGCGATGACGTTTTTGAAGAAAATTCAGGTCTTTCGGTACGAGTCGTGCGGCCACCTTTCTCATGCCCAAAATATCAATCAAAATCGTACGTGCGGACTCGTGGGATATCTTAAGATCATGTGCTATCTCTCTAAAGCTGGTACGACGGTTTTCCAGCACCCTTTGCTTAATTTTATCGACGTTATCTTCGATCGAAGCCGTCGATGGGCGACCACTTCACGACCGTCCTTGAAGGCTCTGTACCACTGATATGCACGAGTTTTCGATAGAGCATTATCACCAAAGGCCTTTTGCAACATTTTCAATGCATCGGCACACGAAAATTCATTTGCAACACAAATCTTTAAACAAATTCTTTGCTCAACGTAATCACCCATAGTAAAAATCGGCACGCACTCTGACATCGACTGACTTAATCAGCTGTTGCAAACACACTAGTTGACAGATCCGGCTCAAGCTTGGCATAGTAATTAAGGACAGTGGTACCAACCTAGGAAAAAAAATTTTTACCTGCCTCATTGCCCCGCCAGATTTAAATCGATAATTCCCGGTACTTTCTTGACAGAATGTATATGCGAATGAGATGAAAATTAAAAATGGAATGAATGATAATAGTGCAAAAATTAAATATTTTCTTTTCGAAATTGGACATTGTTTTACTAGGTACCTTCACTTTTGTAAGATGGACGCTCTGACATAGTGAACCTACTATTCAATAGATCTAGATTAGTTTGTAGCTCCCGTATTTCCTCCCTAGAAATAAAAAAAAAAAACTTTAGTAAAGAATATGATAATTACCTTGGATTCCTCCTCTACTGTGACTTCTTTTAAGCAATTCCACACTTCTTGTAGTCGCACTTGTAATTCGAGGTTTTCTAAAGCTAAATTTGCCTTTTGATCCCTATCACAAGAATAATATTTCAGTGAGATGCAAATGAGATTATATATAACGTAAATATTGTGTGAAACGTATAGTCCGTCCCTCGCCACAGTGTCTTCTGATATTTTTGTTTAAGAGGTAAAAAGTGAATGCCTCAGAATATATTTTTTATTGATTTAAAAATAAGCTTTGAATTTTTGTAACATTTTTGATCTCAAAAAGCATTTCTGTGGATCCTCAATCCCCCTTTTCATCTGACCTCAAACCCTATGGCTTTTTACTAAACTGAAAAAAAAACTGACGTCATTTCTACTTGAAGACCATGCCGGTTGAAGACTTCCATCGCTGTTACCAACAGTGTAACAACATCTTCATCGGGGTGTAGCTGCCCAAGGAAACTACTTTGACGGGGATAATGATGTTTGAAAAAACTGAAAACTCTGGTAAGTAAAAAACCAGTCTCATTACTTTTCTGCCACATTTCGTATATCAATTTTTTTTATAATAATTGAATTTTTTCACCTAAGTCCGGTTCATATTTGATCCAACGTGGTATAATATATTTTGTACAGTTTATAATTAAAAATTTGATTTGATTTTCGAACGTGCAAGGCAAAATCTTTCACCGTAATTTTGTCATTACTCGATTAATTTACAAGTGATTCTTTATTAGCTGTGTTATTATTATCTTTTTCGGAAGGAGCGCGTTTAAAATTACTAACCTTTCGAGATTTAGGGACCACTTTCACACTTATATCTACTTTAATGGGCTCCTTGCGTTTGGTCGGTTGGACTGAAGTTGAAGCGGACTCGCTTTTGGTGCTTGCACGGTCCATTCCTACCAAACACAAGTTGCATTAGAAATCTTCTTGAAAATCATGAAATTTTGCAATCTGACAAATAGTGTTGCTTCAATTATTCTTCATTTCCTTCTTTTCAAATACGGCAACGTTTGGAAGATTGAGATTAATTTCAGTATTAAAAAGAGAGGGTTTTTACTTTATGGAAGTTTATTTTTCCCTATCTTAAATATCGAACAGAGTAATTCTATTATACCTCGCTACAAATTATAATTTTAGAAAATTTCTTGAAAATTAAAAAAAAAATAAATTAAATATAAGAAAAGGAAATAAGAAGGAACGGTTTTTTACTTGATAGAAGGATTATTACAAAATTTGAAAATCAAAACAGATTTAATCTGTTGTCTTCTACAATTTTAATTTCAAAAAATTCTTTGAAGAAACTTTAAGAATTAAATTAATGTCTTTATAAGCACTGCTCATATTTAATAGACGTCAAAATTCATCATACAATATCAACGGAATTAAGAAAAACCAACGAATACAAACTGTCAATTAAAATTAGTTTTTGAGAAGTTCTCGAAATTATGTTTTATATTTTTGAGAAAGGGTTATTTTTCATTCATATGGGATCGGAAAATAACATTTTGTAACAAACAGGGCTTCGTAAGTTTGTCTGAAGAGTTCATTACGCATGCCTGGAACGAAACAAAAAATGTTTGCTTATTTATATTTTAATTTTAATTGACAGTTTGTATTCGTTGGTTTTTGTTAATTCCGTTTGATATTGTATGATGAATTTTGACGTCTATTAAATATGAGCAGTGCTTATAAAGACATTAATTTAATTCTTAAAGTTTCTTCAAAGAATTTTTTGAAATTAAAATTGTAGAAGACAACAGATTAAATCTGTTTTGATTTTCATATTTTGTAATAATCCTTCTATCAAGTAAAAAACCGTTCCTTCTTATTTTATTTTATATATAATATATAATTATATTAGGTTTTTTAAATAAAGAAATTCATTATACAGTGTTGCACGGTTTTAACTGAGGCCAAGTACCTTATAAGCTTTGTATGATTCTGTGAACGTGGAACATAAGTACCTTGGATTTATAAAGTTGTTTACTTTTATTTTCTATTGAGGGCCGTGTATTCCTAAGATTCACTGAGTAAGTATACATTGTTTAATTGATTTTATTATATTTTTTATATGTAATGTTGAACTGATCTTATCGTAACTTTAATTATTTCTTGAGAATGTGCTACATGTTTTGAGATTTTTTGAAGTAATTTATTTAAATATATTGAATATTTCAAATAAATTAGTTTTTGAGAAGTTCTCGAAATTATGTTTTATATTTTTGAGGAAGGGTTATTTTTCATTCATATGGGATCGGAAAACAACATTTTGTAACAAACAGGGCTTCGTTAGTTTGTCTGAAGAGTTCATTACGCATGCCTGGAACGAAACAAAAAATGTTTGCTTATTTATATTTTAATTTTAATTGACAGTTTGTATTCGTTGGTTTTTCTTACTTCCGTTTGATATTGTATGATGAATTTTGACGTCTATTAAATATGAGCAGTGCTTATAAAGACATTAATTTAATTCTTAAAGTTTCTTCAAAGAATTTTTTGAAATTAAAATTGTAGAAGACAACAGATTAAATTGATTTTCATATTTTTTAAATTAAATATCTTAGAAACAGCGTTTCTTTTTTTAGTAGACAAATAGAATAATCACTCATTATACAGTATTAAAAAGAATCTAAAAAATATAGAATATTAATCGCACTTATTCAATAAACATCTCATTAAGAAGCTCTGTTCTGCATATTTTTTGGAGAATTTTTTTGAGAGAGATTTTGGAAGATAAATTTTTTTAAAGGATTTCTAATGTTTTTATTGGGAATTTTTGGAGAGGAATTTTGTTTTTATAATACCGGTATGAAACAGGGATGTCTCCACTAAAAGTTTGTTAAATAAGTTCGATCAATATTCTATATTTTCTTTAGATTCTTTTCATCACCTTTTAAGACGATGAGTACTATATGTCCATTATAAAGAAACAGTGTTTTTAAGACATTTATATAAATTATTCTAATTGAATGAAAAAATGTTTAAAAAATTTTTTCCAAAATTAAAATTTGTAGCGAGAAATGACAGAATCACTCTGTTTGATATTTAAGATATTTATTTGAGTATTTTCTATTTGATTTTTTAAGCTCTGTTGAAATTGAAGTTGCCATGTTACCCCATAGGATATCGTGTTCAATCGTTCGTACAGTTTACTGCTTGAGAATTCTAGAAAAGTTTCCACTGTTCTTGTAACGCGAAGAGGAAATTTCCTGAAATTATCTGGAAGCATACATGGTGTTATTCGAATCGGGACAATGCAACATACATCTGTGTTACCGTTTGAAACTTAAATAAAGCCAAATATGCATAGCGACACTACTGTTTTGCGGCGTCATCGAATGCAGGCGAATTTACATACGCAGCAAACCAGCATACAACCCCAAGCTAAGTCAAGAATCGAACTGCATTCCCAATTACTTCTAGCGAAGACGAAGAAATCTTCCTCATACTCAAGTAATATCAAATTGAGCCGTTATGCCAATAATTAGCTTTTCTCTCCAAATGAATTAATTGAATCGGCGGATATTTATTCAGATATATGATAACGAGTATGAGTATGGTAAACAGGAAATTTTTCGAATCGCTAGTCTTCGGACCTTGTTGCGGTGGGGGAGCTTGTCACGACTAGGGTCGCACTGAGGTGAAATGGAGGACTAAGTCATGATGTCTAACAAGGAGGTACGGGTGTTTGTTACAAAACATGGCTTACATCCTTCAGATTTTTCTGTCCAAAGGCCGAGTGTGTTATGTAATCTACTGCGTTACCTCGGAAGGGTGGATTCCTACAAGAGTATTCGTAGTTCTGGGCATCCAATGGGTGTTGGACTCGAGGAGGCAGTGGTTGAAAGTCTGCTAGACTAAAAGTTTCGTTCATCTGGTCATGCGTAATTCTCGTCTCAGGATTACTCGAGAAATGCTTCAGAGGTTTAGCGGGTCTTGACGATACGACCGATCTCGTCTCGAAACAGGATTGTTTGCAAGACATTTCTGGGGTGTTTGAGTTTTAACGATACGGTTGAAGACCGTTGGTGCTCGAACCAAGATCGATTGGAACATCTATTCTTGAGATTTTTCTTGTTTCTTGAATTTGCAACTGGGCGGTGGAAATGAAGGCCCTTCGGCGTATGAGTTGCGTTCCAAAAAACTCGGGTACTGATCTGCAGAGCTAGTAGCGGTTGGATAGTACTTCGCTGCTACCTGCCACTGTCTAGGTTTTCTAACTGGAAGCGGGGTGGGTTCAATTCCAATGGAGGGGTTCTTGCTTTGCGCGATGATAAGGCGTATATCACACAACCTGCTTGCTGTAATTGTGAAGCTACTTAGTGGTCACCTCGCGAAAGATCCATGCTTACACATTAATAACACAATGATAGTATTTACTGTGTACTGTTCCTGTCCGAGAGGCTGATTTTTATGCACGGATTCACGAAAAAGTAGGAGATTTCAATGAAGCTTATTGTAGTTCTATTGGTAGAACATTTTTTGATAGGTTGCAGAAATGTATTGACAAAAATGACGATGTTTTTGTTAGAGCTGTCTGAAGATTGGGAACAACCATGAAATACGTATAATAGCTTATATGTTGAATGAAGTATTCACTATCATATCCCAGTAGATATATTATCAAGTAAAGTTTCAACTCTTATTCTAACTATTAGAAATAAATTCTGCATATATTCTCCCTACTTAAAAATAATTAATAAAGTTCCTTACTTATGTCTAGAATTCACGTCCTCTAATTTAGTAGTCAGTGCCTGACATTCTGCCGACAATTTATCCATGAGTTGATTTTGAGATTTGATCTTGCCTTCTAGCTCAGCTACTGTAGCCTCTGCAACAATAAGGCCATGTTATCATATATCGTCGTTACGATACCTCTTTTCAACTCATGGACAAACTGAAGGAGAATATGTACATATTGACTGTTTTTTTTTAGAGTGATAGAACTTTAAATTGAAATAAAACACATTTAAATTAAGATTGAAACCATTTTTTTTTATTTGAAAGATAATGTTATGACATTTATGTTTTGAAAATAATTTCCGGCATATGTCCACCACGACTAGCTCTGAGGAACCGCATTCGACCAGACAAATTTTGGACCACTTTTTCGAGTAATTCATGCCTTATTTCACCAATAACACGAGTTATGTTGGCTTCCAAAGCGTCTATTGTTACTGGTTTATCAGCATAAACCACTGACTTGACATAACCCCAAGAAAAATAATCTAGCGGAGTTATGTCGCATGATCTTAGATGCCAATTAATTGGACCAATTCTCGAAATAATGTTATCGCTAAATCTTTCTTTCAATAAATCAATTGTTACGGTAGCAGCATGAGGTGTAGCACCATCTTGTTGGAACCAAAAGACTTCTGGGTCGATACCATTCAAATTTTGAAACAAATAATCATTGAACATCGATCTGTAACGAGCACCATTCACAGTAACATTAGCTCCAGCATCGTTTTTAAAGAAATATGGACCGATGGTACCTCCAGCGTGTAAAGCACACCATACAGTGCATTTTTCAGGATGCAATGGAACCTGCAGAACTTCGTGGGGATTGTTTTCACTCCATATACGGCAATTTTGCTTGTTTATATAGCCGTTCAACAGAAATGAGCTTCATCACTAAACACAATTTTACAATGAAAAAGTGGATCAACTTCAAGGTGTTCTAGGGCCCAATCAGCAAACAAACGACGCTCTTATTATGGTCAAGTGGCTTTAGTTCTTGAACCAGTTGGATCTTTAGGCAAAATTTTCCATGTGGTGGATGCATAGAGTCCAACTTGTTGTGAACGTCGACGAATAGACAAATCTGGATCACTAACACTAACAAACTAACTAACACTATGACTTACAGCAGCGGTATTTTATTCCGTACGTACAGTTCTTTGTCTTGTTGTTATTGCATCGAGTAGAGAAAATGTTGTCCGAAATCTATCTATAGTTCGAGGAATAAGCTGGTCTGATGGACGCTTATGTGAACCATAAATTTTACGAAGTGCTCTATAAGTTTGGCGAATAGAACACTGATTTTGAAAATAAATTTCAATAATTTGTAAACGCTGTTGCGGCGTGAGTCTTTCAATGATAATTTGTCAATGCTTACTGAACAGAAATGTCAAAACAATATGGCTTCTACCTTCTGTTAAATCACAGTTATCCTTATCGAAAGTTCTATCACTCTAAAAAAAACACCCGATACATAGTATTCACAGAAAAAGTTGTAATGTCGTTTTAGAATATGCCTTACATTGTGTGGAACGCATGTAGATGCAGAAAATTGAAAGATAACACATCGGCTGATAAGTTCCCGGTTTAATGGAGAAAACACAACTTTTTTTTATCGAATTTGAGTTTATTCATCAACATAGTCTCCTTCAGGAGCAATTCGATCATTCTAGCGCTTCTTAAAACCGTTCGATACCTTTCTTTAAGAACGATTTATCTTTGGCCTGAAAATAGACGTTTGTTTCGGCGTTCACCTCCTCACTCAAGGCAAATCTCTTTCCGATGAGCAAGTTTTTTAGGTCTGTAAACAAGTACTGGGGGCTTAATCTGGAGGATACGGTCGCCAGAAAAGCAATGTAAGTGTAATTCTTGGAACTTGGAGATCGTAGCTAACGACTTGTGACACAGTATATCGTCTTGGTGAAAGATCACTTTTTTCTTTGCATATGGTGCCGTTTCTTCGGAATTTCAGGTCAGTTCTTGAGCACGATGACGAGTTGATGTTGATAGATTTTCAGCCACATTCTGGTCTATTGCAGCAATGTTTGTTCGGTCAAATAACGATCAGTTATTACGAACAAATTGATATACAAATTGCCGTGAGGGCATTTCATTTCTATTGAATTTTCCACGTAAATTTCTAACAGTTTGAATAGAAGATTCACCACTTTGGAAATGAGTTTTTAATATTTCCCAATTTTGTTCAGGTGTAACACGACCCGTTCCATTAATGGCAAATATTAAGCTAACTTTCTGTCAAAACACGAATGACTGAAGTGTTACCAGACTCGAAATAACCTCTACTTCAAAGTGCAAACTCTAGATGGCCCACCCTTCATCGTACACTCTAGACTGGCCGTGTGTTAATAATGGTGTATTTTTATATCAGAAAATTTATTCTAAAGCACTATTAATAGTTGTATCAATGTATAGTGTCACTTAAGTAAAGTACAAAACTTGGTAGCGTATTCTGCCGTTTAAATGAAGGTGACTTTCTATATAAACCATTTTTTTGAAATTTAATTGAATCGACCTTAGTTGATGGAAATTCATTTTAAAAAATAAAGTAAATTATTTTTCCGATTTATTATTACCGACAATTGTTTCGTCAACACTTTAGCTTTGTAAAGTTTACATCTTGAACTAACTCTAAACAATACACAACACTTATATAGGTAAAAACTTGAAAAAAGTGGCGGTACAACAAACTAACAATTTTCGGAAATAAAAATAAGAAAATCTAAAATTTTAAAAGCTGCATTCAAGACAAATTTCATTTTAAAATATTTGGCAATGTTATCTGTTATTTTATTCACGTTAGGAGTGTATCTTAGTCAAATCAAAAATATCTTTGACTTAAAGATACTGTGGCATGCCCGCTCCTTCCGGAGAATTCTTCTCTGCTCTGCTGCAGCTTTCCGATGTAGCATATAAGGGGCGCGACTGGTATCAGACAATACCTAACTCATCCGTTCTCGCCGGGTTCAAGTAGGGCAGAGTACAAGCGTACGACTGACGTTCCAACGTGAAACAAGGTCGCTGGCGTCATAGGCAGACTTGCACCCCATTTCCTATCTGGTGGTGCAAGTCGGAACGAAACATCGCCTCTCGAAATAAGAGGTTGAAGCTCCTCCATAACACCCGCATCACTTTATAGCTTCAATACATTTCCTTTCCTTACGTGAAGAAAATATCAAATAACATTGGCAAATATTTTAAAATGAAATTTGACTTGAATATAGTTTTTAGAACGCTTAATAATTTAGGGATTTATATAAAAAATAACAAAGATAAAACAAATAAGGACAATAAATCTGGAGTCTATAAGTTGATTTGTAATAATTGCCCTATGGTATATTTTGGTCAAATCTTCCAAGAAAAGAATTGACGAACACCAGCGAAGGTACACGTCAGACATCTCACATTCAACATATGACAGTCATTTGAAAGAGTTTAGACATAATTTCAACAATAACTATGAAATTATCCATTATGAAAATAAAAGTACCAGACTCAGGGTTTTGTGAGCAGTAAAAATTCATAGGTACAAGAACCTTAACTACCAAACAGATATTACAAAATCTCCAGTGTTGAATATTTTTACTTATTGTGGCAGTTCCGATAATTGACCCCAATATTTTGTCTATTTACATCCCATTTTTCGTATATTTTTCTTTAACGTTATTTCTGTGAATTGATGGTTATTTGTATCCTCTTTTTACAACCTTTTATTTTTCTTCATTTCCGAAAATTGTTAGTTAGTTGTACCGCTACTTTTTTCAAGTTTTTAGCTAAATTAGAATTGTTGTGTAATGTTAAGAGTTAGTTCAAGATGAAATATACTATACTATACATTTTCAAATTGGTGTATAACAATTTGTATTTTAAAGATTTTATATATTTCGAAAAGCTTCAGTTTTCTTTAAAGTTCGAAAAGTGAGGAATACCACAGTTCAGTCTGCTCGTATAATAGTTTTACTGCGGAATCGTGATCATTTTTGTAAACCTCTATTAATTTCAAGTTGTCTAGTTTCTTGCCTTGCGTTTCGCAAAATTAGAATAATATTTTAGATGCCTAAATATAGTGGATGTTCTCTGAACCTTTTTGTGAGAATTCTGCTAGTTTTTCCTTCATATACGCAACAGCTTTTATGTCAATCTAATTAATCAACCCCTGAATTATAGTCCGTTGTTTTTGTTTTAAGATGAAAGAGCTATTTTTATGTTAGTTCTTTCAATTATTTCAGTTATTTTTCGTGAGATTTCTACAAATTTTCCTATTTTGAAAATGGGGTATATTTGTTCCGAAATGAGTTGTTCTTTTAGTTAATGGAAAAAGTTATAGTTTTTGTTTCGGAATGATTATTTATTGCTATTTATTTGATTTCATTTATTTCCCATTTTAAGACAATATAATTTAAGGAAATGGAAAATGCTCTATGTATCATACCTGTGTCTCAGCGATTATTATTGTCTATTCTAGAATAAACTATATCATTATTATTATGATTATTATTATATCAAAGTTAACTTTCTTTAAGCGGCAGAATACGCTTTAGAAGGTATGTACCGTACTCAAGAGATACCCTATCAATACTTCTTTTTCGTAAGGTCTCTTGTCGGTTACCTACCATGTTTGGATTCGAGATCATGGATTAACGATCCTAATTCTTCTTTGTCATCCTTTTTGGGAGTTGGTGGAGGAAGGGCTACTATTTCTGATGAAGAAACAGGCCTCCTACTTGATTCTTCAGATAATGCAGCATTCAGTTTCATCTACAAAGTAAATTCTTAAATTATATATGATACTATACATATACACTACTCTTTACAAAATGGCGAATGCGAAACATTGAGTTGTACAAAATGGCGAATGCGATAATATTATCTAAGGAGTCGCCCATAAATTTAATTGAAAATAACTTGCAAACTACCAACCCAATTGCACCCTCAGTGTGTTATAATTCGAAAATTTTAGCCAAAATGATTTCTAACACTTATTCCTCTGAATTAAACTTTCATTACTTGGAATAAATCTGTATTAACACAACATATAAAGTATGTTTTTGAACTTCGTTAATTTCCAATTTTTTGTGTGAAATACATTTTAGCCAAATTCTTCACTATGATTACTTCACATTAACTTTTGCAAACTGTGCTATTCCTCTTAGTATTCGAATCTCTCAAATTTAAATGATATTGAAAAGTTTTTTTTCTGAAAATACAAGTATTTCTCACCTCCTTCTCTAAGGAAGCCACTTGTTCGTTCAGTCTCAAATTTTCTCTTCTGCTGTGGATAAGATCAGCATCGGCTCTGTCGGATCTTTGTCTGAGTGACTGCAGTTCTGCTTGCAATCTCGTAATTTCTTGCTTATAGTGCCTTTCATTCCTTTCATTCGCTAACTGAAGAGATGAAATCTGTTGTTCTAGGGCACTTTTTTCTGCTCCAGTAACACCTATGTCTGATTGGAGCGTAACTAAAAATGGTTTGTTTTTTAGTTGTTTACAAGCATTCGAAGAAGTAAACGAAACGCGTCGTGTGAGCGGCTCACGATAATAAATAAAAATCAACATACAGGTATGGAAAAGACAAGAAATTCCATGTTAATCTAGAGGACCACGAGGGTCCAGTGGAGTAGTGGAAGAATCAAAACCTCAGCACGATGCGATAACGAATAAATGACTGTTCTCTCTCAATGGCAGTGAGGGGGAGGCTTCGATCGAAACCAGGCACTACACTCTGCCTTCAGCAATCAGAATCATTCGCACTTCAAACGTTGGATGTGTTATTAGACTATATCGGTTGAAAATAAATACGACAATCTTATTCCATTGTATTCGAGGAATTTATTTGCCACGATTAATGACACAAATAATTTCTACTGTGAAAATAAGTACTTAGGCCCTTTTTCGCCATAACTGGCTTGAAAATAAAATAGATTCTACGAAAATAAGAAATTCAAAAACAAAAATAAATTCTAAAATGCGAAATCGAAGGTCGACAAATTTAAATTAAATGTTCAAGTAATCCACCTTGTTGAGATAAATAGTGGCCAAATCTATTATAAAGAGATAATCTCATTTTTCTGAGCAGATTCGGCATAGTTGATTTTGGCACAAATTTGGATTATTTTGAACCTTAATTCATTAATATTCGTCGCTCTATCAATTTCATGCCCATAAATCAAATTTTGCAGATATCCCCAAAGAAAAAAATCATTGGAAGATAAATCTGGTGATCTGGGGGGCCATTTGATCGTGCCATTTGTAGAAATGACACGCTTCGAAAAAGTCATCCTCAAATATTGTGTGACTAATCTTGCATTGTGACTTGGACAGCCATCCTGTTTAAACCAGACATCGAAATTAGTTGAAAGCTGTTGAGCAGTCGGAATAATTTGATTCTCTAAAAGCTCCAGATATTTGGCAGCGTTTAGGTTACTATCGATAAAAAATGGTCTTATGATGTAATTCCCCAGTAGTCCTGTCCAAAAATTTAGAATTTAGGGATACTGAGTACGCACAGAAATATTCAGATGCTTGTTCTTCCTGGACCAATACTACTACTGATGGGTTATGTTTTCTATTCAAGGAGAACGATGACCTATGGTGAATAAGATATTGTTAAGGAATGAACTATTTTCATATACTTTTTCCATCATAGTTCACAAAATTTCATTTGTTTGATATGGTTTTCTGGAAAAATTTCTTGGTTTGTTTGAACCTTATAACATTGATAACCATTTCTTCTCAAAATATTCCGAACACTTCTATCGTTCATATCGCAATTTGTTCACTCGAACAAGGTGCACTGCTTGCAACAGCAGCACATACATCTACTTCTTTTTTCACACAATTTTCACTAGTGGTTTCTGGTGGTTTATCAATCTTGCAATGCCTGCATGTTCGTAAACACCCACATTTCTCGAATTTTTTAATTATATTAGAAATGGCCAAACTTGAAGGAATCGGCCCATCTTCAAAGGCAACAACAAATGAATTTATCGTCTCTTGAATTGATCGTCTTCACTTTCAACCGATATGGACTAACACATCCCATATTTGAAGTGCAAATGATTCTGATTGCTGAAAGTAGAGTGTAGAGCCTCATTTCAATCGAAGCATCCCCACACTGCTGTTTAGAGAAAACAGTCGTTTCTTCGTCGTCGCATCAAGCTGAGATTTTGATTCTTCGACTGCTCTACTGGACCCTTGTGGTCTTCTAGATTAAATTGAATTTACCGTTCCCGACTCTCTTTTCCATAACTGTATATATGTGTATCATTTAACTGAAGTGTACAATGGATTTCTATCAATTAAAGGCCAACAAGTTTGAAAAATAGTTTGGTTAATGTTGACTTATTTTTGGGCATAGTTTACTGTTCTGTTACACAGAACATCAGTTTTCCTCTCTAAAAGTCAATTTCAGTAAATTCACACAGAAGTGCTCAAAATCGAGGAATATTAACAGTTTGAAATAAAATAGTATAAAATTTATTTTATACATAATGTATAATTATATTTAGGTTTGAATAAATCTGATTATGGAATATCAATGGTTTAAAGAAAACCTTTCACCTTTCTGTGATTTTGTGACGAACATAGACTATCTGGATTTTTAAAGTTAGTCTGTTTTAAACAAGCTCCGGTTACACTCTAAGGTAAGATATACCGATTGTTAGTTGATTTTGAAATTTAAAATATTATCTAGGGCTGATGAAGAGATTATCTGAATTCTAATTGTTTTTTCAAGGTATAGTGCATATTTTGAGAGATTTTTGAATTAACTTATTTGAATATTTAAATATATTGAATACTTCAAATAAATTATATTTTTTGAGAAACCCTTAAGTTGTGTTTTATGTTTTTGAAAAGGAATTGGTTTCATTATGGTAAAATGAGAAACAAAATTTTGTTTCCTTCAAATATTTATTTATTGATTTTAAATGACTTTTTTATATTTGTTGGTTTATTTATTCTATTTGACATTGTATATTGAGTTTTGATTCTATACGTCTATTAAATATAAGTGGTGCTTATTGTAGACATTAATTTAATTCTAAAAGTTTTTTGAAATTAAAATTGTAGAAGACTAACAGATATAATCTGTTTTGATATTCAAATTTTGTTAACAGTTTGAGTTTAAAACAAAGTTGAGCAGTGTTTTATATATTTCACTTACAGTGCATGTCTTTGTTGAAAAAAAAACGATTTCATCTTGTCTGCAGATTGTTTTGATAAAAGCAAAATATAATAAGGCAAAAAAATGCGATTCCTCAAACAAGGTGAAAGAACACGTCTATAGAACACAACCCCACGCATGTTCTATTGGACTTAGATCCGCCGATAAAGGAAGTCAGTCTGACATCTTTTCTCGTAGCCGTGCACTTCCTGTACTTGTTGAATTCGCTCTCTGGCTTCTAGTACCCTCCATATGCGTACTCTTATAGAATCTGCATACAAACTAAATCGAGATTCGTTAGTAAATAAAATGTCATCCTATTGATTTTTGACTCAAATCATATTTTCTTGAACCCATATTAGTCGAATCGCGTAAATGCCTCTGCTTAAAGGCTAACGCCTCCCTGCTAACTATATTAGTCTCCCTTAATCTCCTCTAGATGTTATATCTAGAGAAACACTTACATTTTTCACCCTTACCTACGAATTATTTAGTCTCAGGATTATTTGTGCCTGCTCCTAAATGAACATATCTATCCATTTCAAGGGTTGTCATCCTTGATCGACTAGATGTTTCTCTCTTACACTACCATTTTCTCCATATCGATTTCAGTGGCGAGAAATATCGCTTTGAGTTGTCTCCAAAGTATTGGCAAAATTTCCGGCCTAGTTTATTTCTAAAGCTCGTAACATATCGTTATGTGCTAATGCAGTCTTGCCATATTTTCATATCATTCTTTTAACAAGGACCTGAATATTGTTCATAAAGCACGTCTCAACTTTGAAATTCAAACTCTATAACATCCCTAAATTTTAACCACGTGTGTAGATAATTAAACTATAACACTCAAAAACGGAAAGGTGCACTCACTTATTTTACTCTGCATGTCTTTCTTCAATTCATCAATGAGAGCTTGTTTTTGAACACATTCTCTCCTGAGGTCCCCATTTTCTCTCCTTTGTTTATCCAATTCCAATTGGAGTTTATTTGTAGTTTCCCATTGTACGCCTAACTCTGTAGTAAGCTGCTCAATTTGTTGTGTATATCTCCTTTCTACAGCACCCCTCTCATCTGATATTCTTCTACTCTGAGAATGGAAAACATTTAGTTTCTTCTTATGAGTCTAAAGCTACGCTGATAGGAGTCGTGAAGGTTTTTTTAGTGAATTTAAGAATCAAAACAGATTTAATTTTTTTTCAAAAACTTTCAGAATTAAATTAATGTCTTATAAGCACAGCTTATATTCAATAGTTTTCACAATTGTAAGATCAGAAACGAAATTTTGTCTCCTTCAAATCTTCATTTATTAATTTTAATTGACAATTCATATTTGTTGTGTTATTTATTCCATTTGATATAATATAATAATATTAATTATATTAATTTAATTCTTAACAGTATTAATTTAATTATAGAAGTTTTTGAAAAAAATTTTTTGAAATTAAAATTATAGGAGACTAACAGATTCAATCTGTTTTGATATTCAAGTTTTGTAATAATTCTTCTATCAAGTAAAAAACCTCTTCTTATTATTTTATTCTATATATAATATATAATCATTTAGGTTTAAAAAAATCTCATTATATAAATATCATGTGGTTTAACTAAGACCATAAAATACCTTACAAGCTTTGTATGATTTTTGTGACGAACATAGAATATCTTGGATTTTAAAGTTAGTGTTCAAACAAGTCTGTAGGTGAGTTATATTTGTCGTTAATTGATTTTATTTTTTAAATGTGAATTAGGACCGATGAAGATCTTATCGGAATTCTAATTGTTTTTTGAAGATATGATACATGTTTTGAAAGATTTTTGAAGTAACTTATTTAAATATATCAAATATTTCAAATAAATTATATATTTTTTTTTAATTTGAATATCAAAACAGATTAAATCTGTTAGTCTTCTACAATTTTAATTTCAAAAAAATTTTTTTTCAAAAAACTTTTAGAATTAAATTAATGTCTAAAATAAGCACCGCTTACGTTTAATAGACATATATAATCAAAACTCAATATATAATGTCAAATGGAATAAATAAACCAACAGATATAAGAAAGTCATTAAAATTAATAAATAAATATTTAAAGGAGACAAAATTTTGTTTCTGATCTTACCTTTAACACCAATTGCCTTTTAAAAACATGAACACAACTTAAGGACTTCTCAAAGAATATAATTTATTTGAAATATTTAATATTTTTAAATATTCGAATAAGTTAATTCAGAAATCTCTCAAAACATGCACTATATCTTCAAAAAACAAATATAATTCTAGGTAATCTCTTCTTCGGTCCTAGATAATAGTCCAAATATCAAAATCAAATAACTATAAATAATTGATATTTGGACTATTATCTAGGACCGAAGAAGAGATTACCTAGAATTATATTTGTTTTTTGAAGATATAGTGCATGTTTTGAGAGATTTCTGAATTAACTTATTCGAATATTTAAAAATATTAAATATTTCAAATAAATTATATTCTTTGAGAAGTCCTTAAGTTATGTTCATGTTTTTAAAAGGCAATTGGTGTTCTTAAAGGTAAGATCAGAAACAAAATTTGGTCTCCTTTAAATATTTATTCATTAATTTTAATGACTTTCTATAAATTATATTTTTTTGAGAATTTCTTAAAATAATGTTTTGAAATTTTGAGAAGGATTTAGTTTTCATAATTTTTAGATCAGAAACAAAATTTCGTCTCCTTCAAATATTTTTTTCTAAATTTTAATTGACAATTTATATTTGTTGGTTCATTTATTCCATTCGACATTATATATTGAGTTTTGATTATATACGTTTTTTGAAAAAAAATTTTTTTGAAATTAAAATTGTAGAAGACTAACAGATTAAATCTGTTTTGATATTCAAATTTTGTTATATTTCTTCTATCAAGTAAAAAACCTTTTTCTATTTTATTTAAAATTATATTTTTCGAGAAGTTCTTAAAATTATGTTTTGTATTTTTGAGAAAGATTTAGCTTTCATAATTGTAATATCAGAAACAAGTTTTTTCTCCTTCAAATATTTATTTATTAATTTTCATTGACAATTTATATTTGTTGTGTTATTTATTCCATTTGATATTATATAATGTATAAATTCCATTTTATATGTCTATAAATATTATAAGCTGAGCTTATAAGACATTAATTTAATTTTAAAAGTTTTTGAAATTAACATTATAGGAGACTAACAGATTAAATCTGTTTTGATATTCAAATTTTGTAATAATTCTTCTATCAAGTAAAACACCTCTTCTTATGGTTTTTTTAGTGGTAACATGAATATGATAATTTCAAGACCTGTTATGATTCTTTCATGTAAAGGGTTCAGTATTTTTTTCACAACCATCCTCTTACTCTGTTCATGACTGACTCTACGGTTCAAAAATCAAACTTAAGGGTAGTGAAAGAGAACAAATGGTTTTAATTGTAATATATTATTACTATTCATAAAGATCAAGAGGAATTTTCAAAAATATAGCAGAATATTCTGTTTGTGTAATAATTAATAATAGTTGGAACATTTTTCATAAATGATTGAGGTAATCATTTTCTATATTCATTTGATTATGAAAACTTGAAATCAAAAGTGCGATACTTATTCTTCTTAATAATCTTACTTGATCTGTAATTGCGTCTCTGAGTTTACTGTGCTGACGTTCCAATTCATCCTTCAATCTTCTGATCTCTAACTCAGCGGCATTCTTTTCATACTGGGCATGCTCTGCAGCATCTAAACTTCTTTTGACAGCATCTGATGTGTCACTTTCCTTGCATTTCAATTTTGTGAGTGCATTTTCGAGTTTAGCGACTGATTCTTGAAGTTGATTTTTTTCTCTATAATGAATTAATAAGAACAATTTTATTTAATTCTAAAACCTTACAGTTTCAGGTGTTTTATGGACCTTTCTGATAAAGTAAGCATGTTTTTTATGAATATATTTTTTTAATAAGTATTTGTGCAAGGGAATAGCAATTAAACGTGAAAAAATAAGGACTTATTTTGGGAATGTGGATTCTATAAAATTTCAAAGGCTTTGAAGGTAATTTGAGATCACCTCCACTTGGATAATGGGAGCACTGATTTGGAAGGCTACCAAGTCAGAATATAAGTTATATCAGGTCGTCTAACAAGAATTTTCATATTGAACTTCGTGCCGTTTTTGAAGTGTTAAAATTGATGAGGAGATGGCATTTGACAAATAGAAACCAGAGGTCATGAGAAATGGATCGTTATACTCTTCCAAAATATATGAAAATAGTGAAAATCGACTATAAAAAGGTGAGAAGCATTGACGTGAAGTCAATGCTAGTTCATATCACCACGATCCTCGCAAAATAATTTTTCTTTTCTTCTAATTATGCAGTTTTCACGAAATTTTACGCGAAACTATAGGTAACTATACTACGCTGTTCCCTTGAAACTAGCGCGCAAAAATGATAAAATTTTTGTTCAAATATACTTTGAACAAAGAATTTTTCATGTACTATGTTGGTAGATATAAGAATTACGTCCCCAGAGTTCAACAATTTGGGCCTTTCAAATATGTCTCATTTAATTCCTAGAAACCTAAACTGGCCTAAACACCAGTTAGAAAACGAAAATATTTGTCCCTTAGATTTTTCCTAGAAACCCATTAGAACCGTTTTAGCTGTTTCAAGACGACAACAGTCGAATGTCGTATCGGTACCTGGGCTACCTTTTCGAGTCCAAATCCACTCTCTCATTCGTCCAATTAGTAAAACGCAAAGTCGAACTCATCCCTCGAAGCCGTTTGTTAACCTTCTCTTCGTGCTTCGCCCGAACGGTCACGCAATATTCTCTCTTCGAACAGTAAGTTCTGATCCCACACAGTTGAAGACATTCCTCGACCAGACGGTCATGAGATACTCACCCTGTATAACCCAGTCAGTCAAGAAAGTTCAGTTGAAGACATTCCCTCGACCAATCTCTACATACCAAGCAAAATATATATATATATATATATATATATATATATAATAATAATATATATATATATATATATATATATATATATAATAATATATATATATATATATATATATATATATATATATATATATATATTGTTTTCTCGCTTATTGTCCAATGAAACGCTTACCTCTGTAAGTTGTCGATTTGCCGTTTATAGGATTCCGTTCCAACCCCATCCAGTATTATGGTTCCGTCTGCTATTTTTCTTTTATAACTGTCGTTCTCTTCTTGTGATTTCTTCAGGTCGATTCTTGCTTGTGTTAATTGAGCCTCTAATTCTGATATTCGGGATTCGAATACTATCGAGGGAGCGTCAAAGTTTTGTTTCTTTTTTGTTGACGACGATTTTGAATGCTGAAATTATTCATTTGAAATGAATTATTGATATAAAATAGGTTGATTTTCTGCTGAGTATTAGGAGTAGAAATAAAGTCGTGCGGTTTTTATAACTGATGTCGATACTGGTTTATTATTCCATTGTTTCATCTGGCAACAACAAGATTTGGTATTTGATGGGACCAGCTGGGTGTGTTATATTATGCGTTTCTACAATCGAACGAAACGATCACAGGAAAGTTCTACTGACGACAATTGATGGGTTTGAGCCGAGCATTGCAAGAAAAACGCCGACAGACACGACAGAGCTGTACACCACCGGCCGTGCAGCTTAGATTAACATCTCTTCCGATCGATGCAACATAACCTGGCTGACCAGCACTTCCAATTACGATGAAGTCAAAATATGGATCGATGCATGGATCCAAAGAGCCGGCGTTTTTTCGCGATGGAATTCATCAATTGCAAGAAAGATGGGAAAAAGTAGTAGCTAGAGACGGACAATACTTTGAACTCTAAATGTAATGGGTGTTTAAATAAGAGCGCAAGATTTGAATTGCGCCATGTTTGACAGTCATAATGTCACATGATTATGATGTGACAGATTAAAAGTTGGCAGATGGGAGTTAGTAAACATGGAGCATTACACGGTAGAACAAGGCGTCCTGATTGTAAAAAATTATTATCAAAATGGTGAAAGTTTAATTGCCACTATTCGTAAAGTGCCGTCCAATGCTCGGTCAAAATAATGTGCCTAATTCACCTACTGTGAAAAGGCAATAAGCCTGCAACCATCGAAACATTGAAAGCCGAAATTACACGCTGTAGCAATGAAATACCACCACATGTATTCAATAACGTTATTGAAAAATATTATAAATATATAAATATTTCAACACTTTGTTACAGAAACCATGGTTTATTGAACACTGAAATCTTGCGCTCTTATTGAAACACCTTTTATAACCAATTTTTCACAATAAAGCTTCAATTTTCGTCAAAAAACCACACGAACTTATTTATAATCATCCAATATTATATTTGCTATAAAACGAAGAAAATATGCGATTATTTAAGGTTACCAATTTCCAAACATTTTGTATATTATATTTTGTATTTATATTATTCATTTGGTTGTTCAACGGATCGACTATAATAATTTTGTTGTTTCTGACCATGTTTGCCTTTATTTTATAGAAATCCATTACAAACTTAATTAAAAAATACAGATATGTGTTGATAACACTTCAGGAGGGTCTTTCAATAGGGACTTCCGAACTTTGACAGTTGATAACGGCCATAATGTTTAAACTACATCTGTCGAATTGGCTGTCATTTATTCAGTCTGTTTTGCCAAATCACCTTTGACAGATATAGCGTTCAACAATACATGCAAGTGATAAAATTGTTTCATCAAGTTAAGTGCAACGTTTCGCGCGGTTCGTCAAATTTACGGCCGCTATAATCATCCTACCGAGAGGACTTTTCCTGTAGTGGATAAATTTGGATCCATTGGTTCAGTAAACAATGAACCTGTACGGCGACGAAACGCAAGATCTACCCAAAACATCGCCGTTATCCGTGAGAGCGTTGAGAAGAATCCGAAGCAGTCGATTTGGCTCACAAGAACTCGTCCTTCCGTACAGCAAAAATTCAAGGACCCAGGAGCGACCCTAGATCATAAACATGAACAACCATAGATCATAAATAATTTGTGTTCGCTAAATAGGCCCTAAAGTATTTGCAAACTGACCCTTATTTTCATTAAAAAATCATCTTCAGCAATTAAGCCAATTTCTGGATGAATGTATAAGTTAACAAACAAACCTATCGAATTTGGGGCGATAACAATCCACATGAGACCCAAGAGCGTCCAATACATTGCGAAAAAGTCATTGTTTGGTGTGGATTTTGAGCTGGCGGCGTCATCGGATCATATTTTTCAAGAATACCGATTATTAGCAACTTATTTTGGCCTGAATTGGATAATACGGACAACAACGATATATATAGTTCAGCTCATGCCACAGTGGACATTCTGCACGTGCGATTTGAGGTTATGGTCATCTTACGTGGAGGTGAACTGGCCACCGAAATTGGTGATTTAATCCCAATTAGCTCCTACAATAAATTTTTGAAAATCCAAAGAAATTTATAACAAACCTTCTTTTTGGCATCAGTCTCAGTTTCAGTTGTTTCTGTATCTGGTTCTAATTCATCAAATACTGATTTGAGGAACTTATTCTTCTGCTTTTCGTGTAAAGATTCATTTTCATTGATAACTTCCTTCACTTTACTCAAGAGAGTTGAAAGCTCTGTCTGCAAATAAAAACAATATTCAGTAGATACGTATTTTCAGTATTCACGTAAAAAACCTTGAAAATATAGTAGATAAAATGTTTTCGCTCAATTTAAACAGTAGACGATTATATAGGGCAACCAGTTTAAAAGAAAACAAAGCAATTTTCACTCAACATTTTAGACAAACGCTCAGTCAGACCAGTCGATTTTTGATTTTCCTTGCCGGTATTTCCTCACCACTTTAACCCCAAAGCGAGGGTAAGAATCACCCCAAAATATTTAAATGGCATTAAGGATTGAGGAGCAATAAAAAAAAAATAAATAAAATATGAAGACAATTGTGAATTGATTCTATCCACAATTGACTTTAAATTTTACAGGTCTATTCCTGAACAAAAGATATTGAAAAATTTACTCACCCTGCAGAATCTTGATTCTTTTTCCAGTTGATCGATATAATCATCTTGTTGTTCCAGATAGGACAATATTTCAGGTGGAGCTGTTGAATTTTCATATTTTGGAGGTTCACTATAAATTTAAGTGGAAGAATAAGAATTCGTTGTGTTGATATTCAATTATAGTTATGAAAGAGATGGTCCGAAGTTTAAAATTTTGCAATTTGTGATAAAAAATTAGTTTATATTCTTATTTGTGCGAAGTTCTTCAAAATAATATACAAGCGTCCCAGAAATCAACGTCAAGCCGGAACTGGGTGACTTGCTTTCACTTTCAAAATAATAGGCATTTAAAAGAATTCTACACCCTGTGACGGTCTTTCTACTCCTGTTGCCACAAATCTTCACTTTTTCCAAATATTTTTTTGTTACGTAACCCTGAATAATGCTTCTCTGAACTGTTGTCAAAATTTCAAAACCAGCTGCTTCAACTTGGATGAAAAAGAAATATTTTTCCAAAAAAAAATTTCAAAATAAAAATTTTGCCCAGTTTAAACTGACTGTACTGAAAAATATTGTACTACGCAAGTTTAGCAAGTGACGTCAAAATTTGGCGCGAGGATTCCAAAATGGTATAACACTTGGCGAATTGTTGCTGAAATTGTAGAAAATTTTTTCTTTGGAAATAATCCCGTTTCAACAAATGTATCTACCTTAGTTAAAAATTATTCTAATGTGCCATTTTAAGGAGCGTTTGAAATAAAATTCAGTGGATTCCTTGAGTTTTTAATTAAATTAAGATTTACAAGGAAGTTCCACTGAACATTTACTGCAGCATGTGGTACCAACAAGATGGCTACCCAGCGCATTATGCTGCCACAGTAAGAGAATTGCTCAATCAAGAATACCCCGATATGTGGATTGGGCGGGGTGGTAGTGGCCTGCCCGTTCACCCGATTTGAACCCAATAGACTTATTTTACTAGAGTACGATAAAGGAAAAAGTGTATTCTAAACCGATCCAAGATTTGGACGAGCCTCGCCGAAGACATCGCATCAAGAAGATACGCTCGTCTTATTACGAGCTGTAGTAAAAACTAGAAACAAGGATTTTGAATACTCACTCTATATTCTTGTCCGGAATATTCGCTGGTATTGTGTTTAGAGTGCTTCTAAAAGTCGGATAATAATATTTTTTCGATACGATTGGAGGATAGTAAGGTGGATAATAACGACGAGGCCTTGAAGCTTTACTGTCCACACTTATTATCGACTGATTATCGGTTTCTTCCCCTGCGCTATCTACATCGCGATATGATCGCCTGATGGGTGTATAACTTTCGGCAAGTAGAATGCGAAGTCTTGATACGGCTTCCTTGTACGCGGTATCTGCATAATCAGGTTTCCTCCGGAACTCCATTCTTGGTGTTGCTCCTTTCCTGAAAAAATTCCTATGAGAGAATATATTTAGAATTATTTACAAAAATTGCAAAACGTCTTACTTTCTAATACAATCGATGTTACGATTACTGATCTTCAAAAACCTTACTCTTAGAAGTGGCCATCTTTAACGTTTAAACCATCCAAGAACCGCGTAACGTCTCTTTGACCCGCCACTCTTGGCTTGACTACCAAGCAACGCTTCCTTCAAAGTCTAATTGGACAATACCAATAGACTTGGTATAATTCAGGTATCCACTCTCAAATGTTCGAAATCGTAAGAAATAGTTTTTGATTTACGCTCGGGTCTATTAGTTCGTTATAAATTATAAATAACCTTCTAACCTGAAAAGCGTCTTTCAATTTTCAACCCAAAAAAAGTGTAACAAATTAAATTGGAACCAGGCAATCGACATCCGTGAATCACAGGTAAACTAAACGATATTCAAAGCTGTATGAGACATCTAGATTTATAGTCCTCAGACATTTATCAAGCGATCCTTGAATCCTTGAAAGTTAAAGGTAACCCGGTACCAGCCAGTTCAATTTATATTATATACTATTAGAAGCTAGATTTCTCCATACAAGAAATCCAATTCCTACATGTTCTTGTGTTCTTGATTCAAATAAATTTCTAGTAACCAAGGTTCAATATTCCTCAGAGAACGTAGATAGTTAACGGCGTTTTAAATGGGTGTTTGAGAGCTTTAAACTAATTATTATTGATATCTGAGCAGCCTGAAAATTTACTCAAGAATTTTCCAATCGAAGACGGTATCAAATTAGTAAATATTAACAAATGACACCAAGTGAAAAAATGTTTTTCCTAGACATTAAAGAATTAATTATATATATATATATATATATATATATATATATATATATATATATATATATATATATATATATATATATATATATATATATATATATATATAATTAATTATATATATATATATAATTAATTATATATATATAATTAATTCTTTAATTTTTTTAAATAATTAATTATATATATATATATAATTAATTATATATATATATAATTAATTCTTTAATGTCTAGGAAAAACTTTTTTCACTTGGTGCCATTTGTTAATATTTACTAATTTGATACCGTCTTCGATTGGAAAATTCTTGAGTAAATTTTCAGGCTGCTCAGATATCAATAATAATTAGTTTAAAGCTCTCAAACACCTATTTAAAACGCCGTTAACTATCTACGTTCTCTGAGGAATATTGAACCTTGGTTACTAGAAATTTATTTGAATCAAGAACACAAGAACATAAATCTTTTATATATATGCTAATAATAGCATTTTTAGAAGTTTATGAATTAAGTTGTGCGTTTGCGTATATGTAGGACAAACCGGGTCAAAAAACATCAAGCATCATTGAAGCATCGAAGGGATATCTCTAATTTTGCGAAACATTTGTTCGAAACAAGTCAGGTCTTCCATGAATAAGACAATCTTAAGAAAACTATAAATAGACGCGAAAGGTAAGAAACTAGACGTTCTGGAAACAATAGAGGTTTACAAAAATTATAACGATCTCGCAATAAGTCCGTCTAGAAAATATCTGGAATTTATTATTTTTCATCATTTTAATATACTTCTTTTTTGAAACATTCTAAGACAAAAGGAATGTATAAAATAGGCAGAAAATCGGCTGTGGCCAAAGTTGCATGGCGACACTATTTGTCAAATATTGTTGATTGTCAACCGGTAGAATTTTTATATAGAAAAGGTTTTCGAAACGTTAAAAAATCAGTGCAATTGACTAAACTGGAAAAAAGCTGTATATGAGACAATAAATAAGATAAAAAATGGCATGGCTATGAGGCATATACCAGTTTCAGGAAGACCGCGTAAGATTAAGGGTAACAATTTAAACGCTTTATTGGCCTTAGGACGACAAAATCTGCGCCTGGGATTTCGCAAATTGGATAACAGATTTGGAAATCAAATAAAAAAGTATGTCCAGAAACCGTCCGTATATCACTGAAAAGAAAAGGGTACATATCAAGCAAACCAAAAAAATCCCTATAATGCCACCTTCACGAAAGGAATGAAGAAATAGAATTTTGTCAATCAAGAAGATAATTTTAATAATGTCTTTATATCTGATGAAAGTTGTTTCCATCTTGGTGGAAATCACTTAAAAATCCTATCAAAACAACCCGTTACCCTTCAATTTTCAAATTTACCACCAAAACAATGGTTTGGGGAGCAATATCTCAGCGTGGTGCTACGCCTCTGTGTATAGTTGATGGTACCAATAACAGTGAAAAGTATTGCGGCGTTTTAAACGATTTTCTCTTTGAAACGGCGCATGCTTTATATCCAGAGGGGTGGCGTTTTCAGCAGGATAATGCAAGATGCCATACTTCGGCCTATACTCAAGCCTGGATGCAAGAACACCAAGTGACAACCATTTCATGGCCAGCATCATCACCAGATCTTAATCCCATTCAAAACATATGGGGACTAATGAAGATTGAAGCTGAACAAGCAGCGCCACAAAATAAAGATGATTTAATTCAGTCAGTTTCAAAGTCCTGGATGGTGATCTAGTTTTAGGTGTACCTCGACGTTTAGTCAAGTATTTGCAGTTAAATGGAGGTTGTATAAGTAAATAAGATGAATATTTTGTTATAATTTTCTAATTTAAGAATTAAAAATATATTCTGAAGAATTACAATGGAGCTTTGTTTTTTCCAGATGATTTCTAGACGGACTATATTAAACGAGCACACGGATCTTTGGTTTCCCACTTCTCTAAGTTCTACACAAACCGAAGCCTTCCACAAATATATAAAATCTTCGAAATACAACTTGTTATATACTAGCTTGAAAATATAGTAAAAAATACGAAACTCGAGTTATTATATCCTAAGTAATAAAAAAGTTATGAAAAACGAAATAATTTCTCATTCATTCCATTCTTAAAATGAACTTCCACAAAGTAGCGGACTACTCCATCAAATATTTGTTATTGAAAATATAAACATTCCGACGATACAACCGTCATAAGGAAACAATTGCTATTTTCATGTTAAATATGTGGAAATTTCCACCAGGTTATCCAACCTGGTTTGAAATATCATTTCAAATGGATTTCCATCAAGTGAAGACCGATTCAATAAAATATTTTGGGTAATTGGTAGACCCAATATATCAATTTTTTTTCATACAGTCTTAGGGAGGTCACAAGACTTTCCAAAGTGAATGCATTTCAACTAAGATGCAAGAAAAGAGGTGCCACAATATTTACATTAAAATCTACTACCACTATTTCAATTTACCAATGATTGAACTGCAAAGTTCAATAGAAAAGTATTCATATTTTTACATTGAATATTTTGAAAATTCATTTTAGTTTTTTGTATATAAGGGGGATGTGTAAAGTACCCAAAATTTAACGAAAGGCAGTTTGATTTTCTGAATGAATATTATATAAAATCATTTTGAAAAGAAGCGAATACCTTGGAAGGTAAGTTCACCGAACTCACCTTCAGTAACTTATCAACAACCCATAAGGCATACAGGAAACACTATACCCACAACTTCTACGAATGCACCTGATGGACATTTACACTTGTTTCGGCTACCTCTGGTCATTTCATAATTGTTTGTATTGTATAGTACGTTGCTTTGGTCATTTTTTAATCGATAGCAAGGGGCAAAGTGGACATAACCTTCATATTATTCAAAAATAAAATTAATCTTGTACGAATGAAAAATATTATTTTCAACATAATTCATAAGTCAAAGAAATACCTGCCAATGTCATTTTAATTTGGGGCCATTTTTTGGCACAATCTATACACTTTGAAAGCTGAATGTGTATCCCAGTCTTAGCAAAAAAAATTAGTTTAAATCTATCCTCCAAAACATTCAAATACAGTGTATTTAAATTCTGTAAAAATATTTTCTTTGATTTTTAGAAATTTAACTGGATTTCTGATCTAAACTTACCCTCAATTATTCACAAATAAAATTCATGTTGTACGAATGAAAAATATTATTTTCCACATAATTCATAAGTGAAAGAAATGCCTGCCAATATCATTTCACATTGGGGCCATTTTTTGACACAATCTGTACACTTTGAAAGCTGAATCCCAGTCTTAGGAAAAAAAATAGTTTAAATCTATCCTCCAAAACATTTAAATACAGTGAATTTAAATTCTGTAAAAATATTTTCTTTTATTTTTAGAAATTTAACTGGATTTCTGATCTAAACTTACCTTTAATTATTAACAAATAAAATTCATGTTGTACTAATGAAACATATTATTTTCAACATAATTCATAAGTCGAAGAAATGCCTGCCAATTTCATTTTAATTTGGGGCCATTTTTTGGCACAATCTATACACTTTGAAAGCTGAATGTGTATCCCAGTCTTAGCAAAAAAAATTAGTTTAAATGTATCCTGCAAAACATTTAAATACAGTGTATTCAAATTCTGTAAAAATATTTTCTTCTATTTTTAGAAATTTAACTGGATTTCTGATCTAAAATTACCCTCAATTATTCACGAATAAAATTAATGTTGTACGAATGAAAAATATTATTTTCAACATAATTCATAAGTGAAGAAATGCCTGCCAATATCATTTCAATTTGGGGCCATTTTTTGGCACAATCTATACACTTTGAAAGCTGAATGTGTGTCCCAGTCTTAGCAAAGAAAAATTAGTTTAAATGTATTCTCCAAAACATTTAAATACAGTGTATTTTAATTCTGTAATAAAAATTTTCTTTTATTTTTAGAAATTTAACTGGATTTCGGACCTAAACTCACCTTCAATTATTACCAAATAAAATTCATGTTGTACAAATGAAAAATCTTATTTTCAACATAATTCATAAGTCACAGAAATGCCTGTCAATTTCATTTTAATTTGGGGCCATTTTTTGGCACAATCTATACACATTGAAAGCTGAATGTGTATCCTAGTTTAGCAAAAAATTAGTTTAAATGTATGAATTGAATCAGTTCTTACTTGGTGAAAATCCATATTAAATAAAATAATAAGAAGCGGTTTTTTACTTTATAGAAGGATTATTACAAAGTTTGAATATCAAAACAGATTTAATCTGTTAGTCTTCTACAATTTTTTTGAAATTAAAATTGTAGAAGACTAACAGATTAAATCTGTTATGATATTCAAATTTCATATTAAATAATATTTAAATAAGGTTATTCTCATTTTCATAATTTTTATTGTTATGTTTACAACAATTGTTTCGCTATTACACTAGCATCATCAGGCAGGTTTATATTTTGAATAACTAAGCTTGTTTCCGAAATCCGTTACCATTTATATTACAACTGGTACAACAAATTTTTATTAAGCAGAAAACCCAAAAATGATCTCTGTAAATATCAGCTTATCTGAATATATTTAGCAGGGGTTAGTTATTCAAATCTAAATGTTCGTTAACTCATATTCCAATTTTATTGTGTTTGTTTATCTCAAGAAACTCTAACAGGTTTAAGGCATAACTTTTACTTTCTATATGTAGAATTTCAAAATTATTGTTGAAAGTATATCCAATTTCTAACAAATGGTTAGAATATGTGGAATTACTTTTATTATAAAGGAAACTCTTCAAATGTTCACATATTCTATGTCGGAGAGTTCTTCCAGTCTGTCCTATGTAAACTTTAGGGCAATCACAGAAGGTTAACTTATAAACCCCCGATTACATCTTTATATGTATCGTCTTTATTATTTTTAATGAATTTAGTTAGGTTTGAATAGGTTTTTAATGAAGTTCTTGAATCATATTTATTTTTGAGGTAAATAGCAATTTTCTCAGAAATATCTTTAGTATATTTTAAGGAAATGTATTTAAAATTTTCTTTTATATTAGTATATATCATATTCAAAGCTATTTTATTAATCAACAATTTGTCTATCAACATAGGATCATAGTCATTATTAAATGTCCAAAATTTATTCCCTAGGATCCCCTAATTGAAACAATACAAATCATCAAAAAATTATTGATAAAAAATAATACTAATCCTATCAGAATTAGTGATATTCTGAATTGTGTTGAAATATGTCTTGAACAGAATTACTTCCGATTTAATAGTATTACAACTAATATTTCCAATGAAGGACTTATCATGGGAAATCCACTTAGCTTTATTTTAGCAGAAATGTTTTAGAATCAAAAATTCATTCAAACCCAATGAATAAATATTTCCTTTATTGGTTCAGATTTGTAGATAACATTCTATGTTGCTTCAAAGGAATAAATAGGCAACTAAACTCCTTTTCAAATTTCATTAATAACCTACACCCGTCTATCAAATTCAACTATGAAGAAGGGAAGAACCAAAGTATCGGTTTCTTAGACTTGAATATCACAAAATTAAATAAATTACATGAATTTAGCATATTTCATAAACCTACACACACAGATATCATATGTTAAGATATGATACATGTTTTAAGAGATTTTTGAAGTAACTTATTTAAATATATCAAATATTTAAAATAAATTATATTTTTTTGAGAATTTCTTAAAATTATGTTTTGAAATTTTGAAAAGGATTTAGTTTTCATAATTGTTCGATCAGAAACAAAATTTCGTCTCCTTCAAATATTTTTTTATAAATTTTAATTGACATTGAAATTTATATTTGTTGGGTTATTTATTCCATTTGATATTATATATTGAGTTTTGATTTTATAAGTCTATTAAATATAAACTGTGCTTATAAAACATTAATTCAATTCTAAAAGTTTTTGAATAAAATTTGATCATCTAGTTTGCTCATCTTTCGAAATCCGCAATTAAATTGAACTTTTAAAATGGGCTTACTTACTTTATTTTCTTTCTTTTCTCTTGTGTTGGTGTGGACGCCGACCTGCCGGAGTATGAACTTTTCAAAATCCCCAAACGTGGTCTCACCAAATAGCCACCACTTGGTCTTGTTTTTCTTGTACCACCCATGATTGGATGGCTGTACATTATCCTTACCCGAGCTTACATACGAAGTCTCAAATTCGCAACTTGTGTGCCCCTTTATAACTTCTGGAGGACGTATTAGTTTGATCGATTTCTATGACAACACATAGTTTATTAGATCGGTTAATAGGGTTCTGGTAGGGATCTATTTAGCCAGTAGACGTGGATAAGGAAACTGTGGGCAGTTTTGGTTCATTGTTTTTGAGTTATGAGCCTTAAGAATTGGGAGAAAATTGCCTTAAGTCCTGTGAAAATACACACAAAAAAAAATTATAACTTAGCCAAATTTCGCATAGAGCTGAAATTTAGTATGGATGTTTAATAAACCATTACAAATGTTAAAAATCCTCTTTGATCCTACTTCTGCAAAAAATTCATCCAACGATAAAGGTAAAAATTCAGGTTTTTTCCATTTTTCTCTGAAACAGCAAGTTTTATTATAAAAATTACTCATACAAAAGTTATAGATCATACAATTGTCTACAAGAATTGTTCTGATAATTTTTTTCGTAGGAGTCACCATTTGGATATCGCGGTTTTAAAAGTTGAAAAATTGATATTCTACATAATATGCACTTATATGCAGCCTGGGGAGCGTGTCCACTGCCTTTTTTTTTTTAGCTATTCTTGTTTGTGCTAAGAGTTTCTTTATCCTTTCTGGAATATTGTGTAATCTCTCTCTTTCTTTGTTCTCTGGAGTAGCTTGTTCAACAGCTTGTCTGAGAATTTTTTTTAATTCTTCTACTGTTTGTATTCCGAAAGCTGATATCGATATTTATCAGTTCCTCGGCTATGTTCTTATATTCATCCCAGTTTGTCTTTCGATTGTACAGCTTAGGAATAGGTTTTTTGTGTATTACAAAACTACTTATTAATGATATGATTGGAGAGTGGTCTGATGGCAGATTCTAGCTTGGGATTATATCCATATAGAGGATAGATACACCATTTATGAAGAAGTCCAACAGATCAGGATCTCTTGGAAAATAAGTAGGTCTTCCTGTTGACAAGAAGAGTAATTGTTTTCTTGTATCAGCTCTGCTAGTTCTCTGCCTTTTGTTGTTGTGTTTCTTGATCCGAACATGTGTGCTTACTGTTATAGTCACCTCCAGCAATAGATTTAGGTCCTAGAGTTTGAAAGAAATCTTTGAAATTTTCTTTTTTTATATTATGCCTTTGTGGGCAATATACTGCAGCAACATTCAGATCATAGGGCAGAGTTTTGATTTGTATTACTGTAGCTTGCAAGTAATCCTCTTCATATTTTGCCATCTCCATATGGTTTATGGTGTTCTGTACTACTGGCCAGAACAACTGAAAGCAGCCGAAATTATACTTGTCCCTAAACCAGGAAAAGATGCAAACACCATCACATCCTATCGACCAGTTAGCTTGCTCCCAGTTCTGTCAATCTTAGAAAGACTGGTGCTTCAAAGAATAAACTCCGATCCAAATACAGAAGAGTGGATACCAGATCACCAGTTTGGATTCCAATCAAACCACTCCACAATACAGCAAATTCATAGAATTAACCACGAAATAAGCAAAGCACTTGAACACAGGCAATACTGTACATCAGCATTCTTGGACGTGAGTCAGGCTTTTGATAAAGTCAAGCATCCAGGTTTGCCCTATAAAATCAAAAAATATCTGCCTGGTTGTTATTATGAATTATTGAAGTTCTATCTTAGTTAAAGACGATCCAGAGTGAGAGTTGGTAGTGAGAAATCGAACTACTTTCCAATACAATCAGGAGTTCCTCAGGGAAGTGTCATTGGACCACTGCTGTACGTACACCGCTGACCTGCCTACAAATCCTCATACCATATTGGAAACTTTCGCAGATGATACAGGTATTCTAGCTGTTGACGAAGTTCCACAAAATGCCACCAATAAATTACAGAAACATTTTAATGAAATCCAAATATGACTCCACAAGTGGAAAATCCAAATAAATGAGTCCAAATCTGTGCAAGTGAATTTCACCATACAGAGAGACCTGTATGTATGAATAATGTAAAAATACCAGAGGTAGAAAATACTTGGGCATGCATTTAAATAGCAGACATACATGGAAGGAATACATAATTAAGAAAAGGAAGCACATAGACTTAAAACACGAGAACTAAATGGACTTATAGGTAGGAAGTCTAAATTGGCACTGGAAAAAAAGATAGTCATCTATAAAACAGTGATAAAGCCCATATGGGTATATGGTATCGAGCTCCGGGGATGTACAAGCAAATCAAATACATCAATAATTCAGAGAATTCAATCAAAAATACTTCGAATGGTAGCAAATGCTCCATGGTACCTCACTAATCAAACCCTACACGAAGATTTACGATTCCCTTATGTAAAGGATGTCATTAAAGAGAAGAGCGAGAAACATCATGCTAAACTGGAAAGCCATACCAACCATTAATACTGCGACAATATAGAAGACTAAGAAGAAAATGGCCAGCTGACTTGAGATATAGTTGAAGGAGCTGTTTCACTGGAAAAGGCCTAATAATGTCATGTGAGAGCCTCAAGCTCCATAATTAGCAAATCAGCTTATATGATGTGTGTATTCTGATTGCTAATAAATGTATTATAATAAAAAAAATATATGCAGCCTGTATACGTCGTCATACATTCATAAGTAAAAATAAGAAACTACATTTTGGTGTGTTACTTAGCACTAAAGCTTGTACAAATTTAGATACTGAATTGTTTCAGCCGTTACTATTTGGTAGTTGATTTTTGTTTAATTCGGTTTTTTATCACGTTCCGATTGTAATCCTTTGTACCACTATAAGGTGTTACCGAGAATCTGTTGAAATATTCAAAATATTTATCACTTTTGTTTAAATACCACTGTGTACCACTGTTAGGTCTTCAGTTGTCTGATGATGGGATAGTTCATTTCCCGAGTCACAAGAAAATGTGTAATATATATTTTTTGTTTTAATTATGTACAAATTTAATTTGTATTTTAAAGTATAAAACTATACTGTCAGTTCCTAATTCTCTTCTTCCGTAACCTTGAGCAATATCTGCTAGCTACGTCATCGTTCGAGTGTGGAGGGTCGCATACTTGCCTATTTTTGAAGGACGCAAACAAAAAAACTAAGTAGATACTATTAGTTTCGAAAGTTTCTTTACAGTGAGAAAGCCTACTTATTGATAATATTTTCAATTTAAATATGGACTGTTGAATTATTTAAATAAAATCTCATAAGTTTGCTTCATTTGTGATAAACCTTTGAAAGAAAGTGAAGTTGTTGTTGTTGATCGTGGCATGAAGACGCAATGATGATGATGCAAGTGTTGAAAGAAATTATTAGTTTTTTGAATATTTGAAAGACAGGCAATCTGTGACAGTCGATGTGCAGTGGCGTAAAATGTACACTCGAAATAGTAGTATTGCTGCAGTTGAACGACCGCGCGAGACAGAGCAAAAGTAGCTCGGACTCGTTCTGATAACGTAGCAAATGCTGTCATTGGCCCCATTGCGTTTAAGTTTGACTTACTTGCTGCTGAAGCTAAGTTCATACCACAATAACTATTTTGATACTACAGCGACCACCTTCTTCGTTCCTCGTCCAGAATTCTGCTTTGCTCTGCTGCAGCTCCCGCCGCCTCCCGAATTAAGAGGTAGAAGCTCCCTCACAACACCTGCATTCCTCGAGAGCTTCAATGGTGACTCCGACGATCCGGCCCTAATTGCCCCATCCTATTCCGAGGTAGCCTTCCTTTCGTTCCACAGTAACCTCGCTGCAGCGACCCACCCAGCGATGAACTGTTTCCTGCCACATTCCAACGCCCTATTCGGTGACCTTTATTATTATTATTATTTATTGTTATTATTATCATCCTGATACTCCTAGATCTTCTGTGAAGAACCTTCAGAAACTTTTTCAACTTGTGCGAGTTAAGCGTTCAGTTATGTTCTGGGTAGGCTTTGTTACTGCGATCTTGCGCCACTTAAGATCACAGCACTGTTAATTTTTGACCCAACAGTGAAATGGTGGCGACGGGTTCAACTTCTTCGGAATTACCCAGAATTCCTTTCTGCTTTGCTACAGTTTCGGCGTATCACATAGAGGACACGACCGCATTTTCGATACATAGTTCACCGTACTCGTCGGCTTCAAGTAAAGTAGAACAAGGTCACAGACGTCATTGGCAGACTTGGACATCATTGCCAATCTGATGAGTTCAGGGGTTTGCAAGTTTGAACGAAACGCTTTCCTCCCGAAATTAGGAGGTTTGAAAGCTCCCCCATAACACCGCATCGCTAAAAAGCTTTAGAAGAAACCAACCCATCCCATTTTGATCATAACCAATAGAACCATTACACGTTAAAAAAATGGGTCAAGTACATTACCTCGTAGGTGGTGCGGAAATGTATGCATATTATGTAGAATATGAATTTTTCAACTTTTAAAACAGCGATATCTCACGAATGGTGATTGATACGAAAAAAAAAATCTGTGAAAAATTTTTGGAGAGAATTGTATGATCTACAATTTTTGTCTGGTCTATTTTCACGATAAAACTTGCCAATTCAGAGAAAAATGGAAAAAAACCTGAATTTTTCACCTTTTACCTTGATTAAATTTATTTTGCAGAAGTAAAATCGAAGGGGATTTTCGACATTTCATTTCTAATGGTTCATTTAACGTCTATACAAATTTTCAGGTTCAAATTTTGGTTGAATTATTATTATTATCCTGATATTCCTAGATCTTCTGTGAAGATCCCACAGAAGCTTATTCAGCTTGTGCGAGTTAGGAGTTCAGTTGGGTTTTGAGTAGGTTTTGTTACTGCGATCTTGCGCCACTTTAGGTCACAGCACTGTTAATTTTTGACCCAACAGTGAAATAGTGGCCGACCCCCGTCTAACTAGAAAATTCTTTTCCACCTGAACAGTATTAGAACCCGGACCTTCCGGTCACGAGCCCAATTCTCTACCACTGAGCTGTCCGCACTCATTAAATGTCTCCTTTAACTGGACTACAGACACTAGCAGTTCTTTTGTAAAACTATTCGGGATGTTTCGGAGTTGCTTGGCACTGCTTCAAGTATAATGTATAAGGATCATACGCAGACTGATATAAGGACTTTATGTCTAATTTTTCTCCATCTTCTAGAAATGTATGAATGTATATGTAGGGGATAGTACATGATACTTCTACTAAGTTTCATGAAATTGCAGTAATGAGTTTTTGAGAAATATTTTTTTTTAATTGCAACCCCTAATTTTCAACTCTTACAGCGAACTGTTTTGTGTGAAAAGCCTGGTGGATTATTGTTAAATGGCACAATCATTTCCATGAATTTCTGTCCAATATATTCAGAGAAGTAGATTATTTATGATAGATAAAAATGATGAACCAACATGAATTAAAGAATGCCTTAAAAGAAATGTATCTCTCAGATCATAATTTGTTAGAAAATAAATACGTTAGTCTCACTTATTGAGAATGGCATGAACTATCACAAAATAACGTACTACACGATCACTCATTTAGGATAGATTAGTATTCAATTAAAAACATTACTCTGGAGAGAAAATGTTAAGTCGCCTTCAACATGAATGATAAAATAAGTAGATTCATCAAAAAAAAATGAGACCAAAATGGATTTATTGCAATTAATCGGAGTTTATAAACTCATTTGCTTAGACAACCCAAAGGTCTATATTGGTAGAAATTTAAGAATCCGTTTATCTGAAAAGAAGTATCGACAGAGATAAGAAACAACTTTTCAGAAAATGATCATTCACAATGTCAATATTTTACGTGTTAAAAATAGAAGTCTAAAATTCAATTTATGAGAAATATACGAAATAAATGAACAAAAAACTAACAACAACCTTCTAAACATTATAAAACTATGAAAGTAACATCTGTATATTTTTCGAAAACTATATATTCCAATGCCAAAAAACTTTATACCAAGTATTCTGACGAAGTAATAAACGAAATTTACATTAGTACCATTAAAATAATGTAGGTTTCAATAGCTATATCATATTCACGTTAAAGCTTCGAAAACCTATATATTGGATGAAGTAGTCCGTTACTTAGTGATATTTCATTTTAAAAATTAAATAAATAACAAATTACTTCGCTTTCTATCACTTGATAGGTTTCGAAAATCAAGAGTATTATTTTCGGTTTTTAAATGATGTTTGATGTTATTTGAACATCTTTTTGTAAGATCTCCTGGTTTGTCCTACATACAGAGTGTCCCAAATTTCAACTAGGATGTTTAGAGAACAAAAAGCTTTTTAACTAAAACACGTCCGCCATCTCTTTCCTATTAAAAAAAAATTGGGGGTAAACTCATCATGATTCTTAATTAAAGTTATGTCCAGAAGATTCATTTTATTATAATATTGTAATCCTACAGTACATTTGACTTTATGGTGCAAACCATTAAGATATTTGTGTGTGTTTTTCAGTTTTAAACATGGTTCCACAGAAGTAAATCAATATGTAAATGATTTGAAGTAAAACACTTTATTTCCGCTTATTTTTATTTTTCAACGACAATTGTTTCGTCAATTACATATTGACTTCGTCAGGTGAGTATGGTTACTAACTACTTTACAAAATCTTTCTCCTTAAATACAATTTTCTTTAAAAATTCGTGATAAAATGAAGTTTACAAGGAATTTATTAAAAAAGGTTCAACAACGGAGAACGGTTCACATCTGTTTGGTCGTTCAACAAAATATTCAATTTATGATGCCGGTTTATTTCCATTGCTTCTAAAAGGTCCAATCTATTGCATTTGTTCTCGAAATGGAGAACTTCAAAGTTATGGTCAAAATCATGTCCGGATTCTTGTAGATGCCTAGCATAAGTGGAGTTTGATTTATTCTTAACGAATGAATTCTGGTGTTCCTGGATCCTACTCTCAAAAGATCTACCCGTTTGGCCAATGTATACATATGGACATGTACCACAATTTAACCTATATACTCCTGATCTCTTGTTCTTATTGACGATATCTTTATTATTTTTTATTAATTTACCTAAAGAATTTATTGTTGTATATGAGATATTGACATTTCGTTTTTTCTTTAAATATCTAGCTATTTGTGCAGATTTTTGTCCTATGTATGGTAAGCAAATAAACTTTTCATTATTTCTGATATGTGGATAAACTAATGACATAGATTGTTTCAGTTTAATTTTATTCAATAGTTGATCAATAATTGATGGGTTATACCCATTATTTACTATTATTTGTTTTATTATATTCAATTCTATTTCAAAATTCTCTTGTGACATAGGTACATTAACTAGTCTATGCACCATACTATTGTAAGCTGCTAATTTATGGGATAAAGGATGATTTGAAGAAGAATATATTGTGCCGTCTGTGTGTGTTGGTTTGCGGTAAATCGAAAATTGATGTCTATTGTTAATTTAAATTATTTTCAAGTCTAAAAAATTTATGCTGTCATTTTGTTCTTCTTCGTGAGTAAATTTTATCGTAGGGTATACCTGGTTGATAAATTCTAAGAATAACGAAAGTTGTCTAGACGTACCGACGAACAAGCAGGACTTAGTGGATTTCCCATCGTGAGACTTTCGTTATCCTCATATACTTTAATGGAATATTTTATGAGGATAACGAAAGTCTCACGATGAGAAATCCTTTAAGTCCTATATTAGCTGAAATATTTATGGATTTCCTAGAAGACAAAGTACAAGAGCACCCGCTTTTGAAGCAATTTATTTATTGGTACCGTTTTGTAGATGACATTATTTGCTTGTTCGTCGGTACGTCTAGACAACTTTCGTTATTCTTAGAATTTATCAACCAGGTATACCCTACGATAAAATTTACTCACGAAGAAGAACAAAATGACAGCATAAATTTTTTAGACTTGAAAATAATTCAAATTAACACTAGACATCATTTTTTGATTTACCGCAAACCAACACACACAGACGGCACAATATATTCTTCTTCAAATCATCCTTTATCCCATAAATTAGCAGCTTCCAATAGTATGGTGCATTAATGTACCTATGTCACAAGAGAATTTTGAAATAGAATTGAATATAATAAAACAAATAACAGTAAATAATGGGTATAACCCATCAATTATTGATCAACTATTGAATAAAATTAAACTGAAACAATCTATGTCATTAGTTTATCCACATATCAGAAATAATGAAAAGTTTATTTGCTTACCATACATAGGACAAAAATCTGCACAAATAGCTAGATATTTAAAGAAAAAAACGAAATGTCAATATCTCATATACAACAATAAATTCTTTAGGTAAATTAATAAAAAATAATAAAGATATCGTCAATAAGAACAAGAGATCAGGAGTATATAGGTTAAATTGTGGTACATGTCCATATGTATACATTGGCCAAACGGGTAGATCTTTTGAGAGTAGGATCCAGGAACACCAGAATTCATTCGTTAAGAATAAATCAAACTCCACTTATGCTAGGCATCTACAAGAATCCGGACATGATTTTGACCATAACTTTGAAGTTCTCCATTTCGAGAACAAATGCAATAGATTGGACCTTTTAGAAGCAATGGAAATAAACCGGCATCATAAATTGAATATTTTGTTGAACGACCAAACAGATGTGAACTGTTCTCCGTTGTTGAACCTTTTTTAATAAATTCCTTGTAAACTTCATTTTATCACGAATTTTTAAGGAAAATTGTATTTAAGGAGAAAGATTTTGTAAAGTAGTTAGTAACCATACTCACCTGACGAAGTCAATATGTAATTGACGAAACAATTGTCGTTGAAAAATAAAAATAAGCGGAAATAAAGTATTTTACTTCAAATCATTTACGATGAATTTCCGTCAAATATGTCGTCAACATATTTGTACAAAAATATGATATGCCTTGTGTTTGTGGATTTCAGAAATTTTCTTTCGAGGAAGATCATGAAGATTTCAGCGAGAAGTGGACTGAGAGGTGAGACCATTGGCTAGTCCATCTTTCTGTTTGTAAAAGTTTTTATATTGAAAATATAAAGACTCGATAAAGATCTTTAATTGCAGCGATAACCAGACCATAAACCTCCTAAATGAACAGACGAAGCTTTGGAATTCCCCACTTCTAGAAGTTCTCAAGAGAATAAATATCCTTTAAACATAATACAAAACCCTTAGACATAACTTGTAATTCACAGTTTGAAAATGTAGTACATAGTAACACTACATAACTTAGAGATCACAATATTCCTATCCAATAAACTGTGATAGGAAACAAAATAATTATCTTATTTCACTTTCTATTTCGGCTTTTAATCTTCCTTGCAAATGTTAGGATCTTCAGATTAATTAGCTCTTACAAACGGACAAAACTGAATTTGATTTCCAGTGTTATGGGATCCTTTGAGGCTTATGTGGAAAATGATGCCTAAATTTCTATATCCGAGACAAATAATACGACCAAACTTCTTTGGTTAATGGATTTCGAATAAGTGGAATAAAATCACCACTTTTTAGCAGCCTCGAGCGAAATTGTGAATTGCTATTCTTTCCAGTCGCGAGAAAAATTGATTTTTACATGAGCAAAGCGAGGGACACGGATCATTTTCGTGTTTCTCAAATCTGAAGACATCAAAACACGCAAAGTACGGCTTTGCACCAAATATTGATAATACACATGCAGTTCATCCCTCAAAATTCATACCTTCAAAATTATTTATAAAATAGAATTGTATATTTTCACTCGTCCCATTTTAAAATTCGAAGGAAGAATAACAAAAGTAATAAACAGTTAAACAGCTTTTCTCGGTGACAGGTAACTCATGAAAACTATATAGATGAATTTTATATTTTATGGAACTTCATTATAAATGATCTTATCTAAAAATTTAATTGGATCTGTCTTTATTCAATGGAAATAACTTGAAATACTTGACGAAAATTTATCGTATTTGATTTAAAGTAAAACACTTTATTTCTAATATTTATTGTTTACACAACATTTTTTCGATTACATATTGACTTAATCGGTTAAGTATGGTAACTAACTATTTTTACAAAAAGGGTCTCCTTGAATACAAGTCAGGCTAGTTGTGGAAATTTTCAGAATTTATTCAAAAAGGTTCAATAACGGGGATCGGTTTAAATCTTTCTGGTCGTTAAGTAAAATGTGTTTTTATGATGCCGGTTTATTTCTAGTGCTGCTAAGAGGTCCGGTCTATTGCATTTGTTCTCGATATTGAGAACTTCGAAATTATGGTAAAAATCACGACCTGATTTAATAAAAAGTGTAAAAATTATAGATAATACATTCATATTTGATAGATTCGGTCTTTACTTGGTGGAAACTCATTTTAATAAAAAAAATGTATATGAGACAGTAATTTATTTCCACAAAAATGTTTGTACTACTACAACAATTGTTTCACCACGATGTGGCTTCTTCAGGTATTACATTGTACTGTCTGATGGTATTCAGTGTAACAGAGTTTAAATACATTTTTAGGTACGTGATCAAATAATGGAAGCACAAGTCATAAAAACTCTAGGTGTTTATTGGAGTTTGCCGCTGAAAATGCCATTAAGGAAAAATATTCAGGAATGGAGAATGATCAACATCTGTTTGTTCGTTCAAAAGGATTTTACGGGCATTATACCTGTTGATTTCAAGAAATTCTAAAAGTGTTAATCTAGAACTTTTGCTTTCAACGTGAATAATTTCATAATTATTGTTGAAATTATGCCTGAATTCCTTAAGATGATTAGCATATGTCGAATGTACAGAATTGGATATAAAACCCCTTTGGTGTTCTTGGACACGTTTCTTGAATGATCTACCAGTTTGGCCAATGTATACTAAAGGGCAATCTTTGCAAGTCAACTTGTAGACTCCGGATTTATTTTCTTTATTTGTACGATCTTTATCGTTTTTTATGTAGGTACTAAGGTTATTAATTGTCTTAAAAGCCGCGTTATAATTGAAACAACTTTTGAAATATTTAGCAATATTTTCAGATAATCCATTGACATAAGATAACGAAAAATATTTCTGTGTATTGCCCTCTTTTATGATTGGGTACACGAGATTTAATGCCATTTCTTTTGTTTATTGGATACCATTTTGTCTATAAGAAAGGGATTGTAACCGTTGTTTGACGCTATTTGTTTAATAATATTTAATTCTTATCAGAAATATAGATGGTTCCGAGGAACTGTCTATATTTCTGACAATGGTTTAATAATGGGAAATCCACTCAGTTCAATTTTAGCTGAAATATTCATGGACGATGTGGAATCAAAAATACACCTGAATCCTATAAGCAAATATTTTCTTTATTGGTACAGATATGTAGATGACATTTTTTGTTGTTTCAAAGGCACCGACCGACAACTACATATCTTCACGAATTTCATTAATAAACTCCACCCAAAAATCAAATTCACAATCGAAGAAGAAAAGAATCAAAGTATTAATTTTCTTAACCTCGCTATAACAAGATTAAATAATTTACATGATTTTAGTATTTTTCACAAACCAACACATACAGACATCACAATACATAAAACTTCAAACCACCCCACCAACCAAAAGATGCATATAATAGTTTTATTCATAGATTATTGAATGTCCCTTTAAATTCAGAAAACTTTATGAAAGAATTAAATATTATTAAACAAATAGCGTCAAACAACGGTTACAATCCCTTTCTTATAGACAAAATGGTATCCAATAAACAAAAGAAAATGGCATTAAATCTCGTGTACCCAATCATAAAAGAGGACAATACACAGAAATATTTTTCGTTATCTTATGTCAATGGATTATCTGAAAATATTGCTAAATATTTCAAAAGTTGTTTCAATTATAACGCGGCTTTTAAGACAATTAATAACCTTAGTACCTACATAAAAAACGATAAAGATCGTACAAATAAAGAAAATAAATCCGGAGTCTACAAGTTGACTTGCAAAGATTGCCCTTTAGTATACATTGGCCAAACTGGTAGATCATTCAAGAAACGTGTCCAAGAACACCAAAGGGGTTATATATCCATTTCTGTACATTCGACATATGCTAATCATCTTAAGGAATTCAGGCATAATTTCAACAATCATTATGAAATTATCCACGTTGAAAGCAAAAGTTCTAGATTAACACTTTTACAATTTCTTGAAATCAACAGGTATAATGCCCGTAAAATCCTTTTGAACGTACAAACAGATGTTGATCATTCTCCATTCCTGAATATTTTTCCTTAATGGCATTTTTAGCGGCAAACTCCAATAAACACCTAGAGTTTTTATGACTTGTGCTTCCATTATTTGATCACGTACCTAAAAATGTATTTAAACTCTGTTACATTGAATACCATCAGACAGTACAATGTAATACCTGAAGAAGCTACATCGTGGTGAAACAATTACTGTAGTAGTACAAACATTTTTGTGGAAATAAATTACTGTCTCATATACGTTTTTTTAAATAATACATTCACTTTCAGGCTTTTTAGTTGCGGTATTTGTATTATCACGAGAGGGTGAACTAAAATGTTTTTTGAGATTGAATTTGAGAAGTTAAAAATGAATACGAGTTTTTTTTTTTAGTGCGTCTTGACAACATCAATCAAAATCTTTAATTGTGCGCATAAGTTGAAACCTACCTTAACTTATTTTTTAATACAAAAATATTCACCATTTTTAGATATAGCTTTCTAGTGAATTTCAGTAAAATATGAATCTCAAATCATTAGAAATATAATTATTGATTTTATACGTAGATAACTATCTTTAAATAATCACATCTCATTTAGAAACAATTATGCCTATTAATTTACTATTAAAACCAACGAAACGCACAATTTTTTTCTTCTGAAGGGGATGTGCCTACTTAAAGTTCGAAATTTGCTCTACACAAAAGTTCGGCCTTCTTAAGAGTGCCAAGCTCATGTAAACTTAAGGTAATAAGAATTTAACGAAAATCGACAGCTTACATTTGACGTCATTATCATAGAAAATATTGTTTATTATATTGAATTAAGCAGTAGCTAATAAGGTGAAAAGCACTGACGAAGTCAGGAGCTTTTACGTCCTAGTTTATATCACCCACGATTCTCACAAAATAATGTTTTTTTAGATACTGAACTGTTACTATTTGGTAGTTGATCATAATTAAAAGAAAGTTGTAGAAATTACTATGTTTTACTGCCAATAAATTTATATTTTACACATAGTAATTGTGACTCGAGTTTCGGGAATTGGCTATCCCATCTTCAGATAACTAAATGTTTCAAAAAAATGTGTAAAATATCAATTTATTGGTAGTAAAACATAGTAATTATTGGTAGTAAAACATAGTAATTTCTACAACTTTGTTTTAATAATGTTTTTTCGTTAGTCTTCTAATTATACAAATTTTATCTTTATCTTATCATACCATCCTCATGAAAGGAATATGTGCCTTGTCATTGTCCTTCTGAATTCTAAATTTCAAATCGATTGATTTTGTAGTTTCGAAAATATTGATTTAAATAAGAGAAAATTACAAATGTGAATAAGTGCGAAACCATTGAACTTATTTCACCCAATAACGAACTCAACTAAGATATTCAGTCCTCAAATTTACCCCGAAAGTTTCAAGTCTCTTTCTCTTTCCGTTCGAATGTCTATAAAGTAGCGCTCAACGCTGATCCGCTCACAAAAATTATTTTTTTTTTACTTTTCTGATAACACTATCCTCACGAAAATTCGCACGCATATCCGCGTTATTATTCTACTTCTAAATACTGAATTTCAGATCGATCGAATTTGCATTTTCGAAAATATTGGAAAAAATATGAAAAATTATTGAACGTGAATAACTGCGGAGCTATTGAACTGATTTTGTCGATTTACGAACCTAGCCAAGATATTCAGGCCCCAAATCTTCCTTCAAAGGTTCAAGACTCTAGCCCTTTCGGTTCTAAAGTCAGCGTGTTTACGTACCACGGCCGTACCGGTCGGACAAATTTACTTTTGACCTCGAATTCTTCACCAATGAGTCCAGCATAGTAATTTAATACCAAACAAATGACACATTCGTGCGAAACGAATGGAACTAGCGCGCAATTATTGTGACTTTAGGTGTAATCCTTATGCAATTATAATAAAATGGTATATCTATTAGAGTTTATTACGAACTATAAAGTCAAACTCACAATTAAACTAGTAAGTCAGTTAGTGCAGTCTGAACATCGTGAACAGAAAATTATTAAATCTTGCAACATGGGGATCAAGTTTTGGGTGGGTTTCCTAACTTTTTTGAAGTAGATCGAATCAATCCCATTTTAGTAAAATAAATAAAGGACTGCAATGTATTCACATTTTTACGATAAATTATATTTTTTCTGTACATTTTACTCCATTAATGTTAACATTGGTCAAGTTTTATTCCACTGTTATTATTTATTTATCTTCATATTATGTTACTAATGTGTAATCAGCATTTAATATTCTTCAATTCACAAACTGATGTGTAAATAGATTCCCGTTTTCAAAGTTCCCGCTCATACATTTCCAGCAATTTCCTTTGTTTGACAGTATGACAGAATGAAAACAGAAACAACGTTAGTCATCATTTATTTGTGTTTTGGTTGAATATTTAGTGCTTTATGGAATGTGGTAATATTTACGTTCTCAAAAAAAACCTTTGGATCTTACATTTGCTCTTGAGAACCTTTCACACGTTTAAATATTGACCTCTAGGTCTATAATGAGGATTATTCCTATTTGTAAGTATTATATTAAACATATCTTATGTCAAAATGAATCCCATCTATTTTTATAGGGAAAAATCATGTCGGAAGAGGACCTGAACCTATCAGACAATATGAAAAAGTTGGAAATCGAAAACATTTCTAGTAAAAAGGAGGCAAGCAAAAAACACACACATAATCCATTTATGCGTAGGAGGTCGAAATCTCTTTCTAGCATAAATTTTGGAACATGTGACTACTCCAAAAATGTGCAAAACATTAAGCATACAACGTCATTCAAACGAACAAATAGGAAAATTTTACGCGATCCAGTGTTTAAATTTGTCAAATTTAATCGCAACAGTGAAGTGAAAACATCCAGATTGAAATCTTGTCCATCAAAAAGAAAAGACAGGTTATTTGGACTAGGGTCTCAAAATGAACAGGACTTTAAATCGATTATAGTTGGATGTGAACAGTTGAACATTAGCCCATGTGATTTTAAAAAATTTTCATCTCCAAGCTTTTTAAGTGCTCGTTCTCCTAATAAAGTTCAAAAAAGTGATAATTCTAATGTTGGGACTAGTTGTTCTACTCAAGCAAGGATGAGTACTGCTACCCCCTGCGATATAACAATAGATGAATTGGCAAGTTATTTTGAAACGTTAGTACATATTCCTAAAAAAATGAGCTCGATGGCTGAAATGATGTATATTTGAATTTTATTGTATTTAATTGTAGGTTATAAATAATATAATTTTTTGTAAATTTTTTCGAATATATATGAATTATGAAGGAATGTTAAGATCTATCTTTCAGTTACATATTTTCTCAACAATGCTTACGAGTTCAATAGCCTTACTTTCTTAAGAATAATCATAAATGCAAACAAATTGAGTATAATAAAATAGTCCAAATCTCCAAGGATAAACTAAACAATCGTCAAGGTCATAATCTAATTCACTCAAATAAATACTTCAGTTCTTCAAAATTACTTTAGTTGTAACTAAAGACCTACCTTTTAGCTTTAAAATATTTTATTTTTCGGGTATTTCTAAAATCATAATATTAAAACCATAGACTTATTATCCTAATATGTCTAGGATTAAAACATATCAAATGTAAACATAACCTTTCCACCACATTAAGAAGACAAAGTGACCCTTTTATGTCATCTGATTTCTGATATAAATAATAAATTCAAGATAAACTTCTCTTTATGAAAAATTAACCAAATATTTTTCCTTAAAGATAGTTTTCAAATATTCCTGATTACGTTGCAGACCAAAGAGAGAATTTTTTGTCTTTGTTCTATTTTTTAAGATGCAGCTGCAAGAGAGATATCCTAGAACTTGGCATTTTGATTAATTCCAAGGCATCAAAGGTAGCACCTGCTGCTACAAAAAAGTTGAAGATACAGTAACCAGTACATTTTACAATTTTAGATTCTTTGCTATTATTGCAATATTTAACAATGGTAAAACTTTTCAGTGTGTGGAAATTGTATAAGTATTGTAATGAAACAAATCATTTTTCTTTTATAACATTAATTCCCTTCTCTACTTTTGCCACCATACAATCACTACAACTTCTTTATGATGCAGATAAATTTCATCTAGGGTATTCATGATAGAATTCAAAACTTTTATTTCCTAAAAGTTCAGATGTTTGAAGAACATATCCTTTCAATTGGGCATCTTGGTGGCGTAGTGAGCATGGATGCGAGCTATGGTATAAGAGATTGAGGGGTTCAAATCCTGCTGCGCTCATGGGTGTGTTTGTGTGCGTCAGGTGGTGGTTTGTCAGTGAATCGTATAATAATAAAAATTGTCCAAAGTCCATGAATGAAAAATTGATTGATTTAAAAGTATAAGGATTGGTGACTGGCTGGGAGTTGTGGCCATAAAAAAGAGTATGAATGATTGAATTAAATGGAAATTTATCCTATTAAAAAGGTAAGAAATGTGCATTCATATTAGAATGATCAATTCTCAAAATTATGCCATCATAATTGTTTTATTAATTAATACTTCTAATTATTCTACATTAAGAGGATACCAAACTGTCTGCTGATTTAAAGGTATAACATTTAAATTATGCAGGGGCTCTGGCTTCACTTTGTTGGACCTATAGGTCATATGTTGGTCCGATTGAATTTCCCTTTGTTTTAATTTGTTATTGGGAAATAAAGATATTCGACTTTGTATGAACATGACAAGACAGGAAAATTTGGTAATTTGCTGATGTATTAGATTCTTTTTGTATGTGTATATACATTTTTCTCATTATAACGTGACTGAAATCTCTACTCCATGTTCATACTTGAATTACATGATAAGGTATATGAGATCTGGTTGTTTTGACGTAGCTAATAAAGTTTTTTATTGAAACCAGGTAAAATTAATAATGTCAAGGTTTCGTGAAATACACAGTGTAGGAACTAAGCTTGATCAGGCGTAGTGGGAAAGAACTTTACGTTGATTTAACTTGAGATTTTAATTTCCTCTGTAAGAAAATTCGACGTTGTTTTTCTACACATCAGCTGATCAATTTAATGAGGAAACACAACATTTTTGATCAAATTTTTCAACTTTATTTATCAACATAGTCTCCTCAAAAGCGATACAATTGCAGCACTTATCTATACTTTCAATACCTTTCTTGAGCATACTGGAAGTATCTTGTAATACTCACCTGAAGAAGTCATGGTATGACGTAACGATCGTAGTGTTAATAAAATATTAGCGGAAATTAGAATATTGTTTTTATTCATATTTTTAAAAGTACGGTGTCTCGGTGTTCCGAGAAATCCTAAAAATGGACAAACTACTCTGAGTATGTCTATACTTAAAATATTGATATTAACCGTATTTCTAATATTCTTAACATCGATGTTACTTTCCACGTGGTGATTACGAGTATTATCTGCACGAGTTCGAAACTTTAAGCATAAGCATAAGAGAGTTGTTTGTCTATGATATCACAAAAATATTCTTGAAGACACTATTTTAGAGATAGTCATAAATATCTCTAGATAAAAGTTAGACACTCATGACTATTTCTAGAAATATGATTTCTCGAAGAACCCTCTTGTGTTCAAATGATAAACAAACTAGCCTGATGGATATATCTATGCTTAAAATTTTAATATCAAAACAGATTTAATCTGTAGTCTTCTACAATTTTAATTACAAAAAAAATTTTTATTCAAAAAACTTTTAGAATTAAATTAATGTCTACAATAAGTACAGCTTATATTTAATAGACGTATATAATCAAAACTCAATATACAATGTCAAATAGAATAAATGAACCAACAAATATAAAAAGTCATTTAAAATCAATAAATAAATATTTGAAGGAGACAAAATTTTGTTTCTGATCTTACCATAATGAAACCAATTCCTTTTCAAAAACATAAAACACAACTTAAGGATTTCTCAAAAAATATAATTTATTTGAAATATTTAATATATTTAAATATTCAAAAAAGTTTATTCAAAAATCTCTCAAAACATGCACTATATCTTCAAAAAACAATTAGAATTCGGATAATCTCTTCATCGGCCCTAAATAATATTGATATTCAAATTTTGCTATATTTCTTCTATGAAGCAAAAAGCCTTTTTCTATTTTATTTTATGCTTAAAATGTTGAACTAGTGCAGATAACCCCCGTAATCACTATATGGAAAGTCACATGGATGATTAAAATGCTAGAAATACTGTTAGAAAAGGTAAAATCAACATTTTAAGCCTAGACAAGCTCAGAGTAGATTGTCTATGATTTTAACTCCGGAACACAAAAGTTCACCGAGACACCGTATTTTTAGAGATAGTCATATCTATGACTATCTCGTTCTCTTTATATAATAATATATAGTGTAACTATTGATAATAAAAACAACTCGAATCGGATGCAAAATATTCAATAAAAGTACGTAAATGTCATATGAAAACCAAATTTTGATGCCAGCTGTGATTTTTTTAATGAACCGACCGAAAAACATTTCAATTTTAAGTTCAGTAATCTTAAAGATGAAAATAAATCGAATATCGCATTTGGTTGTGCTAGTAGTTCATTCGAAAACCGAAAATCGCTTATATTTCTAATACGGCTCATTTGCGAACCCATGTTTATAAGAAATTTTTTACTAATTTTGAGGTCCATAATAAGCTGCCAAAATATTGAAACTTTGTTTTTTAACACCCGGTATAGTCGTGACTATCTCTGGAAATGTGGTCTCAAAATCTAATTCATTTCAAAATAAATATCTTTGCCACTTTTTTTTTAATAATATTATCTAATCAAAGTTTATACTGTGAATAGGTCATTACGATGCTGTACAACCACAGATATTTATGACTGATCCTCTGTGTACTGTCACTTGTCACTGCAGCATTTCGGCATTCTTCCATTCTTAATTTGTGTGGTGTGTAAGCTGGTGCGAATTTTGATTCTGAGGTTTAACAGTTTACAAAACAGTTAATGTGTATTTTAAATTTAGATATTTTATATTTGTAAAATGACGAGTCAGCCGCACAGTCGAAAAAGAGTGTGTTACTATTACGATAGTGAGTATATTTATCTAATCATGAAAATTTTTATCACATTATATATTACTTAATCCCAAATATTAGAACATTCTTATTGTTTCAACGTGGTACTTTCAGTATAAAAATACTATAATTGAATAACTAAGGGTTATATGTGCGTATGATTTTTGAAATTTTAAATCGAGATATTGACGAAAGACTTCCAAGCACCGTATCAGTTGCTGGTTTCCTATTGGTTAGTCTCTCTGTGACGTCAGAATGATGCTACTTACTACGGTGTATCGATGAATCCGCATGAGTCAATTTCAAAATATTTAATTGTATTTTTTCAGGTGATATTGGAAATTATTACTATGGCCAAGGACATCCTATGAAACCCCATCGTATACGTATGACCCACAACTTATTATTGAATTATGGATTATACAGAAAAATGGAAATTTATGTAAGCTACTAGTTTCTGTTTAAATATTAATGAAATTGAGAGTGAATAATAAGTATTTTAGAAATTTTCATCTGCTTTTTATTCAAAAGCAGATTTAATTTTCTAAATGTACTAAAGCTTTTAAACAATGACACTGAAAAATCGGCAGCTTTGTCAGTATTTATCATTTTTCAAACGAAAGCAGTCCAATAAATTATTTGTAACACACATTTACAGAAATTGAGGAGTTTCTCCCAATGCTTTACAATTTGTACTAAATTTTTCGTGTGATCCATTTCGAAGCAAGAAATTTCTCATTTTGTCTTTGGTGAAATTTATTTTTTATTGTTGAGGTTCTCGATTATAAAGCTTATATATTATAATAATAATAATAAATGGTCTTTATTCACCAATCCAAAATATTCGAATAATACAATATATTTTATACTATTTTAGTCAAAGAATAGTTAGAAGACATTTTCCCTATATCAGGTGTTAAATGACGAATATTTGATGAGACTGCCAGTAAATATTATCAAGGGGAACTTTTGCGATAGCAGTATTAATCCTTTGGAAAGAAATTCATAGAGAAATTCACAAAAAAAAAGACAAAATGTGGATGTGGTTTAACTGCTATTGTCATTCGATTATTTCAGCATTGTGTTCTTCCTGCGAAGTAAAAATTGTTATTCTGAAAGAAATATTTTTGCATGAACAAAAAATGATATTTGGGAGCTGACTAAAGCAGATGAAGTGGCTGGGCAATGTATATTTCCTCACCCCAGTCAACAGGTTCTTGTTGTTTAACAGTTTTAATTATTTTTCATTGTTTTAAAATATCCAGTTGCATTCATGTATATGGTAAATTCGAAGTAAATACCTAAAGAAAAAATAAAAAGGGATGTAAATGTTTGTGCCTTTGTAGTAGCAAATGCCCAACACTAAAATTTTTTAATAAATTGTGGACCACACAATTAGGCACAGTCATTTTGAGGGAACCTGGGTAATAAGTCCACTAAAATTAAAATCTACCCTGAAAGTTTCCCAGTTAATTAAATTTAATTAATGTAATTTTGTGAGGTAATGAGGGTAAAAATTCTATAAAACAATGAATTCACAAAAAACCATTTTACCAATGAATTTTTGCATTTATTGTATTAAATATCACACATATTAATATTGATAACCCCAGAACAAATTTTTATTTATTGAAAAAAAATTTTAAAATTAAATTAAATTAATTTCTTAGAAAACACAGTTTCAGTTTAGTAGACATATAGAATTAACACACACGGCATCAAGTAAAAACCCCCCTTTTTATTTATAGTTATTATCCATAGAAGTCTTTGGTAAATCTATACGATTCTCGATAGAAATTTAAAAAAATAAGATTTTTAAAAATGCCAATTATCTAATTGTTTATAATGTGCTACACAATTTAATTAAGAAGGTTATACAGTATACCTTCAATTGTGAATATTCAACTTAGCTGAAGATTTTGCTAATAACAATTGAACAAACATTTTTAAAAATTTTAAATATATAAATTTATTCTGTTATCATCCTACAAATTTTAATTTCAAAAAAATTTTTATCAAAAACTTTTGGAATTAAATAAAATAAATGTCTAATGTGTTAATTCTATATGTACTAAATTGCCACAGTGTGTTCTTAGATATTTATTTTATTTAATTCCAAGTTTTTAAATAAAAAACTTTTTGAAATTAAAATTTGTAGGGAGATAACAGAATAAATCTGTATATTTAAAATTTTTATTATTTAATTTAATAAACATACCAAACAATGGTACAGAAAACCTATATTTTTTAGAAAATTTAAATTGAAATTTTTTCCTGCTTGTATTTCATAATCCTTCTTTATTTGATCTCTAAAATCATATTTCTCTTCTAGCGACCTCACAAAGCTACCGCTGAAGAAATGACAAAGTTCCATTCAGATGATTATATTAGATTCCTCCGTTCAATCCGCCCAGATAATATGTCTGAATATAACAAACAGATGCAGCGATTCAATGTTGGCGAAGATTGTCCGGTTTTTGATGGCTTGTATGAGTTCTGTCAGCTTTCAGCAGGTAATTATTTAATTAATTTTCATTGCTATTACCACTAAGTCTGGTTTCTAACAACTGGTTATGGTTCATACTATAGATAGACATAACTTTACTTCATTAACTGGCGACGATTAAGGTATTGGACCAAAACAACTTATAGCTAGATTCTACAAAATAATCGACATGATTCTTCGGAAACAGTATCTACTGGATATTAAAAGTAAAACTCAAAAAGTCATAACAAAGATACACTACATAATGCTTTCAATTAATATTTACAGGGGTTTTTTTTAACAGGAGGTAAAACTTCAAGATAAACTATTTTGACACATCTCGGTTTTATTTTCTCCTTAACAAAGTTTACCATAAGACTAATTGTCACCTTTTCTGTACAATATTTATGTACACAATATCTATAAAGTATATGATATTGATTTCTCTCATAAATATAAAGTAACATAAAAATTTGCCGTTGAGACCGCAGCAGATCGGCAAATCCACCACGGCAAAATCAAAATATTTAACCGATAGTCAGGCAGTACTAAAAGCTCTGGAATCCAGCTGTTGTACATCGAGAACGGAATAAAATATATTTTTGTGCGCTTATTCTAGGAAACAGCGACTAGGTTAGATGCCTTGATTCAAAAACTTTCTGTTTACATAGCTCATATTCCTTATTATTCATAAATATTCTTTTTCCACTCTTTCCATGTAACAATACAGATCGGAGGGAGATAGATGGAGCCTTTTAATCATGTATTTTCTATACTGAATTGTTTCAGCTGTTTATATTTGGTAGTTGATCATAATTAAAACAAATTGTAGAAATTACTATATTTTACTTTGGTGACTCGAGTTTCGGGAAATGAACTATCCCATCATCAGACAACTGAAGGTCTAACAGTGGTACAGAGGTATTTAAACAAAAGTGATAAATATTTTGAATATTTCAATAGATTCTAACACCTAATAGTGGTACACAGGTTTACAAGCGGAACGTAATAAAAACCCGGGTAAAAAAAAGGGGCTTTCTAACAGATATCGGAATGTCGGCAATCGACAAAGAAGGTTGTTAAACAGATGGTACCCATTTAAATATCTCAAATAATTTTTGAGGTTACATAGCTCCGTACAGTCATTCATTATTTTTACGTTATTTTGTCGTACATCTCAAATATTTAGATATTCATAGCTCCATACAGTCATTCATTATTTTTTAAATTATTTTGTGAACGAATTTGAAAATTTCAATAATCAAGTTTCTTTTCATTTGAATCTACATGTAAAATTTTCTTAAGATTTTCTTTTGTCGAAAGGAATTACTGTTTTCTAAAGAATGAGTGGCAAAAGTTGAATTTTTGTTTACATTTCATTAAATTCATTTTACGTTCCTTGAAAAAGGTTTCAAACAGATGTTACTTTTTGAATATCTCAAATATTTTCGATTTACATGGCTCTGTACAGTAATTCATTATTTTTACATTATTGTTATTGTGAACTAATTTGAAAATTTCAACAGATTCTAGATAATAGAGTTTCTTCCCTTTTGATTCTATATGTAAAATTTTAAGATTATCTATTGTGGGAAAGGAATAACCGTTTTCTAGACAATGAGTGGCAAATGTAGAATTTTGTTTATTTTTTATAAAAAATAAACAATTAAGGGAAGAAACTCGATTATCTAGAATCTAAAATAGAAAAAAGGCTTTTTACTTGATAGAAGAAATATAACAAAATTTGAATATCAAAACAGATTAATTCTGTTAGTCTTCTACAATTTTAATTTCAAAAAAATTTTATTCAAAAAACTTTTAGAATTAAATTAATGTCTAAAATCAGCACCGCTTACGTTTAATAAAATTTTGTCTCCTTTAAATATTTATTTATTAATTTTAATGACTATCTTATATCTGTTGGTTTATTTATTCCATTTGACATTATATATTGAGTTTTGATTATATACGTCTATTAAACGTAAGCGGTGCTTATTTTAGACATTAATTTAATTCTAAAAGGTTTTTGAATAAAAATTTTTTGAAATTAAAATTGTAGAAGACTAACAGATTTAATCTGTTTTGATATTCAAATATCTAGAATCTGTTGAAATTTTCAAATTAGTTCACAATAACAATAATATAAAAATAATGAATGACTGTACGGAGCTATGTAAATCGAAAATATTTGAGATATTCAAAACGTAACATCTGTTTAAAACCTTTTTCAACAAACATGAAATGACTAATGAAAAGTGAACAAAAATTCAACTTTTGCCACGCTCATTCTTTAAAAAACAGTAATTCCTTTCGACAAAAGAAAATCTTAAGAAAATTTTACATGTAGATTCAAATGAAAGGAAATTAGATTACTGAAATTTTAAAATTCGTTCACAATAAAAATAATTTAAAAAATAATTAATGACTGTATGGAGCTATGAATATCCAAATATTTGGGATGTACAACAAAATAACGCAAAAATAATGAATGACGTACGGAGCTATGTAACCCCAAAAATTATTTGAGATATTTAATTGGGTATCATCGGTTTAACAACCTTCTTTGTCGATTGCCGACATTCCGATATCTGTTAGAAGGCCCCTCTTTTTTAACTGGGTTTTTATCACGTTCCGCTTGTAAACCTCTGTACCACTATTAGGTGTTAGAATCTATTGAAATATTCAAAATATTTATCACTTTTGTTTAAATACCTCTGTACCACTGTTAGATCTTCAGTTGTCTGATGATGGGATAGTTCATTTCCCGAAACTCGAGTCACAAGAAAATGTGTAAAATATATTTTTATTGGTAATAAAACATAGTAATTTCTACAATATGTTTTAATTATGTATTTTCTATTTCCTTGAGATTTTCTGTTTATTGAAGAGAAAGTCCTAAAAGTGCAAAAACGATTATTTGACTTTCAGATGACAGAACAGAATTCTGCATTTTTATTCATCATTTGTAGCTTCTTTAAGAAGTAATTCACAGTTTAGAGATTTTCAGGGGAAAAACTTCAGACTTCACGTCAGTGCTTTTCAATGTCTTCGGGAATTGATTAGATTGTACATACAATTTATTTCCTATTAAATTTAGGAAATGTTTCACCATTGGGTATCTTACTAAGATTGTTAGGTAAATGATGAGTTGTGGAAAGCATTTTCCTTTTTCTTAAAACCACATTACCTTCATATTTTGAATGAAAATTGTTTTGTTTACAGGAGGTTCAGTGGCAGCAGCAGTTAAATTGAACAAACAAGCATCTGAAATTTGTATAAATTGGGGTGGCGGTTTGCATCATGCGAAAAAATCGGAAGCATCTGGTTTCTGCTATGTTAATGACATTGTATTAGGAATATTGGAATTGCTCAAATATCATCAAAGGGTGCTGTACATTGATATTGATGTACATCATGGTGATGGTGTAGAAGAAGCTTTTTACACAACAGATCGTGTAATGACTGTTTCGTTTCACAAATATGGAGAGTACTTCCCAGGTATGTATTTGGCATCTAATTATGTTATATAATGTTGACTTCATATCAATCAGGGTTTAGCCAGAAGAGGTGCATGATATATTCATCTATAATGTAAAATGATATATTACTTGATAAAAGCAGATCAGGAGATCGGTTTCACCATTCCCTTCTCACTCGTCTTTCCAAGACGATTTGGCCATACAATGGATGTGGATGGTTCACGTAGACTCACCCATGATGTACCTCATATTCTTTTTCAGTTTTCTTGTTGTTTTTCATTCAGTTCATGCAGAACCCATTTTCCCTCTTAGGATTCAAATAAATTTAAAAAATATAGCTTACCAAAAAATTTAACTTGGAAATGAATCAACTCTAAACATGTCTAATGTATTGGAGGCCAATACATTAGACATTAATATATATCAAAGAAGTTTCCATAATTTATTCTGAATTTAATTTTATTTACACCAAACATAAATATGCATTATTTTTCAGGAACTGGCGATCTTAGAGATATTGGAGCTGGTAAAGGAAAATATTATGCTGTAAATATTCCACTAAGAGATGGAATGGACGACGATGCCTATGAAAGTATATTTGTACCAATCATCAGCAAAGTTATGGAAACCTTCCAACCCAGTGCTGTTGTTCTTCAATGTGGTGCTGATTCCTTAACAGGAGATAGATTAGGTTGTTTCAATTTGACTGTTAAAGGCCACGGAAAATGTGTGGAATTTGTGAAGAAGTACAATTTGCCTTTCATGATGGTTGGAGGGGGAGGTGAGTCTTTTATTAAGATTATTATCGTTTGTAGGTAACTTTCTATGTGATAGAATCTTCCACGAATTTCTAGACGTCTAACTAAATCAAAAATTTGCACATATATTGCAAATTGATTACAGTACAATAATTTCATAACTTATACTAATCTTCAGAGCATCGAAATGAAAAAAGCCCACCAATATTACGATATAAAGTACTACATAAAATAATGCTAAATGATTTTCTTCATTATCGATCTTAACAAAAATATTTCTGATTAATTAAAATAATTTTAAGATATGAAGAATTTGTTTTATATTTGTAAAAAAGCAAGGGATGTTCTTCACGATATTTTTATACTAACTCGCCTTTTATAAATAACTACAAATGAAATATTTGTAAGATTTTACATCAAGCAATTGTCCAATTGTAAGTCACTGCTAAAAATTTTAGGATAGGGAATTACTAAATTGATAATGTATAAGGGGTGAAATTTGATGTGATCCTTCAAAGAGATTAGACTAGAGGTCATTTACAAGTTAAATCCGGTTAATCAAGTGTCAAAAATGTATGGCTACTGAGTTATGCCATTTTTTCGACGTTAGAAATAAATTTTCTTTAGTGGTATTATTTTTTTTTTGTGTAAAATTTCAATGGAGTAGAAACAAAAAATTAGTAAACATTATATTTCTGAAAATGACAAACACAAATATTCAAATAAACTAATACGAATTGAATGGTATATATTTTTTGTGAATTTGTTTGCATTGCATCTCAAATCAATTTTTTTCCTCACTATCTTTTTCAGGCTACACTATCAGAAATGTCTCCCGTGCCTGGACATATGAAACTTCTGTCGCCTTAGGGGTAGAAATTGCGAATGAGCTTCCATATAACGATTATTTTGAGTATTTTGGACCTGACTTCAAGCTACACATCAGTCCAAGTAATATGACAAATCAAAACACCCAAGAATATTTAGAAAAGATCAAAACTAGGCTTTTTGAGAATTTGAGGATGTTACCTCATGCCCCAGGAGTCCAAATACAGGCAATCCCAGAAGATGCTATGAACGATGATTCTGACATGGAAGATAAGGTTGAGAAAGATGAACGTTTACCACAAAAAGAAGTGGACAAGAGATTAGCACATGATAATGAATATTCAGATAGCGAGGATGAGGGAGAAGGTGGACGAAGGGACAACAGAAACTACAGAGGGAAAAAACGACCTCGATTTGATAAAAGTGATAATAAAGATGTTAACATGGAAGTGAAGGAAGAAGTGAAGTCCGAAAAGAGTAAGTTTACCATTTTCAAATAACTATGTTTCACTACCAAAAAATTCAAAGATTAGCTTTCTAAATTCTTGAACAATCACATATTAATCTATTGTTACACTGTGATTTTGTCACACTTGCGGTACAGTGTTTGTAAAGAAACTACTTCTAATTTAATAATGAAATACATGAAGAAAAAACTCACCTAGCTAACTACTGAGTTCACTTCTTGCAGATATTTTCATGTCAGACATAAAGTTGTACCACATCATTGCTGAAGCATAAGGAAGATTTCGTCTGTGACACTTGAAGTAATTGGGAATGCAATAATTCTTTGCTTAGCTTGATGTGGTATGCTGCGGCATATATTGTTAGTAAATCATCGTACACTGAATTTACCTCAGTTAATAGTTGAGGAAATGTTTGTTTATTTAAAGGGTGTGCAGATATAAAATTGGATAATTGTATAGCATGAATCATAATGAATGTCAATAGCCTAGTGGTTATAGCATTGGGCTGCCCAGAACACAACTGAACTCCTAACTCGCTTTTGGGGATACTGAATACGCACAGGAATACTCAGATGCTTATTCTTCCTAGACCAATATCTTAGTACTGATGGGTTATGTTTTCTGTTCAAGAAAATGACGATTCATTAGTGAATAAGATATTGTTAAGGAATGAACTATTTTCATTTACTTTTTCCATCATAGTTTCACAAAATTCCATTCGTTTTATATGGTCTTCTGGAAAAATTTCTTGATTTGTTTGAACTTTAAAACATCGGCAACCTTCCCTTTTCAAAATATTTTAAACACTTCTATCACTTATGTAGACTTGTTGAGCAATTTGTTTACTCGAACAAGGTGCACCTATTTCAACAGCAGCACACACATCTACTTTTTTCAGATGATTTTCACTAATGGTTTTTGGTGGTTTATCAATCTTGCAATGCCTGCATGTTCGTAAATACCTACATTTCTCGAATTTTTTAATTATTTTAGAAATAGACGAACTTGAAGGAATAAGTCTATCTTCAAAGGCAACAATAATTGAAGTTATTGTCTCTTGAATTGATTGACCACCAAAGTACCATTATGATCTGACTTTTAAAAAAGGTTTACCAATCTTCTTTGATGTGCTGACGTTCTAATAGTTGTTAAGTGTCCTCTCATTTTAAACCTTTTTTAACCTGTTACCTCTTCTACCTCTGTATATTCATAAATACCCTATTCTGCTTGTCGAGTCTTCAGTTTTCTGAAGATGGGATAGTTAATTCCTGAAACTCAAGTCACAATTAAATGTTTAAAATATCAATTTATTGGTAGTAAAACACAGTAATTTCTACAACTTGTTTTAATGTAATAGACAATTTGGTTAGACAGAAACAATTTGAAATAACTTTAAACTGCATAATTTCCATAATAAAAACTAAAAATTCATTTTTTTATTGGTGAAAATTTAGTTGTTCAAAAACAATTTCAAATAATCATAAGCCAATTATACTCCATATTAAAAACTGAAAAAACAAAATTTATTTCTTTATCGTACTTCAATGAAAAAGTTGCCGATAGTCTTTCAAAAGTAGATATTGATATAGCCTTTACACCACAAAACAAAATATCATTATTATTTGATGTGAAAGAAACTAGATGTTCAAAACAAAATTTCACCAGAAATTAGCAAACTTCCACATTTGTAATTCATTGTATAGGAAACGATCACCCTTTTCCTACAATAGACGATTTAAAAATTTTACATGTAGAATTAAAAGACAGGTAGGTTAGTACCTACCTACCGGTTATAAAACAATAAAAGTAACATTTGTGTATTTTTTTTTAAACATTGAAATACCAAAAACTATATCTGGAACCGGAATTTTTCGTAAAACTTATATGTCTGTTGTTTGGAAATGATATAAAATATTTTATTCGAAATAATCTTCATTGCTATTCATACAATTTTCCAACCTCTCCAGCAGATTATAAATGCAAGCCATTTTCATACAAATTGAAGGATTGTTCAGGGAGGGTTTGTCTCAGTTGGATGATAATCAGACGAAGCCAAGCCTAGAGAATAAGCGGCATGCCCTAGTATTTCCCAACTGAATGCCTCGATTGTTTTCCTGAACCGTTTTGCTGGCAGCAAAATGACTTTGTGTTGCCTTTTTCCATATTGTGGTTGTTTTTCATGTAAGGCTTGATTTAAATTGGTCATTTGCTGTAATAGAGGTCTGTTTCACCAGGTTTTAGCAGCAGGGGATTTGATCTTGCAACGAATTTCGATTGTTTGCCTGGATTCACCTACGATTTTCAAAATATATCCATTTTCCGTCACCTGTCACGATTCGATGGAGAATATATTTTCTTCAGCGTCAAGCAACAATTCGCAAATGATTTATTTATTTTTTTGCAACCTTCACTTCCCACTTTGAATTTTCGCCATAGCTTTCAAACAAATGGCTTTCTGCGTCACATTCTGCGAGTTCTTCTTGAGTTTGGGTATCATCTTCACCCAATAAGGATGCAATTCGTTGCCTGCGAAATTTTTCCGTGGTTTCCCACTCTCTTCGTTTATCATGTCAAAATCACAATTTTTAAATTTTTTGAAACACTGTGTTTTATCAAGGGAATGTTCGACAACCATCCAATGCGATTCTGCAGCAGTTTTGTTCAAATGATAACAGAAAACCATTGCTGCCGGCAAATTGTATTAGTAAACACAAATCTTGAAATGTTAAGGGTATATGTATCACATTCTCATTTGAATAAATTGTGAAAATTTGATGAATTATGGTGTTTTAGTCTCCAATATATCATTTATACTGATTAATTGTTTATTGAATAAAATAAATTCTTCATGAAAACAACAGTAAACATGACAAAAATTAAAATTTTCTTACATGGTTACTTAGTTTTTTTTAACAAGAAACCTTGAAATAATTTTTTTTTTTTAAGTTTTGACGTAGCCCCTTTTTTCACAGCAATGTTTTTCACTAAATAAAAGTTTTATCATCTAATCTTTTTTTTGGCCTTTGTGTGATACTGCAATATAAGAATTGCCGGAAACTTTTGTTTTACAGAATTTCTAACGACAAGCATTTTTAGTTTATGGTATCCAGTTGCATTATGCTACTAAATTTCCAACATGTACGTCCGGATTATAGGTTTTGTAAATAGGTGTCTGGATTTAATTATATCCGATGATATTGTCATCTTAGGTGCAAATTTTTATTGAAATGTTTAATACAGAGGTTATAATCTATCATTAAATTCTACTTTTTTTGCAGGTGATGATGATGGAAAGCTCAGCATAATAGAGGACACAAAAAAAGATGGTCCAAATCCATGACATAACCAAGCTCAACATTCTAAGTTTAAGTAATAATGATGTAGGATATTTTTTTACGTTGTGATAAGTGAACTTTTGAATAAAGTGAAGTGCAAAACTTATGAACGGATCATCTCTGTGTAAATATTGTCCATATCAGTGGTATTTTACAGCAACAGGAACATTTTTATGCAAGAATGCCTCGACACTGTTTCAGGGATTTCATAAGAAATATGAGAAATACTCAGATTTTTTATTTTTTTACCATATTTCATTGAAAGGACTTCCCGTTATAAGATACTATAATATCTACTTCGACAAATGTTGTTCAATGCCTAATAGAATAACATGTATGTGAACTTCACTGCATTTATTGATCAATCTTGATGAATTGAGAAATAAAAGCAGTGAATTATTTATACACCATCATTCTCACTGCACCCTTAAATCATAAAGTTGTACTTCCATCAAATTAATGTTAACTGCTGAAAAAAAACATGGATTTGATTTGCCAACAGATTTTAATTGAGATTCCAACTTTTGTTCTTTATCTGAAAACCTTGAATATACACTTTTTTTATCTTAATTCATTTGCTCTCTGGTTTTTTCATATTCATTCATAGATATAGTAATTACTAAGTAAGAGATTGTCTCTTAAATTATCATTCAACGGTTGAATGTTAATCTATATGGAACTACTTATCAATATACTTGATTGGAATTCCCCAAGTAGAAAATTTTTCCAATCTAGTATATCTGTCGACAAAAAATTAATTACTTCTTTAGGAGTGCATTGAGAAGGTTGGCGAATTTTTCTAATTGTGAACTTATCCAGTATTTAATCTCTAGTTATATTTTGAAGTAAATATTATTTTATGAAATAACAGTATGTGTACCTTGAGATTTCTTCCAATAAATAAATAATTTCACCACAAGTAAAATTTTCAGTCTAAAATGTGTATTTTACTACTTTATCCCCCACTCTTCTGAAAACATATCACAATATAGTAATAATAGGAGAATTGCTACCTAAGTTATGGCAACACTGATGTGAATATGTCAAATTGACATTTTCATCGTAAAGTTTTGAAATTTTTAATGATGAAGCTGTAGATACCAGTGCTATTTGTGTTGATTAAAATAATAAGAATATTTCCACAATTTATTAATTCACAATTGTTTCATCAAAACTGTGGCTTCTTCAGGTTTACATTTTGAGTCCAAAATGAGAAATCAACAATACTGACTGCTGCAACTGCACCTCACCATTTTTTTGGTGGCTTATTGTCTTGTAAAGTTAACTCACGTTCAAACTTATTCACAGTGCAGTGTATAACCTGTGCAGAGTACCGATAACGACCCAATTCTCTAGTGAATAAATGTAGAGTATGCACAACTGACCTACCACTTTGGTAATTTCGAAAGTTACATAGATTAGTGCCAACTGCTACTTACATACCTTGATATGCTTAAGAAGATTGCTCAATTCCCAAGTCATAGAAAAACATCACGCGCTGCCTCTGGTAGGACCGGAACCATTCCTGGGAATACCACATAACGAGGCGATAACAGGCAGAATGAACTCAAGGCTAGTCTTTCTGGCGAAGCCATTCTGGCCTGAAACACTCGAAGTTGTTCCTTGGAACAGCTTCGAACAAAAAGATGGCGAACCTAGCGCTAGGTCTGGATAGGGCCAAACTAAGAACACTTGTCGGAATTATGACAGGTCACTGCAGACTGAAAGCGCACTTGCACAAAATCGGTCTGGCTGAAGACAATGAATGCAGGCTGTGTCTTGAGGACACTGAAACAGCCATGCACATCGTCTCAGAGTGCCCAGCGGTGAGTCGCATCAGATTCGAGGTTTTTGGCCAGGCTTTCATAGCCCACAGTGAACTGAAAAAATTAGCCCTAAACAAGATTATCGGTTTTATCCAAAAACTGGATCTCGTCGGGGAGATATAAATTAGGGGTGAACCACAATAGTCAGTGCAGACGCAGTGGTAGGGTGGACAGACGCCCGCTCGCAATAAATAATAATAATAATAATTACTTCCAACCGATCGAGAGGAGTCAAACTCTACATCATGAAACTGCACCCTATACTAAATATAGTTTTACCCTTCGAAATGAGAAGAAATTTATTAAAAACCAAAAAATCTCAATTTAGAAAACTTCACCCATAGTAAAAGACCCTTTTTATTAGGATCTCGGACTTCCATTACCTGAATTATTTCAGCATGCAAAACAGTTGAAACAAAAATCTTCGAAGAAAAAGGGGTTACAAAAATGCGAAATGGAATACAAAATGTTAAAATGTATCGTGAGATGGAAACAATTATTATGGATTGAATGTAATCACAAATTTTTTTTTACTTTAATATTATATTTATTAAAAATAATAAAGTATTGTTTAGGTATGTTTCTAATTGAGGTTTTCCAAAAAAAGAATTGTATCTTGTGTTCTTACGATTTGTTCAGTTAAGAATCTCTGACCGTTTTCAAATGAATATTGATGATTTCAGTTCTTGATCATGCTGACGAATTGATGTTTAATATAACTGAACCATCAATTTTCTTCAAAGAAATTCTAATGACATTGTTATTATTATTATTTATAGTGAGTGAGCGTCTGTCCACCCTACCACTGCGTCTGCATGGATTATTGTGCTTAACCCTTAATTTATATTTCCCCGACAAGATCCAGTTTTTGGATAAAGTAGATAATCTTGTTCAGAGGTAATTTTTTCAGTTCGTAGTGGGCTATAAAAGCCTGACCAAAGACCTCGAATCTGATGCGACTCACCGCTGGGCACTCTGAGACGATGTGCATGGCTATTTCAGTGTCCTCAAGACAGCCTGCATTCATCGGCTTCAGCCAGACCGATTTTGTGCAAATGCATATTTTGCAAAAAAACGAAAATAAATGCTTGCGCCTAGCTTACTGTCCTTTTTAACTTTTGTTTTTGAAAAAATTAACATTCTAATAGTCATATTTCTTTTCAAGCTTTCAATCTATGTGCAAATTTTAAGTCTCAAGTTATGTCTGTTGAAAGTTATTGGATCGTGGACCAACACATGAAATTGGACAAGTAATTCTTCATCAGTAAGACTAATACAATTTCAGCTCAACAGGAGGTAGAACTCGACAGAATACAACAAAAAAAAATTGAGAGGTGTCAAGGGACACCCGGATGGAACGACGTTTCTTTCGATTAATTAGTGAAGGAATTGTAATAAAATTTTATTTTTTTTAAGTTATAATATTTTTTTATTATTAACAAATATAATGTAATATAAACTTAATTAGTAGGCTCAATTTTAGTAATAATTGGTTTGTGGTAACTGAAGTAGGAAACATGTTTTTTTCGATCGATATTTATCGAAAAACGGCGGTCCAATAATTTTCGGACCTGCCTCGTACTTTACTTCACGGATCACCCCTATACGTACATCTCAGAAGCGCTTCAAGGTCGAACAAATGGCGAATCGTAACAATTCCCGTTTTCATCCGTTCGTATCGAAGGAACGGAAAGTCATCCGTTAAAAATAATAGCTTCACCGGGTAGGAAGCCTTTCCGACTTTCGATCCCCATACGTATTTTTACGACGGGCTTCGCCCGTTGCGAAATATAACCGTTTTTCCCGACGGTTCGAAAATTTTCGGACCTCCGTCGTATACGACTTCGCGGACAACCCCTATACATAAATGACAGATGCGATGCCCTTTCGAGGTGGGCGGGGCTTGTTTGGTTTAAAAATGGCGAGCGCGGGAAAAGTCCTGAAATTATTCCAGTTTTCATCCGCTCGTATCGAAGGCACGGAAAGTCATCCGTGAAATATAATGGCTTTACCTGGTAGGGGGCCTTTGGAACCTTCGGTTTGTATAGGTATTTATTGATTATCGTCATAATAAACTGAGAGTTAAGTGTAAGCAGAAATTTGGAAGTCAGCATTGAATGGTTTAGATCTCAAGTATAAAATAATAATTCGTAAAAATCGAAGATAATATTCACACAATATTTTTTTTATTTAATTTGAATATATTGTTGAACAATACTAAAATATTGACTTAAATAAAACGGAAACAAAAATATTCAAAATGTTCACCAATTTTTCTCTGAAAATGACCAATACTACCAACATTTCTTATTTTCTTTGGTGTATCATCAGCTTTTGAAATATTTTGTTAGCTGAACAGCAGTAAGAGTTCATCCTCTGGCATATCATCGGTAGGCCTGTATTCTTCTTAAGTAACTTCATTTCACACTTGTGAGTGTCTTATTTCCCTCTGTAAACATAAATAATTTTTTATCGCTTTTCTACAAATTAGTTTATATGGTTAGAATTTTAGGATAATGTTTAACATATTGATTCTTGAATTTTTAAATATTTTTTCCAATATACAGTTGCTATATGTATACATATTTTCATGTGAATATTCCTAATCCTTCAATCACTTAAAGAAAAAAGTTTATTCAAAAAACAAGTCATATAGAATTACAAAAGTTATGCAGTTATTTTGTTGAAAAGTTTTCAAACAGAAAGTGATTTTTTCATGAAACGTTTGTTTTTTCATTTCTTTTTTCAATTTCAAACGCTCTCTGAATGCAAATAAAAACATCTTTTATTTGAAATTCAAAGAATATTTAAAAATCTTTCAGCAGGTTACCTCAAAAATTGTACATATATAAAATATGTACATGAAATAAATTGCATAAATAATTATATATATAAAAAAAGAGAAAAACATTTAATAACTTTGTAAAAAATATTATCATGGGGTTAATTTACTTTTAGATTTGGTGATCAGGATAAAAAATAGAAAGTGTATCAGGTTTATATTCTTGCATAAAAAGAAACATTTTTGACAGTGGACTAACAGGAAAAATCTGAATTTGTCATACCTAGGCTTTGAGAAAAACTCAAAAATTCTTTATTATAATTACTGATTTCTATGTTGGACAATAATAATTTTGGACCAAGAAAACAAAGCTTGATATCACAATTTTTTTTTAATTTTTTTCATTCATCTTTGTACATTAAGGTATTTTTCCACATAATAAAAACTAGTGTATAGTTCCTTTTATTTAATCTCTAGAGTCAATTCAAAATAGTGTTTGTTTTAGATAGGTTTGAAGATATTAAATGTGCTAGTAGGCACAAATGAATGTTGATAAACAATCGATTTACTTGATCTTTAAATTAACTACCTTTTACGAAGATTCCTATTGATAAAATGATAGGAGAGGTGGCCTATTCACCCATTCAAGTGTTAAAGGGTTCACTGACAATCCTTTCTCAAGATCCACTGCCATTTCCTGTAAAAACAACAAATATATTTTTCCCAAAACTTTTGTTAAAAAAAAATTCAACTCATATAATCATTAGGGTCTCATGCAGAATTATAATTGACTATATCTGAAATATGGGATTAGTTCACTCATTTTCTATCTGAAAGTAAATAAAACATGTGTTTGAAAGCCATACTTACAGCAGCAGATCTTGTTTTAAATTCAACCATAGCACTTCCTTTCTTCTTAGAAGACAGTACAAGAGCATTTACATCACCATACTGAAAATTTATACATAAATATATTTTTTTTACCTTTAAGTGTGCATCAATATGAATCAAGAGAACTACTCATCCAATTTACGTGACTTTTTTTAACATGTAGAACTAAAGAAATGTTCAAAATAACTCTAATCCCTACGATGACGAAAAGGGAACAGCAGGGCTTACGAACTAGTTATCTAGTCCTTCTCCTATGAATTAAAGCATTGTTCAGCTCTCAGCTCTCAATTTTTTCACTGTAATATTCTCATTGAAATGCTGCAGTTTAATAAAGCTTCACGTAATTCCAAAATAGCGACCGAAATGTAAATGTAAATTTGCAAAGAGTTTATTGCAAATGGAATTTCTGTGTAATCGAAATTGCCTGAAATTTGTCACTGGTAGAAATATTGGCAGTATATCAAAATAGCCTTCGTATTTCAGAATCAACGTAGGATTTGATTCCCTAAGATATACTCAATATAAGTGGTGTGTGTTTAGAATTGATGTTGTATTTATTATTAGATATAACTAATAATATAGAGCAACGAACTAGATGATAGATAAGTGGACTGTATTAAATGAATGAATCAAATGAATTGAATCAAATGATTGCATTAAATGTTGAACCTGGTTTCAGGGATTAAAGGAATACTACAAGTATAGAAAATATATTGAAGTATGAAACATGTGTCATAAATGTTAATGTATACAAATTTATCTTACTGAACTTCTTCTGTCTGTGCTGGAGACACGGCTGTTGTGGGAATGCTGTGCTGGGGTCTGGTTGTCTTCAGATCTCTTCTGATGAGAATATTACGATGAAAAAATTTTCTGAGAGGGGTGTCTAGTTTCGGAGTTATGAATTTTTTTCGAGTTTTGAGATATCCTTGGCTGGACGGTTTTTTCGCTATCACGAATTTCGGTCGCTATTTTGGAATTACCTGAAGGTTTATTAGATTGCAGCATTTCAATGAGAATATTACAGTGAAAAAATTTTCTGAGAGCGGTATCTAGTTTCGGAGTTATGAATTTTTTTCGAGTTTTGAGATATCCTTGACTGGGCGGTTTTTTCGCTATCACGAATTTCGGTCGTTAGTCTGGAATTATGTGCAGGTTTATTAAATTGCAGCATTTCAATAAGAATATTACAGTGAAAACATTTTCTGAGAGCGGTATCTAGTTTCGGAGTTATGAATTTTTTTCGAGTTTTGAGATATCCTTGACTGGAAGGTTTTTTTGCTATCACGAATTTCGGTCGCTAGTCTGGAATTATCTGAAGATTTATTAAATTGCAGCATCTCAATGTGAATACAAAAATCATCAATGAGCTGTTCCTACTTTCCGAGTTATGATTTTTCACTCTTGTAAGAGAATGACTCGCGAGAATTAAGTGATTTATTTCAAGAAATTTTTAATTTTTGTTGTGCGAGACAATTCGAAAGTTATAAATCCTATTCTTTAGCGATTCAGTAGCTCAACACATCAAAAAATCAGTGAATAACACAATTTCCTGAATAAAAGAAGATTTGACAACGCCGCCTGCCGATTCGCCTCTATCCCACGATCTAACCATCGCGCGTCATAAACCGTGGCTGGAAATGCGTGGATAAGTTCACAGAAGAGCTTATAATTGATATAATATTTGAAACATGTTTACAGATAAAATGAATCAAACAGGATTTATTTTTCAAGCTATATACGATTGTCTTAAGTAATATTTCACCATTTTTACCTTAGATAAAAATTTATGGATCATTTCTTTGGTGTAACCACCATTAGATTCATCATTTTTTGCAGCCTTCCACCGTATTTTAATTCTATATGTTGAAGCATCCCAATGGTTACCTGCACCTTGTTCTTCCTTAACTTTATTCAACACAAACTGCATTTCTTCCTGCATAGCTCTAGACCCTTCTTTCCTGAGCCTTTCTATCTCTTCCTATTAATAAACATTGTAACAAATCAATATTAAGAAACTGAAAATTATATCATATGATAATTTCTTTCTTTTGCCAACCTTTAGTTCCTGATCCGGTGTTTTTCCAGATTTCTGCCCTTTAGCAAGGTAATTGCGTTCTCTAGACTCAAGATCCTCTTTGAACTTTTTTCTTTTGTTATCTAATTCTTGATGCCTTATAGCTGCCTCTTTACGTCCTCTCAGTACTTTATCATATGCCTTTCGAGCTTGTTCGTCTGATAATATTTCTAAAACTTTAGTAAGTTTATGGAATTCTTTCGCAGCATCAGGATTGTCTGGGTTCTTATCTGGATGGCATTGAAGGGCTTTCTTTCTGTAAGCTTTTTTAATCTGAAAAACAATTTTTGAGACATTTCAAGTTAAACTCTACAATTCTATCTTACATCATTGGTAGAACATGAAGGTTCTACATCCAAAATTTCATACAGGTCAAGTTCTTCCAATTTCAATGGTTCCATTGTTTTAAAATTTCAAGAATCTATTAATTTTTAAAATAGGATCATTTGTTTATATTTTGATTGAACTCTGCTCTTCATCCACAGAAATCACAGAGTCATAGATTCTGCGAAACATTTCTTGGTAATACAGATTACGGATAGTGTCATCAGCACAGATTGTAACGTCATAGACGAATTAATTATAATAATAAGTCCTAGGTACATCTCATCACACAAACAATAATCTATGGAAAAAGAAGAAGGCCTTGTTCCTATAAGAGACTGGGTACATAATCTCGGTTGAGCCCATACCCCCATAAGGGATTTCTTAAAGAAAAGACCTTGTTTTTTTTTCTATTCAGGATATTTATTTACTTCTAAAATTCTGACAGAATAACCTCGAATTATTAACTGATTTTAAACCAATTTTACCATAACCACCTTAGATAATATTGAACCTCGAAATGGAAACAGACAATATTTCTCAACAAGCTGACGAGATCGAAGCACTAAAAGCAATTTATGAAAATGAATGGACTGAAGAAGATGGAAGCGGATCGTTCACTATGAAGATATCAAAATCTGTTAAATTGTTTATCACATTACATTCAGAGTATCCCTCTGCAAAGCCACCAAAATATGAGTTGATGGCTCCTGATTTGACTACTGAAGAGAAAAATAAACTGTACAAAGAATTTAAATCTATTTATGAGTAAGTCCGATTTTTATCGCACTATTGAAATCTTATTACCACATAATATGTTTTTAGAGACAATATGGGAGGCCCAATTTTATATCAGTGGATTGAAAAATTGAAGGAATATACTATTTTCAAATCTAAGAAAGACAAAAATGAAAAACAAGTTACAGAACCGCATACTACAAAAAGTAGTGAACCAAAGATTGATTTTCAAAGATTTTCCAAAGAAGTTGTACATGGTCCAACGATTGAAGATCGAAAAAGTGTATTTCAGGGACATGTATGTGCTGTATCAAATGAAGTGGACGTCAGGTAAGATTCTTCCCCAGTAATTTATTTTTTGTGGTAGATTTATTTGGTCATATTTGATAAACTATATGTATACAGAGATGCCTTATTGTTGAATAATTCGGCAAAATAATGTTATTATTGTTTTTGCTATAACTGCATTTATTTTTACAGAGATTTTATGGAATATTTAATGGAGAATAAGAAGATAGCCCAAGCTGCTCATAATATATATGCATACAGAATAGCCAAAAATTCAACATTTTTACAGGTGAGTTGTATAGTTTTTACCTATGGAAACTTCAAATTTTTGCATTAAAATCCATTTGTTTTGATACTAACAAAGAGACAGTGTAGAGCCTCAAGTTGAGCAGACTATACATCTTTTCTCCAAGTAGCTTTTCAATATTAATCAAGTCATGTCCTTTTAATAGGTCACTTTAGATACTAAAAATTTTATTCTGAGAGTATTTATTGTATTCAAATGAATCCTCAACTTACAATTATGTATCAATTCTATTTACAAAATATTACTAAACAGATTCATTAATTTTTATGATGTTATTTGATTCACATAATCATTAGTCATTGAATATGAAAAATATCAATACATTCAATAGTAATTTCCGAAAAATTATTTTTAAAAATGACTACTAAATAAAAACTGCTGAATAGTTCAATATTTAACTAATCTTATATTGAGCTATTAGAAATATAAAATTGCGATTCTTTCATGTCATGTTTCTTTCTGCAATATTAAAAACAAAATTATTTGCTCTATGCTCATATAAAAATTATATGATAAAAAAATTACTTACACTTTTTTATTAACAATTGTTTTGCCACGCTGCTATTTGGTCAAGTTTTACATTTGAAAATAAATAATGCTCAATTACTTCAATTTATACAAAAATTTTCATTAACGATTGTTTTGCCTCACTGTGAATTGGTCAGGTTTTACATTTGAACTGATTGAATATGAAAAATACATTTGATCTCCTTTTGAAAGATTTTTCTGTTCGTCCAATATATGTTTATAAAATTCCCAAAAGTTTCAATCGATTTACCTCTAGACTGTACTTTTGAAATTTAGTGTACTATCAAGTGAAAGTCTGAAAGTAAACTTAATTTGTTTTCATTAAAGTTAAGGTAGGTGGATGGTTGTATCTGATGTGGATTTTTTGAGTATATCAAAGAAAATCTCATTATTCTCAATTAAAGTTACCTCCAAAAAATTTATTTTATTATTAGATTTTACCTCCATAGTAAATTGACCTTTTGGTGTGAACAATTAAAATATTTCAGTGTGTTTTCTAGTTCCCAGTATATTCCGCAAAAGCAATCTAATATGTCATCCACATATTTCCATAGAAATACGTCATACATATATGACATGCCTTATGTGTATAGATTTTGGGAATATTCTTTCGAGGAAGGGCATGCAAATTTCAGCGAGAAATGGACTAAGTAGTGAGTCCATTATTGTACTGGAAATATTTTCATTTTACGCAAAGTTCGAAAAGGTTGAAAATTTAATTTTTTATGACTGAATTGATGATATTTTTTGTTAGCATATTTTTGACTCTACATACTCATAACAAGAAAACAAACTGAAATTTCTCAATAGTTCACACCGTAAGGCCAAATTTACTATAGAGGCATAATCTAACAATAAAATGAATTTTCTGGACATAACTTTAATTAAGAATAATAATGAGATTTCCTTTGATATATTTAGAAATGACAGATACAACCATCCCCAACTTTTCAAACCATCCAAACTTTTTGCCTATCAATGATACATAGAGCATTTTCCATTTCCTTAAATAATAGGTATTGCGCTAAAAAGGAACTAAATGCAATCAAATAAATAGCTATAAATAATCATTTAAAAAAACCACAAATCCTCTCATAAACAAAAAGAAAAATAACTCATTCTAAAACAAATATACCCCACTTCCAAAACAGAAAACAATGATAAAAACAATTGTATAACTAATATATTTTGGACCAAGGAAGATCAAATAATTTCAACAACTAACAAAAATAGCTTTCATAACCTCATATAATATTTCTAACCTATTCTTTAACTCTAATGACAAAAACAACCAACTTAAAAATTCAGGTCCCATGGACTTAAGAATGAGAAAATGAAGAATTAATTCATTTTTACAGGATTGTGAAGATGATGGTGAAAATCATGCCAGCAAAAGAGTTCTACATTTACTACAATTACTCAATTTAGAAAATGTTATGGTTGTTGTATCCAGATGGTAAGTAAAAATACTGAATTAATTAATATCAACTGCTTTACCAAAATTGAAAATTTTGCTTGATCTAATGAAGTACACAGAATGTAAGGCCCAATGTCATTTTTTTGTTGAAATACCCTGCATAGCCAGCTGAAACACTCATTCAATGTATTCTCGGTATAGGCATCAAAGAAAAATTTTGGAAATTTTCTATTTTTCAATGTAGTCTCCTAGAACTTCTATTAATTTGTTAGATTGAGAAATAAGCTTCTCTAAATCTTGTAAGAAATATTCTTCTGGTTTATTCTCAAAATAGGTATTACTTGCTATCTTCATCGTCGGAAAACCCTTTTTCCCCAAAGATATTTTTTCACATAGGTAGTAGTCACTGGGGGCCAAGTCTTGACTGTACGGAGGATGAAAAATTTCTTCGAAGCATATCTAACAGCAGCCTTTGCCACGCGAGCCTTGTGAACCGGCGCGTTTTCGTTAAGCAGCAACACCACCGCTGTGAGTTTTCCCTGCCCTTTACATTTAATTGCTTCTCTTAAATTACGCAAACTGGTTGCGTATGATGTTGCTGTGATGCTTTCATCCTTTTTAGTGTATCCTATCAATAAAATACCTTCAGAATCATAAACGACCGTAGCCTTTTTTTTCAAACGGATGGACTCTTGTTTACTCTCAGGGTCATAGTGATGAACCCACGTCTCATCCCCAGTAACCAGCCGGTTGAAAATAGTCAATGGGTCTTCTCCACAGAGCTCTAAAAACTTCTTACAGCACTTGACTTGTACTTGGTTCTGAGGTGCCGTAAGCATTTTCGGTACCCATCTTGCACTGACCTTTGAGAGGTTAAGATGGTCATGAAGGATAGCATGTATGGTACCCACGGAGAGGTTTATCATCTCTGCTAACATCAAGTGCCAGCTTTTCCACTTTTTTCACATTTTCTTCAGTGGTGCCGCTAACGGACCCGCCAGAGCGAGGATTATCTTCATTATTGTGGCGTCAGTCCTTCTGATCGTCTTACACTGAGGATACCTAGAAAACTGATGATCGTAAATTAGTGAAATTTTATATTTATATCCTCAGATGGTGTAATTAGTAAATGAGATAATTAGTTTACTAACATTATTAACGAATTAGCCCGATACTGAGAATACATAGAACTCCCCTCGTAACATAAAGACTGCCCTATATTCCCTATTAAAAATTCTGAAATTCCAATCATTCTTCTACAATAATTACTACAGGATTCAACATATTTTTCCTAATTGCGTCTCCCTTGAATAGAAACCTTCATTTGCACATTTAAATGTTCTTTTTTTTAGGTACGGAGGTATACAGCTTGGTCCTGACAGATTCAAACACATAACAAATGCAGCTAGACGTGCCTTGGTACAAGCTGGTTTCATAAAATAACTTTTTTAAATTAGTTATTTTTATTTTAAAGAATTATATATTTACAATAATTTAAAACAAGTAAATTATAAATTATATAACATTGAAAAATGTTGAAAGTTCTGGAATTTGTGATGTTTGATAGGAAATTTTTATAAACTATAATGTGGAGAAACAAATATATCAACGAATACTCAATTGTTTTAGTTTAAATTAAACAGTGATTTTATATACGTAGTTCTTAACTTTTGTGTTTTTTTTGTCATTAGTCCTCTGGATTTCATTGATCCATATTATTTTCAATATGTTCATAATTTTTACACGTTTTCCTATTTTCATCTTCATTTTTAAATTCTAACTGTCCTTCAAAGTTATCAGTTTTTGTTATTCCCTTTTTTCTTATTACGTTTGTTGTCATTTTTGAAATATCATAATTTAAAATAGGTTGTGTTCCTATGATTAAAGGTATGCCAGGCGTATCAATACTGATATATCTGCAATATCCATAACATTTCAATACACTTTGTATAGACACCCAGAGCTCATAAACAATTTGGCAACATGTGCAATTATGAAATTGATTTGTAGCAAGCGTATGTTCGTCTATTTCCAAAACGCAATAGTAGTCTGTCTTTCCTTTCATAATGTTTACCATTTTAGACACATGACAAATATCTCTCTTTACAGTTTTTATCCTCGTAAAAGGTCTTGTAGCCCTAAAAGATAAATTTTTTTTGATTCAGTGAATGAATTTTTGGAAATTTCAGAATCTCAATATCGATATTCTAAGACTTATTATGTATGTATGTATTATTATGTATTAGGAGTTAAAATAAGTTCTTACGGTTTTTTTGTCGAAAATGAAGCTTTATTGTGAAAAATTGGTTATGCATTCAAAGTTAAAAGTATTGTCCGACGCTAGCCATTACCTTTTCCCATCTTTCTGGCAATTGATAGATCCCATTGCGAAAAAGCTCTTTGGCCGCTCTCCATGCATCGATCCATTTTTTGACTTCATCGTAATTGTAGAAGTGCTGGTCAGCCAGACTATGTTGCATCGATCGAAAGAGATGGTAACCGGAAGGAGCAATGTCTGGACTCTGTGGAGGGTGGGGTAGCATTTCCCATTTGAGCGTTTCTAACTTTGTCGTGTCTGTCGGCGTATTGCTGCTGTTTGTCGTCAGTAGACTTCCCTTGTGGTCCTTTTGTTCGATTGTAACAGTCGTCTGTCCAGAAGGTCGATCCTCATAAATCTTCTTGTCATTATGATACACCTTAATACCAAATTTGATCTCGATCATCCCAGTTTTTTCAGAACTATTGGGGAAATAACTGATTATGCCCGAGATATTCAGACCCCAAATTTGCCCTGTAAGTTTCAAGTTCTCCTTCCGTTCTAAAGTTGAGGTTTTTTTTAAGGACGGATCACCAGAGACAATTGATTTTGATCTCGAATTCTTCATCAAAAGTCGTTTGAGACCTTTTCGGTTCAAAATCGAAGATTACAGATATTTGGGAAAAATGATAGCAAAAATTGAAAGGACTGGAAATAAATCATAGTTTCGAAAAAATTTTATCAAGGAGGTTGAGATTTTGTGTTTGTATTCTCCCTACAGTAAGATGATCATAGATTACACACCTTGATTAAAATAACTTGTCATCATACAACTAAGGTGCTAAATAATTCAGTTCTTACTTTATTTAAGGGAGCACTAAAAGATTTTTTACCTGTATATATCGACACGGGAGAGAACAAATATGATATTTTTAAACATCATATTGGAATGATTGTCAATTGAACATAAAATAGGTATACTTTGTTTAGTAGCCACTCCTCTGAATGGTGTCCATACTTCGATATCCACATATCCTAAATATTTTAGAAAGCTAATGAGTCGATGCACCTTCACCAGAGTTTCCAGTTTCAAGTGCTGCTCCAAGGAAAGATCTCTTCTACTTGATACAACTATTACTTGGTTGTGAATGAAAACATTAGAGCTTTGGATTAGGGTTACCTTGCTGCAATATCTGTTTAATATTATAAATGTTAATTTCTATGCTAATCTTACAATGGATAAAAGGTAACATAAATTTGAGAATAGTAAATAGATAGTATTTTGGATCGGGACAGTGGGTTCTGTTGTTTGCAGACATGCATGTTCCATAGCTTTTTGCCTACTCATCAGTGCATTGCTCTAATGCCAATGAATGCAACACAGCCACGCTCCCATACTCGCCTTGCATAACGACGCTACTGTTTTTCCAAACAACACCGCCATCTAATGCACGCGAACACACATATGCAGCATACAACCCATACGTGTGTTCGCGGAGAAACAGTAATATGTATCAGCTAATTGTACAAACTAGAAATCAATAAATATGGTAATACCTTATTGAACCGTATTGACCAATCCATGTCGCTGGAAGATGTGTGGGCCATCTACAAGAAAATTCGTATATTTTAACGCCGTTATGTTTATGGGCTACTTTTCCACTACATAGATTATGCCTCGTGTAATAAAATACTTCTTCTCCATTCAACCGTAAGCCTTTTCTATAATATCGAGGAAATATAAATTCATTCTTTTCTAGAGGGAATTCGCATGTAGCAATTCCTGAAATCTTAAAGTTAATAGATATTAAATTGCTAATATGAAGCTTCAAAATGGCGAAGTGGAAAAAATCATTATTGCGTAACAACATCTTTCTATCCTGGGTCTATTCAGAGTAATTTATGAATCTGTACAGATTTATGACTAGTTTTCGGAATTGTGCCATTTGACGCAATATTCAATCAAATTTGCACATTTCCGTTTTCTTACCTCAATAAGTGCGTGTTTGATAATAATTTCTCCTGGTATTGAAATTTCAACAAATCCCTTTAAATGATGATTTAACACATCTTCTATAATAATCTTACACACAATTTCTTGATTGGTTAATGCTACATCATTTGTGCTGTTGGACATTACTGCGTTCTCTAAAAAAACTGTTGACAAACTCGAGTTCACCCAGATGATTCCATGTTACAATAAATCCGTGAAGGTACTTGAATATTATTTGAAATTATTAATTGCAAGGAATAACATCAATCGTAAGGTATAGGTATATACGAATCTTGCGCTTGAATTTTCAGATCTGGTTTTAAAAAGACCACAATTCAAACTACTATTTAACGTGACTCATGTCACAAGATTTAAAAAATTCATAATATACTTGACATAATGATATTCGGTACAAATTATCATACGAATTAATTTATTTGAATATAAATGTGCTAATTATGGGCATCACGGCGTAACAGGATCTGACTTGAGAACGAGGAAAGTTTTCTGCATTTGTAATGTAGCGAACAACTTCTTCGCTCCTTGTCCAGAAACCAGCTTGACCGGCGTATCATTAGAGGACCCGACCAGTCTAAAGATCATAGATCAACAAGACCAATTATTGTTAATCTATGCTAAAGATTCATGACTAACCGTTCCCGCCGAGTTCAAATAGAGCAAGGCAGGCACACATCGTTTGACGACCACCGTTCCAAGCGGAACTCCTAGTCACCGGCGTCACAGGCAGAGCTGCGCATCACGCCTGACTGATGAGTTTCATGTGCGCAGACTCTGAACAAAACACCGTCTCCCGAATTAAGAGGTGGAAGCTCCCTCGCAACACCGCATATCCTTTGAGAGCTTCAGTAACTTTAGAAAAAAATTGAGAATACAGTTCTTTGTTTCAATTGGCTCGCTAGGGTATGTCGTATATGTATATTTGCGTGCACTATATGGCGCTAGTGTACGATAAATACATTAGTGTTTCTGTGCAGAGCGTGGCAGATTTGTAGTCGTTACAGGGCACTGACGAGCTACTAGAGATCAACAAAACCCAATCCGGCTTTTTTGAGTTTAGAATTGTTATACAGATGTATGTTGCACTATTTCCATTCGTAGAACTTTCTATTACCATAGATCATACTCCTTTTGAATACTAGAGGACATTCGAAATGTATAGTATACGTACTACGCAGCGAATAAAAAAGATTTAAATAGGAAACTGTAGATTCGAAGGTCTAACCTGAAAACTGAATAGATTTATTGTTAATCTATGGCCTATAGTTTCGTTTACTGGTGATCTACAGTTTATGGGTTGGATACCTTGCTCGGGATGTTCCTCTATTGTTGACATTACGTATCGGTGGCGACGCGCCATCTCTTGGTAGTTGTGTCAAGTCTCAGATAGAAGCGCACTCTTCACGAGAAATCACAAATGGTACCTGACTGAAAAGGATGGAGTTAACAATATAAATCGGGGTATCCGGCTCTTGGGAAAGAAAATTGTGTGGTAGGGCGACATTAGTGAGTGCATTTTCATAAGGTTCACATAATAATAAACAATAATGAAAAATATGAAAATTCGCAGACGGACAACTCGTTTAACCGGAATTTGAGTTGTCAGTAATCCCACTTTTTCTTCAAAATGGAGACACATAATATGATTTGAAGTTAGCTAAAAATTATTTGACTGAAGATATATTTTTGATCGTCATCAGTTTGATTGGGTTTTAGAAGGATCGAAAGGTTGTATCATAGATCAACTACATAAAATGGTATGTTTTTGGGTTTATGGGAGCAATACGTCCACAGTGTTATTTTTGTGTTCTGTGTTAATCACGATCTCTGAGTAAAAAACATAAACTGTGTTTATTACTCTGAGATCACGACACACAAATTAAGGTATTAATGCTATAGAACGTAATGTTAGATCATTATAATATGTAAACTGTACATTTATTCAAGTTCACCATAGAAGTAGACAAACTAATGCTCTTGCTTAAGACCATAGATTATTTACGTTTAGTATTGGTAACTCGTAGGAGTACCTTACGTCTTTATTTATTTATTTGACATTTGTTTGCATTCGAAATTCTGTGGAATTCCTTTGTCAAAAATGATTTATTATATATAATTTAATTAAAGTTCAAATTATATTCGCTTTAATAAATTTATCTGGATTTATCCTCCAAAAGTTTATTTCACCTTGTATGTAAGAGACTGACTGACTAATGACAAAGGCATAATCAAAATGGCAGGAATGTCACCATCAGAGGTAAGTCATTTGAACAACAATATTGTTAATCATAGGAAAATTGAATATTCTTCACTTTATTGATCTTTCCAAGTATCGATCATATTTTCAATTGTTTTCCAAATAATTGTTGAAACCTAAGTTGCATTGAAATAACTTTTACAGAAAAGATTACAAAAAGAATTGATGTCTCTAATGAAAGAGCCTCCACCAGGAGTAATCGTTGATGCTGAGATTGCTGAGCAAAATTTATTACAGTAAGTAGAAATCGAAAAATATAGGACATATTTAAATTTACAGTAATTATCATTTAAGTAGATTATCATAATGACATTGTATTCAGTCGAAGTAAATACGATATGAAAATTAGAGATGTTAATTTGCTGTGACCCTCTGATGTATGGAAAGATGTTTGTTTTGATATTAATCGGCAACATTAGTTTCAAGTACCTTGAATTAAATCAATATGCATACAATACTAATATATGAAACTAAGTATAAGCATTCACACAAATGTGCATCTCTTTGCATTTTACAGAGCACAATACTGTGTCATATATGTGCGAAATTGCATGAAAATATTTTTGTTAGTGAGAAACAACTTAGTGGAAGCTAATATGTAATTATTTTGAATCACCAAAAGGGAAAGGTGAAGTTTTTTTAACATAATTTTATACTTTGAAATTAACCATTAATCCAATAATCTACTATATAAAGGTTAAAAAATGGCAGGGATATTTGAACAGTAAAGATTTCTTAGACTACCACAACACATTTTTTTTACTTTGCCATTTAGAAGAGATCAGATGGAAGGTAATGATCTCTTGACGAAATGGTTTGTAATTATTGTAATCTTTCAATAACTTTTCTTGCCATTATCAAGATGATGTATGAAGGTTACGGGTCTAATGTCAACATTTGAGGAAACAAATATCAGAATTGAACTCAGAAGGAGTAAGCTTTAAATTTTTATTACTTTTTTTCTACTTGAAATATTGGATAATTCAACATGATAAGTTTCAAGTGTAACAAATTAATAAACAATATTTAAATGTACTCAGCGATATTAAGTGTCAACATCCATAAGGAATAATTTCTTCATATTGATTTTTTGGCAATAGAATGGCTAAATTTTATGTTTGATACTTTTTTGCAGAACTAAATTTCACTTCTCAGTTTTTCTGTATAGAAACTGGTTTATGAGAGCTGACTTGTAGTTATTTACACTATATATCATTCAAACCTATAAATTTTTTATTCCATCCATGGTTAGTGCTTCCTATGACCAGGGACTACTGTAGTCATCGTTTGAACTGGTGCAGTGACAAATTGCGATTCTGTCCTGGTATCCTAAGTGGCTATAGAAGGGTAAGACGCTGATGTGCAGAGTGACATGATATTGATTTTGCTGTTGAGAGGCATGTATGCAGGCCACTGGGGTTGGGCTTTGGGGTACTAGTGCCTGAGGTAGCTGATCTCCACTTATCTTTATTGAAGGTAGAATACCATGGCCACTTCATCCACCGGATTCAAATCTCATTGAATTTGTATGGAATATAATGGTGGAGGAGATTGTCCACTTTGCAGTATCTTCCTCAGACTCTGACATAGTTAATCTGTAAAGTTCAGTTACTAGGAATGAAGTGCCACAAGCAGACATCAACCAACTCATTTGGTGGATGCTTACACATAAACAGGAGTTTAAAATATTGAATTGAATCAGTCCTTACTTGGTGAAAATCCATATTAAATAATATTCAAATAAGGTTATTCTGATTGTTACAAAAATGCTACTCTGATAGTGAAACAATTGTTTTAAACATTGCAATAAAAATTGTGAAAATGAGAATAACCTTATTTAAATATTATTTAACAGGAGTTTACTCTGATGTTCAGAGGCGCCAAATTAACTATCAATGTTTTTATGTATCAATAAAATTTCTTGCAAATTCTTGATAAAAGACTATACATCGCGAAAGATTGAGTTGAAGAAATTGTTCCTTTTGAGTATAACACTTCTTATATAACTAAGGTTAGTAGGCATGCCTAATACTTTTATATATTTTTCCCTTTGTATACACTCCTGTTTTAATGTTAATAGAGAGTCGGTTTTCAATGTGACTTTCTAAAAAATTTTCTGATGGAACTTATATTTTCAGCTGGATAATTCGAATGGAAGGTGTACCTGGAACTTTGTACGAAGGTGAACAATTTGAATTACAATTTAAATTCAGCAATAAGTACCCATTTGATTCCCCTGAGGTAATTATATTTGATTATATATTACTCAACTGTAGTTCTAAACAATGGTTTCTAGAACCTCAAGTTGAATTTAAACTCCATTAAAAGTCTGCTTAACAGGTTGAGCACAATTACATTTTGATTGAACTTTCTTCTTTTGTCAAAATGAGTTTTTGATCTATTAAACTTCTTTCATGCATCATTTATTATCATCCATGGTGAATCTGACATTTTGAAAAGCGTCTGGTACAACCTTGGCATTCAGAAAGTTATTTGGTATGCTTTAACCTTGGTATTTGGTTGTGATGAAATTTTAATGACAACAAAATAGATTTTTCATTATAAGGGTACATAATTACACTTCCTTTAAAAAAAACGATGTATATAAAAAAAGTATTTTATAGTGGCAGAAAGACCCAAGTCGTTAGCGATTTACTAGAGTAACTACTTTATTATTATATTTTGTGTAGCAGAGCAGCTTTGAACCTACCGAAACCACAACAGTTCTACAATTAGGCTTGAATTTAGCATTTAAGATGTAAAATAACATCAAAATTTTGTAAGGTCATTGGTGATATGTAGAAGCGTGCAAAAGCTCCTGACTTTATGTTAGTGCTTTTCAGATTTTTATCTGAACAATTCTCTGTACTTTCTTGACTTGATATATTATAAAGTCAGATAAAGAAAATTATATGTAGTTATATGAAAAGTAAGTTGATTTCCACTCTTTCTACTGTATATTAGGTGGACCGGAAAGTAATGTCGCTTTTTAAAATTAAATTCGAACGAAAAAATTATTGTAAAATTTTTATTTTTAATCAATAATGTAGTCACCTTCATTATCAACTGAAGTTTGCCATTTAGTGTACAAATTTTCAATGCCGGACCAATAAAGATTCATTGGTTTATGAGTAAAATATCTCGAGAAGGCATTTTGGACATCATCCAAATTTTCAAATTTTTTGCCACGAAGAAAATGTTGTAGCGATCAGAATAAATGGAAATCCGAGCATGCGATATCAGGCAAGTATGGTGGGTGAGGCAGTACCTCCCACCCCAATTAATTAATTTTTTCCAAGGTTTGTCTTGCACAGTGCGGTCTTGCATTGTCATCTTGCAGAATAACTCTTTTTCTGTTGACAATCGGTGGATGCTTTTTGATTGAAGATTGGTTCACTCGATCCAATTGTTCATAATAAAAATCTGCATTAACAGTTTGTACAGGTTTCAGCACTTCAAAATGAACAAATCTCAACAGTGAAGGAGCAAATATAGTTTTTTAATTTGTTTCACATCTGTCAAGCAGTTAAATCACATTCATTTCTTTTTGTTTTCAGGTAACCTTTGTTGGAAATAACATTCCAGTGCATCCACATGTATATAGTAATGGTCATATATGCTTATCAATTTTAACTGATGACTGGTCACCTGCTTTATCTGTGCAGTCTGTTTGCCTTTCCATAGTTTCTATGCTCAGTAGTTGTAAAGAAAAGGTGAGTAACTATTATTCTATTAATTTAAGTGGTCAGAGCTAAATCAAAAAATCATAAAATTCGGAAAAATTAGTACTGTGTTGCAAAAATCTTTTCCATTTAATGACATTAAGAATATTTTTTTATAGGTGATATGTTGTTCGCTTGTAGTTTTTTTTTTAAAAAGAAACAAAAGTTGAACAAGCTCACCTTATTCAAATCGCCAGAATTCGTTATTAAGCCTTCATTTCTGTAATTTTTTGTCTTAAATATAATATATTCTTGATATTCCAAATATTTTTCATTATTAAAATTGCTGTATTTTGTAAAAATCGAATACTCCTTCATTGTTTACATTTTGCCATGATGGTTTGTGTTTCCTGTATAATGAATATGATTTTCTGATGCACTGAATATGAATTCCTGAAACAGTATGTGTTTTCAATTCAATTTGAATTAACGATCAGTATACAAATATAATTTTATTATCTTCACTGTCTTTTGAAAACATGATTTGAAAGCATTTGGCAATTGTCATTTTGTACTGACATTTTGATAACTTCCTAGCTCAGTTTGATTGCGTTCATTGAGTGGTTTAGTCATTCTTTTTGTATTGCTATTAAAATATCAATAATCTAATTGTAAATTAGTCCTTATTATTAAAATAATAAAAATTCCTGGAATACTCTTATTCATGATTTATTTAAAATTTTTAGAAAAGGCCTCCAGACAATGCATTTTATGTTAAGACCTGTAATAAAAATCCAAAGAAAACAAAGTGGTGGTATCATGGTAAGTTTGAAGCTTTATGGCAATTCCTCAAAGAAGTTTTTATTAACTGTTCTATTGTTTGTTTCAGATGACTCTGTTTAAAAAATATACATATACTACTTAAAATTGTGATTTATTTATCTTTATTGTAGGACTTATATTTTATATCTTTTTCAATTATTGATCAATTGAATTGAATTTATAGGAACCATATTGAAATTTCAATAGTGCCTGCCATGGATGTATCTATTTATGTTATTAGAAAATAAAGTGTTTTCAACTGTTCTTATTCAAATGATATATTTTTATGTAATTTTTGCCTTCTGTGGCCTGGAGAGGCAAGTCCGAATACTGTCATGTGAGTCTATAAAATCTCATTAAAAAACTATGGAATATATCAAATGTACATATTAAAGTTTTCAGTAATTCAAGAGGAAACTGGATTTATTTCCCAGTTATTTTTACTTTATTTCTGTATTTTATGATGTATGTTCGAATCAGATCTGGAGTAAAAAATACATAAAGCATAGGTGATATATTGCTTTGAATTAAAAAAAAAAAAATTTTTATGTTTCACCTGGAGTTGACCGCATACTTTATTCGTTTTCAAAGGCACCGACCGACAACTACATATCTTCACGAATTTCATTAATAAACTCCACCCAAAAATCAAATTCACAATTGAAGAAGAAAAGAATCAAAGTATTAATTTCCTTGACCTCACTATAACAAGACTAAATAATTTACATGATTTTAGTATTTTTCACAAACCAACACATACAGACATCACAATACATAACTTCAAACCACCCCACCAATCAAAAGATGTCGGCATATAATAGTTATCATAAAAGAGAACAATACACAGAAATATTTTTAGTTATCTTATGTCAATGGATTATCTGAAAATATTGCTAAATATTTCAAAAGTTGTTTCAATTATAACGCGGCTTTTAAGACAATTAATAACCTAAGTACCTACATAAAAAATAAAAAAGATCGAACAAATAGAGAGAATAAATCCGGAGTCTAGAAGTTGACTTGCAAAGATTGCCCTTTAGTATACATTGGCCAGACTGGTAGATCATTCAAGAAACGTGTCCAAGAACACCAAAGGGGTTATATATCCAATTCTGTACATTCGACATATGCTAATCATCTTAAGGAATTCAGGCATAATTTCAACAATAATTATAAAATTATCCACGTTGAAAGCAAAAGTTCTAGATGAACACTTTTAGAATTTCTTGAAATCAACAGGTATAATACCTGTAAAATCCTTTTGAACGAACAAACAGATGTTGATAAGTCTCCATTACTGAATATTTTTCCTTAATGGCATTTTGGCGGCAAACTCCAATAAACACCTAGAATTTTTATGACTTGTGCTTCCATTATTTGGTCACGTACCCAAAAAATGTATTTAAACTCGGTTACACCGAATACCATCAGACAGTACAATGTAATACCTGAAGAAGCCACATCGTGGTGAAACAATTGTTGTAGTAGTACAAACATTTTTGTGGAAATTAATAACTGTCTCATATACATTTTTTTAATTAAAATAAGTTCCACCAAGTAAAGACTGAATCAATCAAATATTTATTCATTTAATATATTACTTTGTCTGAAAACTCCCCTACAACTATTCGTAAATTTCATCCTCTTTATTGAGGGATTTTTTTGGATGAAAATTTTTCTTTGTATTTTTTGTTGGTTTCCTAGAACACAATGCCATATCTCATTACAGATTCAATATTTATTAATACTTTCATTGAATTTACATAAAATATATTTTCATACTTATCTCAGAGCAACAAATGTATTACTCAACTAGTAAAGTACAAAGGATGCTACAGAAATTGAGATATGACAGGTTTTCAAAGATTTGGGCAGTGAGATTTAACAAGATACTGAGTCATTTTATAAAAACTCAGGATGAATATTTTGCAGTGAAAAAATCTATTTCCTCAGTTACTTTCTAAACCAGTAATGGTTACTTGAGTTCGGAAGATGATGATTTCAAAACCTAACGATTAGGTAGGTACATTTCAAAATGTATCTAAAACGCCTAGAAATGTTTAAGGAAAGCCATAAAGTACCTTACAAACTTAGTGTGATTTTTGTGGATAGCATAGAACATAGAGTACCTCGGATATTAGATGTACCCAGTTTGAATGTGCATTAAACAGAGATTCCAAAAAGTGTATGGGTTATTTATTGTTATTTGATTTTATCTTTTAAATGTAAAGTTGAACTGACCTTATCTGAATTGTAATTGTTTTTGAGGATGAGCTACATGTTTTTGAAGTAACTTATTTGAACATATTAAATATTTCAAATAAATTAGTTTTGGAGTTCCTTAAAATGTGTATTTTGAAAAATTTTGTCATAAATATAAGATCAGAAACAAAACATTTTGTCATGGGCAGATATGCGCACCACATCTGTCTGACGAGTTCAGGTGCACATGCTTGGAACGAAACATTCAATATTACTTATTTTTAAATTTTAATTAACAATTTATATTTGTTGGATTATTCCATTTGATATGGTATAATAAATTTCGATTTTATACGTCTATTAAATATAAGTATTAATTTAATTCTAAGTAAAAAAAATTTTTTTTTTAATTAAAATTGTATAAGACTAACAGATTAAATCTGTTTTTATATTCAAAGTTCATAATCCTATAAAGGAAAAAACCGCTTCTTATTATTTTATTAATTAAATATTATTATATATCTAAAAGTTAGAACCCATATACCTGAGTAAGTTACATTGGTAAATAGAAAAACGTCAAAATTAACAAATCATTTATTTTAAACAAAGCCTTTCCCTACATTTGAACATCCACACCCTATATCAAAAAAGATAGTGATTTTGAGTACTTTTATATCCAATACGATTTTGACCCAGTCTGTATGAAATTGACCAGATGCACTCAATACTTGAAGACAATCAAGTAAAAATTTATAAAATTACAGATCACATTATACAAAATTATTCTCTTAAATTAAATGAACTCATCAAATGTAGACGATACATTTATGAGATACAAAAAAAATTTAAAATAGAATAACTAAAATAATAAAATTACGGTATATTAAATTAAACTTGAGGACTGGCGTTGACAAGCAAATTATACAAAGATCTCCTCGATAAAATAACTCCAATTGAAATATTTTAAAAAATTAGAAATTCAAAGATTTTAAAATAAAAAAAACATTAATAAATTTATTTTTATAATTGTTGGAAAGTGTATCAAACAAGTGTAATTTATTTCTATATATAAAATAATTTAACACATAGAACCAAAGTATTTAAATTTCACGCAGTTTATGTATTATTTGGGTATGGAATTTATACAATAAATCATGAATATACAAAGTAGAGCTATTGTACAAGTCTTATTCTGGGAGGTTTGGCAACGGTTTATAAAGTTAGAAATAACTTACAGCAGTCTTTGAAATTTATCCGACATTTGAAGTGAATTAATTCATTTGGAACAAACATATCCGAGTTGCCTTTTTAAATGAAATATTTTATATACTGGGAAAAATTTAGGTTTGTCTTTCAAATCAATTGAATTTTGTAAAGTAATTTCGAATTTTCAGGTTGTATAATAACACTTTGGAAGACAAATTAGGCAATATATATAAAATATAGAAAACAAAACTTTACTGAGACAGGAATTGCTCAAAACTAAGATCAGGCTCCAATTTGTCTTTGCGTCATGTTATTGTCCAATACAACTAGATGCAAAATTTATATATAGTATATAAAATAAATGTACACTTAAACATTTTGTATTTTCCTTGATTGTGGGTTAATAACTATATCCCAACAATAAAATATATTGGCATCTATTCAAACAAAGATAGATAGATAAATATATATCTAAGAGTTGATTAGTCCATTTTTTTAACTTAAAGTAATTGTTTTTGTAGGTTGTAGCTCTGTTGGTCCCCCAATTAATTACCCATGCCAAATTCCTTGGTATCATCTACAGTTATGTCTCCATACTCCCAGATGTACGAACGGCTCTTCTTAGCAGTCTCTTGGGCTTCTCTGTAAGTAGCCAACTGAAAAAATAATATTGGTATATCATATCATGGAATTCTTTGAGAGGCTATCATAAAACAATGATGGGAGTTAATGTTTTGGGTATAAGAGCAGAATATAGAATACATGACATAAAGTGTGATCCTTTACCACTTGTAGAAGTATGAAACAAACCTTTCCCTAAAGATAGTTATTGTCAGTAAGACTGCTTCTGCAGTGTCATCAGCTTACTATAATAGTTGAAGAAGATTTTGTACATAGAACAATCAATGTTCCATACACCGGTACATTTTTCTATAACTTTAAACATATGGAGTTTTATGCCTATGAACAATGATTTCCAGACAGCATTGGTTTTCTCTTAGCATTTGAAGAAACATGCTGCAGAATCGCATTGAGTGCTCGCGGAAGTTTACGGTGAACATGTTCTTTGTAAAACACAGCTTTTTGAGTGGTTAAAAAATTTTGCAGACAACGAATTGGAAGCCTTACTAGACGAAGATGATACTCAACAATAACTTGCTGCTTAATTTAATGTCACATGGAAAGCTGTCTTCATTCATTTGAAAGCGATGGGAAAGATTAATTCGCATGAACGAATGAAAGGCAGCAGAAAAAAAAACACTTCTGAAATGCTGCTTGATAGACACAAAAGAAAGTAATCTTCGTTGCGTTATCCCAGTGGAAAGGAGAGGGCGAAAGCCAGCCAAGGTGTTTGAAGACACTCCAGTCAGCAGGCAAGGTCATGGTCTCTGGATTTTAGAGATAGCACGGAATTTTGCTCTCTGACTTTCTTCTGAATGCCCAGACTATCAACAGAACTACTATATTGTGTTATTGGATCGACTAGTTGATGGGATCAAGCAGAAAATGCCATGACCAAGAAAAAACTGCGAGACTACTACTTTGCGTTATTGGATCGACTAGTTGCAATCGAGCAGAAAATGACATGACCAAGAAAAAGTGCTGTTTCACCTAGATAACGTGCCAGTCTACAAGTTGATATTGCAAGGTCAAAGACAAATCCTTATAAGAAAGGCATTGAAAGTTTAGAAAAACGTTAGAATGATTGCAGCTCTATGGAAGGTTAATGAGTAAAGTCAAATTTTGCAAATTTTTGCTTATTTAAAAAAAAAGTGTTTTTACTGGTATGCTTTATACTGAAAAGACTATGTGTTCAATAATTTCTGCATTTTTCTCAAATAGGTTCCTATTTTCTACCCTCATAAAACATATTAATTCCATAACTTGGAATTTTTGAAACGCATCTTGAGGACACAAATACAATTTGGCGATTCCTCAGTGTCAATTATCTTCATTTTTTTGTATCTAAGAATACATCAGGTGAAGAAATTCAAATGCATCATTGGAATCTAGCAATATATCATTTTCATCCATATATTTCAGAGAAGATCTTGGTAAACTTTGCCCACACAAGGAGATTAGAAATTTGATAAAATTCTTCAGAGGGGTTATACAAGAGGTCATTTGCAACAAATTAAGTCCAGTTCACCAAGGGTTGAAAATGGATGATTTATGGTTTTTAGACTTTTTAGAAAATTTCTGTCTTTTTACCAAAAACAATTATGTAACAACTACTACATTGTAAATATTTAATTGATACTTTTTTGAAAGCTAAAAAATAAATAACAAAACATGTTTGTCCAAAACTCTCATAATCTCAGAAATAAATGGTCTTATGTGGCATTAATTTGTTTTCCTATAATTTCCTTGGCGTACAAATTGAAAGCATTAGTTTCCTGTTCAATTGGCTTTCTAAAAAGGTCCCATTTCTTCTCAAAGGCACACAGCTCTTAAGCCATCACATTAGCCCATAGAATAAATGTATTTCAATAAAGTATTAAATTAAAATTTTTTTTTCCAAGTCTGATATTTGTTTTATTAGGAGTGCATACTTAAAATAGCTGTGAAATTCATAAATAATTTGTAACTAAAAATATTTATCATATTTTTTATGGTGAGGAAAGCAAGTTGAAGATGGAACATACAAAGTTCAAAATTAAGGCGTACTAAATAAATAAAAACAAATATAATCTACAGTGGTTGAAGTAATATTTTGGAATAATTTTCAAGTAAGGAATTGTTTATGATATGTTAAATTTTCAATTTTCTTATTCATGCAATTAATTAAAAATTTCAAATTGTAACTTACCACTTTGTTGTTCTTTCTATTCCTGACATTTTCAATCATAAGAAGTCCATCAGTGACTAGACTCTTGATAATATCAGTTTGAGCATTCTTTTCTGTATGTAATGAAGCTGCATTTGGAGCTCCCTGATTGCGGTAGGCAACACTCAGGTACAGTTTTGGCGCCATTGTATCTTGCTTCAAATACTTCAGGGCAATACGGGCATAGTCTTCGTCTTTGGGTAATATAACAAATGGAAGACAATATTCAGTGGCAAATGGCTTCTCATTTGCGTAGATTGAGGGGAGAGCAGCAAGTCGTACCAATGGCAGTGTTTCCCTGAAAACAAAGAGCAATTTTCTTATATCTACCTAAAGTATTTCTACTTAAATATAGGTTATTTACAGTTTAACTTCAGTAAAACAATAAAATAAAATTTCATTATTCAACCGTCGACATTTAGCAAAATCGTCCGATTAGTCATAATTTACAGAAGATTTAGTCAAAAATCATGTTTTCTCGAATTTTTTCACTCACCTATTTCCGTAATCAATATAATGTACTTGAGCATTGTTGCCCTGTACCCTTTCTACTTTCACCCTGTACCATTCATTGTCGATGGTGAATTTAGCAGCGCAGATTTCTCCACGTTTAGGAGTGAAAGAACCAGGGAGTGGAGGATTGGCTTGGAATTCTTGCCTGAACTTAGCGTTTAGTGCTTCTGCCTTTGGCCCTTCATTGATAGTTTGGACAAAGAAGTGACCTTCTGGAGTAACTTCAGTTACAACTACTTCTTCGTAAGTTGCATCTGGTGCTTCAGCCTGCAAAGTAAAAAAAAATTATAAAAATGGGAGAAAATCTTAATGTAATCAATATTATTATTATTTTTTTCACTTAAAATAAGTACTTCATTATAGTTGTCACAATTCATTTATAGAATAGATCTTAATTTAGTAGTCAGTTAAAATAATTTATACATACCACTTTCTCATCTTCAACCTTCACTTCTTCCTTTTCTTCTACATAATCCTTCCAAATACCCAATCTTTGTTTTCGTGCATTTTCTTCAGCCTCCTTGAGCTGCGTAGCGAATTGAGATTTTTCACCAGTTCTGTGAACTGATGCATAACCCAAATTCACCAATGCAACAGAGAGATTTAAGTTGTCAACCCAAAGCCAACCAATGAGACTGGCAGTCTTTCCGGTGGTTGAACATCCAGTTACTTGAATTGACACATCCCTCTGTAAACAATGTTCCTTTGTGAATTTAAAAGCCTCTTCACCGAAAGGTTCACCTTCGATCGCTGGTTGAGTACCTATAGCTGGACGGGCTGCTCTTGGACAATTGATTCCTCCTACATAAATAATTTTTTTTTAGTTTTAAAAATAACTTCTATAGAAGCGAATAAAGAAGTTTACAAAATCAAGCGTGTCATGAATAACGCTGTGCTACCCAAACAGTATAACTCCAACAATTACTTCACTGGAGTCAACAAGATTTGGCAAAAAGAATTTTCAAAAATAAATTCAATTCAATAAATGGTAAAAAAAAAAGGATTTGGTTGAAGGTGAGATTTTTTCAATACTACTTGGCACTGACCAAAATTCGCCTATAAAAAATTTCTAAAGAGTTGAAATTTTCATTAATTCTAAGGATGTCCCAATGTTATACTAACATTAGATGACAAAGGGATATGAATGTATCATAGACATTCCTTATATTTTTTTTAGTCTTGTCAAGGTAGTGTGAATTTGTTAAACAATTGAAATATTAGTGTCAAGAAACTTTATGGAGTACAGAGTACTGAACAATGTGAGAAGTGCTTACTCCTGAAATTGAAGAAGAAATTTTTGAGATTGTTAAGGAGCCATTCCAGAGAATAAGATTTTCAAATTGCACTAATTATTTAAAACTTTATTGAAAAGCACTTCCGACATTACTTTCTGAATATTTTTAAAATTCATTTTCTCAAAAAAATACTGGATTGAAAAAACGTATACATACCCAAAAGGAAGGTGCACAAGCTGTTCGATTTTGGAATGTAGAGACGAAGCCTACTGCCACTTGTAACAAATTCAACAACTGCTTCAATCTTCTGAACTCTTTGCAGGGAAGATAATTCTAACTTAGCTCTGGTGGCGTCCTGAAATATGTAAAGTAGTTTTAATTTTAGTTTTGTCAAAATTATTAGGAATCTGATCAAATTCCAGCTGTTTTCCTTTCACAATTTCAATATCCATATGAGCCAGATTCTGAATCTGAGATAAAGTAAGGTACAATTTCTTGGCTTCAAATCATACAGAACATTGATCTTGCTTGCGATGAACATAACTTACTATTTGAAAACAGCGAAAACTTATTCCCGATTACCTTACAATACATAAAATAAGCAACTATTTTTTGGTTTATATGAAAATTCAGTTAATAGTGACTTACAATTTCAGTAACTCTTAATGGAGCTGCCTTTTTCTTTGAATGAATACCAGCTTGGGACTTCACGGCTTTCATTTCAGCATCCAACAAATCATGATGTCTTGAACTCCTTTGATCATCATCAGCCCTGTATTTAACTACTGTAGCAAGACCCTTGGCTACAAGACCTTCAGCAATATTCCTTGAAAAAAGAAACAAATGAGGCTTAGAACGCAGTCACTGGTCCAAGTATTACATGCATAAGAACTAAAGGAGCTTATATTAAAACATTTAACAAGGTCCAATTTTAGCATAATAAGTAATACTGCAGATATACAAAAACTTACTTTCCTCCAATTGTGACAGTTGCACAAGTTTTTTCGGGGTAACTGTCTCTAGCTTCTTGAATATAGTCCACTAAAACATGAACCTTTTTACCAACAAGCTCTTTTCTTAAGTACTCTCTGGCTTCATACATGTATGGAATGTCGTACAAAGGTCGGAAAGTTTTTGTTTTTGGTGCATTTTTCTCTTCTTCAGTTCTGAAAAATATGAAAAAATTGTCATTGGATGATGAAAATATTTGAAGCTAATATTTACTTGGTAGATCCTTCCTTTGGTGGCCTTATACTAGAAAGGAAGACCTTCTTTTGTTCACCATTTGGTAATTTAACCATGACGGCATCTCCGTTCACAATTTCAGTAACTACTGCATTATAATCCCTTTCTTTGCCTGTGATTTTAGGTTGATTTGCTTGCCAATCTTTCCAGATCCTGACACGCTTTTCCTAAAATAGGTTGTTATATTAAACACTTCACCTTTAATAGTCCAAAAATTATGCAGTAAACTTTATTATAATGACTGCCTAAAATATTCTACTTTCTTTTCGAAAATAAATTTTGAGTGAAACCTCAGACTTCGTTGAACCCCTTTATATATTTAAAAAAATTGAAATGATCCAAAATACAAAATATGAATGTATTGAATTTCATAGAGTAACAGATCTAAATATGAGATGAGTTATAAATTTAACCAGCTAAAAAGCCCATGTTAGTAAATGTAAGTTAGGTTATTATTATTACACTGGGCTTTGGATCAAGAACTAAGTCCTGTACGATCCAAACAAAATATAGATTACATACAAAAGTGCACAAGAGATATATGATAATATCAGAAAGGAGAAAAAAAAGAATATTCCAAACAAAAATGAACAAGCTAAGATTAGGATCACACATCTTGAAAAGCCTGTAACCTATAAGCAGAATATTTATGAATAGGCTTAAAAATTTATGTTTAGCGCTATTTTAGGTTTTGAAAAAAATTGTTGGAAGTGATGATTAGCTTCTTCAAATACTTTGTGTGCCTTATTTACTCCCTTTGGATAATTCATATTTCTGGCTCAGTTGTATAAGATTTTCCAACAATTAAGTGTTGAAGCATAGGCTTCAACCAGAATATCTATCATAGGATAGATATTTGGAGAAAATGGATGATTTCCACTCTAAATTGTTTTATATGCAAATTATTGAGCATCGCTCAATAAATGTGTAAAGAAAGCTAAAAGATACTAAACAGACAAAAAAAATTCTATTTCAAACTTATTTCCTATTCTTCCATTTATATCCTATACTGATCAAAATGAATACATACTTGAGATACTACGACCTGAACAAAAAATAATGATTTTGATGAAAAGAGTCTACTCACTTTTGCGACCTGTTCTGCAGCTCTCAGTTTTTCAGAACCTGATCTCAGGAAACTCATGGACCAATCGACGCAATGGGCCAAACCCTCTCTTAACAAAGATTCAGCAATGTTACCCTTTGGATGAACTATGGTTCCAATGAAATTATTGTTGTTCACAGATTCCAGGATTATTTCAATGTCATGTTGCAGAAGGCGGAGTTCTATATAGGACCTTGCCTCATCAGCAAACGGTACCTTTATATTAGGATCAGGTCTTCCATTACTGTCCAGTTTGAAGCCAGGACACTGATGACATAAAAATATTTAAATTATAGCTGAATTCAACACAAGTGATTTATTAAATGAAGTTATATAATGCTCATATAAACATATAAGAACTCACCCTTATACCAGTTATCATCACGGTAACATGATAAAATTCAGGTAACAAAAAGGCCCTCACTGTCGAACCGTCTCTCACATGCTCAATAACAGCTTTAATTGGCTTATAGGCATGTTTCTTAACAAATGATGCCATTTGTTCGTTCTCAACTCCCCACTTAACATCACGTACATGGTCCTAAAAGAATAACACAAGAATAAAGATAAACGATATTACAGTTCTAATTCACAAAAATGTTCATTATATTTTCTGAAAAGATTATAAAACATTAGCCTAGATATCACATAATATGTTTATTCTTTTTTGCACTTTATAATCCAATTTTTTATGCTGCAGCATTTAAATTGTGCAGCTCTAGATTTCAATAAATCATTTGGACTTTCTGTGTTAAATTTTCAATGGTTATCGATGGGTCAGATGTGTTTTGATGAGGAAAATTCGAATATATACAGCTGGTGCTATATGGTAAGCAGTGAAATTTCTTGATGAAAATCATTTTTTATTTCGCCTTCTCACTATGCTAAAGAGAAATCAATCAATAAATTTGCCAAAAGAGTAAATACTGAAATTATGAGGCCAATATGCTGATTGGATTTGCGCAGTGCAGCAAAATTCTCAGCTGGTATAAAGTGTAGGCGTCCCATCAAGACCCTCTGTAAGCATAATCAGATATTTGAGAACTTACCGCTGGACTGTCCTTGCCCCACTTTCCTTTGCCTGCTTGTTTTGCTGCATTTTCCAAATCAATAAGACGTTGCAACTCTTCAGTTTGCTTAACGCCTTCCTTTTTCACAGTTACAAGACCTTCGGATATCAAAGAATCTGTGATGTTTTCGGCAGTCTTGAAATCTAAGGAAAGAAAAAATAATTATCTTGATGATGCGTAGTCATTTATTTTTCTGAATTTTGTAAACATAAAACATTTTATTTCTTTCTTGTCTTACAATAAATAATATCTTCAAATGATTCCTCAGTGTCAAGTGTCTTCATTTTTCGTGTATTATAAAATACATCAGGTGAAGAAATTCATTTGCATCATCGGAATCTGTTAATTTCTAATGGTTCGTCATGGTCTGCAGGTGTAGAGTAAAATAGGTTTTTTTTTTTAATTACCAGATATTCAAAGCTAGGCTTATGATATAACATGGAATAACTAATAAGCGAAGAAATGACAGAAGTTATTATATGGCTTAGACATGAATATTAAAAATAAATATCAATTATTAAATTAAAAATTAAAATTATAAATGGTAAAAACCACTGAAGTCAGGAGTTTTTGCGTGCTTGTTCATATCACCCAACTAGGTATTTTTGTATGTTCTTCCACTTGTTAAAATAGAAACCTTTAAAAACACCTTGCATATGAAAGAGCAAAAAGTAGAGAACTCCACAGATACTGTTTGTTCATTTAGGAGCTCTAATGACTGATTATTTCCATGTTTATTCATTTGAAAAAATTTAAGTTATCTTTCTGAACTCTATTTATAAACTCCTGAGATTTTTGGGCTAGTTGTTTTTTCAATGCTAAAGACAAAAACAACACACTTCATAATAACTCAGGAGTTTATAAATCATAATTGTATTAGCAAAGACAGTGGCAAAACATTCAAGCACTGGAAAGGTAGCTCTAAATTTGCAAAATATTTTTCTAAATGAATCATGTTTTCCAAAAATTAGATAATCCCCGAAACCTACAGCAGGAACCAAAAGGAAAAAAACCAATCATCTTAATATCAACAGATTTTTAAACCTAGCAGTTATCCATAATGAATATTACTTCAATTTTAATTAGAATGGAGAAGTCTACGAAGAAATTAGTTAATGGTTGCAAAATTATTAAAAGCATTTGAATTATCAATTTTATTACAATGAAGGGGCATTATTTATAGGACTAGTGTAGTATTTCCATCCTGATAACTCATGTGTAACAATTGTTTACATGTTTTTAATATACTATACCAAGAATAGTCATGCCACTTTCTAAAGAATCGACATATTCAATTCAAATAAATGTGTGCATCAAATCAACACCATGTGAGGTAATTAGCTGGACGGTGAGTACATTGAAATTAAAATGAAATGTAACATCAGAATTAAAATGGAATACAGGGTATGCGGATTTAACCTCAATATATTTCAGGACTTCATAAGCAATATATGTCTTTATTTAAATATTAATGGCAGAGTTATCTGATTATTTTGATTTTGAACGTCCATTGACTGAATTTTTGTACTTAACGTAGACAAAACCTAAAACAAAAACCTTCAAAGAAAATGAATAAGTAGGATAAAAATTACGAATTGAAATAAAAATTTTTTGTAAAAAATTGAAAAATGTTTGAATATATCCTGAAACAGAAACAATTATTATAGATTGCATCTGATCACAGAAGATATTAGTTCAATTGGAAAATAATATGAAAAGCTGTTGGAATATGTCCTGAATCAATAATTATCGTGAATTGAATTTGAAACCAGAAAAATATTAAACATAATTAAGGTATTAACTGTAATAATATAGTTACAAGACCTTAAGATATCAAAGAATCTGTTTCAAGTCTTGAAATTCAAGAAAAGGAAGAAAAATTATTTTGATGATGCATGTTCATTCATTCTTCTGAATTTTTTAAATACAATACTTTTTATTTCTCAATTTTTTTAGGATGAATAATAAAATGGAATGATTCCTCAGTGTCAAGTATCTTCATTTTTTGTGTATATATATATATATAAATACATCAGGTGAAGAAATTCATTTGCATCATCGGAATCTGTTAATTTCTAATGGTTTCATATTTAATAAATAATAATAACAATATTTTCAAACAACAAACAGAAATGATAACATTTCGTGACTATTGTCGATCATTAGATATCTCTAAAATTTAGAGCTGATAACTTTCTAATCTGATTACATATTATGTTTAATTCTGAATGTTAAAGCTAAATACTGACAATAATAATAAAATACGTATAATGGTTACAAATTAGGTTTTTTTTTAACATTTCTGTAGTCTTTTTTGAGTTTTATTTTAGTTTTTATACCAATGCATAAATTTTCATATACATACAAATATTAATTTTATATTTCTCATATATGTGTATATTTTACAGTGAACGTTTTTTTAAAATTGCAATTTCAATTTTTTTTTTGTATTTTCTTTTGTTTCGAAATTATCTAATTTTATCTTCTGTAGTCAGATTCAATCTGTAATAATTTTTTCTGTGATATACATTCTGTCAAGAAAGTACCGGGAATTATCGATTTAAATCTGGCGGGGCAATGAGGCAGGTAAAATTTTTTTTTCCTAGGTTGGTACCACTGTCCTTAATTACTATGCCAAGCTTGAGCGGGATCTGTCAACTAGTGTGTTTGCAACAGCTGATTAAGTCAGTCGATGTCAGAGTGCGTGCCGATTTTTGCTATGGGTGATTACGTTGAGCAAATAATTTGTTTAAAGTTTTGTGTTGCAAATGAATTTTCGTGTGCCGATGCATTGAAAATGTTGCAAAAGGCCTTTGGTGATAATGCTCTATCGAAAACTCGTGCATATCAGTGGTACAGAGCCTTCAAGGACGGTCGTGAAGCCGCTCGAAAATGAAGGTGATGCTCATTGTTTTCTTCGATATCCGTGGCGTGGTGCACTACGAATTCGTTCCAGAGGGTCAGACGGTAAACAAGGAGTATTACCTAGGCGTTATGAAACGTTTGCGTGAGCGTATCCGTAAGAAGCGGCCAAATTTGTGGGCGAACAACTCATGGATTTTGCATGACGATAACGCGCCTTCTCACCGAGCTACGATTGTGACTGACTTTCTCGACAAAAACTCAACAAACGTGCTTCAGCAACCACCGTATTCGCCGGATTTGGCTCCCTGCGACTTTTTCCTCTTCCCAAAACTAAAATTGCCCCTTCGTGGCACCCGTTTTGAGTCGATTGAAGCCATAAAACAAAATTCGGCGCGAGAGCTAAAGTCCATCCCGGAAAGCGCCTATAAAAAATGTTTCGATAATTGGAAATGCCGTTGGCATAGATGTATTGGAGCAAATGGAGCCTATTTTGAAGGCGACCCAACAAATTTTGACGATTAAATATAAAAATGTTGTTTTAATTGAAAATTCCCGGTACTTTCTTGACAGAGTAGTATTCTTATATTTTTGACTTTTTCACAACAATTTTGTAATTTTCATCCTAATAATAATAATATTTTAAATATCAAGCAGAATAATTCTGTCACACCTCTACAAATTGTAATTTTGAAAAAGTTGTTGAAATTTTTTAAAAAGTGTCTTAGAAGCCTTGCTTCTTTTCAGTAGACATATAAAATCATCATTAACATTCACACGCCTGTGTGAACAGCATATCTCTGATATAGCTGAATCTTGAACATGCCTTTTCTACCTCTGCACATATTCGATAGACTAACATAGAATGTGAAGAATTGTTTTTGGGTCAAGTCAGGCAAGTTCTAACATCGTGGAGTATATAGAGGGCAGGGCATGTGATACATTTTTTATTGATTGTTTTTATTTATCTTTCAGAAAAGTCGCCTGAAGAGTATCGATGGGAAAAAATGCCATTCTGAAGATGTGCTCTATATCTTTGAAGGGTTTTTTAAAGACCTTTTTTGAGAGAGGTGCTTTAAAGGGTTTTTGGAATAAAAGTGTTGTTCATGAGGTCAATATGAAACAGATGTATTTGCTAGGCAATTTCGGTCAACATTCTTTATTTTCTTCAGATTCTTATATCTCTTTTATACTGTGTAATGTTTGATAATTCTAAATCTTACTAAAAAGACACAGTATTTCAATTAATTTTTCTCTTCAGTTTTGGAGAATTTTTTTAAAATCAAAATTGGTAGAGATTACATAATTATTCTGCTTGATATTAAAGGTATTGAAATAAACCCTCTTCGAAGTAATAAGTACTTTTAATTTATTCCTAATATTCCAATTTGAAGGTTTTTTGTTTTAGGTTTTGTGAACGAAAATTCAGGATGTCAGAAATCAAAATAAATATCCTAAAATGCACCTTGGGGAGTTAGAGACCCTTCATCAGGACCCTCAAAAATCTCTATTAGTCAAAATATGGAAAATACATATTGTATTCATCATTATTATTTTGTGATAACAAAAACATTGATTTCTACCAGTGGCAAGGATAATTGGAGGTACTTTCAATAAGTCCTACTTCCAGAGCTGATGATCTGATTAAATTGTTAATCAAAGAACAAAGTACCATTGACAGAGTGACAGGCCCCCGTATTTAAAATAATAAGTTAATGGCTCTGTTGAAATTTATCAATAAAGCCTTTTTTCTCATGAATGGTGCTTCATAATGCTCTCAACCAAGGGTACTTTTTCCTTGAAAACGCCTGAAGAATCTTATTTTCTGATAGTAAATTTCATCAGATCACCAGCCCAGGAATTAGGAGTCATTTTATGAAAAATCCATCCCATCTCCGCCACTGGTTTACTGAAATACTTTTTGCCATCAGCGAACAATTTGAATAATCCAAAAACCCCCCATTCTGTCTGCAATCTTGACAAATTAATCGCAAAAATAGAGGTTTTTGGGGTCATGATGAAGGAGACTCAATTTCACAGGGGTGCATTTGAGGAGGTAGGTTGATATGTTTTTTCCATATTTCAACCTCTAGAAACACATACCGAAATACATTAACGTTAAGTCCAGACATCCTGTAAATAAGGTTGTTGTGACATAAAAGATCTCTAATTTTAATATCTTATTTAATTGCAAAAATTATTGAAAAACCTCTTTTCATGTGCAAATTCTATATACAGTCAGAAAACTCAAATAGAAATAGCATAGATTTCCATGCAGATTTGTAAAAATGCATCAACCTTTCATAATATAATTGAAAGCTATTTACAATTTGTAGATCACTCACCATTGCCAAAGTATAGGACACCATATTCCCTATTGGTGTTAGGGGGTACCTGAGAGGTGAAGAAAACTTCGTTACCAATAAGTTTCTTCCTGAGGAACTCCCGTGCTTCCCAGGCCCATGGCTCATCTTTCGTTTCGTTCCTAGGAAAAAAAAAATTGTAATAAATACACTTGCAAAGTTTTAGCAAACATGTTTCAATTAAACTATTTATAAAAATGTTACTTTGAAATACTGAATTAATTTATAAACACCTTTCAATAAAAACAGTTACCTCAATATAATACCTATTTTTATTATATTCTTATTGATTTATTAGCCTTATACTCCTAGATCTCCTGTAAAGATCCCTCAGAAGCTTTATACTTTGTGAGAGTCAGGAGTTCAGTTGTGTTTTGGTTAGGCTATGTTGCTGTGTACTTAAGCCACCTTAGATACAGCACTGTTAATTTCTGAGCCAACAGTGAAGTAATAACAGTCTGGTAGAACCGGAGCCATTCCTGGGAATACCACATGACGTGGCTAAGCAGGCAGAATGAAGTCAAAACTAGAGTCTTTCTGGCAGAGCCATTCTGGCCTGAAACATTCGAACGTGTTTCTTGGAACAGCTTCGAACAAAAAGATGGCGGACCTAGCCCTAGGTCTGGATAGGGCCAAACTAAGAACACTTGTCGGAATTATGACAGGTCACTGCAGACTGAAAGTAGTGCATTTGCACAAAATCGGTCAGGCTAAAGAGATTGAATGCAGGCTGTGTCTTGAGGACACTGAAACAGCCATGCACATCGTCTCAGGGTGCCCAGCAGTGAGTCGCATCAGATTCGAGTCAGGCTTTTATAGCCCACTGGGACCTGAAAAAATTACCCCCGAACAAAATTATCTGTTTTATCCAAAAACTGGATCTCGTCGGGGAGATATAAATTAGGGGTGAACTACAATAGTCTGAGCGGACGCAGTGGTAGGGTGAACAGATGCCCGCTCACCATAAAATAATAACGGTCTGGCTAGAAAATTTCTTTTCTACCCAGGTGGAACTTGAACTCTGGCCTTTCGGTTGCCAGTACACTTCAATATTCAATGACTCTCTATGAAGTACTGGTTGCCTTAATTGTTTTGATAAAGCATTTAAAAGCAATCTCATATCATATGGACTGTACACTAACTTCTGTAATTCAACATATTTTTTGATGAGAATATCAACTTTTGATTCCAAATATACAGCATAAGATGTACCATAAAGATTGACATTAAAACAATCCATGATTGAATTACTGTAAAAGTTTTTGTCTATTCATTTAGAGTTAAATTATTCAAGTTATGTAACAGAGAACAGTGATTTGTTAATTCTACATACAAGTACTAAACATCATATTGGGTCATTCGATTGTACGAATTTGTTACGAAGATCCTCCTATAAATATACTTAATGCTCTTAACAAGTTAAATAGCATTACATTTCTATCGGAAATATATATATTATATTTATTTACCAATAATTATCCCTAAATAATGATGAATAGCAATTCTAGTGCTTTCCTAACAAGATAGTATAACGAGAAATGATGATTGTTTCAAGGAAAGCATTAGTTTCTCATTTATAAAAATAACTTCATAATATTCTAAAAGTATTATGCAAAATAAAAATATAAGTGTTTTACTGAAATAAGATGGATTCCCAATAAATTTTTAAAGCACTCATACGAACAGAGAAATAATACAAATAGAAAAACAAGAAGGAAGACTTAAAGTGCGTAAGGCTAGAAGCTATTTTTATTTTAAATTTTCTTAACATAAAATTAAGACAAAAAATGTAGTATTACTTTTTCAAAACTGTATCGATAATATCACAACAAAAAAAAATGAATAAAACTGAATATTCATGCTTACTGATCGCCAGATCCTGCTGCAAGTCTTCTGCCAAGCTTGGGAGCTATGATTCCTGAAAAGTTGATCTGTTTCTCTGCTGAAGGGTTTTTCGAATTCCTCAGGATAACAGAGTCCCCGGAAAGGACCTATGAGTAAATTGAAATTAATAAAACTAAAGAATAATATAGAAACTATAAATAATTGGGTTAGAAAGTTGCGGAAAACGCGTTAAGCCATATGTAAATCTGAGATGCCAAACGCTGCCTGATTCTTGGCATATTTCATAATCGATATAATTCACTTTTGAAACAAATTAATCATCTGAAGATCACAATTGAGGTGATTAATTAATAAAAAGTACCTACTTGTTTCACAATACCGCGATTTGGCAGAATTTGTTGGGTCGTCATCGTGAATCGTCCATGCAACTTAAATGAAAGAACAAGTAAACGTCATATATCATCATCACAAAGTGTTACGTCACTATCATAGATTATAATGAACTATCCCTCTCTTCAACTTCTTGAATAGTAGAGTGAATCTGAAACTTGCATCCTATTTTCGAAAAGTATTAAAGAAAATATTGAATGAATGTAATAGCCGTTCATTAGAATATCCTTCTAAATACAATTTTTCAAATTTATCTGTACTATACAACTTTTTTCTAATTTCTTTTCGGTCTACATATAATTGGAAAAAACAAAACCAAAAAAAAATCAAAAATAAATCCACATATGTAATGTATATAATATAAAGTTCTTGATATTTGAAGAACTTCAAAAAGGAAATTATTTTTTTTATGTATCCGTGCCTGAGTCACTGAAGTAGATGTTCTGTATATATTTAATATTCGTCACTCCTCAGCTCAGAATATTCATATTTCATATTCAAATGTCAAATTGCTCTTATTCTAACTAGCTTTCGATTAATTAATATAATAAATTCAAAGAATGGAGGAGTTTGCAACAAATTTAAGCAATTTACTGCTACAAGATGATACAAATAACATTGTAATCTTACTGGAGAAGTCCAGTAGAAATATTCAGTTGACAAACACCACTTTCATTAAAAATCTTTTAAAATATGAACACAAACATGTAACTTCCACGACAACAGAATTAATTGCGGAATGGGCAAAGGATAAGAATAATCGAAATATATTGAGTGAAAAAGAAATAATACAACTGTTACTCAATTTTCTACAATCAGATGAAACCATTGTGTTGAATGTGGTTAGAGCACTTGGCAATATATTTTACGAAAATGAGGATGCCACAAATATGCTGGATAAAAATGACTTTGAAAAAATATTGAAAAAATTTTATGTTTTGGAACAAAGTAATAACATTTTGCTACTGTCAAAAATAAGTGGATTATTATTGAACATTTTCATTAGTAATGGAGATCTACAGTTTGTTGACAAAAACCAATTACTAAATCACATATCATTAATTTTGGATAAAAGAAGTTATACTGAAGTATGTGAAATTACTTATGATTCATACCTTCTTCAAATTGTTTATACCTTGATGGTTGAATATGACAATCAAATAACATACTCGGAAAAATTGCATAAAATAATAATAGATATTCTAAAATACTCTAATATTCCAGAGTTAGAACTGATATGTTTGCAAATTTTGTACAATGCTTCTGAAAAAGGTAATACTTAAAAGATTTTGTAAAGTGTAGAGAACATTATTCTTTCAAATATCCATATTTTGAATTCAGTTGATGCTTATCTTAGATCATATAATATGGAATGAGTTGTAAATTTCAGATAAAGTGCAGTTGCTACTTGCAAGATTAAATGTTTGTGAGAAAATATTTGAGTTAATTGAAAAGTACAAGGAACTCATTGAAGATGAAGAAAGTAGATCAGTTTTGAAAATGGCTTGTGATCTAATCAATAATATTCTTATAGAGGGTGAGTTGAACTTTTGTTTAACACGAATAATTAAAGAATGTAGTGGTTCAAATGCCTAACTCGAACACAACTGATCTCCTAACTTACACAAGCTACATTAAAGCTTCTAAGGGATCTTGACAGGAGATCTAGCAGTATCAGTATATCAAGCATGTGATCGACATTGTAACTTCTTTGGACAACATTATTTCCATTTATTATAGGATGTGCAACATTTTCAGACTCATCTTCATCGACATTACAGCATTGCACTGAATATTAGCCAAACAGCTATGAAACATCCATGTCTGCTGCTTAGGCAGGACAATCGACTAAACCTATTCGGCTGTATGTGTGTCTTGAGCTGTAACACAGATACAAGTTGCACTATCCTTAAAAAATTTCCTGTTTACAATAGCTCATACTCATTATAAATGTGACATGTTCAAAATACATTATACTCTATTGAGTATTGTGACGGCACTTCTTAAAACGATAATACCTCATTTATTCAGCATTGGTAGGTTTTTTATTGAAAATATGACTTTTAGACTACGATATATATTGTGCATTTTATCAACACTGACTTTGTTAGACTATTGGACATTATATTTGATTTTTTTAATATTATAATGCTTTTCATGAACACTGACTTCATTGGATTACATTATATTTGATTTATTCAGTATTATGACACATTTTATTGAAGTTGTGACTTCTTGTGACTAAAATGTTTAATTGAATCAATCTTTATTTGATGAAAATCCATATTAAATAAGGTTATTCTGATTTTCACAAATTTTTATTGTTATTTAATACAACAATTGTTTCACTATCACAGTAGCATCTTCCTGTAGGTTTATATTTTGAATAACTAAATTTGTTTTCAAAATCGGTTGCTAGTTATATTAGAGTAGGTACAAAAATTTTTATTGAGCACTAAAACCCAAAAAAGGTCTCTGTAAATCCCAGCTTATCTGAAGGTATTTCTGAGAAAATTGCTACATACCTCAAAAATAAATATGATTCAAGAACTTCATTCAAAACTTATTCAAACTTGAGTAAATTCATAATAATGAAGACATTATACATAGAGATGATAAATTGGGAGTTTATAAGTTAACCTGTGGTGATTGCCCAAAAGTTTAAATAGGACAGACTGGAAGAACTTTCTGACATAGAATTTGTGAACATTTGAAGAGTGAATAACAAAAGTAATTCCACATATTCGAACCATTTTTTAGAAACAGGACATACTTTCAACCATAATTGTGAAATTTTACATATAGGAAGTACATGTTATGCCTCAAACCTGTCAGAATCCCTTGAGATAAGCACAACAAAATTGGAATATTACTTAATGAACAATTAGATTTAAATAAATCACCCCTCTTGAACATATTGAGATAAGCTGGAATTTACAGAGACCTTTTTTGGGTTTTAGTGCTCAATAAAAATTTTTGTACCTACTCTAATATAAATAGCTAACGATTTCGAAAACAAATTTAATTATTCAAAATGTAAACCTACCTGAAGATGCTACTGTGATACCGAAACAATTGTTGCATTAAATAATAATAAAAATTTGTGAGAATCAGAATAACCTTATTTAATATTATTCTCGTGACTACTCCATTTATCAAGTTATAGATACTGTGCCTTCTTCAGACTACACCAAATTCCATTTATTGAGTGTTGCAAGGCATTTTATTGACACTGACTTTGTCAGACTACAGTATACTTGATTTCTGTATTATTTTGACATGTTTTATCAACACTTCTTCATTAGAATCTTTATTAAGTTTGACAAGATTTACATCATGTAAAAGCTACCGGCCATATAATAATTTGATTGGCACAAATTGTAGATGAAAGCATGAAAATACTTTATGATCAAGGACAAGGAGAAGTCTATAAACATTGTAAACGGTGGTTAGATTCTACAGATGAAGATTTGTTAGCAACAGCAATAATGGCAATTGGAAATTTTGCTCGGAATGATGAGAATTGTATATCTATTGTCAAAGAAGGAATATCTAAAAAACTTATAGGTAAGTAGATTATAATATTTGTTAATTTTAATCATATAAAATTATAACTGTTTTAAGCATTCATAAAATTATGGTAACCACGTATTTTAAATGTTTTCAGATCTTCTGCCTAAATATAGTTCGAGTAATCCCAATCTTAAGTTATTGCATGGCTTACTGAGTACATTGAAGAATTTGGTAGTTCCTAAAGCAAATAAGGCAATCATTCTTGAGGAAGGTATATTGGACTCTACCGAAGATGTGTTAAAGATAGATGAATATATTGTTAATTTTAAACTACTGGGTATGCTTAGACTTGTTATTGATGGACAAGGTAAGGTTAAACTTTGATTTAGCTTGTTCTCAATTTCAATATCAGGTTCTTCGAGTTTTGAAGGGTATAATGGCTTGTTTGTAACAAATTCCACTTTTTGGGTCCAGAATATGTAAAGGATTCATCTATTTTCAGATTAAAATGACTACTTCAGCTGTGCCAATAAATCTTTTGTTTTTTCAAAGATATTTGTAACAGTTATACATTTGGCAGTGCGTTGGTGGTTCTGACCATTGATAATGAATGAGATACATCTCCATATGCAGGAAAACTCTGCCCAGGTTTTCTGTGGTAAAATTTGGAGCTTGTTTAACTCGGGACAAATCAAGCACAGATGTGATAATTACATATTGATTTATTGAATTTTCTGTTACTTCTCATAAAATTTATTATTATAATAGTATGTGGTTTGGCATGATGCGAAAATAACGGTTATTTTAATTACTTTTATACATTGAATTTGCTTCAAACACTCACCAGCAGGAGGAAAAATTCTGCTTGTACATTCATTTTGATTAGTACTTACTTAGACTTCGATTTATACTGTTACTTTATTTTTCAATAAGTATAATACAACCACTATGGACGATTAAGAGATTATCAAGTGGGGTGTACATGGGGGTATTTATATCTAACTTTAGAAGCATAAATTTTTCAGAATATTGGGTTTATATTTTATTTTATATTATTGTTTTAGAGATGCTACACTCATAGTAGCCATAAAACTTGTATCCTACAATTCAGCGATCAACAGAGCATTTACCATGCCTCTATTAGCTAACTTCAAAGCAATAATAATATTCCTTTATTTTGAATAAATTAATGTTACAAAATTCATACTTAATTATAATTTAAATGAAATTACCTCACAAAATCTTTGAATTAACCTATCTCTCTCAAAATATTTTCTAAGACTACATGGTTCTAATCTAATTAGCAGATGTTTTAACTTAATACTGAATATTTTATGATTCGATATACATTAAAATTCATTTGGCCATTTATTGAAAGTTCTTATACTTATGTTCAAAGGACACTTCTCAGTTAATTTAGCCTATGAGCTGGAAAATTTATGTCAAAAGTTCTTATATTATATTTATTCAACTTTTCCTTCTATCTACGCATGTGAACACATCACAGCATTTCTCACATCAAACAAATTCAAGCAGTGAACTGTTCTCTTGATTACTTCTACCATTGCTAAGTGTAGAAACCTTCCTCATGCTCAAATTAGACCCTATTAAGCCGCAAAATGCTCATATTAGCATATATACAAATGAATTGAGTTCTGGCAGACATGTTGTTCAAATATATGAGGGTTAGGCAGAGACGGATCTACACTTTTTTGTCGCCTGTGACAGAAGTGGCGTTCAGTGCTCCTCCCCAGCCTAAAAGACAGCTGGAAGAGGCACCGCCAGCGCCCTCTACTGGCTGGCGCCAGGGACAGTCTGCCCCCTCTGCCTCCCCCCCTAGATCCGTCCCTGGAGTTATGAGCTTTGGTAATAGAGGATTCTTCTGCTGCTTATATCATGATATGTAGTGAATGTAAGTTATGAACTGTAAGTTGCACTGTCCTGATTCAAAGAATCTTCTTCTCCCATAGCTTATACACACACCTCAGATATTCCCAATTTTTAGTAGTAAAACATAGTAGTTTCTAATTTAAATAAAACTAATCTCGCTTATAAACGAAGACTAGAAGGACGCTGTAATACAAGTGGTCAAAATCAACTTTTGATAATTATAATTTCTCCAGGTTCTGTATTTTCAAAAGTAAAACCATCTTACTTGTTCATGATAATAATTTGATTCACATAAACGTAATTTGTACTATGTCCTATTAGGAATATCTTTTTTAATTCGTTAAAAAATAAATTTCTGTTTCAGAAATTGCAGCGAGGAAAGTTATATCAAATCACATCTTCCTTGAGAAATTAGTCAATTGTTTCAATAACACGTACATCTTAGGAGTACAACTGGAGGTGTCAAGACTTTTTGCTTGGCTGATAAAAAATTGTCATTCGTGGGAATCGATGCAATATATTCTCAAAACTGATGGAGCTGTAGTTTGTTTAGTCTGGTTGTTATCTTCAGGGGATGTTATAATGGAGAATGAAGCATTAATCTCTCTGAATTTGCTTGCCATGTCAGTTACACAAGATAAAGATGTTGATAGTTTAAAAGAGACAGATAGGAAAAATAATAAAAATGAATTTGTGACACAAATTGTAAAAGCAGATATTGCGACAGTGTTGCCATATCTAAGAATATTTACTAATAGTGAAAAAATGACAGAAAATCTAATAAGCTTATTAGAAAAACTATTAGCATTCAAGGAAGTATTGAATCATTTTATAGAAAGAGAGACCTCAAAAACTTTAACTGAATATTCTGAAGTTATCAAATCCCAAAATTGCCTTGACAAAATTCAGAAAATTATATCTCTTTTATCGGTATAGGTTCTTTGAATTCGATAAATGTGATATTCACATATGCTTGTACGTTCTTTGATAGCTTTAATTAAAATTATGGTCAATACTAAGCTTTATGAAGATATTGCAGTATAAAACAAATCTCAAACTTTATAACTTTAAATATTTATAGCTTTTATGCATGAAAACATTTATAAATTATAATGAGAAATTCACTGCAAAAGAATTAGGGGAACACATTTTGTACCTTTATAATTTTTCAAGTATTTGACATAAAACAGTCAAATTGTAAAAAAATACATGAATTGGACATGCTTGTATCAGATCACTGTTTCAGAAATTGCGATGTCTGGATCGGTTGGCTATTTTTATGTAGTCAGCTTGAATGCATTTAACATAAGTACTAATAACTAATAAGTACCTAATATAAAGAGCCTTAACGCACTTGCATATCAAAAAACTTAAAAGTTTTTACAATTTCTATGTTTTACTACCAAACAATTCAAAAATTTTACCCCATTTTCATTTTCAGTCGATCTGAGTACTGGATGAAAGGATAAAATATGTAAAATTTTTATATTTTCTTTTATAGGAAAATGGTGAACATTTTCTGGGCAATGAATTGTAAATATGTAAGTTTGATTAAAATTCCTGAAATTCATTTTATGTTCATTGTATCTAGTCTGACCTATATATTTTCTATTGCATATTATATTAACTAATAAAAAATTTCAACATAATGATCATCGATTCCTAAAATTTACTCAATACCGCTATCAAAAAATTAGATTCAATGAACAAAAAACGAATTTCAGGAAAAATAAACAAACTTCCACATTTGCAATGCTTCATCACTTATGAAATGGTCATCTTCTCCTACAATAAACGTTTTAAAAATCTTGCATATAGAATGAAAAGGAAACTTAACTAATTGGAGTCTGATGAAATTTTCAAATTAGAACATAATAAAAATAATCCCTAAATGTAATGAAATATCTGTTGACAGCTTCTCTTTACCGTGCCAACATTTTATAATACTTGCATTCTTGTTATCATGAACCTTTTGTTCATTTTTTAGTTTGTCCGAAGATGGAGTAAATAATACCTTGAAAGTACAATCACTAAAAAAGTAAGCATTTTTGAATTTTTTGGCAGTAAATTTTGTAATTCTAAAAACATTTAATTATAATTAACTCTATCAAAAGCCTTACTGAAATCGATGTACAGCGAAACCACTTAAAGCTCTTGTTGTAAATTGACTTCAAACAACAACAAATTTATTTCTCTGCTATGAATAGAAAAAAATCATGCTAAATCTTATATAGTGTCACTTTGTATCAGGTTCGATACTTTGAGTATCAGTTTGAAATGTAAATCTTTAAAACATCTCAGTCTTAAAATGTAGCAAAAAATTTGAGCCTGGACAAAGGATTGAATTATAACCGATGATACTCAAGAAAACTATTAAGTCTTTATTCAATACTCCTTCCTCATAAATAATTTTTTGGCAAGATCAGACAAATCATGAATTTCCAAGAGTAGACTCATACTGTAAAAAAAACAATGTGAAATGAAAGCTAGCATTGAAGTAGATGTGATAACATTAATAAGATAAAAATTAATTTTAGCAATTTGTTTTAGTGCTGCTTCAAATTTCAAACTCCAAAACATCAAAAATGTTCTACTGTAACCCATTTCACATCCAATATTTTAGAAATTCCTATATTCCCTACAAGAGATGTGTAGTTTTTTTTAAATATTCAGAGATTAATAAAGTAAATTAAAACAGCTTGGCTTAAGTTTCACTGTTATAAGTTGTTTTTATTTACTTTATTAATTTTAAAATGTTACACGAAGGGATATGCTCTTGCATATCACTGAATGATATTGATTCCTTAATCAATATCATTCAGAGGTTATCCTTGAAAAAAATCAATTTTTGATGTTTGCATTCACACTTTGTTTCTAAATAATTACTACTTCAAAAGTTACAGAGATTCAAAGAAGTGTTCCTCCAACTTTTTTGAGCATTAAGTATTTATAATTTTGATAACATTCATGTTACCAAAAATGCACTATATATAATATTTTATTATACTTCTCATAGAAATTTTGAAATTCAGCTCTGCATGCCCTTTGAAAAATTTTCTCCTAATTTTTTTTTAATTTAATGTATTAAATTTACAGATATCTCATTGGTAATAAAGAAAAATAAAATTGTTTTTTCATTGTTCTACCTATTGTCATTTCATCCAATAGCTAATAGTTTTTTTTAGACCAAGATTTCAGAATCTTGGTTTGTTATATTTTCACCATATTATGAAATTGGTTTTTCTCTATTACTTCAATTCCTTATTGTTGTTTACTTCTATACAATATAGTCAACTTAAAAGTTCTTCTATCCCTCCCAAATGGGTAGTGGCTGGGATAGATCTGAGATTTCGTATCCCATCATAACCCAGATACAATTACTTTGCGAACATTAATGAATTATTTATTTCAGATGGTATAATGGGATATTAGTTTGGAGTATCCCTTAGATTACACTTTGACAATTTGTCATGCCTTTTTTGTAACGATGATCAGGCAATTAAATATTTCCTTCCTGAAATAGTTAGTCTGATACTACTATAACTAACCTAAACTAATTCACCTAATATGTAGGGAGTATGAGCTATGGTACTAGCAAATTCTTCAAATGCGAACTGTGTAACTTACATCTGTGTAACAATTGACAACTCAAAACCACCTGAATATATATCATCGGCCGTGGGAACATAAACTGCAGACATGCATTCTTTTATGATTCCTATTACCATACTATCTATATATTTGGATAACATATCAGCAACTAGTTCAATTCATTTGTATATATGCTAGATATTTAGCATCCCTAGCACAATAGGATATGATTTGAGTATGAGGAAAGTTTCTGCAGTTAGATATTTGGTGGGGGTATGCTGTGATACATATTCACGTGCATAGACAACAATAGTGTTTGGTGTAAGCTCTAGAGTTCCTATGCGCAATGAATGTAGGTGCGCCGCTACATTCAATTAGTTGGGCATCAGAGTACTGCACTGATGCCAAAAAGCATCGTAACATGCATGTCTGCTACTTATGTCCTAACGATATTTGAGTTGTTTGCACAATCTTGATTTGAAGAATTTACCATCACTTGTACTCCTTACATATTTAGACGATATATCCTCCGATTCTCCAATTAATGAATTCACTTAACATAGATAATTTACATCTACTGGTTATTCAGTGAAATTCTGAGGTTTGACAGAATGGTTAAATAGGAAAATTTGAATATCAAAACAGATTTAATCTGTTAGTCTGCTACAATTTTAATTTCAAGAAAATTTTTATTCAAAAAACTTTTAGAATTTTTGAAGCAATCCCTGTAAACACGTGTTGAGGTGAGATATAGTGATAATTATTTGATTTTGATATTTGGAATATTATTTTGGACCGATGAAGAGATTACCTAGAATGATATTCACCAAAAATATTGTGCAAAAGATCAGATACAATTTTTATATTGTGAATTTTTTTTTGGGTAAAAAGTATTGAAGATGGAGAATTTTTCCTGACGTTCAATTGCTTATAATTTCTGATCTAATACATAGCAGGAATTCCTACTCCAGATTGGTGTTCAGAAATTTACTTGAAATATATACATATGTTGCTGAGGTTCAGGTTTTAAACAAATAATACAAGTATGCTGATCATCATTCTTCATTAAAAACAATAAATTCACTGATCTAAATAGGATATCTTGTACTCCAGTATCAATAACTCAATACAACTGATAAAAAATATATTCTAATATAATTCACATCTTTTTTAATTACCACCGTAGTATGATATTTGAGGTACTTATCAAAGCACTTTGAGAAAGAAACTTTAATATTTCAAGTTACAACTTTTTTCTTATAAATCACTGTGGTAACAAGACTACCTACTTTTCCCCCAAATTTGAACTGTGGAGTTGGAATAAGTTTATGGCTGTTAAATTTACATGAAAATTGTTCATCTAATTCATATTTAGTCCAGTTACAAGAAGTAATAACAAAGTAACTATTTTCACTCAAACTATCAAAAACATTATTCAGATAATGTTCCATATTCTGTTTTGCATTTTCACTAAGACTTATAGCATCGTAAGTTCCTTTATCATGAATTATATCATAGGTTGCTTTCAGACCATCAAGAATATTGTGGGCTGAATAATTAATAAATGAGAAACTTTGTTTGTCAGCAATAGCTTTAGCTAAGTCAATAGCACTTTTAGAATAATCAACTCCAAATAAATGAGAAAATCCTTCTCTCGCTAGTTCTATCAAAAACATTCCATTGCCACATCCAAGATCTAGTATACTTGAGTCTTTGGGTATATCGTTATTCAACATCCAATTTATGACCCTCTCCGCACTTTCTTCTCCAAACCATATTTCTCCAGGGTCACCATGAGTTTGGAAAGAATTCTTTTCCTCTTCGTATCTTTGATCCCAGAACTCTAATGTACCCAATTCCGAAGGATTCAGTTGATCCATGGTAAAATCCTGATTTATTTTATAAAGCCGTTTAATTAATTAAAATAAAACTCGAGAAATGAATCAACCAGAAGTGGATTCTGGAATAAAGAAAAACATAACCAAATATTTGTAAGAGACACAGAAGAAGATATTATTTCCTGTTAGATATTAATAATTTTATTTATCATTTCATTTCAACCATAACATATTTATATTGTAGTTTGTGATACTTAGAAATCATCATTTTAACAGTAACATAATTTTGATTTATTTTAAATCTTAAAAGTTACAATGTTATAAATCACAGAATTCATTAAGAGCGATTTGAGCGCCAAAGGGAATTCATCTGAAGTTATGACAATATTTCTTAATCCAGTATGCGTATTTCCAAAAGATACTAGCATCTCTATGCGTAATTCTCTCATTTTGGTCCAAACTTTAACCCGAAAAAATGCATCCATCAAGGTTTTAGACATCTTAATCACGGCCTACCATTTTCTAACTATATTAATGTCATTTTTTCTGAAAGTCGTTCACATCATGTCAAAATTTTAAATCATTATTTCGATAAGCAAAACATTCAAATTCTCATAAAAATAACTGAATAGGTGTCATAAATATCCTAAAAAAGAGCGTACAATATGTCGATATGTCCCTGCAACTGCAAATACCACAGGAGTATAGACATCAAAACTCCAAGAATGGTACCACTTAGTGCTTTCTTTAAAAGGTAAATTTCAGAAAGTGGTATATATGAATATAATCCGAACATTTCAGGAGTTTTGCTTTTCATTCGGTCCGGGAAAGATTTCCAATAGTAATCAAGAGAATTATGGAAGATTTAATGAAGAGAAGGGACGAATTTGCAAAACAATATGGCGAGGTATGTGACTAGACAAGTCGATATATTTACTGATGCGCAAAAGATATGGAAGTTGACAAATTCTTAGTCTATTTTAAACGATGTTTAGTATTGTTCACGAAATTTTGATATGAAATGATAAATTGAAAAGCTTTTCTCTACTTTTGGCTTGAATGCTTTTTCAGTTTGAGCAGAATTTTTATCTTTTTTGTTTTCGATAAGTTGAGATCAATTATTGTCTTACGTTTCTGCTGTTAATTTGGATTCCAGATTTAATAAGACCTTTAAAGCACTTGCGGCTTAGCATTGCGGAAGCGATAGATCTCTGTTGTTGACTGTCCCGGTATGAAAATGAAAGTGACAGTAGAAGAAACTGTTACCATTGATGAAAGAAAGAAAAAGCCGAAAACAAAAATATTGGCTGCGTCCTTTATTGCAGTTAGGAAATTTTAATGGAGCTTTCATCACATTCTACAAGGATTTAAGGAGACATGAGGATAAATTTAATAAAAATAATTTGAGTGAAAATGAGAGAATATTCAACTATAGCCTGAGTACGAAGATTCATTAAATCTTCTTTTGGAATTATGACTAATATTACATCGACTTCTCAATATTAACATAAAATTAAAAGAAGAAATCGTAAAAGCTTATTGCATATATCATAATTCCATTTGCGAAGAACATGCTGTTAATTTTGAGCAGACTTTTCCTTGGTAACAAGAAGGTTTAGAAGATATCGAAAAAGGGCTATTTCAGACAGAAAAAAGATCACTTATTAACAACAGACATTGGTTAGCATCTGTTGTTTGTTATTCAAGCATATGTAAAAAATAATGTAAAGAAATTATAATAATAATAGTAATAATCTTCATTCTGTTAATCAATTTACAGTTGTTCTAATAGAAAAATAAATATATAGAAATTCCTACTACAAGTTCAAATATTAATTTTAGGATAGGTGCAGCTTGCATTTCCGCAGTCAAACCCATGTATTGTAATCATTAAAAAATTAGACTGTCTGTTTCTCATGAGGGAAAACGTAATAAACTGAGATTTAGCAGTATTAAGACTTACAAAGCTTTCCGACAACCAGATATGACCGAACCTCAAATCTTCTTTGGCTCCTCTGTACATCTTATCCCATGAGCTAAAATATAATATTGTATCGTCGGCATATGACAAAATTGCTCAACAACAACAACTGATTGATGTAGATGAGAAATAAAGTCGACCCCAGAATAGTTCCTTGCGGAATACCCATGTACAGATCTCTTTGATCGCCCAATTGCCCGTTCAATGAAACTTTGGACTCTGTTATATAAATTATTCTTCCGAAGTTGCAAACGGTTACCCCTAATACATACTGTTCTAGTAATATTTTGACACGATCAAAATTAAGAACAGAGCCATACATTTTTCTCTTTATTCACCGATTCTATTAATGAAGAAATAAACAGTTCCAAAGCATTTTGGATTGATTGACCTTTACGAAATCCAAATTGATTATCGCTCAGTGTGTTATTGTTCAAGAAACCTTGTGAGCATTTCTCGAATACTTTAACGGGATTTGAAATGAGTAATATTGGACTAGAAAGTTAGTTTGTCTCTTTCATTCGACTTGTATACACATATTAGCAACGATTCTTTTCATTCCAGTGGTATATTAGAAGTTTACAACACTAAATTTATAATATGTACCAAAGGTTGTACAAAATGTAGAAATTTAGCACTGATACTATCCGGATTATTTTATCATTATCTGTGATCTATATGTGAGATACCATCCTTTTACCAGTGTTTATGAAAAACTTATTGAATTTATCTGCTTCGACCTTTTCGTCTTTGAAAGTGTTACCCAAATTACTCGAACGCCTCCTTTATTCACCTGATCTAGCTCCCTCTAACCAACATCTTCTTCTCCGACTGAAAAATAGTTTGAAAGGTCGTAAATTTTTCCAACGAATGGGTAATAGAAGTTGAGGATCTTGGTTTGCAGAGTTTTTTATAGGTCGAGAAGCGTTGCAGGTTCGTTGTTTGCTTCTATAGTATGCTAAGAATAAATCCTCTCAGTTAGTGCAAGAAAGTTGTGCCCAATATATTGATAGGTCGCGGTGCAATAATAGGAATAAATAAGAGATCTCTTTAATATTTCTATTTACCTAGGGCTCCATTTTTTTTGTGACTTATATAATAGTCTGATTGTATGTTTTAGCCCGTTCGAGAAGAACTGAAGAAGACCGTAGACGAGCTAGCAGCACTGAAATATGAACTACAGAGTAACAAGGAACTGATCCCTATAATATCCAATGATCCAGACGCAGCGGTATTTAATGATTATTTACAACGAAAAAAAGCTGAGGATGGTCACACCTCGCCTTATAATACAAGTATTCTATACGCTGAGGCCTATTTATATCGTAGGCTGCATATGATTTTCGAAAAGAAGTGAGTTTACAACCAGAAATCATGAAAATATACTTTTTAATATTACTCTAGTATCTGAATTTTATACCACACCCATCTCAAACACCAGCTGAGAACTAGAAATCTGGCAACAACGTCAGGGAGTCCTATGTGATATAACAGTAGTCGTTAGATATTTTAAGTTAGAAGAAAGTTCGTCCGGTTTTCACGTGTTCAGAGTGTATTGTGTGTTAAAATGAGTTTTTAATAATGTAAAAGTGATCAGTTTTTAAGTGTTAAATATTGATTCAATGCAAATTCGGTGAATAAATGTGTCTAGGTGTGGTTAGAAACTTACTTGCTATCTGATTCTATAAAAAGACTGGCAAGTCAGAAGTTCATATAAACTAATACTGAAAGATGCGCAGTAAACGAAGGGGATTAACGTACTGCTTTGTATTGTGTGCGTCCGTGAATATGGACAATAGCGTCTCGCTCGTACTAGTTGAATGGTGTAATCACAGATTACAGAGAGCTACTAATTTAATAATATGGTTCTGGGTTTTATTGAATCATGTGCAATTGGGCAGGTTTCTAGACTGGGCTCAGGGAATCTCCATGTGCAAAATTGCGCTACATTTCTGACAAGCAGACTGTTGATAAATGAAAGATTTTCAAGTAACTATACAAGAAGTCTTGAAAGATTAGTTTATATTTAAATAACCTACTTTGCGATAGTAACAATTTCCAATTTTATCAATGCTTTTTTTTGCAGGAAAATACTGAAAGATTATGACTGTTTCAAGAAATTTAAAGAAGATGCTTTTGAAGACGCCATAACGATAATGCGTGAACTGGCCATTCACATGGAAGAAGGTTGTGAATGTATATCTGATAAAGATGCAATATTCGATCTCATGAAAGTAAGAGTTTTGTATACTGGCTTATAACTTAAGCAATGTTTAAGTAGCTCAATTGACATATATGAGCTGTCCCGCAAGTAGTGGAACAAATGGACTGTGGGGTGATATTAAATAACAGAAACACTGACCGAATAAATAAAAAACAAATTTTTTCAGTCTATATTTTTACTGTAACCTTTATAGAATTCTTTGATCTAAAAAAATTGAAAATGTTTTAGAAACAGTTTCTATTTCATACACTTATTTCAAATACTGCACAACATTTTGAAACATGGAAAACCATAAACGAATAAAGGAATTGATAGAAAATGTAACTTGATTTTTTCGGTTTTTAATTATTTTTTCAAATTAAATAATTCTAAAAAGGTTACAGAATGTTTGAAGTTATTTTTTTGAGCTGAAATTTTCGTAGGATATATACAAAATTTTGAATTTTACATCGTTTTTTATTCAAATTTCTCCTTCTCAAATTTCTAGCAGACCGTTAATAATTTTTCAATCATTCAGCTCATTGTTTAGTTCTTATCGAAATTCTTTATATTTAAAATATTAAACTCATGAATTACATTTTCTCTACTCCCTTGATCAAAATATTCAAAAATAAAAAATTATTCAGTAGAGATCAAAATCTTGTGTCAGTACTTTTATAATTTTTTTTTACATTATATTCTACTTTGGGAATTGCTCAATACCATGATGGTGAATGAGAGAGGATGATTTCAATCATCCAATTTTTCAGATAACTCTTTGGTCGAATAAATACGATCTTTCGATCAATAAGGGTGTCGAACATGGAATTCATCTTAATATGGCGAGAAAGTTGGAACCGAACGTTGTCTGTGATCATTCAGAAGCTATTTGGGAAGCATTCCGAAGTAACCGTGATAATGATTCCATTGGTAAGATAAACCTTTCTCATAACAGCTCGTCCGGATGGTCTTAAGAGTTTTTGTCGTGTTTTGATAACTGCGATGTAGTGTTTGGTCCGTTTCTCGATATGTTTGATTCATCAAGAATCCAGTCTGTGCAAAATCGTTGTTGCCGTTTTGTTCTCGGCAATAACAGTTTATGATGTTGAGATCATTTATCTAAATCAGAAAAAGTATGGACCCCAAAACGGACCCCTGCGATACTCCATGGCATACATCTTTTCCTGCGGAAATAACACCATTTCAGTAAACTCTATTGCTTAATTAAGAATATTAATTTGAGTACATTGTCCCAAACCCATAAGCGTGGAGTTTCTTATGTAAAACTGCATGTGAAACTAAATCGAAAGCTTTGCTTAAGTCGGAATTAAGCATCTGCACAAATTCACCATTATCCATAGCCTGCTGATACATTTACTCTAATTCAATGGTTCACAAGGACACATAATGAATCTAATAACACTCCTGGTATGAGTGTCTTATACTAATTCATACATACAGATAGGTGGGTAAATACCTTCATCTAAAAGCAAGAGAGGGTCTGGATGGACAGGGCACAGGGGGGTTAAGCTTACAGCAAGTACTTCAACCTACAAACATAACTTCTTTCAGACAGTGCTTCAACATCAGCTAAAAAGACGGGCAGGAAGGGATTTGAATGGGCAGCGCTAATCGTAGAAAGGACGATAATGTGGTATTTCCAGAAGGTTACCTGAAGAGATACATAACATTCAATCGGCGAGATTTAAACTACAAAGAGGACTGTAACTGACTAAATCGGGGTGGCTTGGGCCGATGAGGGCTGAGATATCAATCTGAAAAACCCGCATAGGTACTACCTGAAGGTTCGCACGAACTAATACTGGGGCAACCATAATACTTCTGGGACAGTGATTCATCATTAATTCTCACATTCCACACATCAGCGTTGGATATTAACTATCTCTATACAATATGTTCCCCTCTACTAGGATTACTCAAGAATTCACCCTAAAGGACGTTTCAAGCTCACAACGAATACAAAATCTCAAAATAAGCAGGAACACATCAATATTGAAAGCAGATTTTATAAACCGACTAGGACATTATAAAAAGATACAGTTGTCCATCATCTTAACGTGTTAGCGAATGCTACAATGAAAAACAACGAATTGGACAACTCGAGGAATCATACAAGAGGCGCATGCAAACCATTATGAACCATTCATCCCGAATAAAACGTACATCACAAATAAGTAACCATTATTAATTAATAAAACAAGCACCGGAGCAGGCACTGAGAAAAAGTATACAATATAATTAGATTGGCAGCCAGGAATCACTCAGGAAGTTTCTTTCTTAGGTCCTTATTCTTTGCAGACTTGAAACAACTTTTCCTAGCATTGCCCCTACGTTCGTCTCTCTTATTGTCATAGATCTCGTGTGTAATATTACGGTATCACAACAAACTTTGACTTAGACATAGACGGGTATAACAGGTAAATACCATGAAGTACTCGCTATACTCTATGAGGGATTTTCTTCTCTGTTACCAGTATGCTCCTTGGGAAATGCTGATCGAGAAGTGTAAGAAGAGAAATATGCGAAATATAAGTTCAAACCAAATATTTGAGGGATCTCTATATCTCTGGTCCAAACACGAATCTCAGTATTGTACCTTTCTCCGTGTAGTAATGTTTATAGGGTGCTGTATCGTATCCAAGACGTATATCGAGCCATAGCTCAATATTCCATAATTTTTTGGACAATATGTCCGTCATGCTAAATATTTGTTAATTATCCAACTTATCGATATATTGTTCAATTGATTGTATGATGATTTTAAAATAAAAAACTTTCATAATTTCATGATGCATATTTTGACAATTTTCATGCTTATTTCAAGTAATTCATTCATAAAAATTCTTCATGGAGTTAATAACACATTTACTTGTCTAATTTTCAGCGTATGTACCAAACAATGCAGGATACGAGCTTTTCTGCGATCTCTGCTTAGCGGATATGCTCACCACCAAAGGGCTCACATCCCACGTCACCTTCCATTTGAAAACCATACCATCCTACGTCTCTGACGTGACTAAGAACGATATGAATTGGATGATACAAACATTGAAGAAGCATGTAGATCCTCATCTTCGGTGCCTTGGGCAACGTTGGGACGACTACGTGGCCAGCAAGGTCTGGGAGATCGAAGACGATCCGTTTTGGCACTATCCCCTCGACTATACGTACATGCAAGAATATGCTCCCGCACTGCACTCCAAACTCGCAACCGTTAATCTGATCATCTTCAAGGGAGATCTGGCCTACCGGAAACTGTTCGGCGATATCAATTGGGATCCTAACACTCCTGTTGACAAAGGTCTTCGAGGCTTCCTGCCGGCAAAACTGTGCGTATTGAGAACCATAAAGTATGGGGTTGTATGCGGTATTCCTGATGATGTGGCCGAAAAGTGCATGAAAGCCGACAACAATTGGAAAGAATCCGGTAAAGTAGTAAAACATGAAGGTGTTATAACTGGGTTTTTCAATGAGTACAAGTAGATGTTGAAATTTAATAAAACAATCTGTGTGTGAAATACACAAGATTTTTTTCTCATTTGATAGATACGTGTATACGATTATATATAGAATATAATATCAAATGTTCAAATGTCCTCCGCGACTTCTCACGATGGCATGATTCAAATTTCTGCTGAAACCACATATCGTCTACGTCCATATCGTTCCATTTAGGCCAAAAGAAATTGGTTATACTCGTTTTGTAGCGCTTTCCGTTGAAAATATACACGTAGCTTGAGATTAACCCACAGGAAATAATAACAAGGATAAACCAGGGGACCGAGGGAAGCAATTCGTGCAGCCAAACCTGAAAATCAGAGACTAGAGAGTAGAAGGCGAGAAAATTTAATTGATTCTTTTGCTATGTGGAGCGTAGTCCATTCCATTGAAACAATACACGTCAGATCGGAATACGCCTTCCAAGTTCTAGACAAACCTTCATTTCAACTTCCAAAAAATAATTTATGCTAGTTATAGTATATGAAGAATTTGTCGACTTCTAGGTAACTATGGCGTAATACAATATTGTGATACTATTTATGTTGAACCTCCCCAAGAAGAAATGGTCTTTCCACCTGATCCAGGTGCGGAACGTACGGTAAGTGAAGAAGGGCCGAAAGGAGCTACTGATGAAGTAAGTGTTCTGGACGAGGAAGGACCACAACTTGAAGTAGAAGGAGGTGGCGACTTGGGCCAAGCTGAAGAATCGGGTAAGGTGAGTCAAAATTGAACAAGTTATAGATGGAATGAAAAAATACTAACTTTAACAGGACGAGAACGAGAAACCAAAAGAGGGGACGACGTAGCTAAAGTAGTGGCTGGTTTAGTGGGTGAAACATCTCAAAAAGTGGATAATGAATGGGGAGAAGAACACAGGCCAGATGCATCAGGTCAAGGAGCTAGTTCATCTTATCAAGAAGGTGAAACAAGTGACGAAGGGGCTGAAGATGCAGCACGAACGGACCATCACGCAGTAGATGGTTATGATCAAACAGCCGATAAAAGTGAATCTAGACCGGATGAACATCTACCAACTGAAACAAAGGAGGATCATCCATCAACAGTAGAAGACCATCCATCGATAGCGGGAGATCATCCACTAAAAGTAGAAGATCATCCATTAACTGTGGAAGATCATCCATCAAGAGTAGAAGATCACCCAACAGCAATGGAAGATCATTCATCAAAAGCAGAAGATCACCCAACATCAGTGGAAGATCATTCATCAAGAGTAGGTCATCCATCAAAGGAAACGGAAGATGTTCTAGCAGAGCAACATCATCTAATAGACGAAGATAATAATCAAGTGGAAAAAGATCATAAAGCAGATATAGAGCACTCAAAGTTAGAAGAAAACAGACTTGAAAAGAAAGAAAAAATTGACAAAACTGAAAAGTATGAAAAAGCTGAAAAACAAGGTAACAAAAATATCATAGGTAATAACCGCTTCTAGGTTTTTAATAATAATAATAAGTCTACGGTCATCCAATACTGCTTAGTTTCCAGTTAAAATTAAGTCAAAGAAAAGTAAGTAACAGCACTGACCTGAAGTCGGGAGCTTTTGCGTGCTTGTTCATATCACTCAGGATCCTCACGAAATTTAGCATTACCTTTCGTGTAGTTATTTTACATTTAAATATTAAATTTAAACTCGATCGTAAAACTGTTGATATGGTTCCAGTTGCTTTTGACGCTGCTCTGCTGACAATTTTTAATTATACAATCTTCACCAACATGCGTATCATTATTCTACTTCTGTGTAACAAATGTCATATCGATTAGAACTCTACTTTCGAAAATAATCAGAAAAATTTTCAAATGTGAATAACTACAGAATCAAAAGTCAAAAATCAATACAGATTCATTCTGTTAGCCTCCTTTAGTTTTTAATTTCGAAAAATTTTATTCAAAAACTTTTAGAAACGTCTTATAAGCACTGCTTATATTTAACAGACGTATAAAATCAAAACTCATTATATAATATCAAATGGAATAAAAAATCCAACAAATATAAATTGTCAATTAAAATTAATAAATAGATATTTGACTACAGAATCATTGGACTGATTCTCTCCATTAGGCCCATAACCTACCTGAAAGTTTCGAGTCTTTAGCTCTTTCCGTTCGAAAGTTGAGAGTGTTAACGGACAGAATAATTACTTCGACCTCGGATTTTTCATCAGTGAGTTTAATCTAGTTTTCGGCTCAAAATACTAAAATTACAGACATTTAGGCAAAACGACAGCAAGCACCCCCTTGAACAAGCACGCAATAAATCAGAAGTCAACTTTCATACGAATTTGAAACGAAATTAAATTCACCATGTTGGAAACACACTTGTTTCGAAACTTTGCGAAACGTTTCAACCTGACTAGCAATTGTACTTTGATTAATAGTATATAGAGGTATAGGTACGTTTCGGAATAATATCATCTCCAAATTCAGTTCAGTGGATCTGTTTTATTATTCGTGCATCCCAGATATCATAAATACTTCACAAACGATGATAGTTTGATGTTAAAACTCGATACTATAACCTAGCCAAGTTAAAATAATCCCGTCATACGGCACAAATTTCAAATATTTAAACCACAGACATTATAATATAATAATTCTTTGAATCTATAGTTAAAACATAATTGCTACTTGATATTTCAACAATCGCTGGGTACCGAATAGAAATGAATTTCCAGCGATTTAGTTCTAAAGTTTCCAAACAAAATGGAGAAGTACACACGTTAAAGATAGAAGTTTCCAAGGTCAAAAGTAGGCTAACATCGATTCCGCTCATGGAAACGCGAAGATAAACAGTTCCATCCTGAAATTATCATATTATTCCGTATCCTATGATTTGCGAAACCACACTCCCCTTTGAAGTCATTATACCAATAAAGTAATAAGCCATTTCTTAAAATAGATTGAGATTTTTATCCCTATATTAAATTTAGCTTTTACACCCTTACAGAAGTAGAAGATTATGCTGAAAAAACTCCCGAAGATGACGACAGGGATTTTTACGATAAAAACAGAACGGATAATATTCCTCCAGCTGGAACATCCCAGGAGCAAGGTACTCGTGACATACAAGACAAAAAGAAGGATTTTCAACGGAACGTCAAAAGGTGGACTCGGTTTGTCAACAGGTTAAAGAAAATTCGAAAAGAAAAACAGGATGCTGAAAACATAAAACTTGCAACAGATAATGAAGGGAAAGAAGGCGGTAAATTAATAACTACTACGCCTCAGGTCCAAAAAGATGAAGTCACTAGAACTGCTCCGTCAAAAGATGATCCTAACAAGAAAAATGCTGAAAAATTACGCTCGCCAGATACTCCAAGTGAAGTTAGTGTTAACCATGCTCCTGGAGTTGACGGAGAAGAAGCTCCAGAGTGATTTTTAGATAAACGATAATCTATTCAGTTATTAAATAAATAGTGTCGATCTCTGTTCTCTGTTTATTTCTGTGCATACAAAAGATGTAGGTTGAAGCTACAGATATATATCTACTACAGCGCACGTAATCATAGATTACATAATAGACATGACACTCCCCTATCTCCATTTTCAGTGGTGATTGTGATTAGGACAAAATTCAATGCTTGATGCAAAAATTTAAATTAGCTTCTTTCAGATTTTACTGGATAAAATATCTTTATATAATTGAACTCATTATTTGAATAACTAAAATTCTACTTCTATTCGTAGTCTGTGGCCGTGATTACCCATGACTCGATGTGTGGGAGCGAGGTGGTGCGTGAACAAAAAAAAAAATACTTAGGGAGATAAATCGACCTCTGTTCAGGTTCCCACACATTCTTTCCTCCTGTAGTTTCATTTATTCATAATATTAAGTTTATAGAGATCAGCGACCTTTCTAATACCCTAAAACATAGTTAGTGTGCTAACAAAGGTAAATATAGCAGTCAATTCAGTGAATACACAGATAACTTGGCAATTGGAACATGTAGCAAAGATCTTCGAGGTAGTTTAACAATGACCCTTTAGTTAGGAATTCCCCATTCACACACCTATAATTACATTATTTTAATCTGAACGCATAATATCGGTTGGCAGGTATGTCTTGTGATATTTTCTCTGCGACACTTTAGTGCGGACTTAACTACCTATTCGTTATAATATTTATATCTAATTATATCATTCAAGAATATTTTGTTGCGAAATTCAGAAGATACAGGCGTTGTTGTCCCAGTTATTGAACTACCTATCCATTATAATATTGATATCTAATAATATCATTGTAGAGCAATATTATGTTGCGACATTCTGAAGACATAGAGGTTGTTGTGGTTATTCAGTTGTGGATTCGCATTCCATTCACTCTAAACAATCTGAATTCTCAAACAAAGTACCTGTAGATTCGAATAAATGGGATCAAGATAAATGCGCTTACATGCATGAAATATGTAAAATAGTCCATTCAGATTTAAGTAAATAGGACCCCAACTGGAGCATCAATACAGTAAAATCTACCAACGAATGAAGCATACATGATATAAATAACATTCACGTTGACATCTGGTAATTCAATACAATACAATAACTTCACATCTTAGAGCAGCTCAGTCGACTTTCCTTTGTGTCTATCCTTACATTAACTGAACAACGAATAATGGCGTTCTATTTTTAACAAAGGAAAACTGAACCCTCTTCAAGTGTCGTTCTGTCACTTGGAACGAATAGACTGAGCTATCCCAACCTTTAAAGAGTACTCTAAGATATTATGGAGTCATCTAAGGAACGCTAACCTTTTTATCGTGATCATCTAGTGGCGGAAGGATAGGACGTTACGTTGGGTCGATAACTCAAGTTACACTTGAACGAGAACGAGGAAACAGTGACGGGAAGTTCAGAATGCAAGGATAATTCAAAATACAATATTTGTTTGCGGAAGGCAGGGTCCCTTACCTGACTCGAAATATGAGAGCGAGGTTATACTTTAGGACAAAAAAAAGTCAGGGATAAAAAACCTTGACCTCTCTTCAGCTCACATACATTCTTCAACCCTGTCCTTCCCTTTATTCATAAAATTAAGGTTCTAGAGATCGACAACCTTTCTAATATCCTAAAACATAATAAGTGTGCATGCAAAGGTAAATACAGCAATCAATTGAGTGAACACACAGATAATTTGGCAATAGGAACATGTAAGAAAGATCTTCGAGGTAAACAATAACCCTTTAGTCAGGAATTCCCCACTCACACGCCTACTTTCTAATTAGATTATTATAATCTAGGCGCATATCGTTATTCAGGAATGTCTTGAGACATTCTGAAGTTACAGAGGTTGTGGTGTCTTTTATTTAACTACCTATTCATTATAATATTTATATCTAATAACAGTTGTTCAGGAAGGCCTCTTAGATCACAATAAATGAAATGAAGATAAGGACGCTTACACGTATGAAATATTTTAAATGGTCAATTCAGATTAAAGCAGGTCGCCCCCTGCTGGAGCATCAATACAGTAAAATCCACCAATGGATAAAGAATACATGATACAACTCACGTTGACCTCAGGTAATTCAATACAATACAATAACTTCATACTTTAGAGCAGCTAAGTCGACTTCCCTTTGTGTCTAACCTTCACTTTTAATGGAAAATAGCGTTCTATTTCTAACAAAGGAAAACTGGACTCTCTGAAACCGGCGTTCAGTCTACAACATAGATTAAAAATCTTCTTCTTCTTCTTCTTTTTCCTTTTTTTGTCCACGGCTACGAGGCCATTCAGACAAGCTTTCAACTTGCTCCAACCGAGACTGCTGGGCAGGATAGATTAAAAATAATATATATAGTCTTGTTGATCTATGGTCTACAATGCTTACCACCAATCCCAACATAGATCAACAACATATATATTATTGTTAATCTATGGAACCCAACGGGGATATGTTTACATTTTCATACGCGCGCGCAAGTCTACGTAGCGACCATAGACTCTTACTCCTGGCATCGTCTGTAAGTAGGCATATCATTCCCTAGGTGGTTCTTCCCGCCTAATTTTCCTTTATAAAAATATGTGAATCTCTTCAAGACCTAGAGATTTGAAATTCTCAGGGGATGTTTGGAGTTATAATATATAAGTTACTCTCAAAACTGGACATAATCGGCTCAATCATTTCTGAGTTATTCAGAAATGATTTCAGAAATAATTGATAAAGTTATATTTTGAAATTTCATCTTCGAATGAAGTATCCCCCCACTGCAATTGAGAGAGAACAGTCGTTTATTCGTTATCGCATCGCGCTGAGGTTTTGATTCTTCCAGTACTCCACTGGACCGCTATCGTCCTCTAGATTAACATTGAATTTCCTAGGTTTCCGACTGTCTTTTCCGTACCTGTATGCTTAATATACCAACACATAAAAGTAGGAGAAGAAGAGGAAGAAGAAGAATATACCATATTTATAATATGTGTTGCATAGTAATTGTAAAGAAGAAGATAGTGAAGAAGAAACAATATTTATGACCATCAATTGAAATGCTATGATTACAGATCATAAACACACTGAAATTTTGTTTATCTATGATTTTAAGGTTGTAGACGTGAAATATCTCCATAAGTTCTAAATTTTTTATTTCAATTAATGAAACGGTATATATATATATATACATAAGATTAATTACCCAGTAAATAAACCGTTAATGGTTTAATATATCATATATTAAATAACAATTTTTCCCAACGTCAGGTGAACAAATCAGCAACTCTTTTCAAAACTATAGTTTTCATATTTCAAATATATTTCCACTTATTTGAAAATATTTGTGAGATTTAAAAATAAGATTTGAAATATTTTCAGGAACATCGCTACTCTCGAAAACAATATTTCCTTAAACAATTTCGTACTAAATTATGGAAACATCAAAGGAAACTCCAAGAAATAAGGAAAAAATGGCAGGATTAAGTGAAATCTCTAAATTGAATGAATGTGAGAGTGCTTCTGAAAAGAAACGAAAGTTGGACGTTGCAGCTTCTGAAATTAATTCAATCGATACAGAAGATGAACCAAAACCAAAATGTTTGAAAACCGTTTCTTTGTAAGTAAATTATAATATGTTAAATGAGAACATAATTTATTCTAATAGAAAAAATACTTTAATCCACTGTTATTTTGTATTGTGTGGTTCGGTATTCAAAACAGTTCCATTTATGTATTTCTAGTATTATTAATGATATTAAACATGAGTGAAATTAGGGGAACACAAATAAAAAGTGATAATTTGGAGATTATTTTTGATAAAAATGATAATATTTATTGGGTTATAAAGTCTTGTATGTCTGCCCATGCTCTGAATGAATCATTCAAATTGACTGCTTGGACAAAAGTGCTAATTTCAACTCCTTGACATTTCTAGAAGTATAGAATCATGCCTTAGACAGATGACTAGCTGGCCTAAATGACCTCGAATCAATTTCATATAACCATCCCACAGTTGGTTCATAACAAGTACATTACATACTTCTTCAAGAGGTTTTGGGTTTTTCACACTGAAAAATTGGTCATGTTCAGTTTTATGCAATTGGGAGCTAAATCTAGTTTGGAAATGATGCCCCTAAGTTTCTACTAATTGAACGGTAGGTTAAACATTGTTATAGCTTGTCTAAATCATTCTTTTTGTATACAATACAATGTTAATTTTCCTAGCAAACAGAATAAGTTCTACTTATGTGACAGATTTTGGTTTTTAATAAATGTTAAAGAATATCAAAAAAATGAATGTTGCCTTTCAGGAGTGTAATTATTCAAAAATTGGACTGATTGCTGAATTATCATATGCAAGTTTTTAATAAATGCAATTCTTATTAGTGTTCCGCTAATTGTTCTGATGTTTGTAGTATTTCAGTTGAATCTTATACTTAGAAAAAAATTATTGAAAATAATAGTGGAACTGAGGCTTGCGCGCTGTCAAGTAAATATATCCAGTTTTGCCTTATTTCTTCTCCTTCTTTTTTGAACTTTGTTTTAATCTAATGGAATTTTATTGATGTCAATAGATACTAATATTGAAATTTCTTTTTTCAGAGAAAATTTGGAAACTCCACTTACTGGGAAAATTGAACCTTCTGGTAAAGCGAAATTATCAAATGAAGACAATCTTATACTCGGAAAAATAGAACACCTAATGAAAATGAGACATCCTAATTTTTTTTTACGGCAGATGGGCTACAATGCTTCTCTGAAAACTGAAAGTGAAAATAGAATACCTCTATTCTTGTCTGATGTACAACATTTGATCCTTTACTCACAAATGGGTGTACACGTCCCCTATTCTCCAGCAAGATGGTGTTGTTTGGATAAACATGAGAAACTATTAAACACCAATATTTTGGTCGTTGAAAACTTATCTATGAACCATTTTACTACATATGAGAGTAGTTTTCAGTTTCTATCTTCTCAATTTCAACATAAGTTAGAAGTTCTATACACGAAGGACTTTATAAAAGAAATATCCACAGTTCCGATTACAGGTAAGTGATGCTATATATCTATATGCATATTTAGTACTACTTAATTATTAACAATATTTCATAATTTACGTTCCCAAATTTTTAATATCCATGAAAATGTTTTTAAGATGAGGGACATGCATTGCATTCAGCCATTTCATTTGTAGTCCAATGAAATCATTAGTGGTTTGAAAATATCTTCATAATTATTAAAAAGTCGTGAATGATTTTTAGAAGTATAATAGAATCCTGATGTAACGACCCCTCAAGAGACTGACGACAATTTGTCGTACTAACTGGACGACGCTCAAAACAATGGGATAATTTGTTTTTTATCTTTCTATAATATTGAAGCAGTAAGACTCATGTCAACTGATCTTAGAAGAAGAAAGGAAATAGTCAAAAATTCTTTTTTGTATGTCGAAAGACCGATCTAACTAAAAATTGCATTTTTATTCCTGTATAATTTTCCATTTATTTCCTCTGAACGAGAAAAAATTTCAGATTTCTCAATTTTGCCCGATTCTTGGAGGTCACAAGCAATCAAACAGGCCCTTTCTCTATTAATGTCGTATTGGTTCATTTGACCTACCAGCTCATGTAAACTGTCTGAAAAAATTTTATCAATGGATTATATTGATCAATCGACTGCACTAGTTATGTATTAATATTACTACTATTCTCATACATTAATAATATAGTCAGAATAATTTCTATTTGAATGAAAGAAATATTAAAAGGTAAATTATTTGTTTAACTATATAAGATAAGAAACCTAATTGGCGCTTCCGTCGCTGAAAATAATATCAGTTTTATATAATTATACTGTTATTGATTATTTTTTAGACTTATTTATAATAGAGGTTAGAGCTCTGCTTGAATTTTGTTTTTTTTTTTCCAGTTACACAAGTGAGAAAATTCATCAATGAATATGGTTCATTAGAATCCGCAGTGGTGAAAAGTGAAGATTTATTTGACACAATGAAAGATTCTTTTCCCATTGAAGATGTGCCATCAACTTCAAAAAACTGTAATAAAAACCTTCCCCCATCAGATGAGTTTCCTAGAACGCAGTTGCTCTTATCTGGTTGGGAACTTGTAGGTGAAAACTTTCCTTTACCTATTAAAGGTAAAACAATTAGATTATTACTGAAATTATCGTTATATTATCATTGTATCAATGATACTCTTCTTGAAATTTATAAAATTGAAAAAATTTATTTTCCGCCAATTTATAATATTAATGAATTAACAATACAGATAATAGCTGGATTAATTCTACAGAACCTCTACAGATTTTAATTTAAATGAATCTCTTGAAAACATTCAGAAGATAAAAATAAAATAATCAATAAAAAATATACCATCAATTCTGGAGAATTAATCCAGCTAGTAACTGTAATATTCAAAAAACTTTTCATAGTAAATTTTTAATATTTATTATTTGAATAAACATAAGTTTCGTCATATCAAGACTTCATCAGGAGAGTATTCCAACTGGGTATACAATACAAAAATATGTTCAGTTTAATGTTTATTAAACTCTGTCCACAAAAATAAAGGGCTGAACGAATAGTTCACAATTATTATTGAATTCCGAAAGGTTATTAAAAAATGTTAAGTAGGGGAATCTTAAATGGATATAACTTGGTTATATCAGTATTTAAACCTAAGTAGTTTATTTAGGCCGCATATGTACACTCAAAATTTCAATTCTTTTAGTTAGAAAGCTAGCTTCTTTACCTCCAGTCAGCTGACTTCTCACAAAATTTGGCATTAACCTTTGTGTCCTTTTTTGACATCTAAATGCAGGAGTGTTGCTATGGTTCCGGTAGTGCTCAATACAGCACAGCTCACACTTTTTTTTTTATTAGGAGTACAAATAAGTTTCCGCCGTTTTTTAACACAAATTAAATATTTATTATAGAAGAACGGTGTGAGACTGCTTGCTGAGTGACTTCTAATGTTAGAGCAAGTTCTTTTTGTGTTTGAGATGAATCTTCCTCCAATTCTGCATCCTTGTAAATTTTTGGCACTGCGATCTTTGTCTTCTACGTCGAAATCACAGTTTTTAAACTTTTGAAACCACTCTCGACACGTTCTCCCACTCAAAGCATCCTCACCATATGCTTCTACGAGCAATTGATGCGCCTCAGCAGCAGATTTCTTTAAATTAAAGAAGTAAACTATATTTCCCGCAAATGACGCTTACTTGGCTCAATTTTTGACATTTTCAACTTATAAAAATTATATTTCATCAATATAAAATCAATGATATTAATAGGTTATGTTGTTCTTGAATGTCCAAACTATTTTTTAAGCCGGTTATCATCTGCGAAAGCTAACCGAAACTCCGTGCCGCGCCATCTACAATAAAACGGCGGAAACTTATTTGTACTCCTAATAATTATAGGATCCTGACGAAATTTTTGCACGAAGATGTGTGTCATTAATCTTTTTCTAATTTGAGATCAATCAGATATGTAGTTTCAAAAATATTGAACAAAACATGTGCATCATTATTCTTCTTCTACATAACAAATTACAGATTGATCGGATCTATAGTTTCACTGAACTGATTTTGCTTTTAAGAAACTTAATTGAGATATTCAGGCCTCAAACCTAACCTGAAAGCTCTATAAATCTCTAGCTCTTTCTGTTGACCTCAGATTCCTCATCAGCCGAGTCGAACCTAGTCGTTTGAGACCATCCTTGGCTCAGAATTCAAAAATTACAGCCGAAACGTTAGCACGCTGTTAACTGGAACAAGCGCAAAAAACATAGAATTCTGCATTCTGTCATCTGCAAGTCAAATATTATGTTTGATATTTTTCATATAAGAAAAGTTCAAAATTTTCTTGTAATGTATCTTCACAAAATAAGGCACGAGCGTTCGAGTCTTTACTTTATAACTTCAAATTTCAGATTGATAGGATTTGTAGTATATTGAGAAAAATAAGAGAAAATTTCAAATGTGAATAACTGCGAAACCATTGGACCGATTTTGCCCATTAACAATGTAACCTAGATATTTAAAAAAAAAACAATTTGTATTGAATGTCTAAGTAGACCTAAATAGATCCTCTCAATATTTTGTAATTCTATATTAATTATAAACTTTTTTTTCTGCACCAGTTTTGCATGAACGAAATCATGGGACAAATATATAGTTTTGCCACTTGTTATGAACGAAAGAAAATGTGGCATTTCTTAATTTTGTCCACTTTCGGTGATCACAGACACCAATGAGTCACGCCCTCTCGCCCTAAATTTTATGCCGGTTTATTCGATCTACCGACTCACTTGAACTACCCAAAAAAATGTTATCAACTGATTACACTAGTTGTTCAATTAAAACCTTACTTATGAAGATGCGAAAAAATTTAAGTTACAGATAAGATAAACGAAGTGAGATGGCGCTTTACCGCATTTTAGATCCATAATTCACATCAATATGTGGTATATCTAACCACATTGCCTAATTTTTCTACCCAACAGACTTTAATCGCAATTCAAAACTTGTAATTTCTCTCTAAATAAACATTCAGAGTATCAGAAAATTAATAAAATTACTTAAAATTTTAGGTTTAATGGATATTAAGTTTGCTGGCTACGTTATGACCAAAGATGAGTATCAGGAAGTAACCCCCAGGAGTCCCATGTTCGGAATAGATTGTGAAATGTGCAAGACATCAACAGGTGATTTGGAGGTCACAAAAGTATCAATAGTTGATGAAAAATTAAATGTTTTCTATGAAACATTAGTCAAACCACACAACCAAATAATAGACTACCTAACGAGGTATTCAGGTATAACGCCAAAAATGATGAAAAATGTTACCACTCGTCTCAAAGATGTTCAAGATGCACTAAGGAAAAAACTGCCAGCCGATGCCATATTGGTGGGGCATTCACTGAACAATGACATGCACGCTCTAAAAATGATGCATCCTTACATTATTGATACCAGGTTAGTGTTTACAATTGTTTTCCTCAATCCATATTGCTGAATTAAATTAACACAAGCATTTATTGAAGAATTCTTAGGCAGCGATAGAAGCAAACAAAGTTTTAAAAATATTGACATATATGCTCTAAATGAAATAAATTTTATACAACATGCTATGGCTCATGATAAAAATAAATGTTACTGTGCAAACTTCGAGGAAAATTTAAAACCCTTTAAACTTTTTTCTCAATTGAAGACAGAGATTATATCCAAATGAATTTAATGCTGTTGATATCCAGACATTCAACAAAACCAATTGGGGTGCATATTATTGTTTTGAACTGTTACACAGTAGTTCATACTACTTGTTATATTTTTTGAAGAGATCATAGTCTAATGAAGCCAGAATAAGGGGGTAATTAGAATCCTAAATCACAAATTGTTTGCATTTTGTTGAAGAAGCATTGTCTTGCAAAAACAAAACACGTTTGGATAACTTTCTACATTTGCTCTTCATAATTATTCATTATAGAGTACTCAGTAACGTTGAATAGTAATTCCCTGTTATTTTTCTACCCTTAACCAGATAATCAATCATGATTACTCTATGGCAGTCCCAAAGATCTGAAATAAAAACTCTTCTAACTAATTTTTTAACACCAACTTCTTAGACCTTGAAGAACCAGATTGTTTCTATTCTATCGATTGTTAGTTTGTTTATGGTCCGTAGAAATATACTCAAGTTTCATCCATAGTAATAACATAAAATAATATAAAAATATTAAGTGCCTCAGATATTAGTTTTACTCAACAGTCTAATAAAATCAAGTCATGAACTGCTTGGATATTTTTGGGTACGACCACAGAAAGTGGCCTTCCTACATCTGTCTTCACTACAATGGAAAATTTACTGAATTGACTGACATTTGATGTTGAATACCATCTTTTTTTACAGTGTTATATTCAACATAACTGGAGATCGAATACGAAAAACGAGTTTAAAAATTCTAGCAAAGGAATTTTTGTCTGAAAAAATTCAAGACAGCCGAAAAGGACATTGCTCCACAGAGGACAGTAGCGCAAGTTTAAAACTTGCCCAGCTCAAACTATCAAAATCCATTGCATTTGGGGATATTTTAGCAGGAAACAACAAAATCAAATTCCGATCGTATCCAGAACTAGGAAACCGCAATTATTCCACAAGCATGTTGAAGCAAGCAATTGGAAAGAAAAAATCTGCATCATTAGCAGCTTCAGAGGACGTATGTGCCAAATATAAATATTATGTGAACAAAGGTTCAGACTCCGAGCAAAATTCAAAAATAAAATTTATCTCTAAAAGTTCAAATAAAAGTGTTGTGAAAAAATTCTGTGAATCTGTACTGGAGCATCCATTGAATATTGCTCATATTAGGATACCAGAAACTAAGTTAGGCACAAATTCAATAGCTACTATGAAAACAGTGGATCATTGGATTCAAGATGTTTATAATAATACTGCAACCTCTAGTTTATGTATTGTAATATTTGGGGGTCAAAAGGATGGAGGTAATGGTTGCTGTTTTATTCAAGTGCGTAGCAACTGTTGATTGTTGAACTGTTAGAAATTGTTTTATATATTTGTAAATTGTAATGAGGAATTATGTTAATTAATTAAATTAATTATTATATATTTGAATTTTTTTATTTTGTAATATAAAATATAATACACCAGGTATTCCTATTAGCATTTGATACAGTTAAATAAATTATCATCTCAATTAAATTTCGAATCTGGTGGACACCAATATGCTGGAAATCTCATTGAAATGCGAGGACTGCTTGTAGATAAGGCAAAGTTAATGGAAACGTCTGGAAGGTCGGACGAAATGATAACCTAAGCTTCTATAATACAGGAAAATTCGACAGCTAAGTTGAAGAGTTGTGTGTAAGAGTTCTTTCCGACCTGTAGATTACTCATGACTATTATTATAAGTAATCTGTGATCAGACTTGAGCAATAGCGAATAAGAAAAATTATAAACAAATGTGAGAATGTAGTTGATCTATAAAAAAAAGTCTACATAGCAGAAAGTTAGAGAGCGGAAGAAGTCTCCACATCTACGGGAGCATGCGCAGCGTTGCCAACCGTACGGAAATTTTACTCAAAATACGGTATACGGTCAAATATTGGATGGAGTAGTTCGTTACTTTGTGATAGTTCATTTTAATGGAATGAAATAAGAAATTACTTTGTTTTCTATCACTTTTCATTATAACTGATATACAGTGACTCGAGTTTCGTAGTGTTTACTACATTTTCAAACTGAATGAACAAATTAGATCTGAACTATTATATATGCTGATGGTAGGCTTCGGCGGAGCTTCGAAGAGAGGGGATTTCCAAAGTTCTGTCTGTTCGTTTAGTAGTTTTATTATTGGCCTCTTATATTTTTCAATTTCCATGGATTCCAGGATGTCAAGTTTTTTCCCTTTCGCTTCCACGTGCAAGATAACAAGGTTGTTCAATTCTGGGAACGTGTGATCTGTATTGAAGAAATGGTTCGCAAAATTGGAATTATTCTTCCGGTTCCTAAAAGCAGATTGATGCTCTTTGTACCTTTTACGGAAAGGTCGGCCCGTTTGTCCTATATACACACTATTACACTCTTGACAACTTACCTTATAGACTCCAGAATTATTCAGTCGGTTCTCTTTGTCTTTTGGATTAAAAAAGAGATTAGAAATTTTATGGGAGGGTGTGAAAGTTGTTACTACGTTAATTTCTGACAAAATTTGAGCTATTTTTTGTGAAATTGGTCCAAAATATGTTAGTTTTATAAATTTATTGTTATTATGATCTGATTTGGAGATGGGGTAAATTTGTTTACGAATTAGTTGCTTCTGTTTTATGTTTATGATGGAATTTATAGTTTTGGTTTCGAACTGATTTTTTGTGGCTATTTGTCTGATTGTATTCAATTCCCTCTTTAACGTAATATTATCTAAAGGAATTGAAAATGCTCTATGTACCATTGATCTATAAGCAGCTAGTTTATGATTGATCGGATGGTTTGAAAAATTTGGTATTGTTGTCTCAGTGGATGTGGGTTTTCTATATGTATCAAAGGAAATTTCATTATTACTCTTAATTAAAGTTATGTCCAGAAAATTTATTTTATTATCAAATTGTGTTTCCATGGTGAATTTGACCTTATTGTGCAAACTATTAAGATATTCTTATGTTTCATTTAATTCTGAATGTGTTCCACAGAAGCAGGCCAATATATCGTCTACATACCTGTACCAAAAAGTGATATGCTTTGCGTGTGTGGATTTTAGAATATTTCTTTCAAAACAGGACAAAGATTTCAGCGAGTAATGGGCTGAGAGGTGAACCCATGGCAAGTCCATCTTTCTGTTTGAATATCTTATTAATAATCTTAGAATTTACTATTGTATTGAAAGTAATTTTCTTCCACGCAAAGTTGGAAAAGGGTTAAAATTTCGTTTTTTATCACAGGATTGATGTTATTTTTTGTTAGGATATTTCCGATTATATTCATGCATTCTATATTTGGTATATTCGGGAACATATTAACTACATCAAACGACACTAGAATACTATTAACTGGAAGGATAACATTTTTTAGTTTCTTCATTTCTTCTTCTTCATTTCATTTCTTCAATACAGATCACACGTTCCCAGAATTGAACAACCTTGTTATCTTGCACGTGGAAGCGAAAGGGAAAAAACTTGACATCCTGGAATCCATAGAAATTGAAAAATATAAGAGGCACGTACCAATAATAAAACTACTAAACGAACAGACGGAACTTTGGAAAACCCCTCTCTTCGAAGCTCTGCCGAAGCCTACAATCAGCATATATAATAGTTGAGATCTAATTTGTTCATTCAGTTTGAAAATGTAGTAAACACTACGAAACTCGAGTCACTGTTTAGCAGTTATAATAAAAAGTCGGTCATTTCAACACCTTTTTCTTTTATTAAATCTTGTCAAAACTGATTATGAAAATATTCTGATTAATGATTGATCTGGAGCGAAACTTAGAGAAGTTAAAATCGGTTAATTTAGAACGGGAAATTGAAAAAGAAAACGATAACTCTGTGTAACAAGGAGTTTCACTGGATAGGTACAAAATTCGGTAGATCGTTTAGATAATTAGTGAGAATAAAATCCTATGGAAGCGTGGAAGGGAAATTTTTTTTGGGCTGTTTTCACTATATTTTTTCGAAGTATCAATCTGCGTTTTGAAATACCTTAAAGGATAGCTGACAGGGTAAGTGATTCGGTTAATATAACGAGTGCAGTTAAAAAATATTTTATTCGTGTGGGAAAGTATTTTTTTAATTTTTATATATGTAGGTAGGTCTATCTCAGGTTACTGTAGCTCAAAAACATTGTTTCAAAGAATTCATGTAATTTTATTTTATAGTTGTCATTTTTCCATAATTTGGAATTTATCTTATCGGTTTTGTTTTCATTGAATTTTATTTGATAGTCCATTTAATCCATTAACGACAGCTCAGTGGTAGAGCATAGGGCTCGTAACCGGAAGATGGCGGGTTCGAATCCTGTTCGGATGGGAAAGAAATTTTCTAGTTAGCCGGGTATCGGCCACCATTTCACTGTTGGGTCGAAATGAACAGTGTTGTGCCCAAAGTGAGGCAAGATTGCAGTAACAAAGCCTACCCAGAACACAAATGAACTCCTAACTCGCAGAAGCTGAAAAAGCTACTGATGGATCTTCACAGAAGATCTAGGAGTATCAGGTTAATTAATTATATTGTTAACATAGTAATCCACATATTGTCGATTGCTAAAGCATTGGCTAATTCAGTACATTTACTCTTACTGTAATAATCATACTTTTTAACTTGGTTTATAAACAGTAAACCAAGAATTATATTTGTTATCGTTAAAATGTGTTCTAGTTTACTTCATTTCCTCACCTTCGTTGTGGTTTATCTTATTTGATAAAAGAAGATAGTTTTCAACATCGAAATAACTACATTTAAAGTGCTTCTTAAAGTTAAACACCGTTGCACTACATCGATTCAGTTCACGCCAACCCAATGTAATTAATCATTGCGTTCATTAATTTGCTTTTATTAGTTGTTCCAAAATTCTGGAATAATGAAGAAAATACGGCAGCAAACAAACTGTGGTACGATATATCTATAGTAATTCCAAAATTGGAGTTTGCTAGGAAATGGGGTCAACAATACATATTTAATTGAAAGGAAACAATTATATATGATTTACATTTGTTTATTCAATATTGTGACGCGTTTCGTCGATACAGTGACTTCTTCATACTATATCATACTAAATTCCCAACGATTCCTGACCACAATATTCAGTGAACAATTGTACATCATATGTACATAATTTTAAATGGATTTGCATCAATTAAAAACCGATTATCCAATCTTTACATAGTATAAAATGAAGTCGCTTCCGCTGTCTGTTCGCTCAGATCTAAAATATTCAATGGATTTTAATGCAGTTTTCAGCAATGATAGAGTGATTCAAAAAGAAGGTTTATATGTATCATACATACATATTGTAGTACAGAAAAGCCGAAAAATAAAAAGATTTGTTATGTGATGTCGTAACAAACATATTTTTTTGCGCTTAAATCGCAAACGTTACGAGATAGATCAAATTAATGTACTACAGAATTGTATATCTTAAAAAGATCGATAAAATGTCCGCGATGGAATATATTTATCTCCAAAGGATAACCCACTGTAACCATTTTTATCTTTTACATATCACAAAAAATATGTGTTATTTTCCAAGCTATTCTATACAGTATAGCTGGGGTCTCAGTTGGCTGCAGTCGGTGGGCGCGTGGTGTGCGTGTGCCTATAAATAGCGCATAGATGGTCGAGGCGGATCGCTAGTTAAATATAAAAAAAAATTGAATTTTGTTATACTAATTTATTACTAGGCACTCTCAAAGTTCAAGGTGTAACTTCAGATTAATCTGAGAGTGCCCTGTTTCTAATAAAGGATTCGAATAAATGAAATTATATTTATAATTGAGCTACTTTTTAGATCTCCTTTAATTACTTTTGGAATTTTCTAGCTGTTTATTTTTTGTGTAGTTTTATCATCATCACAAATTGAGCCACTAAACCAGATTTCGATCTGTAATACCTTGAAAAATACATATCTATTTTCTTTTATCATATTTTCATCGTAGGGCATTTATAAATTTGAAATGAAAAATTTCTCAAATCGGTGATCTACCGAAAATTCTACAGTTGTGGCATCACCACTTAAAGCTGACACCAGAGAAATTTTCCGTATAACAGCCATAGAAATGATCAGGAATTTTAAGGTTATGAGCGTGAAATTTCTTCGTAATGACAATTTTTTTTAAAGTAGCATGTGTACAAAGCATTATAATAATTTATTATGTGGATTATGTATAAATCATAGAGAAATAAAAAATTGTCTCTGGTATTAATCAAACGCGAATGGTGTAAAAATTCATATATTTAATTAGGAAGTAAAATTGAGTTATTGTGTATTTGTCAAAACAAATTTTCCAAATGTCTAAGGTGAGCTAAAGAAATTTTTTTTTCCAAAACCATGGTTTTGATGTTTCAAATATTTTTACTAATGTGGCAAATTTAAGAATAACATTTCAAATATTTAGGTATATCACTGTGCTTGACACTATTATTTCTTTAAACTATTGTGTTATAGTCTACACCTTTGTGGAATTTACTGCTAAATTATGAAAACATCATCAAAGAGAATTCAGAGAATTGAAAATAAGAAGAAAAAAATGGCAGCATTATGGGAAATCTCAAAATTGAATGAATATGATCGTGCTCTTAAAAAGAAACAAAAGTTGGATGCTGTAACTACTGAAATTACCACAATTGATACTGGGATTGAACCAAAACCTAAGCGTTTGAGAACAGATTCTTTGTAAGTAATTATGATAACATAAGCTCATGGAAAGGAACTATCTAAATATACCAGTAATTAAAACAAGACAACTTGTCTGAAGATGGGATAGTTAATTCCCGAAACTCGAGTCACAATTAAATGTGTAAAATATCAATTTATTGGTAGTAACACATAGTAAATTCTACAACTTCACTATCTAAATATACCAGGTGTAAAAGTATGAACCTAGAATTTTTTTGTGAAAATTGTTGTTTGAAAATGATGAAAATATTTTATTAAAAAAAAAAATCTATTGCTTTCAATACACACTTCCCACCTCTCCAGCAGATTATGAATGCCTTGCCACAAAAACAGTTCTTCTCTCTTACATTTTCATACGAATTGTTCAGTATGTTCAGTCATATTGCTTCAGTAAGAGCGTGTCCCTATAATGCGAATAAACGATAATCAGACAGAGCCAAGTCTGGAGATTAAGCTGCATGCGCTAGTATTTCCTAACTGAACTGATTGTTTCCCAGGCCTATTTTGCTACCTGTGATGGGGTAATATCATGAAGTAAAATGACTTTGTATTGCCTTTTTCCGTATTCTGGTAATTTTTCAAGTAATGATCAATTTGAATTGGTCATTTGATGTTGGTAGAAATCAGTATTATCGGTTTCACCAAGTTTTAGCACATCATAATAGATTATACTCTTCTGAGCCTACCAAACACAGAGCAATGTCTTTTTTTCAAAGTGATTTTGACTTGAATAAGAATAACGAAAGGATTTAAACAAAGTCATGTCACCAACATTGTTTGAAGTATATGTGCAAGAAAGCCTCAAGGAATGGAATGAAAAATGTTTAGGACAAGGAACAGAAATAGGAGAGATGAATTTTCATACAATGCTTCTTGCAGACGACCAGCTGATAATTGCAAATAATAGAGATGACTCTACTTATATAATGGAGGAATTGCTGAAGAAAATGGCAAAGTGAGGATTAAAAGTGAATATGGATAGGACTGAATATCTTTGTGTCGGAGCACCGGTAATAGACATGGAAAATTCGGGATTCATACTTCTACACCTGGTACAATGAAATAACTTACTTTTTTTGAAATAATTATACTTTTACTGTTAGATTTATACCTTTATGTTTTAAAAATCTCAAATCATGAAGGCTTCAAATTTTTGTAGAGCATTCTTTATTATTATGTTTTCGCCAAAACAATAAACAATAACTTCGTTTTAGGGATAGGCATATCGTATATTATATATGATTAAAAAGAAAACCTTACTAACAAGGTGAAAAATTCTCAATGTGAAAAATACATCCATGGCATTTGGAAATATACCAAATTTAGTTTTTCCAAAATATCACAAAAATGAAAATACTTACACAGAAAAAGTACAGAAAGGTAGATATAAAAATTTTTCTTCATCCTTTTGTAGATTGATTTCATTTATAAGTATTTCTCTCAAATATAAATGATTTTTTGGTTATTACTTTTTAAAGATGATTGATCTTATAAAAGTACCTTATTGTTATTCCCTTTTTTTCCATTTCCGAAGAAATAGCTGCTTTCACTTTTCTAACTATATAATGTGGTTTTTTGGGCATGTCGTTGTAATTTAAAAAAAGCAACATTACTTTCCGGTACACCTAATTTATTGACAAAAAGTACCCAAAATAATTTAATAAAATACAAAATATAACAATTTTTGATCACCATTTCCTTTACTTTACAGTTATGTTAAGTGCGCTTGAAAACATTGATAGCTGCCTAGAGCAAGCAAATCTTTCAGCTCATTTTGTCTGATTCACTGAAGCCTTATGTAATATCTTCAATGTTTTCTGCACAAGAAATTCCATTTGCAATGAACAATTTAAAATAGATTTATTTATGTCTATCCACTGTGAAAATCGCAAAACATATTTGAGATGAACTGACAAACCAAATGATAGATGATTCTCAAACTATGAGTGGGTATAGAGGACAGTTGTGCCAACTTAACAACAAAAATAATACAACAACTCTTTTAAGGGGTCTTTTTAAATGATCAATTGTATGAACTAAAGCCAAGAGACGTCGAACGCCGTTTTTTCAAGTGTGAACAATTGCTGCAACAGCAAAAAAGTGATTCTTGCATCGAATTGTACTGGTGTTGAAGTTTGGGTTCATTACGATAATCCGAAACGTCAGGCAACGTATGGATACCTCATCATCAACTGTTAAGCTGAATATTCGTTGCGAGAAGATCATGCTGTGTATTTGTTGGGACCAGCTAGGTTTGCTTTATTATGAGCTGTACAATCGAACGGAAGGATCACAGTGGATGACAAGTGATGCGTTTGAGCTAAGCATTGCGAGAAAAACGACCGCTGTAGGCCGACAGACAAAGTTATCGACTTTTACTTTCTTGAAATGATCTACATTTCTCTCATTATCAATAAAAAATATCCATTCTGTACAAAGCTCAGGCAAGTAAATACAATCGATTTCGCTTGACTGTAATTGTTGTATTCCAATATCATCACATCATATTTTGTTACGGTATTTTTTGAGGAACTGTTGCAAAAGACTATTCGTAAATTTAAGGGACATTGCTTTGTCGAAAAAACAAAGAATTTACTACAAAGATAACTACTAAAATTTGAGGGCTTCATGAGTTTTCACTATGGTTGGAAATATTTTGGGATATTAACTCTATACAAAAAATTCAGTTGAATTTTGAAAAAATTTTGAAATTTAAGTATAACAAAGGCATTTGAGTTATTAAGTGACTATAGCCCATCTTATTTATTTTTTAATTGCGTCAGAGAATTTTGATTGAATTTACACAGAACTTTATTCAGTGAATGCTACTACTAACGTTTCTTCTTTCAGAGAAAATTGTGAAAGTCCTCCACTTATTGGAGAAATCGGAGCTTCTGGTAGGGAACAATTATCAGACGAACAATTTCTTGAAGTCAAAAAATTATTAAGAGAACAAATTGCAAAAATGAGGCAACATCCTAATTTTCGTTTACGAGAAATTGGAGATAATGCTTCCCTGAAAACTGACAGGGAAAACAGAATACCCCTGTTTTTGTCGGATGTGCAACATTTGATTCTCTACTCACAAATTGGAGTACACGCCCCCTATTCTCCAGCAAGATGGTGTTGTTTGGAAAAATACAATAGACTTTTGAACACCAATATTTTGGTTGTTGAAAACTTATCCATGTACCATTTCAGTTCGTATGAGAGTAGTTTTCAGTTCCTGTCGTCTAAATTTCAGCATAAATTGGAAGTTTTATCTCCATTTTCCTACAGAGGAGACATTATAAAAGAAATATCCATGGTTCCGATCACAAGTAAGTAGTGTTTTTAATTTTTTTATTCGATCTATCAAGTTGGAAGATAAGTTTCTGATCTGACATATGCCACAAATACAATTTTTTGTTAGACTAACTAACCTTCACAAGATAATTGTAAACATTTCTTGAGGATTAACGTTTGTTTAAAAATTTACAGTGTACAATAATATTTTCATTTACAAAACAATGGAAAAAAAGAAGTTTTTGTGATAATAAAACATTACTTTTTGATGGGAAAAACAAATCTTTGAGGCAAAAGCTTAGTTTAATAATTGTTATCCGGGCTCTATCCAAGAAAAATCGAAAATACTATTGACTGCTTTGCTGAATTTAGACGTAATTGTAGGAACACCATGCTCTGATCGCCTGAAAGAGGTGGTCACACCAGAAAACATTAAAAAAGTCCAAAAAATCGTTTTGGTAAACCGTAAGGTGAAGATGCAGAAGATAGCTGAAACTCTGAAGATATGAAAGCAACTGTAGGCCTTATTTTCATGATTTTTTTGTATATGGGAAAACTGGTTCTGAAATGGATACTATGTTTTCTGATAGTGGACCAAAAACAATGAGTGGATTCAAAGCGCAGTTTATGTTTTGAAGTGCAAACAAATCATATACCAAATAAACAATTCCTTCTTTGGTATTGATGATTATTATTGAAACCTGATATAAAAACTGATTATCCAAGGATGATGATTTTCCAATCTTTTCATTCGAAGTGAAATTATAAAATAATTCTTCAGAACCAAGTAATATGCTAACATAAATTTCGGAATCTATATTGCCTTTTTAATTATTTTCAAATTTCATAACGGTAAGTAAGAGCTAGGATTAATTTTTTTACCATTTTTCAGGTACCCAAATGAAAAAATTCATCAGTGAATTTGGCACATTAGAATCTGCTGTGATGAGAAGTGAAGATTTATTTGACACTGTAAGAAACTTATTTCCCATCGAAGAAGATGTTTCGTCGAATTCAGAAAATAAAAAACTACCCCCCTCAGACAAGTTTCCCAGAACACAGTTGCTCCTATCTGGCTGGGAACTTGTGGAAGAAAATTTTCCTCTCCCTATTAAAGGTAAATTTAAATTTTTATTAAAATTGGGTATATATTAGCAACTTATTGATGAAGATAATTTTCTAACGTATTAATGATTTGGGGCCGTTTACTCACTGAAGGCGAAAATTTCATTCAACTTTTCAAATTTCAGGTTTAATGGAAAATAAATATGATGGTTATGTTTTAACCAAAGATAAGTATCAGGAAGTCACCCCCGTTAGTCCAATGTTCGGAGTAGATTGTGAAATGTGCAAGACGTCAACAGGTGATTTAGAGCTCACAAGAGTATCAATAGTTGATGAAAAATTAAATGTTTTCTATGAAACTTTAGTTAAACCTCATAATAAAATAGTAGACTACTTAACAAGGTATTCAGGTATAACGCCAAAGATAATGAAAAATGTTACCACTCGTCTCAAAGATGTTCAAGATGAATTAAGGAAGAAACTGCCAGCGAATGCTATTTTGGTTGGACAATCACTAAGCAATGACTTGCACGCTCTAAAAATGATGCACCCTTACATTATCGATACCAGGTTAGTGTTTTCAATGGTGTGATTGTCTAGTCTCTACTAGATGGAAATTCATCTTAAATTTAAAATATTGGATGGAGTAGTCTGTTACTTTGTGATAGTTTATTTCAAATGGAATTAGAAAATTAAGTTTTTTTCTATATTATTATTATTATTAAATAGGTACACAGTGACCCAAGTTTCATAGTGTTAAGTATATTTTTAAGCTGTCAGTTACAAGTTGCGTCTAATGGTTGATGAATATTTAGGGATATTTATTTTCTTGAGAATTTCAGAGGTCAGTTTGTTCATTTATGAAATATTTTTGCAAGATGACCGGTTTTTGCCTTAGTTTTTCAATTTAATGTATAAATCCCTAAGTTATTATCAAGCTGGTTGTTTTTCTCTTCACTGTTGAAGAATAAAGTAGAAATTTTATGAAATGGAGTAAAAGTTATTTTAATGCTGTTTTTTGAAATTATTTGAGAAAAATTTCATAAAATTTTGATAAAACGTAAAATCTATATGATGAAGTTACTGCGTATATTTTTTTTTATTGTTTCTTCAATCATTCTGATAGAATACTGGGTATCGAAGTCAGTTACAAAACTAGAGGTTGTAACATTGCGTCCTGCTTGGTAACAGATGTTGTGTGTGTCTTAAGATATTGTGGTAAAAAAAATAATGGGATAATAAACTGAACATTAATATAATTCAAAATTTTTGCAGGTTTATTTAAATATAACAATTGCTCCACTACACTGTAGTTTTTTCAGATAGTACATTTTTGAATTGTTTGTCAGCTTGTTATTTAATATGACTTTCCATCAAATAAATTCAATCCAATAGAATAATACGTTAAGCCTTTCAACATAACTAAGTTAAAATAAACATCATTGAATCTTATGTTTGATGTTAAATATTATTTTGTTTCACAGTATCATATTCAACATAACTGGAGATCGAACACGAAAAACGAGGTTGCAAACTCTAGCAAGGGAATTTTTGTCTGAAAAAATTCAAGAGAGTCTGAAAGGACATTGCTCGACAGAGGACAGTAGCGCAAGTTTGAAACTTGCCCAGCTTAAATTAACGAAATCCATTACATTTGGGGATGCTGTATTAGGAAGCATAGAAAACGAGTTTAGGTGCTATCCTGAACTAGGCAACCGCAATTACGCCACAAATATGTTGAAGCAAGTAACTCGTATGGAAAAATCTGCATCTTTAACAGCTTCAGAGGATGTGTGTGCCAAATATAAATATTATGTGGACAAAGGTTCGGACACTAAGCAAGATTCTAAAATAAAATTTTTCTCCGAAAGTTCAAATAAGGATGTTGTGAAAAAATTCTGTGGATCTCTACTTCAACAGTCGTTGAATATCGCTCATATTAGGATACCAGAAGCTCAATTAAGTTCAAATTCAATACAGACTATGAAAACAGTAGATCAGTGGATTCAGGATGTTTATAATCACACAGCAGCACCTGGTTTATGTATTGTGATATTCGGAGGTCAAAAAGAAGGAGGTAATGCTTGTTGTTTCATTCAAGTGCGTGGTAACTGTTGAGTGTTTAACTGTTAAAACTTGTATGATATATAAATTGTAATGAATTATGTTACATGATTAAATTAATTTTTGTATATTATTCGAATTTTCATTATGTTGTAATATTATAATACCAAGTGCTCATATCAGCATTTTATATTGTTTAATTATTAAACATCCCAATTTATTTTTACTTGTCCCAAAATAGTGTATGGATGATTTGATGTTTCATTTATATATGTAAAATTGAGGCATTATTGGAGATGAAAATCCAACATTTTCGACTGTTTGTCAAGCAGAAATGTATTTTGATGTAATATAACAAAAAATTTATGGAATTTAAATAAAAATATCGAAAAAGAGTATTGAATTAAAAAAAAAATTGACAAAACTTTAATTTCAGTTTATATAAAATTTTTGTTTCCCAAATAGCGGACATAATAATGAGAAGGTATACTACGAAACATTAATGTCCTAGGTTATTTGGCTGAGTAAGTATATTTTTGAGTTCTTATTATGTGATGGTAAATGTTTATATATCTTTGAATGGATATGTATGTATTTCTTAAGATATAGTGTAATAATTTATAAATCATCTAGTAAAGTTCATTAGAATATTTCTAATTTTCAATTAATTTTAGAATCTATCTTTAGAAAATTTAAGAGAACCTGTAGATTTATAATTCACAATTATTTACTCATTGAAATTTATATTAAATTTGTCTATTTTTGTTCTCTTGATAACTGAATTCTACCGAAATTTCGGAAATGATTTGGTTAACAAGTTGTTCAGAATTTACAGGAAGAACTCATCCTTTTCTTTCTTCCTTTAAATTCGCTGATATTATGTGTGGTTTTCTGATTTTATATGAAACAATCTATGTGTCTGTGTTATCCGATTGAATTTTCAATCTCTCATAAACAAAATTATTCTGAAATAAATATACCTCATTTCCAAAAGAGAAAAGAATTGCAAAACTAACACGTCTTGGACCAATTTCACAAAAAAAAACTCAAATAATTTCAAAAACTAACATGAAAATACCTTCATATAAAATTTTCAACCCTTTTTTAATGCTAAATACAAAAACAACCTGCGCTTATAAGTTGTCATGATTGCTATTATTATGAAGGACAAACCGGGAGCAATTTCAAAAGAAAGTTCAAAGAATATCAAGCATCATTTCATAAATGATGCTTTATATTCATTGAAAAAATTTTTAGGTTCTTAAAGTAACAAATTTTTCGAAATAAATCGATGTCTTCCCATAAATGGATAATCTTAAATACTACATCTGGAAGCAAAACACAAAAAACAAGACATCCTAGAATTGGTAGAGGTCTTCAAGAACGAGCAAAAGGATCTTTGATATTCCCACTTCTAAAAGTTTTCCACAAGCCGAAACCTTTCACAATTACATAAAACTTTTGAAATACAATTTAGAATTAATTTTGAAAATGTCGTAAAAACTACCAAACTCGAGTAACTGTATCTTCAGTAATAAAAAGTGATACGAAGTAATTTCTTATTTATTTTATTTTTATTAATCAGCATACAATCTTGATGGAATACTTCAAGGTGATCAACTTTTAATTTTTCTAATGGTGCATATATTAATGAATAAATTAAAATTCACTCCAAGGAGCAATAAAATCAGCATTAAAGTTTCAAGTTTAATTTATTTCCTTTATCTTTAAGTTCCATTAAATGAAAATAGCAACTCTTCAAAGAACTGAACTAGCAACTAAAATTGCAGCTGTGATGAAGGTAAGTCTACACTTATCACAAAAAAGTATGAAGCTTAACTACCTGAAATCCATTGAAATTTTTAAATTAGTTCATAAGAAAAATAGTCTAGGAATACTGAATAGTCATACTGACCTATGAAAATGAACCTCCAAATAATACTTTAACCAGCATAATCAATATGGCGATATTTTATCACTTGTGTTCTCATTATTCTTTTGTATCTGACAGTACCTTTTGTTAAGTTTTCATTTGTCTGAAGATTCAACAAAATTGCAAATTCATAAAGACAAATGTGAATCTTCAATTAAAAAATGTAAATTGATAACTCTGCTAATAAAATTCCAAAAGCTGTTTTTAATTATGATCAACTACCAAATTGTAGCGGTTGAAACAGCTGAATGTGTTAAAATAAAACTGTTAAGAACACTGCTTTTAACAAATAGATTGAGGTTATGAAAAATGGATTGATCTACGTTCACACAACGCACTGAAATGAATATTCTCTGTAAAAATTTCAAAAATCCAGTTGTAAAGTTTTTGATCTTAATCAAGCCGCCTTTTCGCTCTGCTGAAGCGGAACTGATTAATAAATTTTAAGTTGGTGATTATGTGATAACTTGTGCTCGTCTAGTCAGGTATGTGAAAAATAACGTCGCTGTAAGTAAAAATTGGGTATTGTTGCAGTGAATGGATTGCATTGCATTGTGTTACCAAACAATGTTATCCGAATTAAAAAATATTAGAAGACATTACTTTAATTTACAGAAAAATGTTTATAATACAACAATTGTTTCAGCACAATGTGGCTTCTTCAGGTATTTACATTCTACTGACTGATGGTGTTCAGTGTAACCGAGTTTAAATATATTGTTAAGTATGTCTCCTATATATTTTTTAATTAAAATGGGTTTCTACCAAGTGAAGACCGAATCAATTCAATTGATTTTTATCGGTCTGGCATTGAATATTTGCACACTAGATGGCAAAAGGTTATCGATAAAGAAAGTGATTATATTATTGACTAAAAAAAAAATCTGATTAATGATTTATTCGTTTGAACTTAATTTACGAAAGCGACATTACTTTCTGGTCCCCCTAATACATTATCTCCAGGTATATGATCAGAAGCCTGAAAATAACATGTATATTGTATAAGATCAAGTATGAGACAAAGTGTCACCTCTATGCTCTTTAAACCACAGGAAATTTTAAAGTAGGCATGATCTAAACTCTAATATATTAAAAGCATGGTTAGCATTTTAATTTTGATGAATATAAAAACAGCATTATTCTGAAGGAATGTTGTTGAGAATTCCATGTCTACTTTTTTTCAAGACATTTTCATACAATTTTTTTAAACTTGAATTATGTAGGTTTTACAGAATAATTATGTTTTCAATCTTAAAATTAACTGAATAGATTATTCAAACATTCCAAGAGAAAGAGATCGTTGACTGAGGTAGAATAAGAAAAATTAATTTTTCATTATATTTATTAGTTGAATTGGTATATTATCCCTTATAATAACATTATCTTTACATAACTATACCTAGAATAGGTGGAAAAGTGTTATTTCTTCTTTCTTCATTTCAATCTAGATCTATACAAAATATAAGTTAATACCTAAGATTTGATCGCTGGTGTAGTTCCTCAAGTTCAGAATTTAAACCCACAAACTCACCAATTCACATTAATATCTCTAAAAAGTCATCATAACTAATTGAAAAATTTCTATTGGAACAAATTTGTCTTTTATAATCTACAATCTATATAAAGCCTTAAATATAATAAATAACCTAATATGCTTCACCTTCCTCATATTCGTCATCATACTGACGGCTTCCGTTAGTATTGTCAGGATGATATTTTTCTTCGTCTTCTTCATACTTAACTTGTACTTGCTCATCAAATGTAGGATATTCTGGATAATCTGAAAGGATTACAAAAATGAAGGTAATAAACTAAAAGAAACTTCGAACTAAGTGAAATATTCAATAGAGGACTGTAAGAAGTCTATACTGCTGCTTAAACTAAGCTAAGCGAATAACAGCCCTGTGGACTTCTATGTTACTTTAGCTATTCAAATAGACCTGTATCAAAAACTATGAAATAGGTTCATCAGAGGAATAGCATATTAATTTTTACACTGTCTCCAGCAATAAATATTCACTACGAACTGTCCAAATGAGTAATGTTCATGATGTAAATTATAGAATCCTGTTAAAAAATGGTAAAAAGCACCATCAGTCAGGAGCTTTTGTGCACTTGTTCATATCACCCCACGACTTTAGATCGATCAGACAGACTTTTAGTTTGGAAAATATCAATGAAAATAAGAGAAAATTTCAAATGTGAATAACTGCGAAACAACTGAACCAATCAAAAACTAACTTGGTTAAGATAATTGAACCCAAAACTTCCTAGAAAGTTTAAAGGCTCTAGTTCTTTCCGTTCGAAAATGAGCGTGTTTATGGATGTCCGACAGAATCACGTTTAACCTCAAATTCTTCACCAGTGAGTCCAATGTATTTGTTTAAGACCATTTTTGGCTCAAAATTCGAAAACATGATAGCACGCTGTTCCTTGAACAAGCGCTTAAAAAGACATGTTAAATATTGTTCTCTTTTCACCATAACTCAGTAGGGTATTGACTTCACTGACAAAAATGGTGAAAAACACCGACGTGAAGTCAGGAGATGCTTTTAGGAGCTTGTTAATTTTTATCGTTATTTTACATCTAAATGCTGAATTTAAACTCTATCATGTTGCTATGGTATTTTGCAGAAACATGCGCGTCATTATTCTTTTTCTAAATACCAAATTTCAGATCGATCAAATCTGTAGTTCCAAAAATACTGGAAACAAAAGAAAAAGGTCAAATGTGCATAAGCAACTGGGGAGTCATCTAGCCTTTTGACCCATTAACGTACCACCAACATACATTCAAGTCCTAAACCTACCCTGAAAAGTTATTTTTGTTAGAAAGTTAGAGTATTTGAGAATGAACTGGCCGGACAGAATTACTTTTGACCTATTCCATCAGTGAGTTAAAGTCGTTTGAGACCATTTAATTTTTGATTCTCTCGATCTTTACTTGACGGAAATTCATCTTCAATATAAGAAAAACAAATGTTAACTTTCGCTATTTTATTGATTTACACGACAATTGTTTCGTCATACCATGACTTCATCAGGTGAGTATATAAAACTGTTTAAATACTCAACTGATGAAGTCATGGTATGACGAAACAATTGTCGTGTAAATCAATAAAATAGTGGAAGTTAACATTTGTTTTTCTTATATTGAGACCATTTAAGATCAAAATTTAAAAAATTACAAACATTTCGGCAAAAGGATAGCATGCTGTTCCCTACAACACGCACACAAAAAGAATAAGAAATTTTCAGATGGTCTCCAATCGCTTATTAAAAGTATATACCTCAATAGAAAGCTAGAAAAAACACTGGACCATAAGATAAGGCGTGATCTTAAAAATATTTAAGTTGCTTTTAGTATAGCATCACTACTAAGTATAAAACTGAAATATTAACTCACCATCAATTGGTTCTTCTTTGACCTTGATTTCTCCACCGTCATCTGTTTTGATGTATTCCAACCTCTCTCCCCTTTCTCTTTCGCGTTTCTCTCTCCTCTCACGCTTCCTATCGCGATCTTTATCTCTGGATTTAGACCTTCTACGTTTCCTATCACGGTCACGTTCTCTGTCTCTTTCTTTTTCTCTAGGCCTCTCAAAGCTTTCGTCCAAATCTTCTCTAACTCTTTCCTTGCTACGCCTTCTCTTTTCTCTGTTTGAAAACAAAATTGACAATATAAAATTTCCCAATATGAGTAAAGACTATATATCCAACAGTAAAAATTAAGATTTTTTTGAGCTCAGATTAAAATTTTACTTATGAATGGAGTAACAAATATTATAACAAAAAATTATAAAAGCACTGACAGCTTCAGGAGCTTTAGTGGATTCCTACATGGTCAAATGAATTCCACTGATTTTTTATATTCAAACTGGCTTTAAGGTACAAATTAAGAAAAAAAGTTGACACTATGTTTCGCAGATGAAACCTATTTCTTGTTTAAGGTTAGTTCTAAATCCAGACAGTATGCAGCAAAATTGCTTCCAACAAGTAAACTTGAGCAAAAACTGGAATTTTTTCATCAATTAAGTAAAGAAAAACATTTGGCTGTAGTTTCATTATTTATACATGTTGTTGGTATATGTTTTGGATTTTTTAAAATCCATGTTCAGGGAATACAGTTAGCATACACTTTATACTTGGCAAACCAAATGAAGTGAGTGTTTTTCTTTACTTTGTTACATTAACATTGTTTTGCCCCCCCAGTGATTTGTGAGAAATCAACTTGAAGTTTTTATAGGAAATTTAAATAAACAATGTTATTTATCAATTAATTACGATAAGACTTAAATGGTGTCAGAAGCTAAAGCGCGCTTGCATATATAAAACTATAACTAAATGAAATTGCTGTACCTTCTAGGTGAACGAGATCTACTTCTTCTCCTCCTATCGCGAGAACGAGAACGTCTTCTTTCAAAGGAAGATATTCTCTCGCGATCTCTATCTCGCACTCCCCTCTCTTCCCTTTCTCTTTCAAGTCTATATCTTTCCCTTTCTCGTTCATTATCTTCACGACCAGAATGTTTTATATTAACATCAGGTCCTCCGCGTCTGGTTCCTCCAAGACCACCACCTAGGAAAGAAAAAAAATGAGATAAAACAAGAAACTTCCAATTAAAATTTAGCATTGGGATATATGGCAGTGAAGTATACAATGGAATGATTTTAATATTGACTCTTTGTCACATGGGGATATGATAGTGAACAAATTTCTGACTGAAAACTCGACAAAACTCATAGCGTAACAGCTGTATTTTCCTAATATGCTCCTAGACGACTTTTTTTTCTTTCCGGTATGCAAATTACCCCTTTGGGATATAAGTTTTCACTAAATAAAATTAATAAATGAGAATGGCAATGTGGTAGATTCATGACAATGCGTTTAAAAAAAGTTTTGAGAATTGGACTATCCATTTATTTGCATAAGTGAATTTTTTAGAGGTGCCTCTTTAAAGGCGATAGATTATATTGGAACAAATAAAATATATTTGGTGTTTCATTAACATATCCTTTTTTCTACTTTTAGACAGAAATAGGTCACCAATCAGTACTTACCTAATCTTCTAGGTAACCATCCTTTAACCGTCCTCGACCTTTCAACATCCACTAATACTCTACGTCCATCAATTTTCTTACCATCTGCATGCTTATAAGCCGCTGGAAAATATAATTAATCCAATTACAGAAATAATCGATAAGAAATAACGAAAATCCCATACATTGCAGCTAGTTACATATTCTTCTAAAACTCCAAATTTCAAAATATCTACAAATATAGTACTAGTTCTTCTAAATATATGGGATTTTCAGATTTGAAGCTGTCATCTACTATTAAAATTTTTGAATTTCCAAAATACGAAGTACAGCCGTACTAACGCGATTAAATAGTTCAATCACGAATTAATTTTTGTTGTGGAAAACATGTAATAATAGGTATAAATGAAATATACCTACCCAGTTACTTACGTAATTAAACATCAAAAGTGAAAAAGGCGTAACTGATTATAAAAAGCATCTTGAACTGCAGTGAGGTCTCCTTTATTACAATTACCTGGTGCGCAATTACTTACGTAGCGCATATACCCAAATTAATTCTATACTATTTTAAGAGAACTAATTTAATATTGAAAAAATTATCAATTAAAGATTTAGAAAAGATTCAAATTGTACTTATACAAGAAGTTCATAACCCCAACAGACAATGATTATATTTGTATGTAGGGTTCTTACCACACATACAAACCTATCTAGCCAGCAAAAAGCAGAAGTTTGGGGATTAACGGCACTAGTTGCCTGCAGCTCATACTGTATAAAATAGAAAAAAAATTAATTTCAGAGATTATGTCCAATGTTGAAAACAAAAAACTTTCAGGTCGCCGGCTATAGTGACTATTAATCTAATTAAAAAGACCACTTTAAAGCCCACCCTGAATAAACGCGAAATTCTTCAAGTCGATCAAACTATATTCGGTCCGTAATGTTTGTACAACAAATCATTAAAGTGGCCCCCTTGAAGATGTTTCTGAGATCATGCCCTATACTTACAATGCATGTCACGTTCATGTTCATACTCAATAAAAGCATACCCTCTTGGCTTCCCATTTATACTGTTATGTATGAGATAGATCTGAAAAAAAAAATGTTGGTATAAGTTACTTCATAAATAATATAAGTAAAAAATTTATTCAAGTTTGGGCTCCTATGAAAAGTAGAAATACAATGAATATTCGTTCATATACATTTGTGTTTGTTTGAAAAAAATTATTTCACAAGTTATATATTATTATTATATTGTAATTCTCCCAAATACCAGGCGTAGAAATATGAAACCGGAATTTGTTGTAGAAATTATAAAATGTTGTTTGAAAATGATAAAAAATATTTTATTCAAAATAATTTCCGTTGCTATCTATACATTTTTCACATTTATCCGGCAGTTTGAATGCTACGGTAAAAAAAAACAGTTCTTTTGAAGCGAACCAGTTATCGAGCCATTTTCATACGAATTGAAGTGTTATTCAGCGAGAGCATGTCCCAGTGCTGTGAATAAATTATAATAGGACGAAGCCAAGTCTGGAGAATAAGCCGAATGCACTTGTATTTCCCAACTGAATGCCTCGATCATCTCCCTGACCCGTTATGCTGTGTGATCAGGCATTATCATGGAGCAAAATTACTGTGTTGTCTTTTTCCATGTTCTGTGCATTTTCCATGTAATGCTCAATTTAAGTCGATCATTTGCTATTGGTACTGATGAGTGTTAGTGGTTTCACAAAGGTTTAGCAGTTCATAATTAAACCCTTCTGATCCCCCCAAACACAGAGCATTGTCTTTTTTCCAAAGCAATTTGGATGGTAGCGATGGTTCGCCTGGAATCAACTATTATTTACCATGCTTAGGAATCTCAAAATATATTTTTACTCATAAGTATTATTTTTCGTGAACAACACAGGATGACCAAATAGACTTGGCACTCATCTTTTGATTTTTAAGATTTCACATCCCATTGATAATATCTTATAAAGCCACGGACTAATGTCTATGTACTTTTTAAAAGTGTAAGTTAAGTATATATTTTCATATCCATTTTATGTATCTGAATATAATTGATTATTAAAGATAATGCATGTGGCAAAAACACTGATAATTAAAATTATATAATAGAGAAATCTGTGACAATTAGTTTTACTTTGTTATTGATACTTGCACTAAAGTGTTTGGATTAACGTTCGTGCAAATCCGGGAATTAACCAGGAAATAATTGGTGATAACAGTATTTTCATATATTCCCAAAAAAAAAATTATATTTTTAATTTACAATCATGGAATATATATTAGGTAAAATGTTGCTCTGCCTTGCAATCATGAATACAATATGAAATATTCACGAAGAATATGCAGAGTTTTTAATTTTCCTGTGTTTACATACGAAAATATACTCATAAGTATCATTTTTCGTGAACAACACAGGATGACCCAATAGACTTGGCACTCATCTTTTGATTTTCAAGATTTCACATACCATTGTTAATATCTTACAAAGCCACGGACTAATGTCGATGTAGTTTTTAAAAGTGTAAGTTAAGTATATATTTTCATATCCATTTTATGTATCTGAATATAATTGATTATTAAAGATAATGCATGTGGCAAAAACACTGATAATTAAAATTATATAATAGAGAATTCTGTGACAATTAGTTTTACTTTGTTATCGATACTTGCACTAAAGTGTTTGGATTAACGTTCGTACAAATCTGGGAATTATACAAGAAATAATTGGTGATAACAGTATTTTCATATATTCCCAAAAAAAAAAATTATATTTTTAATTTACAATCATGGAATATATATTAGGTAAAATTGTTGCTCTGCCTTGCAATCATGAATACAATATGAAATATTCACGAAGAATATGCAGAGTTTTTAATTTTCCTGAGTTTACATACGAAAAAATATTCATAAGTATTATTTTTTCGTGAACAACACAGGATGACCAAGTAGATTTGGCACTTCTCTTTTTGTTTAAAAGATTTCACATCCCATTGCTAATAATATCTTGGAAAGCCACAGAATAATGTCTATGTAGTATTTAAAAGTGTAAGTTAATCCTCAGTATATATTTTCAGATCCATGTTATGTATCTGAATATAATTGATTATTAAAGACAATGCATGTAGCAAAAAAAGTGATAATTCAAATAATATAATAGAGAATTCTGTGACAATTACTTTCACTTTGTTATCGATACTTGCACTAAAGTGTTTGGATTAACGTTCGTACAAATCTGGGAATTATACAAGAAATAATTGGTGATAACAGTATTTTCATATATTCCCAAAAAAAAAAAATTATATTTTTAATTTACAATCATGGAATATATATTAGGTAAAATTGTTGCTCTGCCTTGCAATCATGAATACAATATGAAATATTCACGAAGAATATGCAGAGTTTTTAATTTTCCTGAGTTTACATACGAAAAAATACTCATAAGTATTATTTTTCGTGAACAACACAGGATGACCAAGTAGATTTGGCACTTTTGATTTAAAAGATTTCACATCCCATTGCTAATAATATCTTGCAAAGCCACGGAATAATGTAGTTTTTAAAAGTGTAAGTTAATCTTCAGTATATATTTTCAGATCCATATTATGTATCTTAATATAATTGATAGAAGACACTAGATATGCAAACAACACTGATAATTAGACTTACATTAAGGAGAATTCTGTGACAATTCATTTTACTTTCCTACCAATACTCGCACTAATTTGTTTTGATAAACCTTAATACACATCCGTGAATTATACAAAAAATAATTTGTGACATTATTTTCATATATATTCCAAAAAAAAATATATATATATTTTTAATTTAAAATCATATATTAAGTAAAATTGTTGCAATCATCAATACAATACGAAATATTCACGAAGAACATGCAGAGTTTTTAATTTTCCTGAGTTTACATATGAAAAAATACTTATAAGTATTATTTTTCGTGAACAACACAGGATGACCAAGTATGTTTGGCATTCATTTTTTGATTTATAAGATGTGTTTCGATTACCTTTAATAGAAATCTGAGAATTATACAAGAAATAACACAACAATATTTTCATATATAAAATTCCCAAAAAACATATTTAATTCCTACTTTTTAGTTACGCTAGATATTAAGAAAAATAGTTGCGCTGTTTTGCAATCGAGAATACAATTAAAAGAAGATTCACGAAGAATATACAGAGTTAATAATTTCCCGAGTTTACATATGAAAAAATGTGTAAGATTTCATAACACTTTGTGAATAATATCTTGCAAATACTCAGAAAAAAATTGATATATATATATATATATATAATTTTTTTTCGTATCATTTATTTAAAAAAAAACTCAATTAAACTGATTTTCTCTGTGATCAGATTAACTCTATAATAATTGTTTCTGTCTCAGGATATATTTAAACTTTTTTGACCTTTTTTACAAAAATTTTTTGCATTCCATTTCTTATTTTTCTAGTCTTCCTTTTTTGTTTGAAGGTTTTGTCCACATTGAGGAATATTGTTTACTAAAAATTTAGGCAATGGAAGTTTGAAATCAAAATAATCAGAATACTTAGCCATTAATATTTAAACCCTCCGAAATATGTTGATGTATCTGAAATTTAATTGATGATTGAAGATACTGAATGTAGCAATAAAGAAAATCAGACTCACATAAGATAGAATTAGGTAATTTAATAAATATTTATGTATTGAATTGTATCAGTCCTTACTTGGTGAAAATCCATATTAAATAATTTGAAATAAGGTTATTCTGATTTTCACAAATTTTTATTGTTAAACTCACAACAATTGTTTCACTATCACAGTAGCATCATCAAGCAAAATCACATTTTGAGTTATTCAAATGTGATCTTGCCTGATGATGCTACTGTGATAGCGAAACAATTGTTGTGAGTTTAACAATAAAAATTTGTGAAAATCAGAATAACCTTATTTCAAATTATTAAATATTTATGTGACTGTTTCACTTTCTACTGGATTAATCTCAATGCAAATCTAGGAATATATTTCCAAATTCCCACCGAAGCAGTTGCATTCTTCCTGTACTGTATGAAATATACATGAAGAATATACAAACTTCGTAATTTTCCTGAGTATACGTACAAAGAAATTCCCAACACAGAAATCTAAATGTACATAAGTTTTTAATCTAATAGATTTCTGTGACATTTGCTTCACTCTCTTCCCATAGATACTTGTGCAAGGCAACTTGATTAGTTTTAATGATATTCATGAAAACAATGGCCACAGATTTAAAAATTTTTTGAATTAATGGATTCTCTAGACTCTATTAATTTTTGATATACTCATTTCAAGAGCACAGGTTTGGATTTCTTCCAATGAAATGTTCCTTTAAATCAATGTTGTATAACATGGTGTGTAGAGGAGGATGAACCATGTTGGATGCATTCTATAAAACACAAATTTTTAAAAACTCTTACCAAAGCCTTCATTCATTATTACAGCTTCAGAAATTCAATTGAAGCCCCATCTTGTTAGGAATGAAATGCTTCATGAAGGAAGATCATTAATAATTGGTATATTAAATATCTTTAAATAATAAAGTTGAGTGAAAAAAAAGGAAGCCGTAAATTCACCGCGATACAGATTTTGGACTTATTGAACTCAGGTTGATAAAATCAATATGACAAAACAGTGCTGCCACTATTCATCAACTTTATCAATGAATAATGATGAATGAAGAAGTAATGTTTTTGTTATTACTCATCATAAAAATTTTCCACGTGCATCAGTCATGTTTGTTTAATGTTTTGCTGCAAATATTTTAATGTGTGTAACTGAAAATTTACATGGATTTGAATTGTTTAAAATACTGATTAGATGTAGATATTGGTGCTGCAGAAGTGGTCTTACAGTCTCTGAACTGATTGCTAACACCATTAGTTTCATACTTTCACACCTGGTAGATCTTCGCGTTGTTATCATACACTTAAATACCCAATTTCATTTCGATCAGATCAGTAGTTTTGGAACTATTGGAAAAATTAAATGTAAATAACAGCACAACCATTGGACTGATTTTGCCAACAAACTTAACCGAGATATTCAGTTCTTCAAGTTTCTAGCTAGTTAAGAATGTTTACAGACGGACAGAATAACATTTAATCTCGGATTCTTCACGAGTTAGTCCAATTTAATCATTCAAGACAATTTTTCAGCTGAAAATTATAAATTACAGAATGGGCAGAATAATAGCATGTTGTTGCCTAGAACAAGTGCGCATTTTTTTATATATATATATATATATATATATATATATATATATATATATATATATATATATATATATATGTACTATAATTATAATGTATTAATACAACTGATTTTTGAGAAATTTTACATATCATGTATTACATTGCAAATGAGTAATAAAAAAAGTTATATATATATATATATATATATATATATATATATATATATATATATAAATTGTTACTCTGTCTTGCAATCATGAATACAATATGAAATATTCATGAAGAATATGGAGAGTTCATAATTTTCCTGAGTTTACATACGAAAAAATAATTTAAAGTGTATTTTTCGTGAACAACACAGGACCAATACAGTAAGACCAAGTAATGCCCAAAAGTTCAAAAATGAAAATTTTCTGAGCAACAAATGAAAAGCCCTCCTCAAATAATAATCTGAAATCTCCCAAATTATTACTTACCTCAATTTCTTGGTTATTTCGGTCTCTACTTGACGGAAATTCATTGTATATGATTTAGAGTAAAACACTTTATTTCAGCTAATATTTATTGGAATGAAATAAGGAATTACTTTGTTTTCTATCACTTTTTATTATAACTGATATACAGTGACTCGAGTTTCGTAGTGTTTACTACATTTTCAAACTGAACGAACAAATTAGATCTCAACTATTATATATGGGGATTGTAGGCTTCGGCAGAGCTTCGAAAAGAGGGGTTTTCCAAAGTTCCGTCTGTTCGTTAAGTAGTTTTATTATTGGTACGTGCTTTTTATATTTTTCAATTTCTATGGATTCCAGGATGTCAAGTTTTTTCCCTTTCGCTTCCACGTGCAAGATAACAAGGTTGTTCAATTCTGGGAAGGTGTGATCTGTAGTGAAGAAATGGTTCGCAAAATTGGAATTATTCTTCCGGTTCCTAAAAGCAGATTCATGCTCTTTGTACCTTTTATGGAAAGGTCGGCCCGTTTGACCTATATACACACTATTACACTCTTGACAACTTAATTTATAGACTCCAGAATTATTCAGTCGGTTCTCTTTGTCTTTCGGATTAAAAAAGAGATTAGAAATTTTATGGGAGGGTGTGAAAGCTGTTACTATGTTAATTTTTGATAAAATTCGAGCTGTTTTTTGTGAAATTGGTCCAAAATATGTTAGTTTTATAAATTTATTGTTATTATGATCTGATTTGGGGATGGGGTAAATTTGTTTACGAATTAGTTGCTTCTGATTTATGTTTATGATGGAATTTATAGTTTTGGTTTTGAACTGATTTTTTGTGGCTATTTGTCTGATTGTATTCAATTCCCTCTTTAACATAATATTATCTAAAGGAATTACATAGAGCATTTTCAATTCCTTTAGATAATATTATGTTAAAGAGGGAATTGAATACAATCAGACAAATAGCCACAAAAAATCAGTTCAAAACCAAAACTATAAATTCCATCATAAACATAAAACAGAAGCAACTAATTCGTAAACAAATTTACCCCATCTCCAAATCAGATCATAATAACAATAAATTTATAAAACTAACATATTTTGGACCAATTTCACAAAAAATAGCTCGAATTTTATCAAAAATTAACATAGTAACAGCTTTCACACCCTCCCATAAAATTTCTAATCTCTTTTTTAATCCGAAAGACAAAGAGAACCGACTGAATAATTCTGGAGTCTATAAATTAAGTTGTCAAGAGTGTAATAGTGTGTATATAGGTCAAACGGGCCGACCTTTCCATAAAAGGTACAAAGAGCATGAATCTGCTTTTAGGAACCGGAAGAATAATTCCAATTTTGCGAACCATTTCTTCACTACAGATCACACCTTCCCAGAATTGAACAACCTTGTTATCTTGCACGTGGAAGCGAAAGGGAAAAAACTTGACATCCTGGAATCCATAGAAATTGAAAAATATAAAAAGCACGTACCAATAATAAAACTACTTAACGAACAGACGGAACTTTGGAAAACCCCTCTCTTCGAAGCTCTGCCGAAGCCTACAATCCCCATATATAATAGTTGAGATCTAATTTGTTCGTTCAGTTTGAAAATGTAGTAAACACTACGAAACTCGAGTCACTGTATATCAGTTATAATAAAAAGTGATAGAAAACAAAGTAATTCCTTATTTCATTCCATTAAAATGAACTATCACAAAGTAACGGACTACTCCATCCAATAATATTTATTGTTTACACAACAATTGTTTCGTCAACCATACCCACCTGAAGATGTCAAAATGTAATTGACGAAACAATTCTTGTGTAAACAATAAATATTAGAGGAAATAAAATGTTTTACTTTAACTCATATAACTTCATTAATGTTGAAAATTTTGTCATTTATTTGAACCTAAAAATTTCTGAGTAAAAATTTTCTTACCTTTTTAATTGGACCATAAACTTCAAATTCTCTTCGCAATTTAGATTCTGAAGTATCATAGTTCTAAAAATAAAAATTAATGGTTAATACAATAAACATGGAATATTAAAGGATATTATTAATGTTCTTTTAGGATCATAATCATATTAAATTATATTCCTGGAGAATATAATCAATGCGGTGTGTTATATAAAAAATACCTAACTTTTAATGAAAAAAATGCAAATTATTGGACAAATTAATTAGCAGTTATTTTACAGAATTTCACTCATACTTCAATTTTTGCATAAGTGACAATTTCATCCCAATATGACGAAAGTTATAACAGAATATACCTAATGAAGCAGCTGATAGCTTAACAGGTGGTTCAACACAATGAAAAATCTATAAGCATACATGGTTTAAACACAGTATCAATACAGAATATTGAATTATAATCAAACAGTATAATATAAAAAAATTTGAATATCAAAACAGATTTAATCTGTTAGTCTTCTACAATTTTAATTTCAAAAAAATTTTTATTGGCAAAAAACTTTTAGAATTTAATTAATGTCTACAATAAGCACTGCTTATATTTAATAGACGTATATATTCAAGACTCAATATACAATGTCAAATGGAATAAATAAACCAACCAGTATAAAAAAGGCAATTAAAATTAATAAATAAATATTTGAAGGAGGTAAAATTTTGTTTCTGATCTTACCATAGTGAAACCAATTCCTTTTCAAAAACATAAAACACAACTTAAGGATTTCTCAAAAAATATAATTTATATAATTTAGCCTTTTTCTATTTTACGGTATAATATAGTTAGATTCTGCAACAATATTTGAATACTGAAACAGTTGAGTAAGATATTAAAAATTCTTCCACAAATCTAGTATTTTAATAAGAGCCCGTGGTTTTTCCAAAGCAATGAAAACTTTATTGTTCCCTTATCTCAAAACTTAGAATCCATTTAAATATTGTATATTACCAAACTTTTGACCAGTTTTCTACGAGTATCTGAAGAAACTTCAATGTAGCGAAACGCGCATGTTCTACATACTAATGAATATAAATCAGCATGTATATGTATTATTTAATTATTATACAATGGATTTCTATCAAGTATAAGGTTGTTTGGAAAGTAATTTCGTTTTTTCCTGACAGAGGATTTAATGGTATTTTTTTGAACCCAACTTCACACTTAAGCCGATAAATGAGATGGGTTCAAAAAAATACCATAAAATAAGCCGATAAATGAGTTGTATATAACAAGGTCAAATGCAAGAGATCATGGAGCAAAAAAAAAATGAACTGGTTCAAAGCATTTCGAAAGCCAATATCCATAAAAAAAGGTGATTTACTCTGTTTGGTGGGATTTTAAAGAAATCGTTTTTTTTAGCTTTTACCAGATAAGACAAAAATTAATTCGGAAGTTTACTGTCATCAGCTGGACAAACGGAATTATGCACTTTAACAGAAAAGTGCTAGAATTAATCAACAGAAAAGGTGTAGTGTTCCACCAAGACAATGCAAGACCTCATAGAAGTTTGGTCACTCATCAAAAGCTTCTACAGCTTTAATGAGATACACTGCCACACCCACCATATTCTCCAGATCTGGAGCCTCGGGATTATTATTTGTTCCGGTCATTGCAAAATTTTTGGGACGATAAAACCTTTACTTCAAATGAAGAGGTCAAAAATCACCTGGATCATTTTTTGCCAGCAAAGACCAAATTTTTTTTGAGAAATCATGGTATTATCATTATAGGAAAATTGTCTTTCAATGAAAAAAACAAACTTACTTTCCAGAAAACCCAATGAAAGCTAACACAATTCGAAACTAGATGTGGAGAATGATTTACTTAATTTTTTTTCTTAAAATATATGAAATTGTGAAAGTTTCTAAATGTCTATACAGCTTAACTGTATCGATATTTAGTAATAAAATAACTGAATCTAATATTCTACCATTTTTTATATTATAATCCATATTGAAACAAGAAAACAAGATGTATCTCACATATCTTTGAGTATTTTCATATTTTGATGAACTTAGCAGAAATGCCAAACTTCACTTTATAATGCAAAAAATTCCATAAAATAATAGCTAACAGGTTTTCACATAATTTCAATTTTTAAGTATTAAAAATTTGAAATTAATGAAATAAGACACAATGAATTGTTGTGTAGAGGTTTAAAGAAAATTTATTAAGTTAATAAAAGTGATTGTTTTAGTAGAAAAAGTAATATGAGGATGTAACATTCTGATACCTGTCACCCGTAATTTTTAAACTAAGATGGAGCACAGATTCATGTTCAGATATTATAATCTAACAATACAGAGCCAGTAAGTTTTGCATTAATAAACTAAATTATAATTTTTGATTGTCTCGGTCTTTACTTGACGGAAATTCATCTTCAATATAAGAAAAACAAATGTTAACTTCCGCTATTTTATTGATTTACACGACGATTGTTTCGTCATATCATGACTTCACCTGATGAAGTCATGGTATGAAGAAACAATTGTCGTGTAAATCAATAAAATAGCGGAAGTTAACATTTGTTTTTCTTATATTAAATTATAATTGAGAGACATAATTCATAATCAAGAAGAAACCCAATAATATGCATTTTTACTTTACTTACTTCATAATACTTACAATTCTTGCAATAAAAAGCGTCTTGAAAGGATCAGTAGTTGCATTTGGTACATTATTTGGGTCCCAAACCGCAATTTCTTGTTCAAGTTTATAAGCAACTTGTTCAGCTCTTTCACGCCTTCGTCTCTCTAACCTCTCTTCTCTTGTCTCAACTCTGGTTGGTGGAGGAGTATCCTTAGGATCCTTACAGAAAAATGAAACAAACCTTGTGAATTAAAATGTCATAACACATATTTCATTTAAAAATTTGAGAAAAGTGGAAAATCCAAACAATTGACGAATGACGAGTTTCTTAGTGACAAAATAATAGAGATACTCATAAGTACTCACTTCAATTATGAAAATTCATAACTGAAATTTATACGGAACAAATTGAAATGCTACTCGAAGAAAAAATTGGTAAGGATTAGGATTTTGCATCGGCAATGCGGCCATGTTGGACGGACAAGCTATAATTAGAGAACACTACATTACAGTTTAGATATCAATTTAAAATACTTACCTCGAATAAATCAAGAAAGTCTCCAACACCTAAGTATCCTCGAATTTTTTTCTCATGTGGTAATTTAGCTGCTGGCGGTATATATGGTATCGGATCGCGTGGAGCGAACAAAGCTAACAAGTTTGGAGGCAAATATTGAGTCATTATTAAGGTATTGTAAGTAACGTATTCTCAATAATGATGTCGCCTAATACATTGACGATTCTTGAATATTTAAATTCTGTTTGGATATAATACAAACTCCATAATTTATGAATAACCCACTAACTGCTTGCACAATTGTTCAGTTAGCAAACTTGTGATTCTATGACTCTGATTACACATTGCATTAATAAGAGTATCTGTGACTCCAACTTTTCTTCTTGCATTGCCCTGCAATGTAGTCGGTTGATCCCCATCCAGTAGTAATGGAATAGAACGATCAGGATAACCGGGAGCGGTTGTATTTTAATTATTCTGCTCCTTATTTTAGATCTTGACAGTCTCCATATTTTTATCTATAATATTACATTTATATATTATCACAGACAAACTAATTTTGTAGTTTGTCAATGTTATCACTTTACCAAATTAGTATAGCCCATAGACATATGAAAAGGAAAATAAATCAATGTATAGCCTTATTTCTCTATGCCTACCGAAGGTGACGTAGTATTAATCACAGATTACTGAATGTAGTCTCGTTGATCTGTCGTATAAATGTTTTATTTTTGAAATAAACTTCGAAAGAAAATTATTCTGTTCTGCAAGTTCTCTTCTAATTATTTTAATTTTTTTCATTTAAAATGAAGACTACTTACACGCAGTACGTGGTCAAGAGAAATCTGGGATCACTTTGAGTATTCCCCTAAGTCTGTGACAATCAAAATAAAAATTATTTGAATAGTTTTGTTTTTATATGTTTTCATAATTGGTGTTGATTATTAATCCAGAATTCATGTCTTTTAAAATTCTAAAAAAATAATTACCTTATAATGAGACTCAGCAAAGCAACTATTACTCTGATAATTAGCTGTGCAATTATTATATACTTGATCCATCGACAGAAATCTAGCAAAATAGTAAATTTGAAGAAAGTACTTAATTATGCAATATATGCTTCTCAGAGAGGGGGTTCTGCTATAATGAAAAATAAAAACCATTTAATAATAAAAAATAAAGGACTCACGAAAGAAGGCCTGGAAGATAAAGTTACCAGTGCCGATTATTTATCACATTGTTCAATGGTAAAAACATTGAAGAGTCAGTTTCCAAAGTTGAACCTTATATCAGAAGAATCTGATACATTTTGTTCTGTGAATGAGGAAACTGAAAATAGTGATATTGAAGATTTATACAACTTTGGTTCTGTTACTGATGAATGGGTAAAATCAGACGACTTAACAATTTGGATTGATCCCTTAGATGCAACTCATGAATTTACAGGTATCAATTTCACACTTATGAAACATTTGGTATTTCAAATATATAAAATCATTAAATTTTATGATATAACATTACTAAAAATTCTAGGTTTTTTATGATATTTTACGAGATATAAGTGTGGATAGCTCAGCGGGAGAGCATCGGACTCGTGACCAGGAAGTCCGGGTTCGAATCCTGTTCAGGTAGAAAAGAAATTTTCTAGTTGGACGGGTATCTGCCACCATTTCACTGTTGGGTGAAAAATTAGCAGTGCTGTGACCTAAAACAGCGCAAGATCGCAGTAACAAAGCCTACACAGAACACAACTGAACTCCTAACTCGCACAAGTTGAAAAAGCTTCTGAGGGATCTTCACAGAAGATTTAGGAGTATCAGGATAATAATAATAATAAGAATCACTGATATTCCTATCAAGCATTGTTTTCCTGTCCTCAACTACATCATTGTTAATTTTTGACTCAATATCATAAGTTACTTATCTGGCTTAAAAAAAAATTTCTTAATGAGGATGTTTCTAGAACAATGCACAATTGCCTATAAATTTGTTTCACTAAATAAAGATTTGTTCCAATGAAAAAAAGTGATAGAAATTTTTTTTACTTATTCCGTTTGAAGTTAACACAAAGTACCAGACTATTCCATCCAATATATCCCACAATTTTTTCACCATTTCACATCTGTTTTATATAGCTCCCATTCTGCCAAACATTTGAAAAACAAAATTTGGATTATTTATTCAATTTATTGAAAATTATAAACCACAACTTATTTCAATCAAAAGCAGATTTTAAAGATAGAGATTCATATCATGTTTCAATAAGTTGGTAAAAAAATAACTTACTTTTTTAATTTCAGAGAAATTATATCAGTATGTGACTACTATGGTATGTGTCGCTCTTCACGGTAGACCTATTATTGGAGTTATACATAAACCTTTCGAGAATGCCACTTCATGGGCATGGTTGGGAAAGGCTAAATCAGCTGATTTGGATAGTATTTCTAAGGTATACTATTTGATCATAAATATATTATAACTAAGGATATTTTTACATTTGATTGATTTGGTCCTTATTTGATGGAAATTCATTTTAATAAAATAAAATAATGAAGTATAATATCCACAAATTTATTAATATACAACAATTATTTAGCCAGTAATTCTTCAGGTTTACATTTTGAAGTAACTGAAAACATTAACATCACGTCTTAAAGTTCTGGTTTAGGCAAAACTGGAAAAAGGTACACAAATAAAACAGTAAAATATAATAAAAATAAATATAATTCAGTAAAAATGTTCGGCAAGGGAGATCTGTCAATATCCATTTGTTCATTCAAAACAATTCTAAGGGATTTGTACCTATTAATTTTGAGTGATCCCATTAGTGTTAGTCTGGTACTTTTCATTTCATTACGGACAATTTCATAGTTTTTGTTAAAATTATGTTAAATTCTTTCAAATGATTAGTATATGTGTAGTGTGAGCCTGGTGTTCAAGATAGTATGTTGTTAAAATTTTGTCCAAATTCTTTGAAATGACTAGCGTATGTCCTCTGGTGATCAAGTATTCTTTGTAATAATACGTCTTAGAGCAATCATTACATGTTAACTTATAATCTTCAGAATAATTGTTTGAATTTATTTAATCTTTGTTGTTTTTGATGAAAATTCCTAAAATCGTTCGATAAGCTATATTATAATAATAATAATAATTTATATATCTGCAGAAAAAATGAAAATCAGAAATACCATACATGAGAGAAGAATATGTAATTCTACAGAATGGAGCTTGAGGCAGATTATAGTAAACTTTTTTCTAAAAATACTCAGTAATGTTATCCAATATTCAGTTCACATAAGGAATAGAAACGTTTTTTTCAGTAAACTCTTTATTTATTTATTTTATAGCTAAAAACTTGAAAAAAGAAGTAATATATTTCGGAAATAAAGATAAGAAAAACATATGCAAAAAGGGATACAAATAAAAATCAATTTACAGATAAGGAAAAATATGTGAAAAAGGGGATACAAATAGCAATAAAATATATTACAGCCAATTATCGAAAATACCTCACTAAGTAAAAATATTCAACAATGGAGATCTTGTGACATCTGTTTGGTTGTTGAGAAAAATTTTAAGGTTCTGGTACCTATTAATTTCTACTGCTTTCATATGTGTGAGTCTGGTATTTTTAATTTCATTATGGATAATTTCATAGTTATTGTTGAAATTATGTCCAAATTCTTTCAAATGACGGGCATATGTTTAGTGCAAGATGTCTGACGTTTAACTCCGCTAGTGTTCGTGAATTCTTTTCTTGAAGGATTTACCTGTTTAACGAATATATACCATAGGGCAATCATTACAAGTCAACTTATGGACTACAGATTTATTGTCTTTATTTGTTTGATCTTTGTTATTTTTTATATGGATTCCTAAGTTATTAACCTTTCTAAAAGCTACATTTGGCTCAAATTTCATTTTAAAATACTTGGCAATATTATCTGATATACTATTCACGTAAGTAAAAGAAATATATCATTTAGTCAAATCTTTTGTAACAGGGTAAACTAAAAAATCTGTTACAAAAGATAATATTTTTCTTTATCAGTATTTCTGTAAATTGATGGTTATTTATATAATTTTTGCATATGTTTTTCTTATCTTTATTTCCGACAAATGTTATTTATTTGTATCTCCTCTTTTTCAACTTTTTAGCTATATAAGAAGTGAAGATGTAATTTTCAGAGTTGGTTCAAAATGTAAAATTTAAGAAGTTGGCTAAACAATTGTCGTTAAATTAATAAATTGTGGAAATAATCTTTATTATTTTATTTAATTAAAATGAATTTCCATCAAGTAAAGACTTATTCAATACATGTTTGTATTTGAATATATTAGGGCGTTGAATGCCTTGCAATTCATTTACGGTGTGAGCACTTCTTATGTCTCCGGTATGCTGCCTAGTTAATTGAAAATAAATATATATATGCTACAAAGTATTAATGAGTGTTTTTCAAGGTAGATAATGAAAAGTTAAGGATATCGATATCAAGATCGCATAGCGGAAGAATAAAAGAAATTCTTAACAGAAAACTGAAAAATTACGAACTTGTTGTGGCTGCAGGAGCAGGTGAGGACTTTTTGAAATTCATTTAGGATTATCTCATATAGTAGTTTCAAACTTGTGAGGAAGAGAACACCTAATATTCAATATTACCTTTATGTAATAATATCAATGTTTGATATGATTTCACTAGAATGAGGTATTTTAAAAACATTTTTGAACATATCGAAATTTTAACATGTCTATTTTCTAAGACATAACCATTAAATCTTGAATTTTAATTGACCCCTGTGAAATATTTTCTCCATATATATTTATGAGGCCATAATCAGGAAGTTAAGAATTGAGTTATTACTAAAAGGTTCTGAATAATAACTAAATTTGAATTTGTTTATGTGAGAGGATAGCATGAAATACATCTGAAAATCTGGCTTGGAATTCATCCACTAATTTTAAGTAGATATAGACTCTTCTTGATAAATATCAAGAAGCTCACATTAAGCACCAATATTGAAAATTAAATGCAGTACATATTAATTTTGAGGTGTAAATTACGAATCTGAGGTTGACAAATGTCGCTCGCTTCTACAATTAACAAAAAAAAAATTGTCTTAACTAATCTCATTCACATCATTAGAATTCGTTATTAATCCTTTATTTTGCTATTTTCTGAAGTAATTCCTATCTTAAATATTGTATTGGTTATATCTGAAATATTTTTCGTTATTTAAATTGCTGTATCTAAAAAAAATTGAATACTCCGTTGTTTACATTGAGCCATGTGGTTGATATTCCTTTACTGATTATAATAATTTTATAGACTGATTATAATAATTTTAATAGGTCTATGTACAATGAATATGATTTTGTGATGTTGCCGATGCACTATAAACAAATTCCTGAAACAATATATTGTCTACACAATTCATTTCAAACAAAATACATTTTTGACTTCAGATTCGTAATTTACACCTTAAAATTAATATGTACAGCACTTAATTTTCAATATTGGTGCTTGATGTGAGCTTCCTGACATTTACCCTCTTCTTTCAAGAAATTACCACTGATACGGGGAAAAATTTGTGATTCTCACTTCCCCGATGGACACAAATCTCATATTCGATGAATTTGTTGCAGGATATAAGTCTCTACAGGTAGCATATAGAGAAGTTGATGCCTACCTCCATGTCACTGCTATAAAAAAGTGGGACATTTGTGCAGGAAATGCAATCCTAGCTGCTCTAGGAGGACAGATGACTGACAAAGACAATCGACATATTGATTATTCTAAAGAATCCAATATAATTAATGAAAATGGATTGATAGCGACTTTGACAGATCATAATAGATTTTTAGGGATATTGTAGAATATCATAAATTAGACAGATTAACATGTGATGCATGGTTTTATTGATGAAGATCTTCCCTTAAATCCAAACCTCTTTATATATGCTATTGATTGATTATTTAAATTTCACGTTTTGTGAATCGTAAAAATAAATAATGTGTTTGACTCATAGACTCCTGGTGTAGAATTTTTCTTCTATTTAGTCTCTCAACTGATTAATTTATTAATAAAACCCATGTGTCTGCCTATTCCTACATTATACTTGACAGTACTAACATATGCTAGTATTGAACAGACTTTAGTTGAATTGAATCAGTCTTTACTTGATCCATATTAAATAAGGTTATATAAAAAATTTGTGAAAATCAGAATAACCTCATTTAATATTATTGAACAGACAAACTTCACAGAGTACAAGTATACAATTTTTTTGGTACTTGAATATACAAGTGTTTTCAAAGATGAGACTTGTGAGTTTTTTACTTAGGTTGATTTGTCGAAAGATGTCACATATTTAATTAATTACAGAGAAGTAATATGATCCTATGCATGTGTCTACGTAAAATCAGAAGTAACATATTTCCCCCTTCTTTCGGTAAATGAATCCGCCATACTTATTTGATTTTTATATGGGAAACAAAATTATTGGCAAAATGGTATATCCAAATCTTACTTAAATATAACGTTAATGGCAAATGATTTCAGATTTGCATTGCCTGAATTTTTGTACACAATTCCTTGTGTGGAAAAGACTAAAACAAAAAAACAAATTGAATAATGATTATTCAGTCTTCATACTTAGAATTTTGTCCAGTCAGTATGATTCGTTGGATTTTATATATGATTTTCTATTGTGTCCCTACAAGACATTCTAGAAACAAACAGTTGCTTGTTAGACCTGGTTATAACACTAATCTAGGTAGAAATTCTCCAATCGCGAGAATATTTGATTTATTCAACTAATATTGCGGCAACTTAGATATACTTTCCTTAACAGAGTGAACCGCAATGCTATAAAATGCACCACACAATGCATTTTTCATGTAACATTTCTGAGTTCTTCTCCATAGATAACCCAGAATTCTCGTTTATTTCACCAATAACGGCAATTTTGATGATTAAATTGTTTGTTTTCTTCATTGTTAATTCGACCAATCACAGAGCTTTGAAAGAGAGAGAAAAGGGGAACTTTTGCATCTTCTCCAAATTCAAACGAGCTTCTCTATGAGAATATCAGTGAATCCTTCAATCAACACCACTAGGTGGTGTTGCTTCAATTATGAAAACTGTCAAGGTCCATGATGACAACCAGAGAGTTGAGGTCATAATAAAAGAATGAATCAATTGGTTGACTATATAGACATTAATATAAGAAATACAAATATTAACTTCCACTATTGTATTGGTTTACACGACAATTGTTTAGTCATACCATGACTTCATCAGGTGAGTATTAAATCAAAAAAATATAGACATTATATCACGTCTATGGTTGACTGACAGTTTTTGCACCTAACCATCAAAAATTCGGCATGGTATAGTATTAAATTTATCGGACAATGCGTCCCAATTTCTTCCAATTTTTAAAAGCATTTGAATTAAAGAATGTAAAAAAAAGTGTCCATAATGCATTTTCTCGAAAGTACCTGTTTTATACAAATGTTTTTATTTCCTTTACCCTTTCCGGAGCTGGAGACTTTGTAGAGCAACGATATGAAATATCAAAAGGTACCACGAATAAGTACGATATGACCAGAACCAAAAATATGTCAATCTCTGGGGGCTCTGCTGGAGTTTTGACCCATTTTTGGTATTTATATTTGGACAAATTTATACCTGGTGCTTCCTTTGGTATAGTGATGAAGAAATTGATTTTGGATCAATTAATATGCTCCCCATTTGTAATAATGAATATGTTTGCTGTAGTTGGTTTCTTGGAGAAAAAAACGGGTAATGAAATTTTAAATGAAGTGAGAACTAAATTCAATACATTGTATATTGCCGAATGGCTTGTATGGCCACCAGCTCAGTTCATTAACTTTTATTTAATTCCTAGTAGATTCAGGATATTGTACGATAACATTATTTCATTTGGATATGATATTTATTATTCAAATATAAAATACAGATGATTGGAGATTCCAATTCCTTTGGGTATAGCAAACTTGTGTTCATTAAAGCAACTTCCCACTGTGATATTAATGTATTTATATTTATGAATTAAATTTTACAATTCAAATGTGTTTTATATGCCAAATATTAAACTAATTGAGATATATAATAATGCAAAATGTAACAGGATGAGAATTTGATTGCCACAGTCCATATTTGGATATTGCTCTTAAATTTGAAATGAAACAATTTTGACCTACTCACATTCAACCATACATCAAATTAGGTGTGTATTGCAACTCACTGTTGAATTTAATGCTTCCTAAACTACTAACCCCTGTATAAAAGGTACTCCAACAATTATTTGGGAATCATTTGTTAAAATTTATTTTTGATTGTATCTATTATCCGTAATGTTTCTAATATTTTTTGTTTTTGTTCTCATTAAGTTAAACTTAATAATCATCAAAAATGTATATTATAAGTGGTTCATATAGCCTTGAATTTTTACATATCCCAAAAAACCATAGCATTATCCATTCCAATTGCTGATATCATAGATACAGTACTATTCGAATATTATTAATTGATTAATGAAACAATTTTCCCATATCAAAGTTCAGGTGAAATTTAAGAGAATTGTCAAATAATGGTCATTTATCTGTTACCCTCAGTATGCTTTTTATATAGAGCTCACTAATTGACACCGTTTTCGAATTATATCATTAGTTCTAATACTCTTCTGAAGACATGAAATAACACAATTATTGTCAAATGAAATAGTACCCAAAGTTTAATAAAATAATCTAAATATTGATCACTCAAGATATGTTCCACGTATCATGATAGTGAATAATCATTAAAAAACCGCACACTCCATTCATGTTATTAACTCCTTCAATTCTATATGAGCGATTTTGTGTGAATTTGATCATTATCCGAAATCTAAATGGCTATTGGTATGTAATAATGATGAGAAAGCCTATTTGACATAAATTCAATACAAATTCATTTTAATACTTTATTGAGAATCAGTCAAGTACATTTAACTGTATATATTCAAAATAACTGGGTTTCTTGATATAACATTCAATTATATAATATTAGTGATGTTATCAATGTAAAAAGATTAAAAACACAAAAACTTATTCTATGAAAAAAACAATGAAAATCATGAACGAATTTCTCATCCATGCCTTAGTAAGTAAATATTGTTTTTCATCAATGTTTTAATAATTTCCAAGCACCCTATTGAGTTCCACTGTAAGATCTGGATGAATCAACATGAGCTAAAACAGATATTTAAAAAAATTGAATAGCATGAGGCAGATGGAAATGCTAACAAAACACCAAAATAAGTATACTAAGGGAAATTAACATAATATATACTGTGTGATAGCATTGTATATTTTTTAATCATCTTTACATGGTAAAGTTGAGCAAACAATGTTTTTGTGCCATACCACTGTGATGGTTATTTTGTAAAATATTAAGGGTAGGTCAAAATACCAGCGATTGATTATCACGAAATAAGTTGTTTATACGATCTTTATGAAACTTTGGTCGCTATCATTTTCCTTCCAATACTCAAATTTCAGATCAATCTAATTTGTTTTTTGGAAAATATTAATAGAAGAAAAATTTCAAATGTGAACAACTGCGAAACCACTTGACTAAATTTGTGCAATAAAGAACTCAACTGAAATATTCAGGCTTCAAACTTATTCCGAAAGTTACAAGTCTATATCCCTTTCCCTTCGATAATTACAGTGTTTAAAAGTCCATCTCAACGCTGATCTGCTCATAATTTTGTTTTTTTAACTTCTCATGCGGTCCTCAAGAAATTTCGTATGAACATCCGCGTTATTATTCTACTTCAAAATGCCGAATTTCAGAGCGATTAAATCTTTCAAACGTGAATAACTGCAAACTATCAAACTAATTTTGCTATTAACAAACTCAGTCAAGATATTTAGAGATTTATTTTATAAATATATCCCATTTTTCATCACCGACATTTGGGCTAAACAATACTCTATTCCCTTAACCAAGTATGAAACAGGAATTTTTTTTGTATAAATTACACATATGTTGTTTGGAAATGATAAAAAATATTTCTTTTAAAATAATCTCCATTGTTATTTATTTATTTTCCCACCTCTCGAACAGTTTATGAACCGCTTTTGAAGCACACCAGTTTTGTTAGTCAGTGGGAGCGTGTTCCAGTGATGTGAATAAATGATAATCGTATGGAGTTTCACCAGATTTCAGCAGCTCATAATAGATTACTCCCTTTTAATTCCACCAAACACAGAACAATTTGGATGGTTCGCCTGGATTAACCCATTCTTATGAAGTTTAGGATTATCAAAATACATCCATGATGATCCGATGGAGAAATAACTTTCTTTTGTGTCTGTCGAGGACCATTTCATTAGTAGTTTTTAGATTTTCTTGCTGCCTTTCATTCATCTTATGCGGAACCTATTTTCCTTATTTCTAAATCTTTCTGATAGATTTCAAATGAATTGAGACGACTTTCTGCGTCACATTTGATTAATTTGTGAGTTCTAGTTGGGTTTGACTATCACCTTTATCCAACAAGGCTTGCAACTTTTGCTCATGTCAAAATCGCTACTTTATCAAGAACCTGTTCACAGTAAACTTAGCATTGATGCGATTCTGCAGCAGTTTTCTTCATACGAAGACAGAAAAACCAATGCTGTTTGCAAATCGTAGTTCGTAGGCAAGAAGCTTGAACATGTTTAAGGTTATATAAAAATATTCAGATGAATCGAACTTTGTTGTATGTTTGAAATCTTCGTCAATTGTTAGGGAGATTATGGCGCTGCAGAAGAGGTGTTCCGGTCTCTAAACTGATGACTAGCACCTTCTATAAGACAATTCCGGTTTCATACTTCTACATCTAGTAAATTATGACCAAATACAACCATACATCATCGTTTACCTCATTTAAAAATAGTTTAAAAGGTTGTGAATTTTCTTGGAATGAAAACGTGAAACTGTGTGGGTATGGTTGTAGAGCAAGATAAACATTTATTTTTTATAGTCCTTAGGGACTTTTCAAGTTTGCTGTAACAAATGTATCCAATTAAATGGAGAGTATGTTGAAGAACAAAATATTTTGACTTTCAAAAATTTTTTTTTTGCTTCTATAGTAGGCTAAAAAATTTTCAATACAACCTTGTAAATATCTAGTAGCAACATTTTAGTTTAATTCAAATGTAATGTCAATTGTGAAAGTACCTTATCAAACTCACCTGTTCAATCAAAGAGCAGGCAATATTTCAAAACTGATAATTCTGCATGTTCTGTTGGTCAGACCATGCAGAATGTGTAGCTCCATCCATAAATGTAGCTACTCTATTCGTTTCCAGTAATGCATGATTTTGTCCTCCAATACCTGCTCCACAATCAGGACATTCGCTGATTTGCATGGCCCCACCACACTCGGTTATCACATATGGATGTCCATTAGGACACGAGTACCAGTGACCCTTACTTAACCCCATAGCCTTCACAATTTCTTTTTTCTCTAACTCAGTGATGTCTAACAAAGAAAGTTTTTTCCTTAGTTCGCTTATTTCTTGTTTGACAAAGTTATCTAAAACTTTGTCATATTTAGATAATTTATTAATTTTTTCATTTAAAGTAATAATTTTTTCACTCATTGTCTTTTCTTTAGATGTGGTTTTCAATAATGGTAATATTTGAATCATTCGATGCAATCTGTTGATTTCCCTTTGGATATCTTCAATTTCAGCTGAGGTAATATCATCAACATTTCTTAACAAGTTGTCCAAAATTAATTCAATTTGATTTTGTATAGGTGGTACCAATGAAGGTGATAGGTAATTAAGCTCAGAAATTTTCATGATATTGAAAATTTGCTCCATAAGTTGATATTTTATTTCAATAGCATTCAATTCTACGAGATTAAAATGTTTTCTTCTATTCATCTTGTTCACTTCCTGTACAGAATTCAGTAAAATATTTTGATTCTTGAGCAATGGTGCTTTTAAATCACTTAACAAAAATGCTGAAAAATAATTATACATTGTAAAGTTCATATGAAACGCCAATAAACAATATTTCAACTCAAAGTTTTTACATTTTGATTTTATGTTTTAATAATAACTTTATTGAAAATTAAATCTTTATTTAAAAAAAAAAAAAAAAAAAAAATAACTTACATGGGATTGATAGTTTCTGAATGTTCAAGTCCAATTCCATACGTTTTTCATTGATCTCATCTTTTGTTCCAATTTCTTTTATAGTAGCTTTGGAAATACCTTCTACCGACTTTTTAACATAATCGCTATATCGTTCAGTGGTGAATATACAAGTTTTGCATTTTGGACACACTTTAAAGCCAATTTTGTCTGTACTTTGCTCCATCCAGTATTTCATACCAGAACTTTCAAGTATGTGTCCACAATCATTTAATAAAATAAACCGTGCATCCTCCTCATCTTCTGTACCGAAGAAAAACTCTTCCACATCTTTTTTATTACAGATTCGACATAAAGGTGGACATGGGTCTCCACAGAAGCCAATGCAAGGATGACCACATTTAAGATTTTTCTCACAGACCTCCTCACAAGGAGGAACACTGCAAATTTCTCCACACTTCTTCATACATCTTTGGTGTTTACAATTTCTATTACATGGTTCCTTACATTTGGTACATAAATCACCACATCGCTTCTTACAAACATTATGCTTACACTTGCAGGGACATTTCATCAAACAGGGTTTGCATGTCTCCCGACAGAAGCCAGTACATTTATGGTCGCATATTAATATTCGACTGCATTTTTCTTCACATCTCTTGTGAATCCGTCCTTGGTAACAAGATCCACAAGAACCCTTACATAAATGTTTATCTTTGGGACTACAATTCAATACAGCTGTACACTGTTCAGTACAATAAGACTCCAAGTTTCCAATTGATGATACACCTAAAATAAACAAAATACAAACTTATGAAAGTGAGAAAAATATATTTTGTAAATGTTATTCTATGATAGTAATGGGACACTAAGGAGAATAAGCTCAACTGAAGATAGTGAATGAATTAATAAAACGGAGAAATGGAAAGCAGCATCACTTCCCAAATATAAAGCATATTTTTGAATGAAGAAATCAAGTTAGTAGGCAAAACGAGGTAGCGAGGTGATTTTCAAACAGTAAAACATTGCCTTCATAGTCGTTTATTTATACATGTAAAACAGTAGAATTGGAATGTCTGTACACCTAATATATTTTCGGTAAATCGATTGGGAATGATAAAAAAGAGTAAGAGAACAAAAAACCATCTTTGGAAATTTATATCCGTTTATTCCCACTAACCTCAGAAACTTCTTAACACATTTTTATGCGGTTTTCACATGTAGATAACTAAAATCCTGTATCAACATTTAGTCTTTGTTTCATTAAAATTGGATGACAGGAAAAAAGATACAGTCATTCAAAAGTAGCATGTATTGACTTAACTATATATTAAAACAGTACAATTAGGAAGTTGAACATATTTCCCAGAAATCCATTGAAAATGATAAAAGAAGACTAACAACAAAAAAGATTTTTGAATTTTTTGTCCGTCTGGTATAGCTAATCTCTGAAAATTTTTAACAGATTTGCATGTGGTTTCCACAGGTAGATAGAAATCTATTGTACACTTTAGTTAAATTGAACACATATATCTGTAGATTTCTATTTATTTTCTTGAGACATAAAGTTAATTCTAAAAGTTTTTTGAATAAAAAATGTTTTTGAAATTAAAATTGTAGAAGATAAACATATTTCAATTTGTTTTAATATTCAAATTTTATTTTCTTGAGTTGTTCACATGACACATTTTGTTAACATAGTTAACTTCTTCAGATGCTTAGAAGCAACTAGTCTGAAATTTTGTAACATGCAGTATATAATTATTTTCTGTTAAGAGATAAGTGTGCAATAAAATATTTTTATTATTTTTGGTAAAACCATCTACTCAACTGGGCACCCTGTGATTTTACCAAAAATAATAAATATATTTTATCGTACCCATATTTCTAATCAGAAAATATTTATATACTGCATATTACAAATTTTCAGACTAGTTGTTTGTAAGCATCTGAAGAAGTTAACTATGTTAACTAAATGCTTGATGTGAACAACTCAAGATAATAAATATAAATCTACATATATATGTTACATTTAACAAAAGTTTCCAATACTCCACTTGACGCATATATGGCGGTTGTTTGGGATAAAATAATAATAAACCTTAGACCTCAGTCCTACCTGTATAAGAATAAACTTTGTTTACCACATAAACATAGTGGATAAAACGAGGTTTTAAAAGTGTTGAAATCGTATATTTCATGTGCTGGGTATGAAAATTCTTTTCCTCAATTCTTCAGGTATAGCCAATGGAGCCCTGTGAACTAACCGTTTCATATGATCCAGTGGCGTCTCGCGGATAAAAGAAGTGAGTATACTGGATCCAAATAGAAGGTACCGACTTAGTATGGTAGGGAGAGTTCATAGTAAGCAGATACTTTCTGCCTTGACATCACTTTCTAGGATAGTTGAAAAATGTGTTATTTTTATGAATAATTCATTTTTGCTTGGATCACCAAGGTATATTATTTGAAAAAATATAAAATAATAAAATAGATTTTCAAGGTACTTAATCTTGATTTAGATAGGCAGTTTTATAATTTCATTTCATTCTGTAAAATCTGATTGTAACTTCTTACCTCTTGCACTATATAAAGTTTTAACAAAACATGGTACTTCTTTAACAACATGTCCACATTTTGCTAGAATAGCTACTTTTACCATTTTTTTGCATTTAGAAGGGTCACAGGCCATATTACATATTCCACCACAAATATGTCCACACACCATAACTCTTGGACATTTTTTATTACAATATATTCTATCTGCTTTCACATTACATGGCAATTTTACAATATGTTTGCAGTCTGGTATTTCTTTTTTCACCTATAAAATAAATAATGCCAATGATGAGAAAAAATGAGAAAAAAAGTGCTGATGTAAGTAACATTAAGAGATTTTAATGCACTTGTAAAGTAATAGTTTTTTTTATGTTTTTTACATGTATGTTACATATGGTGTATATGAATAGTTGCGAAAAAAATTAGGAGGTGATGCCTTGTCAAAAAATGGGGTGGGTCTTTCATACAAACTTAATTTTTTTGAGTGCCCCTTTAGTTACAGCTCCCTGAAGTTGGCGCCCGAAAAACAATTTTGAATTTTTTTTAAAAAACAAAAAACTGACAATAATTGTAACTGAATCAAAGTTAATCAAAACTAGTCAGTTGTCATAACAAAATGACATCTGCTTACTAGATAAATTCTAGTTCGGAAATAATCCCAGCCTCTACGACTCACACTATCATGTTGATAAATTTTTTTTCTCAAAAACCTTGAATTTTAGCAAGAAATTACAAGAGATCTTATTTGTTAAGAATGGATCAAGCTATCCAAAATTAATTTTTTTATTGTAAAATAGGAATATGGAAAAAGTGTCTTGCAAAAGAAGGTTTAGGGGTGGCTTTTTGTACCCCTTGCAATCATAGAGAAACACCACCAAATTTTTTTGTGGGTGCCTTCTCGCCTGCATAAAATGTTTGCTTAATTTTATTCTTGTCAGTTTTTTGTTTGCTGAGGAAAATAATAAAAACTATTTTTCGAGCGCCATCTTTAGAGGGCTGTAACTAAGCAGGGGGGCTCAAAAAAATAAATTTTATATTAAAGACCTACCCTATTTTTTTGACAAGGAATCACCCCCTAAATTTTTTCGTAACTATTCATATACATCCTGTAGAAACAAAACTATTTTTGCATTTTACAGATCTTGTGTCTTACCTAAATACTGTAATGGAAATATTATTTGAGTTGCACCAGTTAATTATGTCTGCCTTAGAGAGGGGCGAACTGACATTTTGGACTTGTCAAAGGCACTGTGTGCACATAGATATTGTTGCAAAAATTGAATAAACGGAATCAAAGATAAACAGCTGAAGTTGATAGAGACCTATTTGAAAAACATGTCGCACATTGTTGAGGAGAATGTATAATGAAAAAAATAAGTTCTGGAGAGAATTTAATAAAACGCTAATACTTCAGGGTATTATCGTGGGTCCACTGTTGTTTTTGATCTACATAAACGATTTGCCCAATCTAATTGTTCTTTAAACTCGTTTCATTTGCTGATGAAACTAACATCCTACTGTCTTCACCTAACCAACCAAATTTGAATTTAAACTTCACAACCAAACTTCTGGATTTTTGGACGGAGCACAACACCTATTCTGTTGGTCAATCGCTAGCTTCAAACAGTCCAGAGATACAAATGCAGAGTTTGGGCATATGGAACAACTCATAATAAATGATTCCTTTCCAGTCCCACCAAATGCAGTGGAACCTTCCTGGCCGTCACTGCGCTTTGACCAGGATAATGCATTTGAATGAATTTTCTCTTTGTTGACTTCTATTTTTAACACCCTGTAACTCACAACTGAAGGTAACGAACAAAAAACAGCAAAAAAATGTTTTTAGTATGAAATGTCACCTTGACAACGAGCATAAGTCTGAAATTGTTTGATCGATATTTTAGGAGATATTGATCACTATATACCATATACCAAAAAAAATAATGGATTTCTTTTTCCACAACCTATTATTTATATTATATGTTCTGACAAAATATCCAAGATATTTAGAAATTTATAGAACTAGTATCAAAATAAGACATGTAGAACCTTTTCTGTACTCTAGCCACTCACCAACTATAGCAGAAAAAATCCCCCTCTACATGGGAATAAAGCTGTTCAACCCTCTACCTAGAGAATTCTATAAGATGACAAACCAACAAATACTCAAAATTAGATTGTAGGAGTTTATTAGTAAAATCAATTTCTTGGAAGAATTTTTTGCAAAGCACTCTATTTATATTAGATGATATAATTGTAATAATTTTTTGGATTTTATGTGTGAACATTTCATTTTAATTTTTGTAATGATTATTTGAATTGAATATACTACTCTGTCAAGAAAGTACCGGGAATTTTCAATTAAAACAACATTTTTACATTTAATCGTTAAAATTTATTGGGTCGCCTTCAAAATAGGCTCCATTTGCTCCAATACATCTATGCCAACGGCACTTCCAATTATCGAAACATTTTTTATAGGCGCTTTCCGGGATGGACTTTAGCTCTCGCGCCGAATTTTGTTTTATGGCTTCAATCGACTCAAAACGGGTGCCACGAAGGGGCAATTTTAGTTTTGGGAAGAGGAAAAAGTCGCAGGGAGCCAAATCCGGCGAATACGGTGGTTGCTGAAGCACGTTTGTTGAGTTTTTGGCGAGAAAGTCAGTCACAATCGTAGCTCGGTGAGAAGGCGCGTTATCGTCATGCAAAATCCATGAGTTGTTCGCCCACAAATTTGGCCGCTTCTTACGGATACGCTCACGCAAACGTTTCATAACGCCTAGGTAATACTCCTTGTTTACCGTCTGACCCTCTGGAACGAATTCGTAGTGCACCACGCCACGGATATCGAAGAAAACAATGAGCATCACCTTCATTTTCGAGCGGCTTTGGCGTGGTTTTTTCGGTTTCGGCTCATTTTTTGCCACCCATTCCGATAATTGCTGGCTTGTTTGCATATCGTACTCGTAGACCCAGGTCTCATCACCAGTTATAAAGCGTTCCATGAATGTAGAATCGGAATTACAGCGATCCAGCATGTCTGAAGCAACCTGTTCGCGATGACGTTTTTGAAGAAAATTCAGGTCTTTCGGTACGAGTCGTGCGGCCACCTTTCTCATGTCCAAAATATCAATCAAAATCGTACGTGCGGACTCGTGGGATATCTTAAGATCATGTGCTATCTCTCTCAAGCTGGTACGACGGTTTTCCAGCACCCTTTCCTTAATTTTATCGACGTTATCTTCGATCGAAGCCGTCGATGGGCGACCACTTCACGACCGTCCTTGAAGGCTCTGTACCACTGATATGCACGAGTTTTCGATAGAGTATTATCACCAAAGGCCTTTTGCAACATTTTCAATGCATCGGCACACGAAAATTCATTTGCAACACAAAACTTTAAACAAATTCTTTGCTCAACGTAATCACTCATAGTAAAAATCGGCACGCACTCTGACATCGACTGACTTAATCAGCTGTTGCAAACACACTAGTTGACAGTGGTACCAACCCAGGAAAAAAATTTTTTACCTGCCTCATTGCCCCGCCAGATTTAAATCGATAATTCCCGGTACTTTCTTGACAGAATGTATATTATTAATGTGCAATGTACAAGTACCGTTGAAGTTACTTATTATTCATTTCAAAATTTGTTTCATTCAACTGGAAATTGTACTAACAATATCATTATTGCATCATTAAAATAACAGTAATATCAATACATAATAAAAAACAAGTTTAAATTATCCGATCTTTTTGTGTGTTGTTCGGTTAGTACGACATGTGAAAGTTTATTCGAGTCCTGGAAAAAGTTTCATCCAAACTTTCACACAAATTGGTACTCTGCATTGCACAGAATAATATTATTCTCTAATGGATTCGTTAGTTTTGATGATAGAGCACTGTTATATAACCGCAATGAAATACAACAAAATTTTCTAATGAAGAGGTGTATAGCAGGCATTGGAAGTCATCATGGTAAGTTTTTTGAATTTGCTGAAATGCATTGATTACGAGTATATTCTATGACTAACATTATGACACTTCTCATAGGCGGAGCTTGGTTTGAATGTATAGGCTATGTTGAAGACATAGTCCTAATAGTAAGACATAAATTCAAGAACACCCTATGTGAATTACTACAAGAGCAAGACCACGGTAATTTCATTTACACAGAAAAAGAAACTTCCAGCTATAATATCCCTCTCTATACATTCTACTGGTTTCCTTACTGGGCAATGCCGTCTCAGAAAGCATTTGATGAGAATAGGTTTAACAGACACTGACGGCTGCAGATTCTATAGGTACAAGGAAACCACGGTTCATCTAGTTACAGAAAGTTTCTTAATTAAAAGTCAACTAAAAAAATGCTTTAAAAAAGAAACCTTAGGGATAATACCCACCTGAAACCAGCCCAGATACTGCAGTTCATCAGAATTCTAAATCTAGAAGGCGAGCTATAGTTTAGCTTTGATAGGGGGGCACATAGACCTTAAGATCACGGTGCGAAGTAACCCCTTTTAAATAAATCTATAATCTACTCCTCATCGTTTCTTATGAACTTTTGGAAATAAAGTTTCTGACCAAATTCGATTCAATATTGAGCATTCATCTTAAAAATATTTCTTACCTGCTCTGTACAAGTTGAACACACATCTCCGCAAATGTTCTTGCATTTGTGCCCACAACTTAATTTGTTTTTGCATGGTTTCGTACATTCAATTTCATCAACATTTTTATTACATGGTACATTATAATAGTGAGGACAAACAGTTCTAGGTTTTTTGACAATGATATTGCAAGGTTCACACTCTTCATGGCACAATTTTGTGCATTTATGGTTGTTATCTTCTAGATTAACACATCCAGTCCGGAAATTATCACATCGCTTTGGACACTTGTACTGAAAAATTCAACTGTGTTAAGTGATTGTTTCGATTTATTTCATAAATATTAAGTATGAAAATGAATATAAATATATTGATATTATCCTGATACTCCTAGATCTTCTATGAAGACTATTGTGGGAGAGATGGATGAGGAAATTTGTGTGTTAAGTAAAAGGAAGGTATCGGTGCAAAAATGAATCAATAGGAGAGATGAACTAGTAGCTATAAATTGTGTTTTGAAGTAATCAGCATTAAAAGATCCCAAAAAACATCTCGATAGTTTGAGAATGTCCGAAACTTTCTGTTGATGATAATGAAATTGGGGGTAAAGATACCCATTTAAGAAATGCGATTCCGATTAACAAGTTACAAGCAATTCTCTACTTTCCTATTACTGGATATTAAAATACTACCTTCCATTAAACAGTACATACTAATTTTTTCTTTGATTATGTCTTCTGCAAAGTGATATTTTTAAGCATCGAGTCTTTTTAAAGAAAAACTTTATTTTATCTGATATACAGCTGATTTTAGCATATACATGGTGATTACCGATGTTCTTCTCTTCTAAAGTACATGCAGTGAACGGTGGGAGTTGCACATGGAAGTACCATGAACACAACTTCTGTTATAGTGGTCATATTGAAACTTTTGCTTTTATACAAACTTTGTTCAGATCCAAAGAGACTTGCCTATGCATATTAACATTGCGCAGTATAATACAAGCTACACTGGACACATGTCAACATGTCCAGGATGCACAATTATACCAAATGTATTTATTATTGGAAGTAATAATATAAAATTTAAAGTGAATTCTCACCTTCAAGTGATCAGGATCATCAAATGAATGGCAATTCAACAAACAAGAATGACCGCAATCAAGCCTGGCATCACAAGGTATTCTACATTTGTATTTTTCAGTTTCAATATGACATGGTTTAATTGCATCATGACCACAAGGTAGTGTCACCGGTACTTGTGTCAAACATTGATAATCTTCTGGATTAATATGGCATTCCATTATTGCTTTGTGACCACATTCCAAGATTTCATTTTTTGGATAATTGCAAAGTCCACATTCTTCACCACACATCTTCCTGCATATATGCAATAGGTTGGAATCGCAAAGTAACCTAAAAGCAGGAATTATTAATGCTAATATCAGGACATATGAAAATAATGCTTAGTTGCTTGGGAAGAAATTTATTAACACCCAAACTGAGTGGTTGGAATAAAACTATCGTGTCTGCGCAAGTTATGAACAATTCAATTTTAATTTTCATAGAATTCACATAAACTGCAATTATTGAGCATGAGTTAATACAGTTCAAGCTGGTTAGTATGAACCAAAAAATTCGGGTTCGTTTATATTTGTGAAAGTCAAGAAATATGAATTTTCACATGTTCTCTCGAATTTTATTTCTTAATAAGTACATGAATGTTAATAATAATGATGTCCATAAAGATAGAAAAAAATTAAAATAATGAGAAGCATTTTATACCTTTGAAAATGAATAAAAGTTCACATCAATGGATAAACTTTTGTAGAAAAAAATGAAGTTATTCTGGACCACTCTTCAGTGCTGTAATGCCGACGAATGCAACACAGCCACGCCCCTATATTCTCCCTGCATAGGGACAATAATGTTTTGCCAAACAAAAGACTGTCAATCATAACCCCTAAGCTTTATTCATGACAACCTTCTTTATAACACCATTCATTTATACATGCATTATGTCCTACTTGAGTATTTTAATTTTGTTTAAGATCCTGAAATTAATTTTTTATAGTCCACTGTTAATTTTTTTAAGTATTCTATAACTAGAGAAATTCTAATCTATGCAGTTTCTTTGAAGAGCTGTTACAATGGAACATTAAAGAAAAGATCAGTATCTTTTGTAAAAACGAAAATATCACAATTAACATTTATATGAAACACGCTATTCGTGTAAATTAGGGTACGAGCCATTGTGGCCTGAAACATTCCAAGTTGTTCCTTGGAACAGCTTCGAAACAAAAAGATGGCGAACCTAGCGCTAGGTCTGGATAGGGCCAAACTAAGAACACTTGTCCGAATTATGACAGGTCACTGCAGACTGAAAGCGCATTTGCACAAAATCGGTCTGGCTGAAGACGATGAATGCAGGCTTGGGGACACTGAAACAGCCATGCACATCGTCTCAGAATGCCCAGCGGTGAGTCGCATCAGATTCGAGGTCTTTGGCCAGGCTTTTATAGCCCACAGCGAATTGAAAAAGTTACCCCTGAACAAGATTATCGGTTTTATCCAAAAACTGGATCTCGTCGGGCAGATATAAATTAGGGGTGAACCACAATAGTCCGTGCGGACGCAGTGGTAGGGTGGACAGACGCCCGCTCGCCATAAATAACATAATAACATAAATTAGGGTACAGGACAGTCCACAAAAGAGAATTAATTTATTTAACACTAATTTTTCCATTTATGCTCACAACTTAAAGGTAGCTTTTGAAATGAAAGTATACTACTCCTCTTCCCCTACATCTCCGATGTATTCAAGAATAATCATGACCCACAGTGTCAAAGACTATTGTAAAGACCACGATAAGTTCATTGCAGTATTTTGTTGGTTTCAATTTGTTCATCCATTTGTTCATCCATGCTTTCACATCTGTTCATATTTTTCAAGGTTTTTTCTTGTATTGCATTTTATTTAGTTTAAGAGACTTACTACCAAATGGTTTATGTATTTTCAGAATTTATAAACTATGTAGAAACAAAGAAACGAGCTTTATCTCTCTTTGTGGAAGAAAGAGAATTTTTTTTTTTATTATCATTTATTCATTAGCAATCAGAATACAACAATTCTATGAGCTAATTTGCTGTCTACAGAGCTTTGAGCTCTCAAATGATTTGATATGGTCTTCTCCAGTGAAAAGACCATTTTAAATCTACTTCATATCAGCTGGCCAGGTCCTTTTGAGTCTTCTCATGTCTTGAGGTTGAAGCAACGGTTGGTAAGTCGTTTATATGACCATCTAACTTGGTGTGATGTTTTTGGCTCTGTTCCTTGATGACATCCTTCACATAAGGTATTTTCAAATCTTCATGCAGGGTTTGATTTGATACATACCATGCATATATGCAATTTGTTTGGAGCATTTGTTAGCAATCTCAGTATTTTCGATTGGCATCTCTGGACTAGAGTTACATTGGACTTACTTGTACATCCCCAAAGTTCAATTCCGTATGTCCATATGGGCTTTATGACCATTTTATATATCAGTAGCTTGTTTTCTAATGAGAGTTTCGATTTTCTACCTATAAGCCAATTCAGTTCTTTAGTTCTAAGGTCTATTTGCTTCCTTTTTTTAATAATATGCTCCTTCCAGGTTAGTCTGCTATCTAAATGCACTCCCAAATATTTAACAGTTGGGGAATTTGGTATCTTTATATTGTTTATAAAGATGGGTGGACACTGGTCTCTTCGAAGAGTATAATTTACTTGAACTGACTTGGTTTCATTAACTTTTATCTTCCACTTATGCAGCCATTCTTTTATTTCATCAAGATGAATTTGCAATCTATTAGATGCCTCTTTGGGATCTTCATGGCTTGCAAGAATTGCAGCATCATCTGCAAAAGTTCCCATTATCGTATTCGCATTTGTGGGCATATCTGCCGTATACAGTGTATACAAAAACGGTCCCATAACACTTCCTTGGGGAACACCGGACTGAATAGGATAAAAATCAGACACTTTATCATTCACCCGTACTCTGAATCTCCTTCCAGTAAGATAAGATCTCATCAACTTGTAGCAGTATAATGGCTTATACAATAGTCCAGAATGCCAGACTTTATCAAAGGCCTGGCTTACATCCAAAAAAGCAGATGTGCAGTATTGTTTGAGTTCCAGGGCTTTGCTTATCTCATGACTTATTCTGTGTGTCTGCTGTATGGTGGAGTGATTTGTTCTGAATCCAAATTGGTGTGGAGGAATCCATTCTTGGGTGTTGGGATCCGATTTTATTCTCAATAGCAAAATTTTCTCCAAGATCTTAGATAAAGTTGGTAGTAAGCTAATTGGTCAGCGTTTGGATTCTTGCCGGGTTTCAGTATGAGGATTATTTCTGCAGTTTTTAGGTGTTCTGGCCAATAATTTTGTCTCAGGATAGCATTGAATATATATGCCATCATTGCTACTCCTTTCTTAGGCAGTTCCTTGATCATTTTTGGTGTGACCTCATCTATTCCGGCAGCTTTTCGTGTGTTCAGGTATTTTATTTCTTTTTGTAGTTCTTTTATGGTGATACTTTTAATAGGAGTCGTATTAGAAGGAATATTTAACACTTCTCCTTCAACCTCATAATCGTGTATGTCATCATTGGGTGTGACTACTTCAGCCAGGTGTTCTGCAAATGTTTGAGCCTTTTCATTGTCAGTCCTTGCCCATTGAATAGTTGATCCTGGTATGTTGCGTAAAGGTGGTATATGGATTTTTGGTTTTTTTGAGTTTTTTATTGGTTTCCGCACTGAATTATCTATTTAAACTTAACACATAGTTGTTGAATGACAATTCTTTGTGTTCTTTCATCTTAAATTTTACTTCATTTGTTAATCTGTTCAAGATGGTCTTGTCTGCAGGCGAGTGTGTCCGATGCCATCTCTTTCTAACTCTTCTCTTCTGTGCTAGAAGTCTTTTGATTTCCTCTGGAACATTATATGTTTTACACTTTTCTTCAGAAGTAGGCGTGGCTTTTCCCACAGAATATTTAAGAAGATGAACAAATGATGTCAATACTCCATCTATTTCACTTGGTCTTTTAAGACTTACATTCAGGCATATATGTTCTTCGATTAAACTTCTGTATTCATTCCAGTCTGTTTTTCTACTATGCAATCGAGGAAATGGTTTTTTATGAATTACAACGCTACTTATTGTGGCTATGATAGGGGAGTGATCTGATGATAGATCATAGCTTGGAACAATATTCATATAGGTAGAAGAAATACCATTTGTTATGAAAAAGTCTAGTAAGTCTGGTGTTTTATTAGGATCTGTTGGCCAATAAGTAGCGGTTCCAGTTGATAGTGTGGAGTAATTATTTTCCTGAATGAGGTCCGCTAGTTCTCTACCCTTAGTTGTAATGAGTCGTGAACCAAATAAGGTGTGATTGCTGTTATAATCACCACCTGCAATGAATTTAGATCCCAGAATTTGGAAGAAAGCCTTGAAATCTTCCTTCTTGATATTATGCCGAGGTGGACAATAGACTGCAGCAACAACTAAATCAAATGGTAAAGTTTGAACTTTTAACACTGTTGCCTGCAGATGGTCACATTGATATTTTGGTAGTTCTATATGGTTGATAGTGTTCTTGATTAAAATGGCAGTACCACCATGGGCAGTATTATCTGGATGATTTGTACAGTATGTGGTATAACTTGCTATATTGAAGTAGGATCTATGGGTGAAATGTGTTTCACTTATGAGAAGGACGTCTATGGAGTTCTGATGGAGAAAATACTCAACCTCATTTTTATGTTGCAGAAGACCATTGGAATTCCATTCTACGACTTTTATAAACTTAGCGAATTTTACTTATGACTGTGGTTAGCATGTTTAATATCATACTATTCTGTTGTATGAGCTGTTGGAACATGGTTTTAAACTCATCTAAGAATCTATTCATAATAGTATTTATATCAGTTGATGGTTCGATATTTATGTTCTTGGTAGCGTCTGCATAACTTCTGGTTTGTTGCTGTTGCGGAAATTGCATACCTGCATGCTCTCCAGTTGTCTTGGAAGCTGAAGCATTATTGGTTCGAGTTTGTTGTTGTGGAAGTTGTGATATAATTGCAGGATTTATTTGTGTATTTGTCCTATTATGAATGTTTAATCTATTGTTTGCGTTGTTTGATTTCAATAGTTTGTGATAAAATTCACATCCCTTATAATTTGCTGGATGAGCACCTTCGCATAGTGCACATTTAGCTGGGGTGTCTCTGTTCTTTTTGCACATTGTAGTGTTATGCTCCCCTCCGCATTTGACACACACATATGATCTGTTACAATATGACTTTGAGTGTCCGTATTGCTGACATCGTGTGCATTGTGTGATACCTTTAGTTTTTTTAGGTGGTTCAATTTGTATTGATCTATATTGAAGATGTTGAATTTTGTAGATATCTTTATTATTGTTGGCTGGCTCTAAATCAATGAAAAACATATTTAAAGGCTCTTTGGTTACCCTATTCCTACAATTAAGGATATTTCTGACTTGATGTCCCTTTTTGGCTAATTCTTGCTTAATTTCTTCAATATCAGTGGTGCGATGAAGACGCTTAACAACTACTCTATATGCACGTTCTTCCTTAGGTTGATATGTGTGATGTATAACATTTTTGTCTCTCATGTATCTAATTAGCTTCCTGTAGGTGTCTGGTAGCTCGCAATTTATTTTTATTGTGTCATCTGCTAGACATTTTGTGATGTACTTTCCATCTTCTACCACAGTTCGTAGTTGTTTCACCATTTCTCTATAATTTGTAACACCATAAACAAATATTGGTGGCGGTTTCGGTATATTATTATCATCATTGTTTTTACTGGTTGTATTTGTTTTTTCATTTTTCTCACTCAACACGTTGAATCTATTGTTGACGGTTATTGGAAGAGTGGTATTGCAACTGATTTTCCTTCTTTTTGTTGTTTTGGCCCTAACTGCCTGCCATGAATTATTCACTGGTTCATTTCCCGGGAAACCTAAAAATTCTTCATCACTTGTCGATGACATCCTGTAAAAATGTGTATCTACATTTGCATTATCTATTTTGATGTTTTGCTCTTTATTGGTTATTGGGTGACTGGTTGAAGGAATATCCTGTGTTGTGTCTTTCATATAGGCGTCCTGTATAGCATTCTGATGTGATGTTATCAAATTGCTGTTTCTTTTATCTGACGTGGAACTCATGTTTTCTTCGATGCTATCATCGTTTATCTCCTCCATGTGTCATCTGGACTGAATATAGATAACGTTTTCGTTTCAGTTTTCTGATTTCTATTTATTGTGATGAAATGGAAATTTAATAAATTTCGAGAAATACCTCGATTAGCGGGATTGGCGATTGTTTAGCAATAGCTCGATCAACCCGGGTGTTTATTCCGGGAGTCGGTGGCTGATTACTGTCTTAGAACACTCTTTGACACGGCGATAACGATAAACACGTCTTCATCGGTTGAACACATGCAGATTCACTTCAAGAAAGAGAATGACACAATTTTAGTGTAAATAGTTAATTGTAAATTCATTCTTATATTATGTGATTATTTAAAAACTTGGGGGAGTTTAATTGAATAATTGTCATTTTCACTTACCTATTACATTTTTCTGTACACATATAATGTTCATGTTCTCTGTCCAAAGCATGACACAACATTTTGCATTTGTGGTCACAAGGTAAGGAAGAATTACAAATCTCATCGCATCCACCTTCTGGAACTGAACAAAAATTTTCAGCAGTAGAAACCATAGTTATCCTCCCATGATTTTGGCATTTCAAACTGAGAGCTGATCCAATTGCTTCTTGATCATGAAGTTTTTCTCTGATTTTCACCCATAGCTGAAATCATTCAATCAAAAAATATAGTATATATTTAATTCAAATAATTTTTTATTATAAATTTTTTTAAAAAGAACCATATTTTTTCTCATCGTAATTTTGAGTGTTACTTTAGTTGCTCTAGGTACTGAATGAAACAAAAGCTTTGAACAAAAATCAAATACAATGAAAACCTACACAATGATTCAACAATACAAGAGACACAGTGAGTGCTGATAGCACGCCCAATGATTAGAGCCTTGCGCTAGGAACTGAAAGGTCCCGGGTTAAAGTCCTGTTCAATAGGAAAATAGAAAAGTAGGAAATTTTCTAGCTGGATGGGTATCGGTCACTATTTCACTGTCAAAAAAAATGAACAGTTCTGTGATCTAATGTGGCTTAAGGACGCATAACACCAGAACACAACTGAACTCCTAATTCGCACAAGCTGAAAAAGCTTCCGAGGGATTTTCACTCAAGATCTAAGAGTATCAGGATAATATAGTACAACCGCGCTAATATGAACATGTGTTAGTATGAACTACTCTGTAATGTGAATACAAAATTTTTTGTATTGACTACTCTGTAATATGAACATAGAATAATCTCATTAGTATGAACTTGTAACTTGTCTATTTTATTCAAAGGAATGAATCGGTTTTCAGAATTTATCGTCAGTTATCCATTACTGGTTCGCTCTTTCAGTAGTTGTCTCGCTTTGTTATTTGAACGAGTACTATAGCTAAGAAAATGGCGAAAGTGAGTGGAAAATCAAGATGTATATCTCTACATGAGAAAGCTGAAGTCCTAGAAGACATCAATAAAGGCCTGGCCAGGAAATATGTGATTGCTAAGTCCGCGGTTTGTTCTATACAAAACAAAAGAAGACAAATTCTCGGAAAGTAAACAATACATTCAAATTCATTCAAGAAAATGCACTCTAAAAAAGAAGGAAATGCCAGAAATGGAAATTCAGAATTCATTGCCCCATTTAAAGAAAGATTGAAGACCGTTATTCAAGACCATGAATCCAACGAACATCAGATTTACAACATAGATGAAACAGGGTTATACTAGTGATTGCTACCAGATAAAACTTATTTGTTCTTAACCAAGAAAACTATATCTGATATGAAGATTTCAAAACAACGAATCACATTTTTAGGCTGCTCAAACGCTTCAGGTTCGCACAAAATTAAACCTTCGATCAATGGTAACGTGAAGAATCCGAGATGTTTCAAGAACTTCAACAAATGCCTGGTATACCGAAACAGTAGAAACGCATGGATGACGTGTACAATTTTTAGAAATTAGTTTTTTTAACAGTTTGTTCCAGAGGTTAGAAACTTTCTGAGAAGTCAAAATCTTACTGAGAAAACGTTGCTTCTTTTAGACAATGCACCATTTCATCCATCGGCTGATGGAAATATTTTTGTGATGTTTATATCACTTTATACAACAGATGGATCAGAATGTGCTCGGGTTCACAAAACTTCATTATAGGAACCTCCTTCTGAGTTCTATCATTAGTGGGATGATCCAGCAGGATCTGCTCTCAACAAATTCACACACCCAGGTTATTAAAAAATGTTGAAATAAGATATTGATGAATACTGAGACTGAAAATGACCAAAATTTGCTAAATAAAGAGGGTTTGTCACTATCTATTTTGCGGAAACATTTCACTGAGACGAGAGGTATGGGGTCTGTTGTTAGACAAAGAATTTTTCCACAATCTATTAATTTACAACAATTGTTTTGTCAACACTGTGACTTCTTTCAGATTTACATAAAAAGTTACACCTTCAGATCTTATATAGCAATGGTTTAGTAAAAAACTTGGAAAAAAGGAGGGGTACAAATAACAGTCAATTTTGGGAAATATAGACAAGTGAAAATATATAAAAAAAAAGGAGATTAAAATAACCGTAAAATCTATTGAGGCCAATAATAATCGGAACTACCCAACTAAACAAAACATTTTTGCAGGTGTGCTCAGTGGACAAGAACGTGAATGGGTTGTTTTATCAAATAACGATCCAGTTTCACGAACTCTCTTCACAAATTGCCGTGAGAGTATTTCATTTTTATCGAATATCAGTTTGGATAGAAGATTCTTCATTTTGGAAATAAGTTTTTAATTATTCCCAGTTTTGTTCAAGCATATATCGACCCATTTCATTAATGTCAAATATTAAACTAACTTTCCGTCATAACCACTACTTCAAAATGCAAACTCTAGATGGCCACCCTTTACTACATTTGAACCCTATCAGATTAATACTTTCAAAATAAAATGATGAGATGGAAATAAATCGGAAACCTTCTAGACGATTTTGTCCACTTTCAAATACTACTGATATTATATTTTGACTTCAAACCTACCCTGAAAATTTGAAGCCTCTAGGTCTTTTTCGTTCGGAAACTATGATTTTTAACAAACTCCAACATAATATGTAGACCGTAAACCTTCCCTGAAAGTTTCAAGTCTCGAGCTCTTTCCATTCGAATGTTAGTGTTCCCGGATGGATGGACAAAATGACTTTACATCTTTGATTCTCTTTGAATCCAACTTAGTTATTTGAAATCATTTTTGGCTCAAATTCGAAAAATTACAGACATCTTTGCAAAACAACACGCAAAAATATCAAAAATTGGCTTCATATTTGAAATGGACAAATAGGATTTTAATTCAACATCATAAAGGTTTAATATTATAGATGTGATTTCTCTGGAAGTGTTATTTGGTTACGATCTTAGTTTAACATTTCTGATACAAATTTGAGGAATATCATGCTTCCTAATCTCGCAAACATTATTTGGCATCATAATATGCCAGTTATCCATGAACATTATTTGTTTCTTCAATAATGGACCAAGGTTCGAGAAGCTCAAATACTACAACAATAAAATATGAATAAAAAACTCACCTTTGACTTATCACACAGAAGGGACATATTACCCATAATGTAGAGTCCATTTCTAGCACGAGATAAGGCTACACATACTCTGTTCTCTATGGAAAGAAAACCAATTGTATTTTCATTATTTCGGACTAGGGATAACAATATAATATCACTTTCTTCGCCCTGATAGTTATCAAGTACAGAAACTCTAACATCTTTGAGAAGATCAGTTTTTCTCTGCAATTTCTGTATTTCAAACATCTGTCCTAGATAAGCTGCCAATATCGTAATTTCATCAGAATTGTACCCGTTAAGTATTAGATACCTGGCCAATTGAATTAAAAACATTGCCTCGTGTATATTTTTTTTCGAATTTCCTGAATGTGATTCTTCAGGATTCTTATGATCAATAAAGTATAAACATTTTTCAACTCCCCTTATGAGAGGTCTGTGCAATACCGATTCATGATCTTTCAAATTGGGGTATATGGCAGGTTTGATTAATGACGAAATTTCTGGTCTCATTCGGTGTTGAATATCAAGTGTAAAACATTGAACTTCATTTTGTACCATTCTTTCAAATAAACTAATCCCTAACTTATAATCTTTTTCAATTTTATAATTTGCAGTATTTGGTCTCAACTGTTGATGGTCTCCTATCAGTATCAACTGTTGACAACTTGTAGTAAGAGCAGAAATAATATGTGCTTCTAAGACTTCAGCAGCTTCTTCCACTATAACAATCGGTATCCTTAATAACTGCAAGGAGGAATGGAGTCTTGCAGCACTTGTTGTAGTCATTCCAATCACTTCCATTGTTTTCATAATTTCAACATTACCCATATCCTTCAATTCATTATAAATCTCGTATGCATTTCTGTAACCTACGTTGTATCTTTCATATTTGTCAAGCAACCTTTGTTTATATAAATTTAACCAATAGAAATATAAATTCCATCTTTCATTTATAGGTATATATTTACACCTTTTAGCATCAGAATTTGGAGGCACTTCAATGTTTTCACGTGGTGCCGAGGCTAATTTCACCTAAAATAATATGATAAATTGAGCAGTAGAGCTAAAGGTTAACAACTGAATGTTCCAAAAATATAATACAAACTTGAACTGATTGAGAATTACTCACCTTTACAAACTCATATATTGCTTTCAATCTCTCGTTTCTCATTTCCAAATGCATATATTCAAACAAATATTCTTTATTATCCTGAATTTGAGACTTCAACACATTCAGACGATTGTCACAGTAGTGAATTTTCTTTTTCAATTGATACAAATCTAGTGATATCTTTTGTACATTTGATTCCAAGGATGCTAACAAATCATCAAATTCATTAACTTCATCAACTACTGTTTCATCTACTGATTCAGAGTCTTCTATATCAATACTTCCAAATTGCTATAAAACATTTATTTTTTTATAGAATGGTAATTGCAGAGGATTTTCTCCTAATTAAATTAAAACCAAAAACCAAGAGGTAATAAATAAAGGTTCTATCTAAGTGGGAATATACAGTGTCCTTTATGTAGTGAATCAACAGGGAGTGGATGGTAACAGAAACACTGAAGTTCATCATACTAGACATTGTAAATTTAAAGTTTTGATTTAATAAAATAATGAAGAATATTTTCAAAATTGTTTAGCCAACACTGTAGCTTCTTCAGGTTTATATTTTGAAATAACGCTAAAAATTACAATTTCACATCTTTTATAGCTTTCGTTAAAACTATAAAAAGGGGGGAGTACAAATAACAGTTAATTTTTGATAACACAGATAAGTAAAATTACAAAAAATCATAAAATATATTGGGGCCAATCATTAGAAATACTTAACTAAGTAAAAATATTCAGCAAAGGGAATCTGGTTCTTGTAAATGTTCATTTCAACAGTGTGTAGTTTTAATTTAATTATGGATAATTTCGTGGTTGTTAAAATTATATCCAAATTCTTTCAAATGACCATATATGTTGAGTGTCAGATGTCTGATGTATAACTCCTCTAATGTTCATGAATTCTTTTCTTAAAGGATTTACTTGTTTGACCAGTATATACCATAGCATCTCTGTTAGATAAAAACAAATAACTCCTTTGTACACTAATTTTGGGACACTCTGTATAGCTTATAGTGAAAAAGAAGAAACTCTTTTAGAATGGGCAATAAGCACCTTTGAGCCTTACGAATCGCCAGGAGTAGATGGGATAAGTCCGGCACTCCTACAGAAAGATGTGTAGGAGATTCTTTCCCATCTGCTAAGGATCACAAGAAGTTGTTTAGTTCTGCGTCAAGTACCTAATAAATGGGAAAGGACAAGGGTAATCTTCATACCAAAAATAGGAAAGAAAGACTGAACTGATTCGCTATCTTTCATATCTATTTGTCTAACATCGTTTTTACTTAAAACGATGAAGAAAGTACTTACTGCTAACGGCACTTTATGAATGCCAGCATGCTTACAGGGCGGGTCGATCTACAGAGACTGCCCTGTATCCTGACCGAAACTATTCAGAGAACTCGAGGAGACAAGGAGATCGAAATGTGCACATTCCTGAACATATCTGGGGGCTTTGACAATACAACTTATGTGTCTGTCAGAGAAGTACTTAAAAGGTAGACAGTTGACAACACCACTATAAAATGGATGTATGAACTATTGATCACAAGGATAGCTGACACATGGGTTATCAAACCACCCCTGTTAAAGCTCCTTGCAGGACACCTCAAGGGGGGAGTGACATCCCCACTTCACCTAGTAGTGGATGAGGAACTTTGTTCGTATAGCCTATGCTGATTACATAGTAAGAGATAAATTCAAGGGCGCACTATGTAATTTACTACAGTAGGGCCTTAGAATTATTGAGCAGTGGTGCTTGTCAGTGGGAAGCAGTGGTGCTTGTCAGTGGGACTGAAGATCAACCTGAGCAAAACAACAGTAATTCCATTTTCCTTGACAAGGAAACTTCCAGCTATGAAACCCTTCTTTGAATATAGATATCATAGAATAGAAATCGGAAGTTAAATACCTAGAAATAACTCTTGATAGTAAGCTTCTACGGAAAAAGCATGTTGAGACTACTGCTGGTAAAGCAGAAGTGCTTTGATGACATGCAAAAGTATAGCTGGTAAAGCTTGGGCATGTAGTCCTAATATACTGCAATGAATGTACATCATGGTTGTGAGATCTACGTGACATATAGGTCAATAGTTTGACAGTACAAGCAAGTCTTAACAGTACAAGGAAAACTCCCGACAAAGTAAAAAGACTTGCCTGTGTGTTCATCACTGGGACTATGAAGACATGCCGAACTATGGCACTGGAAGTCATCACTAATCTCACACATCTCCATCTAGTAACAAATAGATTGGCCCATAAAGCTATTCTCAGAATATCATGGGAAGATACAGATATTGAGAGAATAAAAAAACAGAAATCCTGGCCGTCTCTTACAACCTATATTTCATCAACAAATGTTCTCTCTGAGTTAATGATATTATAAGTTAGTATCGAATAGAACTTTAATATTATGCTGAGGAGAGGGAAAAAATCTGAAAGAGATCCACCACACAAATTCTCAGAACAAAAACCATGAAATGGTACACAGACAGTTCAAAAACCACCACAGTAGCTGGTGCTAGAGTGTCTGTGACAGGTACCAAATATTCCACATCGTCTCCTGTCCAAGCATCTTTCAGACAGAAATACTTGCAATTGAAAGATGAGTGGAAATCAACCTAGAAAGAAACTATCAGAAATGTGATAAAATTATCCATTTTGATAGTCAAACTACTATTACAGTTCTAAATTCTCATATTATTGATTCAAAACTGATATGGGAATGCTGAAGAAAACTTAATGCCTCACAATTACAAGCCAACACAAAAAATGCTTTGGACTAAAAACCTGTGAGGTTACCTCTCTGAAGCCATCCCAAATACTGGAGTTCATTAGAACTCTGAAACTGTAAAGCGAGTTGAAGTACAGCTTTGATAGGTGGGCACAATAGACCTTACAGTTGTTGTGCGAAGTAACCTCATTTAAATCTACATCTACTTAAATGTTACTAATATATTCCATATTTTAAATACTCAACTTTAAGAAACCTATTACAACACTTAAATTATTGTCCTATGCAAATTTAGAATAAGACATTTGAACAAATCTTTAAATTACATTTCAATGTGCCCTTTTATGAAATTTGATGCAATTCTCTATGAATATATAAAATATTGAATTATAGTATTATCATACTTACTTGAACTAAGTGGTTTTCATTATTTTCTTCAAAGTTAAGGTCAGCAATCTCAGAAATACTACCACTAACCAACCACTCGAGGAAACCTTCATTGGTAGCATCAGCAAGCCAACTACCATTAAAATTTGGAATAACATCAGCCAAACTTTGAATAGATAAAATAGAATCGTAACGAGCAATAGTGTTCAAAGTATCAGTTATATTTTTTATAATGTTTAAGTAAGAAGTAACTTTCCGTCTTGCTTCCCAGACAGCAGGTTTGATTTTTTGTCCTTGGCACCTTAAATTGAATTGTTTCAATTTTTCATTCTTCGACTGCCCTCCAATTCTCATTATTTTGTCTGTAGTTCCAATTAATCCCTCCAAAAACTGATCCAGAGCATGATTAGTAAAGCAAATGACCAACATTGGTGATCTTCGAAACCAAATATAAGAATTTTTCAATAAGGTTTTTGCTACCTTTAAACCAACGTAAGTTTTACCTGTTCCAGGAGGCCCCTGTATTATTGTAAACTGCCTTCTCAAAGCGGCGATAAATGCATCATTCTGAGATTTATTTAAATTAGCAAAAGTGGGACTTGATAGTGTATTAAAAATGTAGTAGACTTTTTCTTCTCCATCATCCTCGATATTATAAGGAACTACAGCATTACTGAAGTTAGGATTCAATACAGTTTTGTCAATATCTATTATATAATTTTTCATAGGGAAATATTCTTCTCGGATTTGCTTCAAGACTTTGAGTACATGATAATAGGGCTCAAAATAAATACTACATTCGACCATTACATAGTCAGCATTATAGACTATCTCTTCAACTTCATCAAATCCAATTACAAGTTGTCCTTTTTTCAAATATTCAGTTTGACGGTCTACTATTCTACCAAATAAAATCGAGTTGAAATTATCCTTTGTGAAACATACTAAAGATCCATACATAAATTTTCTAGAATCTTCAAATTTGAAATTACCCAATTTACCACCAAAGTGAAACTTAAGTAAGACACAATAATGTTCTGTTACTGTTACGGGATTCAAGAATTGGACTTTTCTATGAATTTTTATATCTTGTATTTCACGTTGATCTTTACCAGACAAATGACTTTGTATTCCAATCCGTAATGGCCCAACAAAGTCTTCTCTTAATAATCTGAACTGGATATCTAAGTAATGATTAACATCTCTATAAGCACCTATAACAACATTCTTCCTGAGAAAGGGTTTTGAAGTAGAAAGTAACTCAACAGTAGTTGGAAAAATGGAAATTTCATGAAAATCTTCTGGGGGTTCCTCTTCATCGTCATCCACAATTTCTCTCTTCTCAAATGTCAGAATTTTGCGTGAAGAAGCCATTACAATTTCTTCAGCTTGGGAAACCATAAATTTAAAAGTTTCCTTTGTCTCATCACATATGTGCACTTGATGCTCTGTTTCAATATGTGGTATAGTCATCAACACAATCTTGACAAGTTTTAATAAATTATCCACAAAAAAATGAGGAATCTCTTTAAGTGAGATATCACAAAATTTAATAAAGTTGTTCCAGAAACAATCAGGATCGTTCCAGTAGTATGAGTTGAGTTTTTTCTCATTAGGAGATTGGACCGGTATACTTGAAATGTAAGATTGCAAATTAACGACAAAACCAGAACTTAAACTTTTCTGTAAGATTTCTATCCTTAATTTTGTAAAATCACAATCACAAAACTTGCTTAAAAGTTTTACAATTAATACTATACAGTCAGAAGAAAGTTTTTTGCCAATGTAATCAAAAAAATATTCATTTCCTATGAGTTTCTGAATAGCTTCTTCCAATGGTTGTTCCAATAAAGATTCAATGAATTTGAAAGAAAACTTTGTATGTGCTCTATTTCTTCTAAAAGGAACAATTTTCGGTTCACTTTGAAGGTTTTTGTTATTTCTACCTCTACGCAACTCAGATTGTGATCTTGAATGTTTTCTTTCATTTGAAAAGTATCCAGGTCCTGAAAAAATCCAAATTTTTCAGGAAAATGATATTTTTTTCTCAAAATATTTTACAAACACGATAGATGTACTTACCTGCAGACCTTGAATTTAAAGATGGAGTCCTCCAAGATTCCTGACTTTTCCTCATATCTTTCGTTTTCTAATAATCCTATTAGAATTTTAGTGTTAATAAACACGTAGCAATGCAACTGTTAATTATCAATACACATGATTATTCAGTTATCCCTATTAGAGATCTTATGGTCACAATTAAATGAAATATTTATATGCAAATAAGTATAAAATTATGTTTCACTAAATTTATAACATAAAATGCTGAAAGTAGAGCCCCTGTCTACTTTATCACACTCTCCCAGAAAATTTTTAGAATGTTGCATTGAAACGTTAATTATTTGAATTTACGATAACATACACAACGCAACTAGTGATACAAACTTGGGTTGCTGTTTGACTACAACATCTGTAATGAATGTTGATTATGCAATAAGTAGAAAACAACGGTTGAAAGTGTTTGATGCTGTATTTAGAGAAAGGAGGCAGTAATTATTACCGTTTTATACATCTTAATTAAATAACATAGTTGTTAGCAATGAAGTTTCTATAATTATTTCCTGAAAATTATCATAATTCAAAAATAAGATTACTTAACAAATAAAAAATTCTCCACTGTTTTTGTAGAATGGGACGGAAAAAAGATCTGTGAGCAAAAAATGGTGGAAATTGAGACCAACATTCGGAATATAGCCAAAGAAAAATCATCAATATTTGCAATCTTTCACAATCATCTGTAAAGCGGATTAGCCAAAAATTGCTAACCAGTGAGTCTCTAACATCCCTAAGAAAAGGTCACAGTGGTACAAAAAAGCTAGTAACTCCAAAAAGACAGAGAGTGCTCAAGAATATTGTGATGGAAAATAGAAGTCGGTCCCATCTTGACATAACAAAAAATTTGAACAGGCAGAATGCAATGTTTGTGTAAAAACAGTTTGCAGAAATTTGTTTGAGATGGGCTTCAGAAGAAGAAGACCTATGAAAAAACAAAACTGACCCGAAAAATGGTAGAAGATAGATTTAACTGAGCCAAATTATATAGGTATTCCACAGAGAAAGACTGGAATACCGTAAGCTTCTCTTACCTTTCATTTAATTTCTCTTTTGTCTGCAAATTTATTTTGTTTTTTTCTCTGCACCATGCCATAAGGTAAGAGAGTGATAAAATTTCTTGTGGACCAGATAATTGCACTGCTCCGATGGCCTGGAAATTCACCCAACATGAATCCTATCTAAAATGTTTGGAAGTGCTTGAAAAGGGAAAAGGGCTTCAACTGATAGAAAGAATCATTTGCCATTGAAACCCCAAAGACAATTTCCAAAAAATAGCAGAAAACTGTCAAAAGCATGCAAAGAAGGATCCTGCCCTTGATAGCTGCTAAGGGAGGACCAACAAAATACTTATATTTTTTTTAATCATAAAATGTTTAAACTTTTGTTCACAAACCCATATTCTGTTAAACACTAAAAACAATCAAATTTTCAAAGTGATTACGTCTTTTATTCAAGAAAATGAAGGAATAACTAGAAAAATCACAGTGAGTAATAAAAGTGGACAGGGGAGCTCAAATGTGAATTATTTAGTTCCGTTCTGAGATAACGACTGAAATTTTTTTTTAACTTTAAGTGAGATAATTCGGAACAAAGAAAAAAAACCTTAAGAATTTCGGTAATTATTATGAGTAATACTCACGTTACTTTAACACACACTCAACACATAAGCGGAATGAGAAAAACAGAATCATTACCCGATTATTTATAAATCCGGTAATTCACCTAAATCTGTACGTCTTATGTCACAATGCTACCAACATCCGTTCTCATATTTATATATAAGGTATAAGACCATAGATCAATGAGAATTTGTAGTTAATCTATGGTAATGGCTAATGAATGTATATTGAGAATATTTCATCATATTACGAAAGCTTCATATACTGAATTTTTATTGATACATGATAAGTCTATATGATTTCGTGAATATCTAACTTCTCCATCGGAAAGAAAATGTGGATACAGCTTTCATTTCCATCATGTTCGAGAATAGAGCCACAGAAGAATCTGTTTATATTTTTCAGTGTTTAGTACATTTCAAAAATTGGCTATCATGAAGCTATCTATTAATCTAGATTAGATTATCTAGATATTATGTTATAATATTTATATATCTTGCAAATTACAAATTAGATAGCGTAAGAAAGAGACATAGATTAACAATATTACTCTTGTTGATCTATTGAAAGAGAGAGGAATTGACTGCAAAATAAGAGTTCATAAAAATAAATTGGATTTTATGGTCTTAAATATCATAGATTGTTAATCTATGTTAAATATATACGCTGATTGAAATAAATAAGAATTTTTTTATTTATCTACGGTGTTTCCTATACCTATTTAACCTATAAATATTTTTATTTTATATTATATATTCTTGGTCATTTAAAAAAATACACATTGGCAAATCAGAAATTTAGTTCATTCCATGTACAAAATGCATCAAGAGTAAACCCTCAGCTCTTTGCTCCTATATTGTTTTACTCCTCTGAACTTATCCACGCATTTCCAGCCACGGTTTGTGACGCGCGGTGGGTCGATAGTGGGATAGAGGCGAATCGGCAGGCGACGTTGCCAAACCTTCTTTTATTCGGGAAATTGTGTTATTCACTGATTTTTTGATGTGTTGAGCTACTGAATCGCTAAAGAATAGGATTTATAACTTTCGAATTGTCTCGTACAAAGCTGCACAGCAAAAATTAAAAATTTCTTGAAATAAATCATTTAATTCCTGTGAGTCATTCTCTCACAAGAGTGAAAAATTCATAACTCCAAAACTAGATACCGCTCTCAGAAAATTTTTTCATCGTAATATTCTCATTGAAATGCTGTAATTTAATCAAACTTCAGGTAATTCCAGACTAGCGACCGAAATTCGTGATAGCGAGAAAACCGTCCAGTCAAGGATATCTCAAAACTCGAAAAAAATTCATAACTCCAAAACTAGATACGGCTCTCAGAAAATTTTTTCATCGTAAAATTCTCATTGAAATGCTGCAATTTAATAAACTTTCAGGTAATTCTAGACTAGCGACCGAAATTCGTGATAGCGAAAAAAAGGTCCAGTCAAGGATATCTCAAAACTCGAAAAAAATTCATAACTCCGAAACTAGACACCGCTCTCAGAAAATTTTTTCATCGTAATTTTCTCATTAAAACGCTGTAATTTAATCAACCTTCAGGTAATTCTAGACTAGCGACCGAAATTCGTGATAGCGAAAAAAACGTCCAGTCAAGGATATCTCAAAACTCGAAAAAAATTCATAACTCCAAAACTAGATACCGCTCTCAGAAAATTTTTTCATCATAATAGTCTCATTGAAATGCTGTAATTTAATCAACCTTCAAGTAATTCCAGACTAGCGACCGAAATTCGTGATAGCGAAAAAATTTGATAATTCAAGTAACTGAAATTATTAACATATTTGAACATTCTCTACTTAGCCGTTATCCTTAAATGAAAGTTATCGAAATATTAGAATTAGTTATAAGGCTGAATGCAATAATAAGATAACTAATGCTTGTCGACTTCGATTAACTTCTATAAAAGGTTAACGTTGTCCAGCAAGAACCACGAGGAGGTGTAGAGATATCTATTGCCGGGGAAGGATATGGGGGAAGTAAGGAAATTTGATATAATTATGATAGGTTTGGATATGTGTTATGGGTATACAATTAATATAATCTCTGTTTGTTGAATAAAAATTAATTTTTTTCTTATATATCAGTAGATTCAGAAGCGGTGTAAAGCTTATATGCTATAATTCGAAAAATTTATGTATTTTAATCATTCTTTGTTTCATGTTCCATTTTTCTAGTGATGAATTATATTAATTATATTAATCTTAATTAAAAAATAAATTTGTCACTGTTTTTTCACTGAAAATTATTGTATCCATACTTCTTTCTTATGATAGTTCAATTTGGGGTACTGAGTTCGTTGATATAGTCAATAAGCTGAAATATTTTTGACAGATATTGATGTTTAATAAAGCATTGTGTTTCACTCTGTCCCCTTATATATATAATGAATATATAGTTTAATATTTCTACCGTCACAATTTTCTATAATTATTTACATTTTATTGATTAATTTTTTTTTTTGAAAAATGATGAGTTATACGAACGAGGTTTATAAAGTTTGAAAATAATTTAATGAAAGTTAAGTTAATACAAATAACCGTTTTAAATGAATTGTGAATTTCTTCATTTTATCGATTTTGTTAGTTAAACCATTTTTATGTTGAATTCTATTTTGCTGTATTATGATGCTCTTTAATTGGTATTTTTCTATTCCCTTCAGTATTACCTGAGAATGATAATTGAGATTATATTAATTGTTTACCCATAACACATATCCAAACCTATTATAATTATATCAAATTTCCTTACTTCCCCCATATCCTTCCCCGGCAAGAGATATCTCTACACCTCCTCGTGGTTCTTGCTGGACAAAGTTTACCTTGTAGCGAACAACTTCTTCGCTCCCCGTCCAGAAACCTGCCTTGTTCTGTCGTAGTTTGACCCGCTTACCGATAGAGGACCCGACCAGTCATAGGAATCGTGACTAACCGTCCCAACCAGGTTCAAATGGAGCAAGGCAATGCGTTTGAAAGTCAGCGTTCCAAGCGGACGCATGGTCACCGGCGTAACAGGCAGAGCCTGCGCATCAGCATGTCTGACGAGTTTCAGATGCGCATGCTCGGAAACGAAACGCCGTCTCCCTAACTAAGAGGTGGAAGCTCCCTCACAACATCCGCAATCACCCGAGAACTTCAACATTTTATAGAAGTTAATCGAAGTGGACAAGCATTAGTTATCTTATTATTGCATTCAGCCTTATAACTAATTCTAATATTTCGATAACTTTCATTTAAGGATAACGGCTAAGTAGAGAGTTTTCAAATATGTTAATAATTTCAGTTACTTGAATTATCAAATTTTTTCGCTATCACGAATTTCGGTCGCTAGTCTAGAATTATCTGAAGGTTGATTAAATTGCAGCATTTCAATGAGAACATTACGATGAAAAAATTTTCTGAGAGCGGTGTCTAGTTTCGAAGTTATGAATTTTTCTCGAGTTTCGAGATATCCTTGACTGCACGGTTTTTTCGCTATCACGAATTTCGGTCTCTAGTCTGGAATTACCTGAAGGTTTATTAAATTGCAGCATTTCAATGAGAATACTACGATGAAAAAATTTTCTGAGAGCGGTATCTAGTTTTGGAGTTATGAATTTTTTTCGAGTTTTAAAATATCCTTGACTGGACGGTTTTTTCGCTATCACGAATTTCGGTCGCTAGTCTGGAATTACCTGAATGTTGATTAAATTACAGCATTTCAATGAGAATATTACGATGGAAAAACTTTCTGAGAGCGATGTCTAGTTTCGGAGTTATGATTTTTCACTCTTGTGAGAGAATGACTCACGGGAATTAAATGATTTATTTCAAGAAATTTTTAATTTTTGCTGTGCAGCTTTGTACGAGACAATTCGAAAAAATCCTATTCTTTAACGATTCAGTAGCTCAACACATCAAATAATCAGTGAATAACACAATTTCCCGAATAAAAGAAGGTTTGGCAACGTCGCCTGCCGATTCGCCTCTATCCCACGATCAACCCACCGCGCGTCATAAACCGTGGCTGGAAATGCGTGGATAAGTTCACAGGAGTAAAACGGGAGCAAACAGCTGAGGTTCTGCTCATGATGCATTTTGTACATGGAATGAACTAAAAAAATAAGTTCACAGGAGTATTTGAAGACATGGAAATAAAGTTGAAGTAGTGAGGATAGAATTAAAGGAACAGAAGAATAATGTTATTATGAGGATTAGTTGCGGGTGATGGATGAACAGCATCCCCAAGTAGCTTGTACAATTTTCTTAGACGGTTCACAGGGTTACGTAAGAATTCTAACTACATATAAAACCTTTAGCAACAAAAAGGCAGAAGAAATTGTTGAAATTGTTAATAACATCAATTCGCCATAGGGATTAAATGAAATTCATCTTAAAAAATATTTCTCACAGGAAAAAAAGAGACTACACTACTTACAGATATCAATTGAATAAATTAATCAAGAAGACTACGGAGATCTTTTTTAATGCACAAATAAGTCGAGCGGGTGGCAATAGTAGAAATGTCTGGTCAGTTATAAACGATATGAATAATACGTGAAAAAGTTACATAAAATACCTATTCTCAGATGGTAGGCTTCTTAATGATTCACAGGAATAAATTTTTTATAAAGGTTGATGAAGAAATATCCAAAGGTATTAGAAATAATCCAAAATTCAAACAATTCCCAAATAACACATCACTATAATTGAAGCCTTTAACTGAAAATGAGATAATAGAACATATTTGAAAATCAATTCGTCAATGAGCTAATAGAACATAGTTGAAAAATAATTCCTCACCAGGTCCTGATGGTATTTGCTCACAATTAGCAATTTATATTAATTTCTAGCAACTTATTTGATTAAGCTTCCACATTGAATAACAATTGAAAAACCCTTACATTTTCGTCAAAAACAAAGGTTTTTCATAAATTATTTGATTGGGCTTCCACATTGAACATGACGATCCCTTACATTGTCTTCAAAACAATTAGGCTGAATTATTAAAAAATATCCAAGGGAGTCAGAAGCCATAATTTCATTTTTGAAATTTGTTATTCACAAGATTTTTTTGACACAGCCCTTCTCAGTTTTGAAAACACCTTAAAAAATGTTGATTCAAATGGCGGCAAATTGAAAAACGTGTTACAAACTGACACTAGTGAACTTAATAAAACGATACTTATTAAAGTAATATTTTAATCAGACTTTCACATAAGCGAAATAGCCACATTTTACAATAGACATGAGATATGTGAAATTAACATTTCATAAATGAAATAAAATATTCCAAACTCAGTTTACATGAATTGAACAAATCAATTACATATTTGTTTTTGGACGCTTTTCTATCCATTCCTTTATAGCAGGCTCATTCAAGACCTTGTTTTTAACTGCAGTCAAGTTTGAGTGATTTTCAATAAGATCCTTTTTTAGCATGAAATTCATGTAATCTAGGAGGGATACAAAGAACAAATCTGCCCAGGTGAGCTGAAACAAAAAATTTAATTAATTATTGAAGCAATCCAAATATAGTACAAGCTTGTTGATGAATTAAAACGGAAGATATTTTTTTCCCAAATATAATGATTATGAGCTATGGTAACAAAAATTTCTTCAAATTGGGACAGTACAACTTTCATCTGTGCAATAGTTCAAAACTCAAATATACCCGAATAGAGCTTGTTGATTGCTGTGACATAAGCAGCAGATATGCACATGTTTCGAATATACATACACCATCAAGCTAATTCAAGCAATGAACTGTTATTCCCCATTACTTCTAGCTTTACTAATGTAGAACACTTTCCTTGAGCTCTTCTGTATAGAACTTTTTGGACTTCATCCAAAATTATTCTAAATGCAGCAATTTTCACATCTATTGCTTCTCTTTGGTCTTTGAACAAATGTCAGTCTTTATAATAATTTTTATGGCCACAATAAATTGACATTTTATATATTCTACAATGTATTCATTGTCTCTATATACTTGAACATTTATTTCTGCTGACAGATAACGTTAATTTTCAAACTACCTTGACTTTTCAGTTTTCTCATTCCCTTGTCTATGACAATAAAGGTATTAAGAGTGTAAATAAGTTCGTGCGGTTTTTTGTCGAATATTGAAGCTTCATTGTGAAAAATTGGTTTCACATTCAAGGTTTAAAGTATTGTCAGTCGATAGGCACTACTTTTTCTCATCTTTCTGGCGATTGACGGATCCCATCGCGAAAAAAGCCAAACATCGCTCTTATAGCTTTCTTTTCTGTTCATATTTATGAAGGTCGAGAAATACGAATTTTTCACATGATTTAGAAGGTTTTAATTCTTAATTAGTACATGAATATCAATAATAAAAATGATTCATATAAAGATGCAAAAAGTTTATTAAAATTAGAAGAAAGCCTTCATATCTTTGAAAATTAATTACAATGACTAATCTTTTGACTATGCAGCTTGAGCTGCTTCCACGTGTGAAACTTTAAGTGACTTAACAGAAATTTCAATCACTTTCTTCGAATTTGTTGTACTCTACTAGATTTGTACCTGCAATCGTAGTTTTATTGATGTTTTTCAGGAATTTAGCTTTCCTCCGCTTTTTTTCAAGTTTTTGCCTAAACCATAGCTATATGAAGGAGTAATTTTTAGAGTTAGTTCAAAAGAAATCACAGTGGTGACGAAATAATCGTTGTGAATTAATAAATTGTGGAACTTTTCTTTATATTTAATTTAAATGATTTCCATCAAGTTAAGGACCAATTCAATAAAAAAAATATGGTCTTAAACGAGTAGGTTGGCTTTACTGATGAAAAATCAAAAGTAATTCTATCCACTTTCAAATGGAAAGAGCTTTATACTTGAAGCTCTCGGGGTGTTTATAGCCTAAATATCCAGGTGCAAAGGTTCCCTAGTTATTCTTTTCCTTGCTTTCCTAATAGTTCCGAAAGTACTGGTAGGATCAAAATTAACTTTGGGATTTAGGTGTATAATAACGGCACAAACATTCATGTAAAATTTCGTGAGCATCGACTATGCGGATGGACGACTGCAAGTAAATATTGTAATTTCCCACTCTAGACAGACTCTAGACTAGATCTACAGACATTTTCTGGATAGGTTTGGAACCTAAATATATCAGTTATGTTCAAAATAGACAGAATCCACTCAATGGTTCCGTGTTGTCCTCAAATCGGATTCAGTTATGATCCTAATTTTATGATAGGCAGTGTATGCATGTGAGTATTGATATATGTATTTTTCTTGTTTGATAATGCTGGTAAGCATTTTATGAGGGTTTAAGTTTTACCAGAAAAAGTAAAGCAAACATGATTGTACTTCTGAACTTATGTTTATTTACTGTTTATTGCTAACTTATAGGCTCTAGGGTAAGTTTTTTTTGGGAATTGATTATTGAAAAGATATTTCAGAGTTTGGTCTTCTACAAGAACAATCACAGGAAAATAATCTACAATACTTACACGACTCAAAGCTAAATATCCATTATTTTGTTTGGCAACACTATCAAGTCGCTCTAAAAGGAACGGTAATTTTTCATTGAAGAGAATACCTCGTTCTCTTTCTTTCACCTTCTCATCAGATTCATAGTGATATTTGGCAATATCTGAAAATATCAATTAGTACCTACATATCTGAATAAACACTGCAAATTAAAACAAGATGTTCATTATTTTTTTTTGTAATGTATACAAATAACTTCTATTTTTAAGCCATCATATCAAGAGTATATCTACAAACAAATATTTTCTTAAATTTTCAGTTGTAAAAGCAATGCTGATTAAATTTTTTTGGTTCTCAAATACTGTTTTTGTTTTCACATGGATGTAATTAATGGAATTAAGGAATGTAAATCTCAGTATTCACTTCAAATCTTCATAGATAACTCACAGACCAAAAGCAATATAAAATATAATTATAAAGAAAATTATAAAGAATATCCCAAATCAAAATGATATACATCATAAGTCTTGGCCCCCCCTTCCTATTAACTCTCAAATTGTTGAATGTAACATGACAAATTTTTGTGTGTGGAATCTTCACTATCTTATCACTTAAATGAAAACAATAAACCAGCAAAAAATGTTTCTTGTTCAGGAGAATACAGATGTATTCCAAGTTAATCAGTTTTCAGCAAATAACGAGAGTTGTAATATTGAGAATATTCTGTGGAAAATGCTGGAACATCCAATTTCTCAGTTTGACCGGACAAGAATAGTAGCCCTACATCAAGAAGCTTTGTCGAACCACCAGATTGCGCAACGTTTGAATATTCCACAGACTTCAGTAAGGTGCATAGTGGCCCTTTTCCTGGAAACCATCAGCATTGCCCGGAGACTGATGCCTAGTCGACCCAGAGTAACATCTGCAAGGAAAGACCATTATACCGCAAATTTTACTCGAAGGAATCGAACGGTATCTGTAACAGCACTTCGAAGTCATTTTTTGAGGACCTATAGACCGGTAGTCTCAACCAGTACCATAAAGAGAAGGTTGCATTCCTCAAATTTAAGGGCAAGAAGACCTTTAAGACTACCTCGGCTATCACCTGAACATGGAGTTACTCGTCGGCAATGGGCAGAACACCACCAAGACTGGCTTTTACCACAATGGCGCAACGTACTTTTTTGGACGACTCACGATTCGGTTTACAAAGTGATAGTTGACGAGAAAGATTTGGAGAGGTCCAGGCAGACTAGAGCGACTCAATTCGCCCGGGAAGTTGTTCCCTTTCAAGGCAGATCAATAATGTGCTGGGGGGGTATACTGTTCGGTCGCCGTACCCCCCTTATTATCGTTAAACGAACAATAACTAGTGCCATCTACGTAAAAAACATCATTGAACCAATCATTGTTCCTCGAATTTGGGGATAATTTCATTTATCAGGATGATAACACCCCACCACACCGCACACAAAGGGTTCAAAACATTCTTCAAGAGAACAATATCCAGATAACGAACTGGCCAGCAAACTCACCAGACATGAATCCAATTGAGCACGTATCGGATTACTTAGGGAGAGCAATATCAAATTGTCAAAACCCACCTTTAGCCTTTCAAGAATTGAATTTAGCCCTTCAGGAAGAATGGAATGATATGCCTGAAAATTTCATTGATGACTTTGTTTGTAGGATGCCTAGGCGTATTGGGCAGTTGATGGAAAGAAGAGGTGGTAATACGGAGTATTGAATTTGTATTCAGTTGTGGAATAACTATAGTTAATTATTGTTTATGTCTTGAGAAACCTAGGGGGTCCAAGACTTTTGACGATGTGTGTAAATCTAGATACTCCTCAGACATATTAAAAGGTTTATGCTGAATAGAACGAATTTATTCATGAAATCGTCCCTAACAACTAGGTAATGAGACAATTGTACTTTATTACAATTAGATTGTAATTAGTAACAATAAATAATATAGAAGGGAACATCTTTTCCAAAACATGTATTAGATGAAAAATTTTTATTTTTTTGTGGATGTGAGTTTACTAACTTGCCAAGTTTTAATAAAACAATATAATTTTGGATATCAAAACATTATTTAGTTAATTGCAAGCATTGGAAGTTTTATAAGAACTGTGCGTAACATTTATTAACTCTTTTATATTGCCATATTTCTTTTATACTTAATGAATTCAATAACAATTATCGACTTACTTTGCCGCAAATCATTTACTGTCTGAGCCATAGCATCAATTTCTAAATCTTCCCAATCATCGTTACCAGCCAACTTCACCAGCTTGGCTAGATATCTACAAATAGCTAAACACTGTGGTATCTTCTTTCCATTATACTCAAGAACTGGAAGTTGTCCAAACGGCATATCTATGAAATAACAAAAAATTTAATATCATTACAAATATTTTAATATTTAGGAAAAAGACTTAAGCGGAAGCTGGTATGTCACAGTATTTTTCAATTACCGAATATTAATCCAACAACATAAAATCAATAAAGGAAAAACAACAGTCATTCCTATACTCCTCTAGCAACCACCTTCTTCGCTCCTCGTCCAGAAACCTGTTGCAGCTTGACCGGCGTATCATATAGAGACTGACCGTCCCCGCCGTGTTCAAATAGGGCAAGGCACACAGCGTTCGACGACATTTCCAAAGCGGAACACATGGTTACTGGCGTTACAGGCAGACATGTGCACCACGCCTGTCTGAAGAGTTTCAGTTGCGCATGCTCAGAACGAAACTCCTGCAACATGGCCTGGCTTACCAGCACCTCCAATTACGATGAAGTCAAAAAAATGGATCGATGCATAGAGGCATGGCTGGTCTTTTTTCGCGATGGGATCCGTCAATTGCCGGAAAGATGAGAAAAAGTAGTGGTTAGCGAAGGCCAATACTTTAAACTTTGTATGTATAACCAATTTTTCAGAATAAAGTTTCAATTTCCGGAAAAAAGAAACCGCACGAACTTATTTGTACTCCTAATAATTGGCGAATTCTCTCCAAATTTCCAAAGTGGAACCAGTACGAACATCACAGAATTACGACACTATAGGTAGGTATTATAATATACAACTTACCAGACTTGATTTGTGGCCACTCCTCATGTTCTACTCTAGAATCCACAAATTTGATTCGCCCATAACTGAGCAGAAACCTAATTGGTTCCCCAAGAGCAGTTATATTGAAGTAAATTACTGTAGGCGCTGTAGCCATTTCTAAAATCAGATTTCATTTTATAATAAGACAAATATTCATTAACAATTATAAGAATGATAATAATAACAATGTGAAAAGGTTTCATGAAAAAAATGCGGCAAATTTGACGACAAACTTCATTATTTCTGCATCTTAATACTCCAACTTCCTCTTCTATATATTCTAGTGATTAGATTTTAATTAAATCTATTGAATGAAAAAATAGACAGCATAAGAAATATCGTATTATTTACTGCAGTGTCAAAAAAGTCCGAATTAAGAGGTAGAAGCTCCCTTATTGTTATGAGGGAGCTTCTTTCCATCAGAGCGTCATTGGTGATCCCAACGTGATTGGGGGTTTATTTCAAGAGCGAACCAATCCATTCATTGGTGGCCCTAATTGCCCTATCCTAATTTCCGAGGTAACTTTCCTTTCGTTCCACAGTAACCCCGCTGGAGATGGCATCGCGTCCAGACCAGCGGTGGAGTGTTTTCTGCCCAAAATCCTAACGCCCTATACCGTGATTCTATCGACGCTCGTTGGCGACGGGCCCCGTTCTCGTCCAGAATTCTACTCCGCTCTGCTACAGCTTCCCGGCGTAGCATATAGAGAACGCTACCGCTTTCTGAATACCGTGCTCAACGTCCTCGCCCGGTTCAAGTAGAGAGGAGTAAAAGCGTTCGACAACCGAGTTCCGACGTGGAACAAGGTCACTGGCATACATGCGCACCACGCCTGTCTGAAGAGTTTCAGGTGCGCAGACTCAGAACGAAAGGCCGTCTCCCTTAATTAAGAGGTGGAAGCCCCCTCACAACACCGGATTCGTTCGAGAGCTTTCTTGATTACCCCGACGTGAATCAGGGATTTGCTTCAAAAGCGAACCAACCCATTCATTTGGAGGCCCTAATTGTCCCCTATCCATCGTTCCGAGGCAGCCTTTCCTTTCGTTCCACAGATCCCCGTTGGAGATGGCACCGCGACCAGAACCGGGCGCATCCTATCGAGGGGTCACTGGAGGGGAAGTGTGTAGCGACCACCTTCTTTGCTCCTCGTCCAGAATCCTGCCTTGCTCTGTTGCAGCTTGACCGGCGTATCATATAGAGGACACGACTAGTCTAAAAATTCCTGCCTGACCGTCCCCGCCGAGTTCAAATAGGGCAAGACACACAGAGTCCAAAGACCGTCCCAAAGCGGAACATATGGTCACGTCTGTCTGAAGAGTTTCAGGTGCCCAGACTCAGAACGAAACGCTGTCTTCCTAATTAAGAGGTGGAAGCTCCCTCACAACACCGCATTCCTTCGAGAGCTTCAAGAACATGGGGAACCCATATATCGAACTTCCGAGGTTAAACACAGGCCTTTAAAGTGGTCATAAACAGTTGAATTCGATAAATTTAACCCCTCACTAATCTCACGTGTTGTTGTTCGCTGATTTGCATCAACTAATGCCTTTATCAGCTTCAACCAGCGTTCCGGAACGTGGTGCACATTCGACATCAAAATTGCCGGATCGAAATTTTGCAAACTAGTTCTGGCGCTGGCGTACTATCAACACATCTTCTCCATACTTATCGGTTAATTTCTTTCTGGCTTGAACAACATTTTTACCTTTTCTATAGTAAAATATGACGAAAATACTGCTTATTGCTCTTCATATTTAAAAGGGCTTCAACTAAAAACTACTGCGTAGAATTAATTGAACTTTTTCACACACAAGCCTTGCTATGCAGGCTCTCAAAACATATAATTATTTTGCGGCTTAACTGTGAAGTTGGGTTTGAAAAAATACAATTAAATCCTCTGTAGGGAAAAAACGATTATTATTATTATTTTCCGTATTATTTTCCGAACAACCTTATACAGTGTACCGAAAAAGTGGGTTGATCGGATGAGTTGCTGTAGCCAGTCGTAGCGGTCATTCCATATTGTTTTTGATTCGAAAATGTCAAGATTGGACCTTTCTAATAAACTCATAACTTGGAAAAAATATTCATGTCATTTATAGCCGATCAAAAATACAAATTTTTAATGGCCCACTCCTTATCTTAATGGACTACACCAAAATGGACTTAAAAAATTTTGTTACCACATTTCAGGATAAAAAGTTTATTTTTTTCCAAAAATTGTAAAAGCTACTTAAACGATTTACTGAGTATCTATTCGTATAATCCATGTAGACAAAAAACCGATGGATTTAATTTATTTATATACGTGTATACTGAAACGCGAAGAAAAGTAAAAAAAATGATGAAAAGCGCTGACGGGCATTCGGAATCTTTTACGCGCTTTTTTAACGGTTCGTTTCCCTTGAAAATTTTAAATCTGTGAAGTATTTCTTGCCGAATTAAAACAAAGAATTGTGTGTTCTGTCATCCGAAAGTCACATTTTACAATTTCAGAACTGTTCTCCTGACGAAACGGAAGATCTCATGAAAATGAAAAACACAATGTAAGGCTCCATTCTTACTTATCCCTCCGATCTGCATCGTTACATTTTGGCGAAAAGAATATATTGGATGAATAAGAAAAATTTTTAATCACGCTGCGCCTGAAATTAAACACTGGTTCAACATTCAGAAGGACGATCCGTGAGCTATCTGGCTATCTCAGCTATAACAGTTTGTTAGTTTCTTTATACAGGTTTGTAAATCCACGTTTTACGGTTAGGATATTCAATGCATAAGAGAACTCCGACCGTCCTGTCGAACATTGGAATAATCGAAAGATATACGCGTTATGATATTGAATAATCCAGTGTATAACTCGAAAAGAATGCTCTTCTCTCTCACACAGATGTAGCCCTTGTGGGAAGTAGGGAGTTGGACAGCTCATTTCGTTTCGCGTAATCCACAAATCACGTTGCCGAATAGAACTCAGAAGTAGCTGGCATGTAGTTCATACCGCTTGAAAATCAAATACAATACGATACGCCATTCTCCATTTCATTGCATATTGCATGTGAGGAATTTATTTGCAACAATAAATGTCGCAGATAATTTCATCTCTGAAAATTAGTACTTGATTAAAACAAGTTGTAGAAACTACTATGTTTTACTACCTATTAACTATCTCATCTTGATGGGATAGTTAATTAAAATCTGAAAATTCGTAATCACCCAAGAGTTTCACTACAAACTACTAATATTCAAAATGACAGTAATCTTTTTAATAATATTAATAGAATAATTCAGACAATGCAGAAACTGACCTGGTACGTTGAAAATATCAATAGTTTTAGGTATTCTCTTGATTTCTCCTTTTTTTTCGGGTATAACTTGTTCAGACGACATCGACATTACGTCAGTGTGAATCTAAGCCCAGCGGTAACTCCGTTTTAGAAATATTTTCTGAATAATTTTTGCACGTTTGTTCCAAGGAACAACGTGCTATCGTTTCGCCCAAATGTTTGTTATTTTCGAACTTTGAGCCGAAAATGGTCTTAAACGACTAGGTTGGACTCACTGATGAAGAATCCGGGGTCAAAAGTGATTCTTTTAGGCCAGTCCGTCCGTAAACACGCTAACTTTCGAACGAAAAGAGCTAGAGCCTTGAAATTTTCAGAAAAGGTTTGGGCTCCAAATATCTCGTCTAAGTTCGTTAATGGGCAATCAGCATTGAGCGCTATCTTAAACACTCTTACTTTCGAACGAAATGTGTAAGAGACTTGAAACTTTCGGGGTAGATTTGGGTCCTAAATATACCAATTGAGTTCGTTATTGGAAAAAATTAGTCCGATGGTGTCGCAATTATTATTCATCATATGCAGATTCTTCCAAAATAATTTACAAAATTAAATTTTTCGGGGGAAATGGACTATTGAACGTGCATAAAAATTTCTGATTTCACGTCTGTGTATATCCATGGATATACTCTTTTATATCAGTATGGGTATTTCTAACATTTATCCACAATAATAACCGCATAATCGTTGCTTACTTTGAGAAACTAACATTCTCCGACATAATTAAACATTATAGGATCCATTCCAAATATTTAATCTTCATTCAAGTACACATGAATAAAATTTATAACAGATAACCATAAGCATGAATGAACATTTAGGTTTTTGAGAGTTTTATTCCATAGATCTTCCGATAATTCTATCGGTACTTTATGTTCTAAATGGAAAATGAAAATAATTTCACCTTGACCCTATAAAAACGCTTAACTTAAATCTCCGCACAATCATTTCCGGAAATTTATCATAAAGATAACGGAAAAATCTTTAATATTGCCTAGTTTTTATTAGAATTAACAAAAACTATTATAATACTTACCGAACTTATTAAACGCCGATAACAAATTCTACTTATAGACAGGCTGAGAATCTCTTGTTACTAATCTAAGGTGTGAATTATATCCTTTCATGGACAAACTACTTCTGAGAATGTACTTTAACTATGATTATATTGGGTAAGATTCTAGAATGGCACTTATGGAAGAAGTAATGATAAATATTGTCACGTGATTCAATTTGTCCTTGACTAACGTGAAGGAGAAAGCGTATAAAACTTATATTTGAAGTTTGCAAGAATATTTGATTATATTTTCAATGAAATTTGTAGTTTTCGCCTAAAAAAGTCATATTTTGAATACGATTAAGACATATTTTTTTATATAAAAAACATTAGCAAACATGGAAAGATGGAGATCATTTTAATTATGTATGGAAAGTATCCATAGACCGTAACTTCTATGAAACAAACACAGAAAATAATTAAATCTGTATCAGACATAGACGAAATAACGATCACTGTTATAATCATAGACCAATTAACGGTATATAATATATCTATGATTATATCTACATAGACATTATAGCAATATTATTGGATTATTACGTATAATGCTCCTATTTCGAAAGAATAGAATGCAAAATGCCTATCAATGCAGAAGATTGTCTATGATAATCTCAGATAATGAACAGCTATTTATTGCTCTATGTCTATAATTAACGATAAATAAGATTATACTAACGGATCTGCTTAAAGTTTTTAGCAATATAATTAATTTCAAAGTTCAATAAAATGTAGATTATTTCCAATAAGATATAATACTCATTTTTGATACAAATAATGTAAAAAAAAAACATACGCGAATAGGGAATGTAGTTGATCTATGATTTTAACCTATTTAACCTCAAACTACTTTAGTTTTCCTATGTTTAACCTTCTAATCCGCATAAAATAACGTCTAAAGGAACAGTGTTCGAATTTTTAATAATTGTTATTAATTTATACAAAAATGGAAGAGACAAACGATGAATCCATTTCCAAGAAAGGCAGACATCGAAAAAAACAATTATACAAATCAATCCTTCAACAAATGGAATTTTATTTTAGTGATTCCAATTTATCTAAAGATAGATATCTATCGCAATTGATTCAGGGAGATCCATGTAAGAACAATATTTTTTAATATGTCCTCCCAGTTAATTTTTAATTTCTCACTTTCCATTTAAGATGTTAGTTTGATCTTTTCATATCAAATTTTAATAAAAAAAAATCTTATAATAAATTTTCTTTCAGTTGTAAATCTTGAAGAATTCCTGAAGTTTAACAAAATTAGAAAACTAACACATAGTATTGACGATCTTGGAAAAGCGATTAAAAAGTCTGAATTATTGGAATTATCGGAAGATCTGCAGAAAGTTAAACGAAAAACAGAATTTAAAATGAAGGAAAATGTTGATGAGTGCACTATTTATGTGGAAAGAATAAGTTCAGATTGCACTCATGAATTTCTAACAAATATATTCTCAGATTATGGAAATGTATCTTATGTGTCAATACCTAAATATAAACATAATAATATGAACAAAGGATTCGCTTTTATAGAATTTGATTCTGAGGATGGGGTTCAAAATGCTCTATCCTATTTTGAAAGAATAGGATGCAAAATGCCTTCAAATATCAATGCAGAAGATTTATGTAGCATAACTTCCTATGTTAAAGAAAATGAAGTAATGAATGAAGGAGACAAAAAAGGAACTAAAAGGAAACTGTCAGATGATGATGAAGATAATGTTCCTAAAAGGATAAAGAAAGAACTTGTACAAGAGGAAACTATAAATAATGAAGAAGGGGATCAAAAAAAAAAGAAAAAGAAAGAACATAAAAAGAAAACATTAATAAAGGAGTTAGGTTTACAGATATTATCGAAGTGAGTATTTAATCAAAAAGTACTTCATTTATGGGTATAAATTTAAAATTTTGCATGGGATATTTACCATCAAAATACAGTATAATCCAGGTACACACTTTGCTGTACAGAGCCTTTGGTTGCCTCATTTTTGACTTTGTACTGACTAAATTGTACAATATTGTATTTAGAGTTATACTGAGTTGGAAAGTTACGTTTCAAATAGAAATTCTCATGTTGTCCCCTTACTGGGTCTGGTGTTTATGATGCAACATTGGGAGTTCCTAAGGGATTCGTGATAGGACCCCTGTTATTTATCCTATTTATTAATGATCTAGCAGATCATATTCTAGTCCAAGTTATCATTATTTTCGTCGTATCACAGTGTTGTGCCCTCAGGAGCCTACGAAGATATGTAAAAATTAATTTTTATATTTATAGTTTTTAATTATTGGTTTTATGACAATGCTCTAATGTTAAATGTTCATAAAACAGACTGCTTATACTTTGGTATGAGGGGTACTGGTGGGAGATATTTGATTGTCAAAATTTCTTAGTATCTATAGATAAATGATTATCCTGGATGGAACATATAGAAAATGTCAGTAAATAATTAAGTTAAGCTTATTATGTCTTAATTGGGGTAAAAGAATCTTTGAAATTATTCTGAAAGAGACATCATTCTCGATTACACTTCATGTGTTCCTTTTCGTTTGATCATTCTAAGTTACTATTTTCATTTTTATTTCAGACAAGAATGGAAAAAGATGCGAAATGGATATCTCAATCTACAGAGGAAAAAGATGAAGGAAATAAAAACGCATTTAAACAGTTTCAAGTCTTACAAACCCAATTCAGAAAGAATCGAACAAGATAACGGTAAAACTTCAGATTCTGAAAATATTGATGAAACGCCCACAAAATTAGAATATAAACCTGGGACCATTGTGAAAGTTAAGCTTCCAGAGCCTTGTCAGAGTGACAAAAAAATAAAGGTATTTATAAAATATTTTTAAATTGCTTGAATCACTTCATAACATATTCACTCCATTCCTCATTAACTGCCCATACTTGTCTAGCTTTTCATTTCCCAGTGCAGGTTTTTCCATTAGTTTAACATTTTTACTAAAAATTATTAATTATTATTCATAACAACAAAACATATGTAATCATGAATATGCACAGGTGATAGCTGTGCTAATTTTTTTTCTATAAAAAGAGGTTCTATTCATTTTCATTCAGAACATACAAGCATTTGAAAAATATATTTTCATGTTCAAATTAAAAGTTGGCTCACAAACATTAACATTGAAACGTTGCTGAACATCTGTCCAACCTACCACTGCGTCTGCGTGGACTAGTGTGGTTCAGCCTTGATTTATATTTCCCTAACGAGATCAAGTTTTTGGATAAAACCGATAATCTTGTTCGGAGGTAATTTTTTCAGATCGCAGTTGGTTATAATAGCTTGACCAAATACCTCGAATCTGATGCGACTCACTGCGTGGCACTCTGAGACAATGTGCATGACAGTTTCAGTGTTCTCAAGGGACAGCCTGCATTTATCATCTTCAGCCAGACCGATTTTGGGCAAATGCGCTTTCAGCCTGCAGTTGAATCACTTGCTTTGATAGTAAACTATGTTGCAACCGAAAAAACAAAACATTTCTAAAGCAACTGCAAATAATGAGATGATTCTAATTTATGCTTCGCAATGTAATTAAGAAGAATAAGCTTGGAATCAAGATTCTTAAAAAAAAAAAATTCTCCATTGGAGGATAATCTAGCTAATTAGCATTTTGGAATCTAGACTGACTATCTAAATTTTTTTATTTTTGGGACACTGTAATATCTTTTATTTCATGTATTTGAATTAACAATATTTCAATCAGTTCTAGTGTTCCTCCGATTATTTTATTATGTATTTTTCAGATGGAAGTTAAAGCTGTTGCAAAAGATGTTCTCTATGTTGATGTACCATTTTCTTCTGGTAGTGAAGAAATCTTTGTCAGATTTCCAACTATTGAAGCTGCTGAAAAATTCTGCAACGAAGAATTCATGGGAGATAAGAAACTATTAGAAGGGGAAGAGGAAAAAATATATTGGACAAAAATTGAAAATGACAGAATAAATAAATTCCAAAAATCAAAAAAGAAACAGAGAGGCAAAGACAAGTTATTGAAGAGAACAGAAAAACATTTGGCTAAACATACACGGTTTGATGAGAATGAATAGAATCTTATAAGTTCATCATTTATGTTCTTGTAGAAATGTATTGAATCACAAATAATTGTTATTTTTACATTAATGACTTCTTAATATACAAAATAAATTGAAAATATTTTACTCAATGGGTATTTTATATTACACTTACCTTAATTAGAAATGGATAGGAACCTTTCATTAGTACTCCAAAACATTCTATCTAGGTGGGCATTCAATGTATTCTCGGTATAGGCATGAAAGAAAACTCAGGAAATTTTGAAAAAATTCCATTTTTCAATGTAGTTCCCTAGAACTTCAGTAGATCGAGAAATAAGCTTCTCGAAACCTTGTAGAAAATATTCTCATGGCTTCTTCTCAAAATAGGTATTAATTGCTGCCTTCAGTTCTTCATCATCGGAAAATAGCTTTCCACAAAGATATCTTTTCTCATTTGGGAATAGGTAGTACTCACTGAGGGCAAAGTCTGGACTGCACAGAGGATGAGTAATTTCTTCGAAACCATATTCCCGCACAGCACCCTTCGCCACCTGGACCTTGTGAACCGGCGCTTTGTCTTGAAGCAGCAACACAGTGGTTATGTATGATACTGTGATGACTTCACCCTTTTCAGTGTATTCAATACCTGCAATACCAACAAAATACCTTTAGAATCCCAAATGACCGTCGCCATTATTTTTCTAACAGATGGGGTGACTTTAAACTTATTTGGGGATTGTGCACTCTTTTCAATCCACTGCATGGACTCTTGTTTACTCTTGGTGTCATAGTGATGACTCCTTGTCTCATTCACAATAACCAGCCGGTTGACAATAGTCGATGGGTCTTCTTCACAGAGCTCTAAAAACTCCTTACAGCACTCGATTCACACTTGCTTCTGAGGATTCTCGGTACCCATCTTGCACTGACCTTTGAGAGGTTAAGATGGTCATGAAGAATAGCATGTATGGTACCCACGGATAGGTTTGTCATCTCTGCTAACATCTTAATTTTTATTCTGGCATCTTCAAGTAACAGCTTTTCCACTTTTCTCACATTTTCTTCATTGGTTCCGCTAACGGGGCTGTCCGAGCGACGGTCGTCTTTCGTCGTCCTTCGTGAATAACGAAGGAGCACAGTCTTTGTAAACCATCTCTTCATGAATGATTTTTTGACTTTTTCCCTGCTTAGTGTGGCGTCAGTCAATCTGGTCGTCTTTCACTGAGGAGACCTAGAAAACTATTGATCGTAAATTAGTGAAATTTCATAATTATATCCTCAGATAGTGTCATTAGTGAATGAGATAATTAGATTACCATTATTAGCAAATCACAATCGAGAATAGGCACAGATGTATGAAAACAGATTTTCTCTATAGCTGGTGCTAGCGATCAGTTTAGCGACTGCATCTGCGGCGACATCATCTCTATATAACAGCTGACTAAGATTTTCAATGCACAGTAAACCAATGTCCATACACCAGCATATTTTTCCGTAACCTTAAACATGTCGGTATTTTTACCTACAAACTATGGACAGCATTGATTTTATATCATTTGAAGTAAACTGTTGCGGAATCACATTGAATGCTTGTCGAAGCTTATAGTGAATATGCTCTTGGTAAAACACAGTGTCTTGAGTGCTTTTCACACTTGAATAACTGTGAAACTATTAAACCGATTTTGTCCAATAATAAACTTAGCTGGGATATTCAGACATCAAACTACCTGAAAGTTTCAAGGATCTAGCTCTTTCTGTTCTAAAGTTGGCGTGTTTTCGGCAGGACAGAATTATTTTTGAGCTCGGATTATTCATCAGTGAGTGCAACCTAGTGGGTTAAGACCATTCTCAGCTCAAAATTAAAGATATTTCGGCGAAACAATAGTACGCTTTTCCCTGGAACAAGCGTGCAAAGAAGAAAATGATGATGTTTCTACTTCAAGATGGCTTCGGTACTTTAATAAATTCATTTTAAATTATTTCCAATATCTATAGAGAATTTTGAGGTTTTCATTAACTATATGGTGATTGACACCTTTTTTTGTCTGTAGTCCGATACACCTTCAGTTTTGTTTCAAAGTTCCTGCCTGTTTGACCCACATAATTTTTTTTATTAGAGGTATAAACTCACTTGTTGAAAATTTCTAATAGAAACCTAGAAGAAAATAACGTGTAATAAAATTCGTTTCTTTGTTTGAAGGTTATTGTTACTCTTATATCTACTGATTTAATATATTTCCCATAAATTCAATTTCACACCCCTATAAAATTTTGTTACCAAACCAACATCAATTAAAATATGCAATGAAACAAAATATCCTTCATGTTTTGACTATAAATAGTTATTATTATTTTATAGTGAGCGGATATCTCTCCACCCTACCACTGCGTCCGCACAGACTAATGTAGTTCACCCCTAATTTATATTTCCCCAAAGAGATCGTTTTTGGATAAAACCGATAATCTTGTTTGGGGGTAATTTTTCAGTTCGCAGTGGGCTAAAAAAGCCTAACCAAAGACCACGAATCTGATGCGACTCACTGCTGGGCACTCTGAGACGATGTGCATGACTGTTTCAGTGTCCTCAAGACACAGCCTGCATTCATCGTCTCCAGCCAGACCGATTTTGTGCAAATGTACTTTCAGCCTGCATTTGAAATCATTTTGTTTTGATAGTAAACTATGTTACAACCGAAAAAATAGAACATTTCTAAAGCAACTGCAAATAACGAGATGATCCAGCAAAATAAAAACAATCACTAAAAATACCTCATATCATACTCATAGGACCTTGTGATGAACTAAGATAGATCTCCAATGGTTTCCATTTTCATTTTATGTCGTTAACAGAAAATAATCTGAGGTTGTATGAAGTAGTTTTCAAGACCCAGTTATATTCAAAAAAATATCGTATGTATAAGTGAAAAAACAAATTGTAATTGTTGCATATGAAATAAAATGAAAATGGGGGTTTTGCAGTTAAAATTGGAGAGTTAACTTGAAAAAAGGATCACCCTGTAGATTATCACAAAAATTCTTATTATTGAGAAAAAATGAAACGAATCTAGAAAAGTTATTCTACAAAAAAGTAGACTATGTGGATATTTTTGTTACTCAGAGAAGAGCATTGCATATCATATTACGTTTAGGGTATTGAGAAACTTGTATAGGTGTTTCTATAAAAAAACAATGTTTTGACAGTCAAAGATGTGTATATTTACATATTGTTGATCTTCAATAAAAATGACCATTACTTCACATATAAAATTTTAAAACATTCAAATCAATCTTCAAATTTTCTCTTCACAGGGGCCGTCCTATTCCAGTTGCCACCACCTCTACCACCTCCTCCAAAACCTCCTCGTCCACCGCCGCCTCCAAAACTTCCTCTATCACCACCTCTACCTCCGCCGAAGCCTCCTCTACCACCACCACCTCTGCCTCCGCCGAAGCCTCCTCTACCACCACCACCTCTGCCTCCGCCGAAGCCTCCTCTACCACCACCACCTCTGCCGAAGCCTCCTCTACCTCCACCACCTCTACCTCCGCCGAAGCCTCCTCTACCACCTCTACCTCCCCTTCCTCCACCTCCTCTCTTTGCGCCTGGTGCTGTTGGAAGGAACCTCTGAAGCGGTAATAATTTGGCCGGATCAATAAATAACTGAAAGTGAGAATAAAAAATTTGATAAATAATTACGTTCATTTTAGAGGCAAAATATGAGCATGGTACATAGGAAGTTTTTTTAATCAGGACAGTTTAACATACATCTGCATTACAGTTCGAAACTCAAATACAGCCAAATAGGTTTTGTTGATCGCCAGGCAGTAGCAGCAGACATGCATGTTTCATAGTTTTTTGGCTACTCATCAGAGTATTGCTCTAATACCAACGAATCCAACACTGCCACATTTCTATATTCGCTCTTCATAGCGACTTACTGTTGTCTACATATGTAGAATATAACCCAGGCTAGATCAACAAGCGAACTGTACTCCCAAGATCTTGCGCCACTTGAGGTTACAGCACTGTTAATTTTTGACCCAATAGTGAAATGGTGGCCGACACCCGTCCAACTAGAAAATTTCTTTTAGGCCTGAACAGGATTCGAACCCAGACCTTCCGGTTACGAGCCTGATGCTCTACCACTGAGCTGTCCACGCAATGAATTGCAAAAAAATCTTGTTGCTTTTATTACCAGTGAAACTCAAATGAAATTTTATCTCTCATATTAAAAATGAAATTTAACCGAATCAATCTTTCAAATTTTCTTGACATAATTGCTAGAATTGCTTTAAAGTACCTGTACAACTCAATAAAATTACGGCGACTATGAAAAACTCTTAAACTTGCATATAAAAAACCAAGCATTCACTCAAACTTATATCCACATACAAATCCAATAATATCACAAAGCACCCACCTTTTGATCTTTTTGGAAACTGGAGCTATAAATATTTTCAGATAAACGAACAGTAACAGAATAATCCTTAACGGTTCCAAATATTTCATCAATTTTTCCTATTTGTTCCATATTCTCTAAGTAAATAGGAGCATTGAAAAATGGTACATCCTCTATTTCGGCCTTAACTACTAAATCATCTTGACATGTATAATCGTAATGTCCGAATGGGACTACCCTCTCTGGAGGACCTTGTTGCTGAAACCTGTCACGGCCACCTCCTCGACCACCACCAAAGCCACCACGGCCTCCACGGAATCCACCTCCTCTACCTCGGAAAGACATGTCAGATCTACAAAGATGAATTTTAGAAATTTTCAATGGTTTTAATATATTGGATATGTAAAAGCAGAGCAAGTATAGATACTTGAGAATTTATCATTAAGCGAATATATAAATAGAATTAAAAGATACACAAAAATTTTCCATAAATTTCAGCCTTATATAAAATATAAGAGAAAATAATATAGTATAATTATAAATATATATGGTAGAAAGTTTTAAGACACAAGTTTTCATCATCTCTAATACGACTGATGTTAATGTAATTTGAATTAATGAATTAACATTGATTTAATACTTATTTATCCATAATTTTTATAAGATATTCTTGAATTTGCCTCACACATATATAACCGATAGCGAAATTGATAGCATGTGAACAAAATAGAAAACGAAATACAATTTTGAAACCAAAAACTATAAAATGCAATTCATACCTTTTTGTACACTACACGTGAGTTGAAAGAAGTTACTTCCAACTGTAATTAACTTAAAATAAAAAATAAAATTCGCTTAAATTGTGTTACATGCAAAACACCACGCTTTTATGTATTTTGATTTTGTAGTATATAACCTATAACCTCACGGCATAGAATATGGATATTTCTTAGAGAAATCGAGAGAAAACATAAGATTCTATGATGGCCCGGTCGACGAATAGATCATAGAATGAAAGTTAAATGGGAACAAAACTAACAAATTGACACAAAAAATGGCAAACACTATTTTAAATTCTCCTAACGATCTATTTATCATGAATGTTTTTAACTAGTTTGTTCAAGAACGTTACGTCCCATATACATTATTTGTTTTAAATTCCTAGACGATGTTTTGTATAATAGCTGAGCTGAACTTCTCAAATAACCTCAAATTCAGTAAGTAAATTACCAAAATTGAATGTTCAAATTAAAATTAGTATTGAATTTCAGAAACCCTGAAGAAGAATTAAATAAATAAATTCGGAAGCTTGGCAAATAATTGTTAACGTAAGCAAGACTTGCCCAGAATGGCAGCAGGCTTCGTCATTGTGGCAACCTCGCGATCGGACAACTGTGCACCTCATGCGCAGAGGGAACTGAACAAGTTGTTATAACTGTTGGTAGTGGTACGTTCGGTTCTGTTTTAGACAAAGGGCAGATAGGTCAACGTTCAAGCTATCAACAGTATATTTATTACTAAGTTAGTTAGCGATGCAAACTTCTCTACTGTTCTATTCGATTGTTAAACTGACAGTGAGACTGTAAAAATATATTTTAAGAACCAGGTGTTATCAGTTCAGATCCTTACAATAATAAAATGTATTACTTAAATTCTCCCAGTAAAATGAGTCGTATAACCCTTATATTCAAGTCAAATAATGTATATGACAAAAATATTAAGATTTTTTAGAATCAGATATATTATTATTATCCTGATACTCCCAGATCTTCTGTGAAGATCCCTCAGAAGCTTTTTCAGCTTGTGTGAGTTAGGAGTTCAGTTGTATTCTAGGTAGGCTTTGTTACTGCGATCTTGCGCCACTTTTAGTCACAGTTAATTTTTGACCCAACAGTGAAATGGTGGCTGACACCCGTCTAACTAGAAAATTTCTTTTGCACCTGAACAGGATTCGAACCCAATTACTATTCCTGAGCCCAACGAATGAAAGAAAAACAATAAGATATAAATAATATAAAATCTTATTGTTTTTCTTTCATTCATTGGGCTCAGGAATAGTAATCATATTTTAAGACATTGTCAAAGAAATATATATCTATAGCTTTTGAGCATGACCCATAGACACATTAAAGGGATATTAGGATAATAAGTATATAGTATACGAAATTAAAGTCTCCTTTTTCTCAAAAAATCTTCTTTAATGATAAAACGTGTTTCATAATCTAATTTTAAGGTTAAAGGAAACTTAAAAGCGTCCATTATCTTAAAGTGAGAAAATCGGCCCTTTACAGCTAGAAAACGATCCTTTAACGAGAAGCTCGACACTGCGCAGGTGCTCGATGAACACGAAAACAGTGGACATAACCTTCCTCTGGCACATTTGCCCATTTTGTTTGATTTTAGCGTACTACGAAATATGTTGCACCAAATGTTGAATGCTGATTCAAGCTCTAGTTCTTCATCAAACGAAGAAGAAATAATTGTGAGAAGACCAAAAATTTACAGAAGGACAGACATTTTTTCATTAGATGATCTAGATTTCTTCGATCGTTTTTGCCTGACAAAACCAACTGTTTTATCTTTGATTCAAAAAATTGCAGATCAGTTGTACTTCCCATCTAAAAGGTAAACAAATTTCGAGTGATTATTTTGTTGATATAATTTTCTGTATACCAAATCATTAAATTGACAATTTTCAGAGGCAGTCCTTTCTAGAGGAACGAATGTTAAGTTAACGACCAAAAAGGCAATTATTGTTGCTAGCGCTGTTTGCACAATATAGTTGTAGATATGAAGGAAATATTTCCAACATGAATGATTGCAGAAGGAAGAACTCTTTCAAACAAATTCAACTAATGTTAGTGCAGCTCGTCAAGTGAGATAGTCTATTATTAATGAACATTTTGCTAATTTACAATTTATATTTGTGTGATAATTGAAAATAAATTTGCTTGTCACTTGTGTAACTATTCTTCATATTCAATTTGTGTCTTCAACATGACAAGATTTCATATAATTTTTAAAGGATTTTATAAGGTATGTTTTTAGATAGGTTTCTATATTTGTATTTCTGATTCATTGTTTCACATTAGGTAACATCTGAAAAAGTTTCAAGTGAGAATAAAGAAATAAATATATTATGTGTTATAATTTCTGTTTTTAATTCAAATTTGAGGGGATTTCATAGTCAACAGCAGTGCTGATAGAATTCTAATACCGCTTTTCCCAGAAAGTGCATTCAAAATTAAAAAGATTTAATCATTGTTATATAATTTTCTTTTCATCTCCATAATTTGCAAATCTAATATTTCAAGCTTCGAATGCTCCTCTTCTTTTCTTCTATTCTCTTCCTTGACAGCCCCTAACTGAACTTCTACTAGTGCCGTTTTTTTATGATACATCTCTTTCGCTTCAGCAAGTGGGTGCCTAACAGTTGGGCTCAACTGTTTGTTATCATAACTTTATCATAAAGCAGCCTTTTGATGTTGTTTATGAAACTGGCCGTTAGACAATTGATTAAAACCATAGAACATATATAATTTATATCCACCTCATAGTAATTTAATAATAATTTAATAAACTGATTACGAATAATAATCACAGAATACTGAATAATCTCGTTAATCTATGATAGTATCATCAGTAATCTGATCTACCTTTTTTTTGTAATAGTTTGTCCATAGATTACAAAATTAGCTTTCTGTAATCTGTGTAGTTTACAGTGTACTCTGTGTAAACTTTACACAGATTACCAAATTGATATCCACCACACTTCCTTGTTTATCTATGGGAGTTTGTCTATGTCATAGATAAACAGAATGCACATTCTCGTTTATCTATGGTTTATTTATATATCTATGATGGCCACGTATCGAAAAAATAATGAGAAAATTTATTATGAATATTAATACACTTTTTTACTAATATTAAATTTCTTGATTTTATTTTTCATCAGTTCAAGGTTCAAGGCATTCGTGGCCAAAGACTACACAACTAAATATACATATCTAGTGACTTTTATTCATGGCAGTATACGAAAACAATACTTACATTCACAACCCATGAAACATCCCATATTTATTTTTAAATATAATATTCATCTTTCTCTCTCCATTGCTTTAAATCATTGAGATTAGATTTTTACGGATCGGAGTTCAATTTGGAGGTTGCTTCAAAGTCCACATATTCCCGAATTTCAATTCATTCTGAAACTGAATTTTTTATTACTTGTTTCTCATAGTTGCTGTAGTTATAATATATTTTTTAAAATATGGCCTCTTTTCAAAAGGTACTAATGTTTAAAAAGAACTTGATGATTTTATATATTAATATTATTGCAGTTGTCTAGAAGTCTACTCAGTAGGAAAAGTAGGGCAATTTTTCTGTCCTCTAAATTGAACAATTCCACTGGTTACTGTTTTGGTGAGTCAATATTTTTCGTGTAATTTGTTAGGATTTGCATAATTTCACGTTTGTTTCTCACAAAATTTCAATATTCGTTCAGCTTCTCACTACCACAGTTTGAATGACTGTCGTGTGTTACTGCTATATTTCAACACCAATTTGTTTTCATCTCTATTAAATATAAATGAGTTATTGATTTTATGATCTACTATTTTTCTACTTAATCATGATTGGTTTGAAATTCAATCATTTCAAGTGTTCCCATGTCACCAATTGGAAGTATACTAACTATTTGCTTGGGAAACTGTGGAAGAAAAACATATATTATATGGTTGAAAGTATGAGGTGATAATTGTATGGTTATTTACATTACTTTTTACAGCATTGACCGATACTCAAAAGGAAATTCAAGATGTAGCAAGAAAATTTGCTCGAGAAGAAATAATACCTATTGCCCCACAACATGATAAAACGGGAGAATATCCCCATGAAATTGTGAAGAAAGCTTGGGCTCTAGGACTCATTAATGGTCATATACCTGAGGATGTTGGTGAGAACATATAATATGTAGAAGGCTGCTCTGTAATCATTTTATGAACCGAAAAGTTCTGGTACTTTGATAGGCATTTTTACCTATGAAATAATTAATCTATTAAAACTTAATGTTTTTGCTGATATATGATATTGTTGACAGTTTCTTATTTTAAGAAACTAGAAATCAGTTAATTCTATTAAATTTTCATAAGAATATGAGCTGTAGTTGATAGCTTCCTAGTGATTCACCAGTATTCGAATAAATGTTCAATTGGTGGGCAAAATAAAAAGATAACATTTATGCTGTCAAAAGCAGTAACCGAAGCAGGCTAAAAATTTAGAAGTATAGCGGTAGCCCTTTACACATCAGTATAATTTATCAAGTGATGACAAAATACAGAGACTGGAAAGGTTAGAGAATATCATACTGGTGTAAGAGAGTGAATGACCCTCTACAGGGTAATTTACAGGCACTACGAGATGCAACAATTATTGCAGATCAATTATTAAATGATTTAAAACTTACGCACCATTTTATGAGGCGCCAGATTGTGGGAAACAGATTGCACAAGTTCAACCTAGATGCCGCCTAGACCTCTTCATGTGCTTTGATCAATAAGGGACAAAAACTAAAACTTCTGAATGCTACCACTTATGGTGACTGTATTTTTTGCAATTTCTTGTGCTTCCTTATGCTAGAGAAATCTGACCGAATTTCCAGCTCATACATGATACACATAGCATGACACGTATTTGAATTTCTGTAAACTAAGCGTATAAGTATTTCGCGATGGCCTGAGTAGTCCCCAGACGTATATTCAATGGAATATCAACAACTTAATTTTAAGCATGTCGAACAGAATCTAGTTTGATTAATGTGTAAGAGATTCGTACGATATTAACAAAGCACAAACTCAATATTTTTCTGTAACATTTTGTAGGAGATATAGTGATTTTATTGTCTAGACAGAAGGTATCTAAAAGATTTTAAGAAATTATTATTAATTATTTTAATGTGTGTTTAATAACTCGGCAAATAATCAAAACCATTTATATTGAAAAAATTGATATCTTGAATTGGTTTCTCTTTGTTTTAATTAAAGAAGTTAATTTTAATTTCATTCATAGGAGGAATGAACAACACTGTATTCACTGGGTGTTTAGTAGCTGAAGAACTTGGTTATGGTTGTACAGGTATAGCAACAGCATTGGAGGCCACAGGATTGGGTGTATGTTGATCTATTATTTATCCAAATATTGTTTACGTATGAGGTCCTCATTTATGATACAAACAAATATAAAATTTGTTTGCCACAAATTTTCAATACTTCAGCATAAGCAAACAAGTTCTGCCTCCTATTCATCAAATGGCAACATGATAGTAACACAACTATGAAAAAGTAGTACAATGAATTCAGTCAATGTTGTCATATTGTATTTGAAATTTTTTTTTACTGCATTACTTCAATAAAAAGAATTACAGTTTGTTGAGACTTAATCAAAGTTCTCTTTTGTTTCTGTCAGTGGAATCAGATGATGAACTGTACAAAACCACCATTGACTTGGTAGCATGATAACTACCAAAAAAAGGTGAACATTCTTTGAAAATGCTGAAATAGAACTTCTACCTCATATTCACTATAGTTGACACTGGTTCTGCTGTCTGACACTTAGCATAACTGTCTGAGATATCTAAATGCTGCAGAAACTTCAGGAAAATCGATCGACAGTACTTTCATTGAAATTTTTTTCACCATTTGTTTCATATAACATAAAATTTTAAAAAAGTTCAAACTAGGTGCTCAGTTTACTAAGTGTTATTTCGAAATCACATTTTTTATTGTCTGAAATATTTTATATCATCGTAATTATTTTTACTTTTTATTTTACTGCATCTTCACTTTACAGATTGCTAAAATGATGTTGTGGATTTCTTTATGTTTTCTGGTGTAACCACCTCATTTGGATTACCAGAGGGTGGTGCACCATATCATATCAGTATTCATATGATTTTGTTTAAATTCAGTAAACCAATCAATAATGGTCGATTTTCCTGGTGATGACACCAAGCTTTCGTTCGAACGATGTTTTTTCCCACCAAATAATAATGTTTTATCAACACAAGAAATTATTTTTTCATTATTCTGAAAATCACAAATGTTGTTTCACCAAAACCACTACAACTTTTGAACAAAGCATAAAAATTTCCAGCTATCTTTTGAAGGTTTGTATTTTCCAACAAAAATACTAATTTGTGTTTAGTGCCATTTGTGTGTCAGGCAGGAAAGTTATCAGCCTACGTCATTAAATTGAAATGAAGTACGAAAAATGTTTAATATACATGGAATTGGCTTTGAGAAATAATTTTAGGGCATTAATTTCTTGTCAAGAGTGTGCTATCGTTTTGCCCAAATGTCTGTAATTTTGAAAGTAATCATGTCTCTGTACAGCTCACCATCGACTCTAACGTTCTGACCAGCATAAATTTTGAAGACATATGGACTAGTGAACCCATAAGCATAGCATACCATGACTTTTTCTGCAATTTTGTGTTTTGACAATGACTTGTCAATTGTTCTGTTTACCGACAGCCAATGAACCAGAAATGTTCATCACTGAACAAAATTATTGAATGAAATTGTGATGAATGAATTTAACAATTTTTAAAAACTGCTACAGCGTGAATCTATTTGCGATGAATTTCCAAACCAACCTCAAAACAAAGGAGAATTGTCGAATTGGCTACCGGAAAAGAAATGCCAATTTAAAGTTTTCTGTCTGTAAAAAACTTCCCTCCTTTTATTGATATTTTTATGGAAAGACCTTGATTCTGAAATATTAGGATTAGAAGTGTTAGTATATAGAGGAAGTTTCAACTGAAATGTTTAATTGCATTAAAAATTTGAATAAAAACTTGAATAAATTGGTGGCTCATTGTAACATTATTTCTAATAACATGTGAAAAAAACAGTTCTAGAAAGTGCAAATGCCTTATTTAGATATATACATTTAAGTATTGATGAAATTGTTAAAATAGAATTGGCTAAGTAATATTTTTCCCTAATGGCATATGTTTTCAATGAAATCCTTATATAGTGGATTCTGCTTAATAAAATTGCTATTTAATGAAGTACTTTGATCATATGTGCTATCGATAAAAAAAACATAACCATAAATTGAATATTTTGGAATCGTAAGCTTTAAATTTATAAATTTGCTATGAATATTTATACCATATACTGTTAGGGTATAAACTCACATTAGGGTTGATCAGTTGCCAAAAAAGTAAATTTTTCAGTATTTTCAAGAGCTTGGCTAATTATCCTATCAATAATTTAGCATATATAAAAGGGTGTATTGAAAAATTCTGAGCCTACTATAGAAGCAAAGAAAATTTGAAAGTAAAAATATTTTATTATTCCGCATACTCTCCTCTTAACCGGATACATATATAATAATGAACCTACAATGTCTTTGAACCTATAAAAACAAATTTTTGTCTTGCTCTGCCAACCAGGTCTTCATCTGTTCTATCACATCTTCATTGGAAGAAAATTTACGACATTTCAAACTTTTTTCACTTGAGGAATGAGATGACGGAGCCAGATTAGATGAATATGTGTTCAAGTAAACCATAAATTGTTCGCATCTTCTCGCCATAATTATTTCTAATAAGAGTGGTCAGTAATGTCCAAGAGTAATTTGCTGTTTGTTTTACCCTTATCCAGATAATCAATTATGATTACTCTATGAACTGAAAGCAAGAACTTTTCCAGCAGATTTTCGAACAAGAAACTGCCTAGGTATTGGAAAACCATAGTGTCTCCATTCCATCGACTGCTGCTTTGTTTCGGGGTCGTAGAAATTATACTTGTTTTAGTCCTATTTGACTATCTAATAATGTCAGAGACAGAAACTGACCTTCCCGATCGTTTTTCATCTTCAATGATCTTTTGATTATTCCAATCCAATAAGAAGGACATCATCATGGGTATTAAGCATATCTTTTTAAATCTACTTACCTTTTTATCCAAATACAGTTACTTGATGATGGATTGAAACTTCAATTTTTATATTTTCACAATTTCGGTGAATACCCACGTATTTTTCAAATTTTCTTGCGCAGTTTGATTTTTGATGTGAAACTTTACACTGATACTTCTTATAAGTTGGAAGAAAAATTTTAAATACCAATCAATTAGAAATAAACAGATAAATTGTGATAATTTGGATAAAATTTAGTGTTCCTTTTTTAACATACAATGGTTTATTATAAAATAAAAGAGTTATCAATATTACCCACTTCTAATAATTTATTGTTCCTTGCTATGGTAATGCGGTATTTTCTTTTTCCATGGAACTAGTCTAGATATCAATACATCCTTGTAAATAAAGGCAGCACATTTAGTGCGAATTGATTATATTCATATTATTCTACTGAAAATTTACAAATTTCTTACACATATGGCAATTGCTTTCTAATCTTGAATCGGTTTTATTTCATTCACAGTATAATCTGCATAGCTCTTGTGGTATAGGTTAAAATTTGCTTTTTTTGGTTTTTATGAGAAGTTCATCCTTGTGTATCTTATAGCGGAATCGACTAGTAAGATCAAATTTGCTATTTCCTCTAAACTTTTGTATTTCAAGTAATGACAAGTATTGTTTCCAGCAAACACCTGTCATTATCGCTGGTAATAAAGAGCAACAAAAGAAATATCTTGGACGGCTTCTTGAAGAACCACTTGTTGCAGTAAGTTTTAACTTTCTACTATACTTGTACAAAGTCATGAATGAAAATGATAATTATATTTTAGACATCAAGTTTTGAAAAAGTTTTCCAGTATTATCAAAATCTGAACAAAGAAAAAATAAAAAAGTTTTTTGAAATGATGTTTACCAACAAAATTCAAATGTTAACACATTTTTGTGACTATAGTTTTGAAGTAGTACTTCAGACAAGTGTAAATAAAAGCTACATAGTATTTGTCAAGTTTTCACTTGTCTGAAGATGGGGTATACTTCGAAATTGCAGTCACAAACAGATAAATGTTTGAATTTTTTTGTGGTTGTTAAACATGGTCACTTAAAAAAACTTTTTAAATTATGATTAACTACCAAATAGGAAGGTCTGAAGAGTTCAATATAATCTTTATGTCTTATTTCAGTTAATTTTTTGCTAAAGATTTAACCTTCTCCTTTTGTATAGGCTTATTGTGTAACTGAACCAGGAGCAGGATCTGATGTTGCAGGTATCAAAACAAAAGCTGAAAAGAAAGGTGATGAATATATTCTCAATGGTCAAAAAATGTGGATTACAAATGGAGGGGTAGCAAACTGGTAATTATAATATCCTACTTTTCCACTTTTGTTTACTACTCGCTATTCATTCTTATGAGATACATGCTGTGGCGGAAATAGAAATGATTAAATTAAAAATATACAGTTACTCAAAATCATAATGTTTTTGGAATTGAAAATAAATTAATTGCCAATCTTTATTATTACACTGATCCAACTGTTCAGTATCAGTGTAACAGTGTATCGGTTTAGGATGTTTTGAATTTTTTTATTTACTGGTTCAAAAAAATTAGTAGGGTTTTGATTGGTAGATTGAAGTGTTATTAAAATATTGCAATATTTTTGACATATCTGCCACAAAATATTATTTTCATTGCACTTTGGAAATTCCCAAGTATAAATATTACTGGTATCACAGTGACATGGAGTGCAGCCAAACGTAACAGAAATTTTTCAAAGTACAGTCAACGTTAAAAAAATGTACAATTTTGTATTTTTAAGACATGTATTTATTATTAGCTTTGGTCGTGGATCTGACTATGAACCAGTACTGATACTAAAAGAATGTACCGGAAAAAAAAAGCATTTGCGGATCAAAAATTTTTAACTACATTCATTTTAAAAAATCTTACACACTCTCAATACTGTAAGTAGAAAAAACATTTTTAAAACATCGATATGTAATGTCCGATAATTAATAAGAAGGTGAAAAGAAATATAGAATAAATCAAATTCATTTACATTAATGTTAACAATCGTAAAAATGAAAAATTTTAAAAACAGTGTAAGGGAAAAATTTAAATAGATCTACTTTTAATAACTGGTTGAACTTATGTATACATACAATAATTAAATCATTCATTGATTTTTGGTTTATATTCCTTCATTCCTCAATTGTAGCAAAAATAAGTTCTTGAATAATTGGAGCCGGGTTATTTCGTAAGAAAATGGCTCCGGATAGATAATCCCATATATTTATAGGGTTCATATCTGGTTGCAGAACAGCCCGGCATTATCATCCAAATTAATTGTTTCTTTAATTTATCTCCAAGGAGGATAATTATGTGATGTTTTGGGAGGTTCTATTCACCTACCAATTCAGTTATTTGGTAGAACATTATAAACCCCTAAAATAATTTCTATCTCACCTCAATAGAGAGCAATTTGAATAGCACTTAGTGGCCTCTTAGAGCAAAAATTCAATAACATTTATATTCGTAACACTAATAATGATATTGATTCAACATTTTATTATACTCTATCAGAGATTAAAGAATATATAAACTGTTGCTTTGGCATAATATTCTTTATTGCCCACCAATAATTCTCAAAAGAAGTCCCTTTTTTACTTTGCTGTAAAATAATAAGATAGTATCATGAACATTTGAAAAATAAGCCACATAAGGTACACAGATCGAAAAAAAAGGATTATTATTATTATTTATAGTGGGCGGGCATACGACCACCCTACCACTGCATCCGCGCAGACTATTGTGGTTCAGCCCTAATTTATATTTCCCCGATGAGATCCAGTTTTTGGATAAAACCGATAATCTTATTCAGGGGTATTTTTTTCAGTTTGCAATGGTCTATAATAGCCTGACCAAATACTGCTGGACACTCTGAGACGATGTGCATGGCTATTTCAGTGTCTCAAGACACAGCCTGCATTCATCGTCTTCAGCCAGACTGATTTTGTACAAATGCACTTTCAGCCTGCAGTGACCGACAAGTATTCTGAGTTTGGAAAAAAAGTATTCTTTAATGATTAAAATAATATTCTAAAAATTATTTTGAATCTTCTAGGTACTTCGTCTTGGCTCGCACCAACCCTGATCCAAAAGTTCCTGCTAGTAAAGCTTTCACAGGTTTTATAGTTGAAAGGGAGTGGCCTGGAGTAACTCCAGGAAGAAAGGTATAGTTGAGATGATATTTTTAATTTGATTCATTTTCTCTTCTCATTCTTTCAAGGAACAAAATATGGGTCAGAGAGCCAGTGATACTAGAGGAATAACGTTTGAAGATGTTCGAATTCCAAAGGAAAATGTTCTAATAGGAGAAGGTGCTGGTTTCAAAATCGCCATGGGCACCTTTGATAAAACAAGACCACCTGTAAGTACTGTAGTAATGTTTGTTATAAGCATACTGTGTTTTTTGAGTACTCATTCAGTAAGGTCTAAGATATTTACTGTTGATGATTTGTGCTATAATGAATAACATGATATTGTAAAGTGATTTTGACAAACTTTCCATTCATGACTCGAACATATCCTTTACATTTTCATTCATTCTGCAAGAAAAAAACTGAGACTTAATCAATATGTTTCTGAATATTAACTTATATATTGTTAATATTTTATAACAATTGTAATATTGTAGTAGTTGTGAAAAATTTATTCATTTACTAAAGATAACATTCATAGGGCAATTCTACATGCAAATAAGCAGAGTAACACCATATCAAACGATAATCTTTTAAAATTTCTGCATAACTCTCCCGCCCATAAGATCTTCCAATTATTGTCAATATATGAATTTGTTGATTACTGCTCTAATAGCTATTTAGAAAGGTGAAAAGCACTGACGTGAAGTTAGGAGCTTTTGCGCACTAATTCATATCAGCCACGATCCTCGCAAAATGATTTTATTTTAGTCTTCTAATTATACGATCCTCACGAAATTCTGCCACGAACATGCACGTTGTTATTGTTCCTCCTAATGCTCAACTTCAGATCAATCCAATTTGTAGTTTCAAAAATATTGGGAAAAATATGAATTATTTTCAAACGTGAATAACTGCGAAACTATCAAACTTATTTTGCCCATTAGCGAATTTAGCCGCAGCATTTAGACCCCAAACCTTCCCTGAAAGTTTTAAGGCTCTTTGTTGCACAATCAGTAAAATTTTTTTTGGAATACCTTCTCCACATTCACAGTTCGTTTACCTCTTTCATATGGTATAAATTAAAATCTAAAAATTCAAGAAGTACAAATTGTTCAATCTATGGCATATTGCTTTACCGATTCATTTTTATGAAGATGCCAAATCTGAGATATCTTCAAAAGCTGCCATAAAGATTGGAAAAATGGGGGTTAGTGATGGACAATACATGGAGTCATATAATCCCTTTTTTTTTCGCTAAAATCTCAGTTCTCATTGAAATAATCTAAAAAAAATCATTCAAGCTTCGAATATATTCTTCATAATATCCTTAGTTGCCTGTAAATTATTAGAAATTACATATTTAAATTTGTATTTTTGGTGTGGTATTTTTTTCTTCTAATCTATAGCTAAAATTGTGTTGAACTCTTATGAAAAATAACGATTTAATTTGAATAAAATGCTTATTTTACATACCTGTAATTTCAGGTAGCATCTGCAGCTACTGGGCTTGCACAAAGATGTCTAGACGAAGCATCTAAATATGCCAATGAGCGTAAAACTTTTGGAGTCCCTATTTCTCACCATCAAGCTGTAGCTTTCATTTTGGCCGATATGGGGATAGGTGTAGAATTGGCAAGGTTGGCTTGGATGAAAGCTGCTTGGGAAGTTGATAATGGTATGTTTGTTCTATTTAACTTATTAATAACTGAAAAAAAAAGATATTCATAGATATTACCGGATTTTTTCTTACAATCTTTGGTTTGCTATTAGAATTTTGTTCAAATAAACGAAATGGACTGTATGTTAATATAAAGTGAGTAGGAACGAATTAAGCAATCAGAGATAATTCTAAGTATGTGAAACGAGTTCGTAGTCTTCGTTCATAGTTTTCGTTCGTAGATTTATCAAATTGGTCTAAAATTTCTTCCAGAAGCCATAGTATTTATTATGTTGTATCACAATTTTTTCCCATATCCAAATTGTTCATTAAGTATGACTTTCATTTCGTCAGTAATATCTAAGAGTTGGTTATTTATCATTCTTTCTGCTAATTTGCTTATTGAAAAAGATCCTAATGGTCTATAACAGTTGATTTTGTTTGTGGATTTTCCAGGTTTCTTAATCATTTTGGTTTTTATCAACTTCTATATTTTCGAATAGATGTGATACTTCGAAATACTGCTTATTATGTTTATTACCACTTTTTCACCCTTCTCTTATAGGGGTTAATTATTTATTCGTTTGTTTTTCCCCAAAAAATGTGTACAATGCTTATTTATCTAAACAGCTCAACTGTCTGAATATTCATTAAAATATTGTTCTACAAGATTTTGATGCATAATGAAATAATTGAACCTAATATTTTTCTGTTTGATTATACCACTACATTCTGTGTTTAATTTTGTCTACCTCATCAATTTTTGCGTATTTTCATCAATGACCAATGTTGTCTCCTCAACAAGAGATGTAATTCAATAATTTCATTGTCATCTCTATGCCCTTTACCTAAACACATATCTTTTCAGTCTTATAGTCTGAAACAACACTGTAGAACAAAAGAAGAAAAATTTATGATCAAGAAATGAATAAACAGAAGTCATCAATAAAGTAATCACTAGGTATTAAACTACAAACTGAACGAAGAAACTGAATAAAGAACTTGTCTCGCATCAGAAAATGTGCTTGGACTCTTAAATCATTCTGAAGTGTGACACATAAGCGTCCAAAAGGATAGACCTAGATCTCAGGATGGTGCACCTCCATAATTTCAAGATTCATTCCTTCCCCGATCTTTCATTGAGAGGTTTGTGTATGTTTTGGCATAATCAAACTCGAAATTTAATAAGCCATTACCTTGAATGATGTAATAGGAGAGAATCACATTATAGTTACAATTTACTTATTGAATTTTTTTCTTAATATGTATTAAGAAAAATTTGTGGTAGAAGTTCTGAATCTCTATATAAAACTTGACTTTCTTAGTATTTATTCATATAATGAACTACAAGAGTTTGATATGTAACAAAATAATTGAAAGTAATATTCATTACACCGTATTGAACTTTATCTACCTAATATATCTTGGTGGATTTTCTTTAACAACTAAACCTCCAGCTATTTTCTTATATCCTGCCATAACTTCTTCTATCGCGATAAAACTGTAAGAATGATCAAAATTCTGTACATTTGAAATGATTGTTTGATAATTTCAAATTTTTTTAAAACAAATATCGAATATTTCTGGAATAAAATACCACGAAATATTCAATATTATGGTTGAAAAAGTAATTTGAAAATGGATTATTTCTGGACCTTGGAAGATCCATTACTTACGAACTAGGAAAGACCACTCAATTTCGACTTCAAATTTGTGTTTAAGAGTTTCAATCCATTACAAATAAACCTCATTTTTCAAAACATCTAGTGATAACACTAACCGAAGACAATTTACTCATTCTAAAGTGTGGACTACATGCTTCAGATCTCAGAACTATAATCTAAATGAATGTCCATATCTTTAAACAATATATTGAATGATATAATTTCAAATTTCCACGTTACGCAATATCTGAAGAAGCCAAAAATTATTTTATTCATCGTTTAAAATGAGTTTCCATCAAGTGAAGACCAACTCAATCCAATATTTAAAACAAGCTATATCTTCCTTATTTTACATATTTCATATTTATATTTTATTTGTTTCTGTTGAGAAAAGACCTATCTTTGAAATCATCTTGCATAATGTTTAACTTAAAACAGGACAATGCAACTTTTCAATATAATCTATTGATGACTTCTTTTTCTTATCGAGAACATTCATTATAAAAAAATTATGGCACTATAAACGTTTAAAATTCTACAGGTAATAGGAACACTTACAGTGCTTCAATTGCTAAATGTTTTGCTGCTGATATTGCCAACAAGAATGCTACTGATGCTGTACAAATTTTCGGAGGAAATGGATTTAACACGGAATATCCGGTCGAAAAACTGATGAGAGATGCTAAAATTTATCAAATCTATGAGGGAACTTCACAGATACAGAGGTTGATCATATCGAGACAAATAATTGATAGGGCTAAGGAGCTAAATTAAAAATATATATAGGGATCAATATTGGAAATAATTTCAAGATGCAATAAAATTTTCGAAAAGTAATTTTTGATATATATGTATACAATTTCAGAAAATGTGAAATGTTATTTAATATATTCTTTTATGAATTTTTTTATGTATGGATCGAATTCTTAAAATTTATTAAATAACACTGTTGACTTGTGATTTTTTCATTTATCCCTTGCAAATGACGAAAATATTTTATTTTTGGTTTGCCCTGACAAAAAAGATGTTCAATTTTCCCGATTTACACCAAGTAATATTTCGAACATTTTTATATTTAATAATTATATAACAAAACAGCATATATCTTATATACAAGGGTTTCCAATAAGGGGAGGTACATGTTGAAATGAAATAAAACAAGTTGTGTGTGAGGTATTAACGAAATTTTTTTTATTTGAAAGATACGTGTATGACATTATGTACGGAATATAATATTGTTCAAATTTCGACTGTGACTTCTCACGGTAGCACGTATCCGAGTGCTCAAATCTTCAATTATTTTACCGCCGTACATACGCCTGAATTTGTGTATTTGGATGGTTATGTTGTCTTTAAGGACATCAGTCGCTTATTGGCATAGACCTGTCACTTCAGAAAACCCCACAAGAAAAAGTCTAACGGGATTACATCGCACAATCTTTTGTGGTCAATTTACGTCATCTCTGCGGGAGAGGAGCATTACCTCAGATTGTTCATGTAGAATGTCCTCTATGTGGCACGTAGCACTGTGTCCTGCTTGAACCAAATGTCATCTACGTCCATATCGTTCAATTTGGGTCAAAATAAATTTATTATCATCGTTCTGTAACGTTTTCACTTGACGGTGGCGACCTCACCAACGTCGTTTTCAAAAAAGCGCCGACCCAAAATCCAAAAAGTAACTAGTTGCGGATGCATCGCCATTTGCAGAACCTCGTGTGGGTGGCCGTATAAAGCAATTGTGTTTGTTAACAGAGCCATTGTGGTCATCATCTTTGAGCTCCTAGATCAGCTCGATCTTGTACGGAGGTAGGCCCAAGTACCGATACACAATATTCACCAAGTTGAAGTCTACGAGCGGCCAAGTTCTTGTGCACGCAAAAAATTAACTGCCTCGGGTCCTCCTGCACACTTTCGCGGCCGATCTGGCGTTCCTTTGACGTACGGGTATTGGCTGATTGTTTACCGAACCGATCGTCTCGAATTTGAGTTAAATAGTCGACTTTGATGCGCATTGGCTACTAGGCGTATAGCGAAACGTATGCATTAACGTTCTTTTTGATGAAAAAGTTATCATTTAGGCGTGCTGCTCAATTGGATAACTTGTCATAGTTATTTGGCATCTGTAACTGAAAATAAGCAATAGTTCTAAAACAAAATAGCCTCCACATCGATTTTCCCAAAATGAAAAACCCTCTAATTGGGAAAATCTATATAATTCCAATAAATAGTTTAAAACAGCTAGGATATTTGCTTATCAAATTTAGAGCCAAATAATAATTTTGATTTATTATAATATTTCCGAAAACATAACTGTGAAAGTTTGGTTCAAAACAGGTGACACCTGCACATTTTGTTGAGAGATTACTATTATTTCAAATGCAATTCAACTATTTTCTTAGGACGTTTTCTTGGTATCATTCCGAGATTAAATTAATTAATGTAAATGTAAGAGATTTTGAATTGTTAACACCAAATATACAAAATATTAATTATATAGGTGGGCCACCTAGTTAGCATTTTGAACACGTGTTATTTCGAACTAACGACACAAATGGTCTTAGTGGTTAGACCAAACTACCATTTGCATTCTATCTTCGTCCACAGAATATACAAAGCGAGGTATTACAGAATTACTTTGTTTAATATTTAAGTTCCTAAGCTTTACCAACACTCTCAAGCACTACTCCAAAATTGATAATAGAACGGCTTTTTATTGGACAACCAGTGTATTTATCATCAGGAATTGGTCGAGTCCTCCTAAATTTTTCATTTATTTTCTTCATAGTAAGCTGAGCAAATTTTGTACAGAATTTCTGAACCGTCGCCATCATACTGTCATTATATTTAAAAAAAATTTCAACAATGAAAACTCCTTGATCAAGTATAGTCATTCATTTTTACTTACTCTCAACTGTCATCATACTGTTTTTGTGCAAAAGTAATTCTGTCCGTCCATAAACACGCAAATTCCCGAAAGAAACTTTCAGGAAAGGATTGGGGTCTAAATATCTCGGTTGAGTTCGTTAATTGACAAAATTGATACAATGGTTTCACAGTTAGTCACATTTGAAAAATTCTCTTATTAATATTTTCTGAACCATAAATACGACCGATCTGAAACATTATTTTTCCACTCTTTTTTGTCCATATATAACGATGCAGATCAGAAGGAGAAGAAATACAATATTGTATTTTTCATTTTCACGAGATTTTCCGTTTCTTCAGTAGAGCAATTCTAACATTGTAAAAAATGACGTTTATTTAACTTTCGGATGACAGAAACCATAATTATGTGGTTTTATTCATCATATGCAGGCGGTATCTTTAGGAAGCAATTTACAAATTAAAAATTTTCAGGGGAAATGAAATCAAGCTCCTGAATTCACGTCAGTAATCGAATTATTTTTGTTGCCATCTCTTTACCGAAGAAAATTTAATTTTTGCCTGAATTTTGGGATAGCTTTTAGTTTCATCAATAGAAAAGTGCAGATGAGATATATTTGGCCAGAGTTGAAACAAAAAATTTGAATGAATAATACTTATTTTGTGTTTCATTGACGGATTCCGTATACTGCTTTGGATACTGAAGTAAGGGGTGGGCCATTCATAATTTCCATTTTTGATCGGCTATAAATAAAAAACTAATGAATGTTTTTTCAAAGTTTAAAGGTTAATTAAAATTTTGAACCATTGTCACTGTGTTGGACAACGCAACTCAGCCCTCCATTTCACCTTTGCGGTGAAACTAGGGCCCCACTCGGATGAACTTTCCACCACATGGGTTCACTGACACGGCGCGAAAGTCTTTGCTTTAGGCATCGAGACTTAATCCTCCATTTCATCGAAATGAAACTAAGATCTTAGTCAAGACAAGCACCCCACCACATCGAAGTACAAAGACAAATGGGGGGCGGGTTTCAAGGCATCAGTCGTTACTAGATGGTTAGCGTAACACTTATCCTTAACAGATCTCCACAAAAAATCCTCCAAGGTGAAAAGCAATCGCCAAAGAAGATTTTTCTGGGAAAATGCTCATCTTCGGCCATGCGATCATTAGCCCATTGAGCGAAGTGGAAACGAATCGGATCGTCACGAGGTTTCACTTCTTGCACTAGTTGAACTTTGTAAGTCTTCATACCGAGGTCTTTCTGCAACATTCTCTTCAGAGAACTGCGAGCAATGTTTTTAGGTGTGGACGAGGAACGTGAACGAGTTGTTTTATCAAATAATGATCCAATTTCACGAACTCGTTTTACAAATTGACCCACAAATTGCCGTGAGACCATTTAATTTCTATTGAATAGAACAGTTCGGATAGAAGAATCACGACTTTGGAAATCAGTTTTTGATATTTCCTTGTTTTGTTCAAGCATAAATCGAGTCATTTCGTTAATGTCAAATATTAAACTAACTTCCTGTCGAAATACGAATGACAGAAATGTTTCCAGACTCGAAATAACCACTACTTCGAAATGCAACCTGTGGATGGCCCAGCCTTTATATTCGAGATAAGGAAAATTAATACAAATTAAAAATTTACAATACAACTACTCATGATCGGTAACAAGATAAAAAATAATTTTTATCTTTATTTTTGATTATAATTCCCGGATATTCTCAGATTAATTTTGTGATTATACGATATCAAATTTAAGGTCTCACCTATGACCTATCCAGAAATGTGCTGATATTCAGTAAGCTATTACCAAATATCACTTTCGCGAAAAATCGTCTCTTGAAAGGAGGTGAAACTGAAATTATTCGATATGGCTGCAGCTCAACAGGTAATAGTTACAGAGAGATTAATTTTTCAGCAAAATACTGTTTGAATAGTGAACGTATTGAATAATAAAAATAATTCAGTTAGTAATGTCAGTTCGAATCATGAATTATATTTGGTAATTTGGTTTTATTTTCAGTTAACCAGGAATATTGTAAAACAAACCAGCAAAACATTGTTTTCCATACAAGGTGTGAGGAACTCTTCAACAGGATACAATTTCGGTAAGTTATTAATGACTTTCAAAAGTCTTGGACCTTCCTCGTATTTGAATCACAAACATAAAATAAACTGCTCCAGAATAATTGAGGAAGCTTACAAATTCTTAATTTATTTCAAATTATGTGTGCTGTTCTGTACCAAATGTTTATTTATGATAAATTGAATATTTTTTGCGCGCTTGTTCCAGGGAACAGCGTTATATCGTTTGTACAAATGTCTGTAATTTTCGAATTTTGAGCCAAAAATGGTCTAGTCCTAGTTTAAATTAAATTCAAACGAATTAATTCTTAACAAGTTTTCATTTTTAATTAATAATGTAATCACGTTCGTTATCAACAACCTAAAAAGTAAGAGTAAAATATCTCGAGGTGGCATTTTGGACATCATCCAAATTTTGAAATTTTTTGCCACTAAGAAAATGTAGCGATCGAAATAAATGGAAATCCGAGGGTACGATATCGGGCGAGTATAGTAGGTGAGGCAGTACCTTCCACCTAGGGATGCAACATCGCTCTTAAAAAACATCGATATCAGAACATCGATATTTTCAAAAGTGAAACATCGATGTCGAAAACATCGATGTTTATGAACGATATATCGATTTATATATATATATATATATATATATATATATATATATCGAATAAATATTATTTTTTAATCGAAATAAAACAAGCAAGTACAATAATCGAACATATTTATATTATTTTAGAAAGTTTTTGTTTTTACACTTACAGTTTTAACAGAAAAAAAAACAAAAGGTGGAAGTTCCACCCCAATTCATAATTTTTTTCCAAGGCCGGATAAGCTCTTCTGGTATTTGGCTGGCTATTTCACCTCAAATTGCAAAAAAATCTAATATTTAATCATTTAGAAGTGGACAAGTCACAATAACCTCAAAATATCTTTGACACAACTTCAAAGTACACAATGAGCTGATAAATGACAATCGACATGCGCAGAAACGACATTACTTTCTGGCCCTCCCCTATTATTTTGCTCTATTCTAATGAACATACCAAATTTTTCACATTTGTTTTTTTCCAGCTCTGACTGATACTGATAAAGAAATCCAAGAATTGGCGAGAAAATTCACTAAAGAAGAAATAATACCTGTGGCTGCTTATCATGACGAGACTGGAGAGTATCCAAAAGAGCTTTTTAAAAAAGCTTGGTCCTTGGGTCTTCTGAACGGACATGTTCCCAAACATGCTGGTACGTTCCAATTTTCGTGTTATGCTATTCCTGCTATAACACGGAATTTTTTAGAAATCCGAAATAGTCTATTCTGATTACGCCTCTATTTGTAGAAAGTTTGAAATTATACATCTTGCACAATTTCGTTTAAATTTCCTCGTTAGAGATCATTCTATATAAACGGTGTTTCAATAAGAGCGCAAGATTTCAGTGTTCAATAAAACATGGTTTTCTGCAGCAAAGTATTAAAATATTTATTGATTCAGAAAATATACATTTGGGAATTATGCATGAAACAAAATATCTTGTAAATGGTCGCCACGGCCTTTTGACGAAATTTTCAATAACGTTATTGAATACATGTGGTGGTATTTCATTGATACAGCGTCTAATTTCGGCTTTCAACGCTTCGATGGTTTCTGATGAATCATTCATGGATTTTCTAAGCCCCAAATGTGACAGTTTGGCATATTAACGAAGCCATCGAGGTAAAAAGGGCCTCATCATTGAAAATGATTTTGTTTGCAAAATCAGGTTGCTGAAGGATCCATTTGGTGAATTCTCTTCGCTGTTCATGGTCTACTGGCAGAAGTTGTTGAGTCAGTTGGATTTTGTAGGCATGCAGCTGTAAATCTTCTGTTAGAATTCACTGAAGAGTAACTGTTGAAATGTACAATTCTTGTGCCCGATGGCGAATTGACGTCTTTGGCCTTTCTGTCACACTCTCGCGAACTGTCGTGATGTTTTGTTCTGAACAACCTCTACGAGCTCGTATCGTATGTTTCACATCACTAACCGAACCAGTAGTTTCGAATTTTTCGATTATTCTTTTAACATTAGAAGAATTAGGCACATTATTTCGACCGAACATTGGACGCACTTTACGAATAGTGACAATTAAATTTTCACCATTTTGATAATAATTTTTGATAAACAGGACGCGTTGTTCTACCGTGTAATGCTCCACGTTTACTAACTCCCATCTGTCAACTTTCGATCTGTCACATCCTAATCATGTGACATTACATGGCGCGCAATTCAAATCTTGCGCTCTTACCCTCTATTTTCTGATGTTTAATTATTTTCCCCGCCCAAAATTCTACCAGAATTTCATTTATTAGTTTCCTTTATTTACTTGGGATGGCACATCTTCCGCAGATTAAAGTTTATGCTAAGGCATCGTACACATTGTAATGTGACTGGAAGCGAGTTATTCTATATCTGACGGATCTCAAAGAATGAATATAGCGAAACTTTAACCTTGAACTTTGCCGAATTTAATTTTTAACATTATATCCTAAAATTCAAAGATTCTAAAGTTGCATCACTGCTCTAATGGATGCTATATAAATTTCTCCCGTGTTATTTTGAAGTTATTATCTAAATAGTTATAATACAGGATGCTTGATATTTATCACCACTTTAAACAAATTTTTTCTTTAGGTGGCCTAGAACAAAATTCTCTAACATCAGGTTTAATAGAAGAAGAATTTGCTTATGGTTGCACTGGAATTTGCACTGCGTTAAACTCTACAGGCTTAGGGGTGAGTTTTATTGTTTTTTTGCATATCTGTGAAATATCATCGTACATCGAGGGAAGAGCGAACGTTTGCAAACTGTTTGAATTTATTTTGAAAAACATAAATCAGTTCATCATCGGCATTATGCGCATTTAGAAGTGCTCTCTGAACGATGACGCAAATCCCTAAGACCTCGTACAGCCCGCACATAAAAAGCTATCGTTGATGGGCAATGTAGTATGATGATCCAAATGTGCCCATTCGTCATCGTGCTCAACAATCAAACTTGTTTTCCTCTACTTAATGAAAATGTTTGAGTAAAGACATTAGTTTACGATAAAATAATCTTAGGAAGCTGACAATTGTTTCAACACTAAGTGTCATCATCTGAGCGAGTTATAAAGTGAACTAACTGCATCAAAAACATCGTCTTCTTCAATAGTGTTCACAATTTTATTATTAATTTAAATATTTTGTTTGAAAAGTGCCCTAGAGATGTTAGACATGCAATGGTCGGGCTTTTTTTATATGACGGTATATTAAATTCAAGATCTTCTAGTTTGGTTTATGTACTTAAAAGATTCAACTTGTACTAGAATTGAAACTACATGGTCCAAAGGAAATATTGCTGTTGGTTCAAAATTTTATTTGCGAAAGTTGAGGAAGCACGTCTTCAATTGTCTGTGGTGATAAAAAGAATAGCCGTCTTTGGAATGATGAATGGAATGAATGATGAATGGTGTGCACTCTATTTATCATCAAAAAGTTCAGTATTCAAAAATAAGCAACATTGAGTTGCTTAACACATCAACTACATTCTACCTGAATTTAATTAGGAATAATGAAATATAAATTACCCTAGTGGTGGATTCTCCAAAAATAATACCTTACCTCAAAAATAATTGAAGTTATTATTGAATCTCTAATTGTATATTCCAGCAAACTCCAGTAATTCTTGCAGGAACTAAGGAACAGCAGAAAAAGTACTTGGGAAGGTTGATAGATGAGCCCTTGGTGGCGGTAAGTTTTTAGAGGAATTATTTCTATAATTCTGCGGTTCATTATATGTGACAGTTTATAGATTTAATCAGTTTTAATGCCGAAAAGGAACTTAAAAATATTTTTCTATACCACTCTTAGGCTTATTGTGCTACCGAACCAGGGGCTGGATCTGATGTTGCAGGAATTAAAACGACGGCAGTCAAAAAAGGTGATGAGTGGGTGCTAAATGGTCAGAAAATGTGGATCACCAACGGCGGTATTGCAAATTGGTGAGAAGAAATCCTTTCTAACTGACTTAAATTAAATGTAATAACGTTTTCCCGTTCGTGTACACATATTCTTGAGGCGTCGATTGCCGTTGAGATGTAGATTTCTGTGAATTTGATTTGAAGCACAAAAAAATGGAAGGTCTGTTATTATTTCTAATTGTTAGTATGGTACCTAGAGTAATGTCTATTAATAATATACTTCAAATGATACTACAATGACATAAATGTACCGGAAGTTGGTCAATAAAACGCACTATGTATTATTCGTTCAAATTTATTGTATCGCCTTCAAAGTGCGCCCCTTTCCAAATAATATACCTAAAAAATAAATTCCCGAGACGAACTCTGGAGAAGAATACAAAATGTGGCTAATTTTTATAAGGGGACAGAATAATGTTTTCTTTGACATCTGGAAGTCTTTTATTAGAAGAATTAGAAAAGACATAAAAGCACTATCTAACCGCTGTGGGTCTGCAGTGCCAATAACCGAGTTGTTTGGAACGCAACTCACACGCCGAAGGGGCTTCTTATTTCCACCCACCTGAACGTAGACTCAAAAAAGAGGAAACTCCCACAAACCCTTGTGAAGTCTTTCAATTGATCCTGGCTTCAAGCACCAACGTTCGAAGACGTATAGTCGATATCCACAGAACCCCGGAAACGTCTCACAAATGATCCTGATTCAAGACAAGGCCGGTTGAACTTTCAAGTCCCGCTAAACCTTAAAGCACTTCTCGAAAAATCCTGAATTAGAGTTATTGCGACCAGATAGATGGAATACCCTCGTAGTCTAGCATGCAGACTTTCAACCACTGCTTCCTCGAGTACAACACCAATTGGGTGTGCAGGTTGTACGAATACTTCCTGAAGACCTCCACCCTCCCGAGGTAACGCAATATATACATAACGCACTCGGACATTGGACAGAAAAATCCGGAGATTTACTACAATAGCGTAGAAAAATGCTAGTTTTAAGTGTGTAAGCCCTGTGCTGCGTCAGACACCATTGTCACTGTGTTGGACAATGCAACTCAGCCCTCCATTTCACCTTTGCGGTGAAACTAGGGCCCTAGTCGGATGAACTTTCCACCACATGGGTTCACTGACACGGCGCGAAAGTCTTTGCTTTAGGCATCGAGACTTAATCCTCCATTTCATCGAAATGAAACTAGGATCTTAGTCAAGATAAGCACCCCACCACATCGAAGTACAAAGACAAATGGGGGGCGGGTTTCAAGGCATCAGTCGTTACTGGGTGGCCCATTAATAATATACTTCAAAGATACTACAATGACATAAATGTACAGGGAGTTGGTCAATGAAACGCAATATGTATTATTCGTTCAAATTTATTGTATCGCCTTCAAAGTGCGCCCCTTTCCGAATTATATATATATTTCCGGGTTCATAGCGTTAACCGCCTTCCGGTTCCTAGTTTCCATCGGCCTCTGTCCAACCAGTCTCCTGGTACCAAATTTCTTTCTGACATGGCCTTTTGTATTCCCTGTATCCAAGTTGTTTTTGGTCTGCCTCTTTTTAGTCGTTCAGGGGGTATCCAGTTCAACATTTGTTTGGGAATACGTTCGTCTTGCATCCTCTGTACATGTCCATACCAAGTAAATTGTGCCTTTTTTTATGTCATCTATTATTGTTGTTTCGGCACCCATAATCTCTCTTATACGTTCATTGCGTTTTCTCTGTATTCTAGAGATTCCAGCTGACCTCCAGAAATCCATTTCTAAGGCCAGGAGACGATTCTGTTGTAACACACTCAACTGCCAGGCCTCGCAACCGTACAACACAACACTCCTTAGGGTAACGTTGTAAATATCTCGTTTATGTTGTTTAGAGATTTCTTTTGACCACAATATTGAATTCAATGCTCCGATTATTTTCCTACCCTTATTTATTCTTTGTTGAATTTCTTTATCAGTCTTTCCATTTTGGTTAATTACAGTTCCAAGGTATACGTAGTCTTCGCAGGATTTGATCTTCAATCCTCCTTCCAACATCAGATCTTCATTCTCTCCTCCAACGCATATGTACTGGGTTTTTGACATATTCACTGTGAGTCCCCACTTGTCGTATTCTTCCATAAGCTTTCGGGTCATGAACTCAATATCGTCTTTGTCCTGAGCAAATATGACCTGGTCATCTGCAAAATGCAGTGTGTATAGCGTATTTCCGTCGCTAATAGGAATACCCATATCTTTGCATGATCTTCGCCAGGTTTTGAGTGCTTGGTCTAGGTAGATTTTAAATAGAGTTGGAGAGAGACTATCGCCTTGTCGCAATCCTTTCGTGACAGGGAAGCCATCGGAGATTTCATTTCCCACTTTGACTTTGGATGTTGAATCCTTATAGAACGCTTGTACGGCCTCTATGAGTGTGCTGTTTCCGAATTATACAACTAAAAAATAAATTCCCGAGACGAATTCTGGAGAAGAATACAAAATGCGGCTAATTTTTATAAGGGGTCAGAATAATGTGTTCTTTGACATCTGGAAGTCTTTTATTACAAGAATTAGAAAAGACATAGAAGCCAAAGTAGGCCACGTAGAACGTTTATTTTAAGTTTGCCCTTTTGATGTTAAATTGTTTTAAATTCTTCTCAACTATATAGCCAGAACCCTTATGTTAAAAGTTCCTTTATTGTCTGTTATTTGAAATCACCTTCTGAGAAAATGAACCCTTCAATTGGGTTTTTCTCCAGAAGCGGGTGAAATTATCGTATAAAAACAAGTACGAATATTACGTAAAAATGATTTTTTCATCGTATTTTCTAATCAAAATTACTATCAAGTTTTGTGAAAAAAACTACCTCTTAATTTCATCATCAAGAAAGTACAGACACAAAAAATGTGAAAACTTTGACTTATTTCTTAGCAAAACAGTGTAATTTGTGAAAACTTGTTTAATTATTTGAATTTCATTTTTTTCCTTCACTTCTGAGTCAGCTTGGTGAGAACTGAAAGTTTCAGTGGATAATTTTGCATTAACACGTCAATTTCTATTTTAATAAAATTATTTATGTTAATTCTCATATATAGGTATTTCGTTCTTGCACGCACCAACCCCGACCCAAAGGCGCCTGTAAGTAAGGCATTCACCGGTTTTATCGTGGAGCGTTCTTCACCTGGTTTATCTGTTGGTAAAAAGGTAAATAACTAAAAAATTTTTGAATTTCATTGGGTGGTCATGCAGATTTTGCATTTTGAAGTAGTGGTTATTTAGAGTCTGGCAAACACTGCTGTCATTCGTGCTTTGACAGAAATTTAGATTAATATTTGACATTAACAAAATGGATTAAATAAAATAATATATAGTCCGTCTAGATAGTATCCGGAATTTATTATTTTCCATAATTTTAATGTACTTCCTATTTTCTAACATTCCAAGACAAAAGTATAAGATATGTTGTGCAGATAGTCGACTATGGCTAAAGTTCCATGGCAACACTATTTGTCAAATATTGTTGATTGTCAATAGGTATTCAATTTATAAAATAATATCGCAACTAGGAAAAAGAAAACAGGTAGATTATTTGTATTAAAAAGGTTTTCGAAACGTTAAAAAATTAGTGCAGTTGACTGAACTGGGAAAAAGTGCTGTATATGAGACAATAAAGGGAATAAAAAATGGCATGGATATGAGGCATAGATCAATTTGAGGCAGACCGCGTAAGATAAAAGGAAACAATTTAAACGCTTTATTGGCCCTAGGCTGACACAATCCGCGCCTGGGTTTTCGCAAATTGGCTCACATATTTGGAAATCAACGAAATATGAAAGTATGTCCAGAAACTGTCCATATGTCACTGAAAAGACAAGGTTACATATCAAGGAAACCAAAAAAAACTCTATAATGACACCTTTACGAAAGGAACGAATGATAGAATTTTGTCAAGATAATTTTAATAATGTCTTTATATCTGATGGAAGTTGTTTCTAACTTAGTGGATATCACTTGAAAATCCTATAAAAACGACCTCTTACCGTTAAAATTTACAAATTTCCCACTAAAGTAATGGTTTGGGGAGCAATATCTCAGCGTTGTGCTACGCTTCTCCGTACAGTTTATGGTACCATTAATAGTGAAAAGTATTGTAGCATTCTAAACGATTTTCTCCTTGAAATAGCGCATGCTTGGGTGGCGTTTTCAGTAGGATAATGCAGGATGCCATACTTCGGCCTATACTCAAGCTTGGATGTAAGAATACCAAGTGACAACCATTTCATGACCAGCAGCTTCACCAGATCTTAGTTTCATTGAAAACATATGGGGACTAATGAAGATTTAAGTTGAACGAGCAGCGCCATGAAATGAAGATGATTTAATTCAGTCAATTTCACAGTCCTGTAGTACCATCACCGAAAATTATGGAGGTGATCTAGTTTCGGTGTACCTCGACGTTTAGTCAAGTGTTTGCAGTTAATTTAAGGTTGTACAAGTAAATGAGATGAATATTTCGTTATAATTTTCTAGTTCAAGAATTAAAAATATATACTAAATATTTACAATTGAGCTTTGTTTTTTCCGGATACTTTCTAGACGGACTATAGATTATATCTAACTTCATAGTTGTCATTATTTCTCCAATGGCGTTTTTAACATCGATTCATTTCTTTTACATTATTTATTATAGGAACAAACTATGGGTCAAAGAGCCAGTGATACAAGAGCAGTAACATTCGAAGATGTAAGGGTACCAAATGAAAATGTTCTAGCGAACGAAGGAGACGGTTTCAAAATTGCTATGCAAGCGTTTGATATCACGAGATCAGCAGTAAGTAGCTTTCATTTCTGCTCCATTTTGATAGACTAAGATTTTAAACAAATTAATTAACCATTTAAGCTATATACGATAACATTTATTACTACCGTTACACTTATTTCTCAGTTTTCTAAAAATTTTTTTGGTTCTTCTGTTATGTTAAAAATATAATAAGAAGTATGAGTAAACAGAAAGTTCTTCTAATCGAGACCGTGCAACTTGCATCTGTTCAAGGTTTTGTTGATCATTGCGCCAAAGCAGCAGACATGTAAAAGAAAAATTGTTTATGGAGAATGGTTCCTACAGTTCCTTCAATCTTGATAGTAAATGAATATACTGATGAGCGTGCCATGTTTCTGGGAATTGCTGGTGGTACGAGAGTTTTTATTTCTCTGGAATATTAGTGTATTAGTGCCGACAGCTCAGTGGTTAAAACTTGGGCTGGAAACCGAAACTTCACGGGTTCAAGTAGGAAAGAAATGTCCAAGTTTGACGGGTTTCGGCTACCATTTCACTGTTGAATCGAAAATTAACAGTGCTGCGACCTAAAGTGGCGTAACGACGCAATAACAAAGCCTAAGCAGAACACAACTGAACATTGTAAGTCGTCAACAGTCGGGAGTAAAAACTTTTTAGCTCTCCCATCCTCTGGCTAGGTGATCTTGTGATGTAGATATATTATTAGACACCGTGACTCCCAAAATCAAGCTGGAAGGATTTGATTCACGGGTACTTTCCAACATTATCATGTGAAGAATTGAGGAATTAACTTTCTTGGAAAACCTGGCGTATTGTGTTTTCTGCGAATTGAACTAAACAAGTTTGTTGGTTCCCTACTTTGCGATTGCTTCAGAATCTCTCGTGTGAATCAATTTCTATCATTCACCGAAAGTCCTCGATAGAATGTGAAAGACGAGACAATTGTGTTATCGTCCACGAAAATGTAGATTGGGTTCGTGGTGATTTTCAAGAGGTCCTTGAAGTATAAAACTAACAGAGTAGGGGACAGCGCAATTGATTTTCAATGCATCATGTGAAGAGCGTCTTCCATATGCTCATGGGCGTAGTTTGGCGGTCGAAGGCTTTAGATATACTTACGGTTATTGCTTTAATATATCAGGTGCTATTTGCTAAATTGAGGCATAATCATGCCGTAGCGGACATTTTTCGGATATTGTGTTTCTTTATTAACCTCAGAGTTGGTACTTCAAATTGAAATAAAATAATCTATTGCTATCACAAAATACTGGAATCAAAATGGAAAGGACCATAGACATCAATACAGATCCTGTATAAAATTTAAATCTAAAAATCATTACCGTTTGTAAAAGATGCTGTTTTTTCTGGAGATAAGACTTTGCGTACGTACCGCAATTGTAATTATAAATAATATCACTTCTAACGATACTCTGTATTTGTTGTCATTTTACGCATTATTTCTCGTTGTTTTAATATGTATTACTCTCGGTATCCTCAACACTGTACTTTTTTGGATGTTTGCATGTTCTACAGTCAGTTAACGAAAAAGCCACACAATGCCTAGCCTAGATTTTGTTTTATTATCAGACAAAAGATCTATTAACACAATATAAGAAAAACAAATGTTAACTTCCGCTATTTTATTGATTTTCACAACAATTGTTTCGTCATACCATGACTTCATCAGGTGAGTATTTAAACTGAGGTATACAATGCAAAACATGACCTTAAATACACAGCTCTGGTACAAAAAATAGAGGGGTGGAAAGAGAGGTATACAATTAATGAAAAATATTAAGTAGGGGGGATCTATTTAAATCTATTTGATCATTCAATAAAATTTGTCTTTTATTGTATCTATTGATTTCTAAAGTTTCTAACAGATTTAGTTTCTGACTTTTGTTTTCAATATGTAATATTTCATAGTTCATATTAAAATTATGGCCAGTCTCTAACAAATGGTTGGCATAAGTTGAATTCGGTTTAACGTCACATTTTTTTAATGTCACATTTTTCATGTTCTCGTATCCTTGTCCATATACACATGGGCAATCACTACATGTTAACTTGTAAACTCCCGATTTTTTGTTTTTAGGAATGACGTCTTTATTATTTTTTATTAAGCTGCCTAAAGCATTAATAGTTTTAAAAGAGATGTTATATTTTTCTTTTTTCTTTAAATATCTAGAAATCTTTTCAGATTTTTGGCCTATGTAAGTTAATGAAATAAATTTGGTTTCGCATGAATTTTGGAATTTTGGATATACAAGTGATATTTCTCTCTTGTAATTTATTTTATCAAGTAAATTGTCTACAATTAACGGATTGAAATCATTATTTGAAGCTATTTGTTTAATCGTTTTATACTCTTTGTCAAAAATTTTTTTGGAATCTATCAATAAATTATATCCAACAATTGAATTCACACAGGAAGATGAAGTAAATAATAGCATCAATTTCTTAGATTTAAAAATCACTAAAATTAATAATAGACATGACTTTTCCATATACAGAAAACCTACACATACAGATGGTACGATTCATTATACTTCAAACCATCCATTTTCACAAAAATTGTCAGCTTATAATAGTATGCTTTATAGATTGGTTAACATACCCATGACGAAAGAAAATTTTGACAAAGAGTATAAAACGATTAAACAAATAGCTTTAAATAATGATTTAATTGTAGAAAATTTACTTGATAAAATAAATTACAAGAGAGCAATATCACTTGTATATCCAAAATTTCAAAATTCAAGCGAAACCAAATTCATTTCATTAACTTACATAGGCCAAAAATCTGAAAAGATTGCTAGATATTTAAAGAAAAAAGAAAAATATAACATCTCTTTTAAAACTATTAATTCTTTAGGCAGCTTAATAAAAAATAATAAAGACGTCATTCCTAAAAACAAAAAATCAGGAGTTTACAAGATAACATGTAGTGATTGCCGATGTGTATATGTGGGACAGACAAGGATACCAGAACATGAAAAATGTTATATTTATAATAAATCGAATTCAACTTATGCCAACCATTTGTTAGAGACTGGCCATAATTTTAATATGAACTATGAAATATTACATATTGAAAACAAAAGTCAGAAACTAAATCTGTTAGAAACTTTAGAAATCAATAGATATAATAAAAGACAAATTTTATTGAATGATCAAATAGATTTAAATAGATCCCCCCTGCTTAATATTTTTCATTAATTGTATACCTCTCTTTCCACCCCTCTATTTTTTGTACCAGAGCTGTGTATTTAAGGTCATGTTTTGCATTGTATACCTCAGTTTAAATACTCACCTGATGAAGTCATGGTATGACGAAACAATTGTTGTGAAAATCAATAAAATAGCGGAAGTTAACATTTGTTTTTCTTATATTGAAGATGAATTTCCGTCAAGTAAAGACCGAGACAATCAAAAATCCATTAACACAAGTTGGTAACTTATGCTTGTTTTTAATCTATCAAAATCTGTATATATATATGAATAATTATATTTTTTCAGATAGGTGCCTCTTGTACTGGTTTGATGCAGCGATGTCTAGACGAGTCTGCAAAATACTCCAATGAACGTAAAGCTTTCGGCGTGCCAATTTCAAACCACCAAGCTGTAGCTTTCATGTTGGCTGACATGGCAATCTGTGTTGAATTGTCCAGACTAGCATGGAGAAAAGGGGCATGGCAGTATGATAATGGTAAATGAATTTCCTAAGACACTACCAGTATACTTTAAAATCGAATCTGACTTCAACAACTATTACAGCAGAATAATATTAAATACCGTGTAAATAACTGTTCCTATTTATATCTATTAAGTCAAAAAAGTACCAAAAATTCAACTTCACAAAGGCCACACTAAGGGATTGTCGAAATTCTTTCAGTTGCTAAGTTGGCAAATATATACTCCATACATCCTGTAATGTTCTTATTTGGATTATTGTTCTCTGCACATGCCGAAGGGATAGAAGCAAAGCACAGGCTGTGGGGGGAAAATTTAATGTCGGTACAACAACCTACAGAGTACCATAATCTGCGGGTTGAACTTGAACTCTACTACGGTGTTACAGTATTATTCTATTGAAGCTCTCGAAGGAAATGGGGTGTTGCGAGGGAGCTTCCACCTCTTAATTTGGGGACGGCGTTTCGTTCTGAGCATGCGCACCTGAAATTCTACAGACAGGCGTGGTGCACATGTCTGCCTGTGACGCCAGTGACCATGTGTTCCGTTTTGGAACGGTCGTCGAACGCTGTGTGCCTTGCCCTATTCGAACTCGGCAGGGACGGTCAGTCAGGAATCTTTAGACTAATTGTGTCCTCTATATGATAGACTTTATCAAAATACGTGAGTATGAGTGGTACAGTAGATTCAGAAGCTGTCTGGTGGAAGATTTGTCTTATTGTGCTCGATTGCGATTTTGGATTAAAATGATCTTTCTAGCCTAGGGTCTACGGCCCTTATCTAAAATCTTAATAACAAGTGAATTTCTTTAATATGGCTCAAGTCGACCTTTTTCTCTTTCCAAAATTCGAATTACCACTTCAAGGTACCCGTTTTCAGCCGAGGGAAGACATAAAAGAGAATTGGCAGTGTGTACTGAACTGAATTTCTGGAAAATGCGTAAGAATAAATTTTGATGATTAGATTATTCATTGCCATAGGTGTATTATTAAGGAAAAAGCATACTTGAAGGTGATACAATGAATTTGGATAAATGAAACATATAGTATTTTGTGTTCTGTATTTTTCTTATACTGCACGAAGTATAATAATAACGATGTGATGATAGATATTGTAGAAGAAAAGCAAAGGCTTCCATTGCTTATTTTAAATGGACGTATATATTCCTCCGAAAAATATAATTTTCTTCAAAGAATCGAAATAATAAATTTAATTCAACAAATAAATCCGAGACTATAATAAATTTTCATTTCACAGCTTTAACTCTGATTATTTCTTCACAGGAAAGAAGAACACATATACCTCTTCTATAGCCAAGTGTTTTTCTTCGGATATGGCAAACAAAGTAGCCTCCGACACAGTACAGATTTTCGGAGGAAATGGATTCAGTAAGGAATATCCAGTTGAAAAGTTTATGCGAGATGCAAAAATCTTACAGATATATGAGGGAACCTCCCAAATTCAAAGGCTTATCATTTCTAGATATATCATCAAGAGGGCGAACGAACTGCAGTAAAATAGTTTTTTATGTATCAAGGGCGTAAAGTGTCACTTTCTGGCTTTTCTACGCCTTGTTTAACAATACATTTATTGAAATACCGCAAAATATGTTATCCGAATATCTAGGGAATATGAGCTAAAGTAAAAGAAATTTCTTCGAATCGATACAGTGCAACTTAAAGAAAGTTCTTAGAATTCCGAAAGTGCAACTTATAGAAAACTTTCTATCAGCATAGTTCATTCTCCTTAGATTTTCTGCAATACGTTATTGCCAAAAACATACTTTACACTAGAGGTATATACAACCGTTTTTGTTTAATACGTTTAATTGAGCTACTCGTCAATTTGAATATCTGTAGAATTACTTATTGATGAAAAACAATACAAAACAAAGGTAATAAAATACTCTTCACCATAAGGCGAGAAAACAAACTTTTTAGCCCTAGTATTATTTTAGGCCCAACTTGACAAAAATAAAAAGAACACATATTTTTTTGCATTCTGTTATTACTAGATGATTGGTAATCATAATGTAATCTTTGTTATTTTATATATGAAAGATTGTAATGTAAGAATAAACTTTTGAAATTAAATTTTAAACAAATCCTAATAATTTATCATTTTATGGTGAGAGAAGACATTGAAATATTAATATTCTACAATTCCTACTGCAGTAACTTAATTGTTCTTTACCCATATGTTCCTAGAAATATTTTATCCATATTATCTTAAGAAAAATTTGAGTTTTAGTTCAATTACTTCAGATTTACCGCTAACTGGTAAATCATCCTCGAATTTTGTTGTTGAAAAAACAGGAGGAATAAACTTATGTGAACTGATGCTTTCGTAAAATTTAAAAAAATTGAATTTCGAAGTACTCACATCATAAAAATTTAAATAAAAAAATCGCGTTGGTTCTCGCAAAAATTTGATTGGTTTATTACCCTCGAGAGCGTCGAAATCAATTCTATGATTATTGTTTCAACCAGTTAAAGTGTATGAAAGCATAGAAACATTGTTTTCACGTTTTCTATACATGTATATTATATTATAGCTGTCAATATGGCCGAAAAGTGTAATCAAGACCAAAGATATCACTGCTTCAAGAGGCCTTATTTTACAATTTTGGTCACAGATTAGAAACTATGATCTATGAATTATTGATGACATTATATTTTCATCTCTCCATAGGATTTCAATAGATTAGACTTGTTCCTAATACAAACTTTATTTCATCAGTTTTCATATCTATGATGACCTTTATCATAGATAATGTAGTGTATGTCTGTAAATCTACAGAAAAGATCCATTAACAGTGTTCCTAATATGACTTTACCTATCTGGCCGTTTGTAAGCGTGATAACTTAAAGACTTAAGTATAATGCTTTGTACACACTTTATATGTATCTACAAATTTACAGCTAAACCAAATGATTAGTTATCGAAATATTAAAAAAAAAACAACAGAGCATTATATTTTAACATAGGACTAAATAAGGTTTTTCTGGAAACAGACGGCATAACAGGTATATTATATGTAGTCTGACAGTTATTGAAATACAACAGAAAATATCGAAATAAACCTGTAATGAGTACTGCATGTCAATGAAATTTATTTCCTATTAGTGAACAAGCACACTAAAGCTTAAGTTAGTTTTTTTTATAAGTTTTTAAATAAAGATATATTACAAATAACTGGTTATAAATTAATATTAAAAACAGTAGAATTCAGCTATGTGTACGATTTTAAAATTATATATACCACAGAACAAAGTGAATATATCAAATAACAAAATGGGGTTGATTTAAATGTTAATATCGGAGTAACATTTCGAACTTTCATTGACTGACTAATAAAAAAACTTTGGTGCAAATTTATTTCTGTTGTTAGGTTAATATAATAAATTAAAAATGGGCGCAAGCTTGACTTTATTGAAAAGGTATTGAGCCTTTTCAACACAAATCAGGCGTTACTAATGGAAATGCACAACATAAAAACGTGTGTATGATATCCGCTATTATTAAAAATTATTAACTGCAATGAAATAGCAGTGCAAATTGAAAAAAGCTACACAGGCCCGTCCGGTTAGTTAATTAATCAATATTAAACATGATTTTTCCACCATAAAGGCTATCGTGTGACAATCTTCAGGATACGGCTTGAGTTTTAAGAAGCGTACAGAAGAGAAATGATGAAAATTGTTCAAATGAAAGATGCATAGTGGACAGCGATTGAGATATTGATTTTTAAATGTTTGATTGTATCGGTCTCTACTTGTCGGAAATACATCTTGATGATTAAAGTAAAACTTAATTTCCGCTAATTTATTTAATTTCTCAACAATTGTTTCGTCATGACAGCATGACTTCGTCAGGTGAGTATGGTACTCACCTGACGAAGTCTTGATTAAGATCCTAGTTTCATTTCGATGAAATGGGGTATTAAGTTTCGATGCCTAAAGCAGAGACTTCGCTTAGTGTCACTGGACCCGTGTGGTGGAGAGTTCATACAACTGGGGCCCTAGTTTGACCGCAAAGGTGAAATGGAGGGGCTGATTTGCATTTTCCAATACAGTGACCAGGGTGTTTGTTGCAGCACAGGGCTTACACCCTTAAAATTAGCGTTTTTCTACCCTATCGCAGTAAATCTCCGGATTTTTCTGTCCAATTTCCGAGTGCGTTATGTATATACGGCGTTACATCGGGAGGGTGGATCGGTCCTCGGGAAGTATTCGTACGACCTGGTCACTCAATTTGTCGTCGGACTCGAGGGGGCAGTGGTTGAAAGTCTGCATGCTAGACTAGGAGGGTATTCCATCTATCTGGCCGCAGTAACTCGTGATTCAGGATTTTCCGAGAAGGCCTCAGGGTTTAGCGAGACTTGACGGCTCGACCGGCCTCGTCCTGAACCAGGATAATTTTCGAGGCGTTCCCGGGGTTTCCGCATCTCGACGATACGGCTTAGACCGTTGGTGTTTGAAGCTAGGATCAATTGAATGACTTCACAAGGATTCGTGGGTCTTGACGTACGGCCGGATTGCTCATACCAGGATCAATTGAAGCCTCGATTCTTGGTATATTTCTGTTTCTTGAGTCTGCGTTTAGGTCGGTGGGAATAAGAAGCCCCTTTGGCGTTCCAAACAACTCGTTTATTGACACTGCAGAGCCAGTAGCGGTTGGATAGGGCTTCGCTGCTACCAGTCACGGTGTAGGTTTTCGAACTGAAGCTGAAACTGGAAGCGAGGTGGGTTCAACTCTTCGGAGTGGTTCTCGCTTTGCGCAATGATAGGGCGTACCCTTATCTCACAATTTACTTTTGGGTAGATTGTAGAAACTGCTGAGTAGTCACCTGGTGAAAGAGCCATGCTCATATAACAGTTACTTAGCCCGATAGAATTTACGATAACTTCATATGATGCAAATCATAGAAGCGATGTCGGAGCCCATGTGTATTCCATCCGAAGTTATCTCTCTTAATCCTGTGTGTCATTGTCTCCTTTTCGGATTCAAAGATTTACACATATTAGGGAAGACAGTAGAATTTTATTAAGATATCTCTATTGTATTTTGAGATAATGTAACCAAATTACAGATAAAGTTGTGGTCATTATTAATATATATTATGAGATTTATATGATAGCAGTACTTGTCATAACCTGAGAATAACTCCTTTTAATTTGTGAGGAAAGGTGTAATAAACATTGATGATTTTATTGAATATAAGGTATAAAAGGTTGGGAACTTTGGAGTGTTCATATATACCTGGTGCATTCCATTCATTACAGCCGTACTGCCTAATTAAAACTTTTGCGAAATGGAGAAAGAAAACGTAGAGACTTATAACAGTCATGACTTGAACATCATTTTATTCTGTTTAACACATCTATTGGCTTTAATCCAATTTTTTGACTTCAGCAAAGCAATTTCACCTTTTGTTATTGTCACAGATGAAATTTTTTTAGTGATATCAAGAATTTGTCAAAAATAGTATTTTGAATCAACTAATGCTGTCTTCACGACATTTTGCATATATATTCAAAAATATTTTTCACATAAAAATGTGCGATTCAAAACCTAATGAAGTCGTATTTCAAATGGGCATTTTTCGAAATCAATGTAAACAAAATGGATTTAAAATTTTAATTTTATAAAAGTTTTTTGTCAAAAACGTCTTAAAATTAAATTGAATAAATGTCTTAGAAATCACAGTTTCAATTACATATTTTAATTTTTATTATCTTAAAGTTAGATTTGTTTCATGAAAGTTCTTTTTAATCAATAAATATTGCAGATAATATCATGGTTTCAATAGGAAATCAAAACAAGATGTAGAAATTACTACTTTGATGGAGTAATTCTTTCAAAATGCACTAACAAAAATTTGTGTACTTCTGAATATTTTGTTAGTAAAACATATGTAGTAATTTACACGAACTTGTTTTAGTTATTATCAACTACCATATAGGAACATCCAAAACAGTTCAATAACTTAAAAAGCAAATACAAATATTTCTGAAGAGTTGCCAAAAAAATATTTTTAATCAATATTTTTCAAATAAAAGCCTACTTGTAGATATTTGAAGGAAGTGGGCTTGATGAGTTTTGAATGAAATAAAGATATACAAGAATATATTATTTCATAAACTCAGGTATAAATATTTTTCTTTTAAATAAATCAGCCTGAAGCTCTGTTAGATAAATAAAATTTAAATTCAGATTTAAGTTGGTAGATTGCTAATCAAAATTAAAAGTTCATAATGTTCTATTCAAAGAATGCAATTGTTGCTTTTGATATATTAAGTAATTGCAAATATAATGGCACTTCAGAATTTTCAGAATGCTTACCGCACTATACTAATTATAAAGAAATAAGTACGCAAATCCTAAATGAAATCATTAATAAGACAGAATTTACAAAATGAATTACAACAGCGCATGCGTACCTTAAGAGTCAAAACAAGGATTGCAAGAATTTGAATATTATTGAAGTTTCCTTTTTTTCCATTATTTCGTTATGAAAACGTCTGAAATTGCATAATAAATTGCTATGAATCGAAATGAGCGTTGCGCAATTACTAATAGACTCAACGTGGTGTATAAACGCTATGACCTACTTAGACCGTGAAAGGCGGTTCGAGTCAAGAAAAGAATTAGAATTAAGTGTTCATCTTCAAGTTTTCAATACAGAATCATCTGAAAAAAATTTGATGGGATCAGGAGTCAGTCAGACACTTCATGTTCATTTTCAATTAATTGTCGAAAATGGAATTGCTTCCAAATGTTGACAGTCCTTGATTTGACTTGCCAGTCATGTCTGTCTGATGCAAAGTGTAAGCGAAGTGGCCTACAGACCTACATTTACAGCCGTTTCGATTTTCATTCGTTTTCGAAAATATATATTTGTGAAACATAAACGTGATTTCGAAGGACGAAAATTTGTAAATATCGGGGGCGTGAAAGTTAAAGTTATCATTGTGGGATAAGTGCGTAATCGAATAAACAATGCACGAAGAAGCGACAAGTATGAGCGTTCCAAGCTCTGTTGCCGTATCTACAGTGCAGAACGAGAATAACAATACATCAAGTGCGGTTACTTCAGCTGACGTTAATTTAGAAATTACACCAGATAATGGCAACATCGAAATAGAAGTGCCTTTTTCCACGAATTCTGGAGGTAATATTTTTTTCTATGAAGAAGTTGGGTTTTTGATAGTTATGCTGCTAACCAATCCATACGTATCTGATTGTGAAACCTGTTTGGAGTTAGTTAATGTAAATTATTGACCAGACAACATCGCTCTCAGCTGTGGATTCACTTTTGTTGGAAACTTTCCTTTAGTAGGAGAACGCTAGTCGCAAAAGTGAATTCGCTTCCAATGAAATTGAAAATGTGTTTAAATGCCAGACAGACGTCCGGTGTTGAATGATTTTTCAATTTGGAACCGGTACGGCAACAGGGCATTTACTGTTCTTGTCGTAGGTTACGCCCCGTGGTCCAGGGACCCTAACCCAACCTTTTTTATGGTTAGAATAGTAAACCGACTTATTGGATTTGATTGTCTTTTTCCTGCATATCTATTATAAAACGACACCAAAGCAGGAATAAACTTACACAAGGTTATCTTTTCAACCCTTGTGTTATAGATTAATTTTCGTTACCTGTTACCCTCAATCTACCTAGTATGCACTTTCTGTTATGGTTTATAATAGGTCAGGTTCAAGTACAGGTGCTTTTGCTTTTGTTTGATTTCAAATAGCCCAGTAGCGCTTGCGCTGTCGATGCTCGTTTGATTTTGTGTTAGTATTTTCTTAAATATAAACATTTTGAAGTTTATAGTGAAAACATTCTCATAATTTCCTTTGAAATAAATTTTTAAGAATACAGAGTGTCCCAGAGAAGATGTAACAAACTGATGGGTTAGAAGGTTCTAGTGAAAATATTCCTGCAATAATGGGTCCTAACTCTTTTCACCTTAGAAATACAGGAAGTTAATGTTGGAAAAAAGAACTCATTTTTGCAATAACTCCTAAAGGGCTGAAGATATTTCGATGCGACTCAAAACAGCCATACTTGCACGTTTCAAATATTTTCAATGGCGTAGGAAAAAATGGTTATTTGTTATCATAACACCACAGACTTTCTCGCACCTTTTTTGGCAGGATTTAAATTCTTGAAGGTCATTCTTCAAAAATGGTACTGATTTTAAATCTTACCACTCTCGAGAAAATCGGCGACTAACATTTTAAGATTTGATTTTTCAAATAAAAAAGAATACTTGGAAATTAACGGGATTTTTATTGAAAAATTAAGCAAGTTGAAACAGAAAACAAATTAAAGCTTAAAGTTTGAAATAATTATCATTGTTTTCGGTACATGCATTCACCCTTCGCCTCAAATTTTCCGGAACTCTTCAAAAATTTGAATGTAGAGGGCCTTGTTTGTCCAATAAATAAAACTGTCAAGTTGTGTTGACTGGTGTGTAAGAAATTTCTTTTACTTCCTTTATTATTTTAATCTCGTGAACTTGATTTGTTTCACTTTATTTTAATTAGCAGTTATGTATTGTTCTATGGTCGCGCCAATTATGCAATAGCAGAGCAGCTTATCGTCTTCACATTGCTGTTTATTCAAACAGAAAGGCTCCATCTCATAGAATATTTGGAATAATACATAATAGTCTATGTTTATTTGGATCTCTAAAATGAAGTAGGACCGATTGTAGTATACGAAAACAAGACGCTGAAGAAGAAAGAATTTTGCAAAAAAACACATTTTTTGTTTAATATTATCCACTTTATGGTTCTGAAATTCTCCCTAACAGGTATTTTTTTTATTAAATTCTTGCCTATGAATGAAGTATTTTTATAATTTACTCCATTGACAAACTCAATGGTATTGATTACCTCCAGTTCATAAAAATATTTACTAAACCTAAGGAGTTGTAGCCGTTTGCTATTACCCATGGCTGATTGTCTTATTGTTGCTAGCAAAAATAATTTTTTCTCGGAATTTTTCTATATGTAATCGAAAAAAAAAGGTTCAGCAGGGTATATTTATACAAAGCAGCTATCATAACCTTTCAGGGAGATATGCTATTGATTTCAGGATATTAAATCTTTCGTTCTTATAATTCAATAACTGTCATAACCTCAAAATAATCTCAATTAATTTAATATATAATGATAGATAAAGAGATTCCTATTCAATTAGTATTATTAAGGTCTATTATATTCAAATAAATTAATTTGACTGATCTGTACCAAATATCATTAATAAGGAGTGTAAGCTAGGTAATAGAAAGTTCTACAAATTGAGATAGTGTAACATACATCTGTATAACAATTCTATACTTAAACAAATTTGATAAGGTTTCGTTGATCTCATTTAGGCAAATTGCAGACATGTGCATGTTTTAAACTGGTTGGTTTTCATCAGTATGCCAGTGACTACAAATCTGCCTCTGTGATCAACAAAACATTATCGAGTTTGTTTGAGTACAGAATTGTTATACACATGTATGTTATACTGTCTCGTATTGTAGAACTTTCTAGTACCATAGCTCACAATTGTTATGGATAATACAGGTCTATTATTATATACATAGGCTCTTTGACTGGTTTCTCAAAACCATTTTAAATTATTTAGAGGTGTTTATTGGGCCCATAAAAAGAGGTTGTTTTTTGAATTCCTATAAAGAATTTTCAAAAAAATAGGAATGAATGAGTACAATCCGAATAGGTCGTCGAATCGCTATTTTGCTCAACTTGGTGTTGGTGACGTCACATTGAAGTAATAAATCAAATGTCTTAAACTGGGACTCTACCATATTTAAGTTGAGTTAGCTTTTATTTTTGTTATTATTTACTATTATCAGTATTACCAGAGAAAGAAAATGTACTAATTGTTTTAAATAGCACAAATACTATTATAAAGTACAACTTTGTGCGCTGAAAAAGCTCATAATACGAAAAATGTGCTTGCAATTTTTTCACAGCAATCCTGATGATCCTGCTTTTTGTGAGTACACATATTTTTATAAAAACCGTATACTGTGCGTCTATTATAACAATCGTTTTGATTTCGTTGCACCGCTCTAGAAATCTTAATTAAATTCAGTAACGTATCTCAGAAATGTTAAGTACACATAGAAATAATAAATAAAGAACAGTATAAAAAGAGATAAAAATGATATAAAGTAAATATGAAATATTCAACGAAATTACCCAGCAAAGTTCAGACCAGCTGTATCGGTTAAAGAGAGATTCGATCTATATGATATGAGGCATAGACCAGTTTCAGGAAGACCGCGTAAGATTGAAGCAAACAACTTAAAAGCTTTATTGACCTTAGGACGACACAATTCGCGCCTGGGATTTCGCAAATTGGCTAACAGATTTGGAGATCAACGAAATAAAAAAGCATGTCCAGAAACCGTCCGTATGTCAGTGAAAAGACAAGGGTACCTATCAAGGAAACCTGTTATCGTTAAAATTTCTGAATTTTCCACCAAAATAATAGTTTGGGGAGCAATATCTCAGCATGGTGCTACGCCTCTCTGTATAGTTGATGGTACCATTAATAGTGAAAACTATTGTGACATTCTAAACGATTTTCTCCTTGAAACGGCGCATGCTTTATATCCAGAGAGGTGACGTTTTTAGCAGGATAATGCAAGATGCCATACTTCCGCCTATACTCAAGCTTGGATGCAAGAACATCAAGTTACAACCATTTAATGGCCAACAGCTTCACCAGATCGTAGTTCCATTCAAAATATATGGGGACTAATGAAGATTGAAGTTGAACGAGCAGCTCCACGAAATAAAGATGATTTAATTCAGTCAGTTTTACAGTCCTGCACTACCATCACCGAAAATTATGGAGGTGAACCAGTATCGGGTGTACCTCGACGTTTAGTTAAGTGTTTACAGTTAAATGGGGGTTTTATAAGTGAATAAGATGAATATTTTGTTATAATTTTCTAATTCAAGAATTAAAAATATATTCTAAATAATAACAATTGAGCTTTGTTTTTTTCCGGTTACTTTCTAGACGGACTTTATTTGAGAAAATTTCATGACATTCGATTCAAACCTTGTCAAGGTAAGGAAGGTTAAATGATGCATGATGCATGATGCAACATTTGTTTTTGTTTAAATCTAGGATAGCAATGAGTTTGATGTGTTGATCAAACACTGTTTTTTGATAGGGAAACATATCTTTCAAGCTCAGTTTGGATTGAAAATGAGAAGTTTTACTGGAAAAGTGCCCATTTGCCGATGGTATGCGGATTTTAAATGCGGTCTCACATGCGTCGAAGACGTGGAGCGTCCAGTTGAGGTAGCTACGCCCAAAAATATCCAAAACATTCTGAAAATTGTGGCGTCCGATCGTTAAGTGAAGCGTCCGAATACATAACAGGTCATGGCTTCTATATTTTGGGACACGTATGAAACTTTGTTCATTGACTTTCTTCCGAAAGATCAGACCATCAACAGCGACTGCTACATCGTGTTATTTGATCTACTGGAAGACGTAATCTCACATGACAAGAATATTAAAATTTTTCAAACTTGAGTAACTGCGTGAGTAACTATTAAACCGATTTAGCCAATTAACGTCGATATTTCCCAAACCGTCCTTGAAAGTTTCTAGACTCTAGATCTTTACGTTCGAAAGTTAGCGTGTTTACGGACGCACCCAATTAATTTTGACCACGGATTCTTTATCAGTAGGTACAAACTAGTTATTTAAAATCATTTTCGGTTCAATATTTGATAATTAAAAATATCTGGGCGAAACAATATTACGCTGTTCCCTGAAACTAGCGCGCAATAATTGAACGAATTTCTGCAGGTCCGACGAGCGGAAATTCATGATAAACTTCCACCATTGCTACTGCGTTAAAATTAAAAATAAAACATCACAAGAGCCGAGGAATTCAATATAGATATGGCAAAGATTGCAATTCGTGATGTCACGTGCATCATCCCCTTCGGAGTCAGGGTTATGGGGAGTTTTCAGAAGACACGTGACATAGTAACCTAGTTTCCTCTGATATTGTCTGTGACGTCTTCTTTGACCTGACCCGAGCCCGCGCTATTTCTCCGGAGAGATCCGGGGCTATAACAAATTGGAGCAAATAGAATTTCGGTAACAATCAATTTGTTCAATCCAAGTAGATCACCCTAAAAATAAACGAATGCTCTTGAGAAATGCAATCTTAATTACCATAGCAAACACATAAATGAAATTCGAATTGCGTTGTAATTCGCATTCTAAAATATTTTCCGCTGATAATCCTTTACAAATATAATTAAGAAGGAGTATAAGCTATGGTACTAAAAGTTCTTCGTATTGGGATCATGAGGAAGATTTTCTGCGTCAGTAACGTTAGAAAAATCAAGATACTGTTAATTGCTTCAGATTTGGGGTCTAACTGCCGCGGTTTGTTAATGGGCGAAATTTGTGTAATAGTTTCGACGTTATCTACGTTTGAAAATTTGTCATATTTTTCGGAGTATTTTTGAAACTACAGAATAGATCCATCTGAAATTCGACATTTAGAAGAAGAGTAATATCTAAATTTCATAACCAGTTTCATGAAAATCCTTGATTTTGCCAGAGAAGCTCTGAATTTCCTTTCCTTGTATACTCAAAAACGCTAACTGTTAAATTTTCAGGAGAGTTCAATAATTTTTTCCTTGGTTCATCATTAATGTTTATCATTTTGAAATAACAAACCGAAATCAGTGATAATTCGTCATTATGCTAAGCTTTCCCAAATGATAAGGTTAAGTCGGAGAAACAACAAATACATAATTATCAAGTTTTTCCAATTCAGAGTTGATTCTGAAAAACTCGAGTATGTATATGTGTGAACAATTGTATGGATGACCTACTTCTCTTATCGCATAACTACGACCCAATTTTTAACTCGCGTTATAATCAATTAACATACATATCTTCTGTTGTTCACCAATTTATCTCACTTATATGAGAACGATCTAGTCAGATTTCTTTCTACAACTATTCGAAATTGTCGAAATATTTTCGAGTGCTACAATAACAGGAATGTGTGTACGTTGATTGGAATTGCCTACTTGAGTATGGAAATATCAGTAGATAAAATAGGCATTCGTTTAAGTAGGTCAGTCGGTTGATAATCGACCAAGTTTCAGTCGCAGAGTTCTGAAAGTGTGAAAACTATTAAGGACAACACATCCATTTATCACACTGTCCGATTATCGAAAGGATTCTACTTTTGAATATTTTCATATTAAATTATATGGATGTAATGGAAACAAAGATTTTGGTAAATCATTTTGGTGAACATTTGCGCCATCATCAATTCCTAAGAACTCTACATGGCATATGTGCGAAGCATTCTGAATTTCAGATCAATTATCCGGAACCTTAGGAATCGTAAATACCACCATTGCAGTTACTGGCATGTCAACATGGCTTTTTCACCAGGTGACCACTAAGCAGTCTCCAGAAACGCCCGAAAGCAGGGTGTGTGATAAAGATATGCTTTATCATCGAGCAAAGCGAGAACCCCTCCAATGAAGTTGAACTCTCCCCGCTTCCAATTTCGGCTTCAGTTCAAAAACCTACACCATGACTGGTAGCAGCGAAGCACTAACTAACGGCTACTGACTCTGCAGGTCAGTACCCGAGTTCTTTGGCACGCAACTCACACGCCGAAGAGGCATCACACTTCCACCCACCCAGTAGAAAAATCGCGAGAATTGATGCTTCATTCTATCCTGGTATGAACACTAACAACCGCTTGTACCGTCGAGACCCACGAACTTTTGTGAAGTCTTTCAATCGATCCTGGTTCCAGCACCAAAGGTCTAAAACTGTATCGTCAAGACACAAAAACCTCAGAAATGTCTCGCAAGCAATCCTGGTTCAGGACTGGACCGTTCGTACCGTCAAGCACTTCTAGAGCAATCTTCAGTCATGAATAACGCGCGACCAGATAGATGATATACCCTCCTAGTCTAGCATGACTGTCAACCACTGATCTCTCGTATCCAACACCAATTGGGTGGTCAGAAAGTATTAATACTCCCAGTGGTATTTTGCCCTGCCGTGGTAACGCAATAATTTACATAACGACTCAGGAATTGGACAGAAACATCTGAAAGATCAATCTGTAATTAGGTAGAATAACGTCAGATTTAAGGGTGTTAGCCCTGTGCTTCAAATACTCGTGCCTCCATGATAGACTTCACGACTTAGTCCTCAATTTCACCTGAGTGAAACGGCCTTAGTCGCGACAAGCTCTCTCATCGCGACAAGTTTCGGTCACATAGTGGGAGAAACCCTAGGTATACTCAGAGATGTACATGTCAGCATGTGAGCATAGCTCTTCACCGACGTTGATGTACCATTGTCATCATTGTTGTCCCGGGTTTATGCTCAAGTTTTGACAATCCAGCAGACCCCCGAAGCTGAAAAGAAAAAAAGGATGTCTGGAAAGGAATAATATAGAACCTGCTTCAGTATAACGGAAAAGGAATCAGCAGAGATCCCCCTCCTCCAAAAGAAATCGCTGTGTTGATTTCAGCTTTCAGCTGCATGAGCAAAGTGTCCATATTTGGTGGTTATGAAAGACCGAAGCACAGGAACAACACAAATAACAGCTTTCCAGCACAAATAACAGCTTTCCGAAAAGGACCGCTGTTGCTGTTCGACCGTTGAAAGCGAGGCCCTGAAGCATCGTAGAGGAGTGGGTTAAGGATCCAAAAATGGGGCTGAAGTTGGAGGCGAGCAGAGGGCGAGTCTTCCCGGATAGAAAGCGTCCTAAGTATCCCCCTGTCCTCTAGTCAGCGCGCACCATTCCTAGGCCAAGAATGGGAGAGCAACAGAGAGTCCGCTACCACAAAGAGTCGAAAGTCTCCTTGTTCCTCCTGAAGCGCAGACCATTCAAGGGCTGAAACGGGGGTGACATAGAGTTGTGGGCGAGTAAAGAGCGAATCCACCTGGGTCGAAACGTCGTAAGTCTCCCTCTTTCCTCCAGCTAACAGAGCCACAACTGTCCCATACGATTCCAAGCTTTGATTTAGGATAGGTAGTCAAGGTACAGAGACAATTGGGGGCGACTCAAGGTATATATTAATCGTTTGGAAAATATTCAGAAGAAATTTATTGAGCATGTGAATAGAAAATGTTACCAACATTAGTGAAGTAGTGAAAAATCTAAAATCGATTACTTTATCCAACCAAAGAATGAGAGAAGATGAGAGATGGGTAATTTATTAATAAAATTATCAGTTCCGTAGATTCCTGCGAACTTGTTCCTTTGCTTACCTTCAGTGTGCCATCATCCGAATTAACCCCTAATTAGATGTTGCAAATCGTACAATTAATTTTGCACTCCTTTTGACATAGACCCTTTTTGAAATTCCTCAATTACTTCTTCGAATACTCTGAGACGATTCTTTGGTAACCATTTTCAATCACCATTTCAACCTTTCATTTAAAACAGAAACTTCGTACTCACTAATTTATATATAATTATATAAAATTTTTGTAAATGTCAAGTTATTTTAAGCACCATTGTATTATTAATCTTAAGTGAGTACATAATTCTGGGTTCGTCTTGTCATGTATTTCATTCCATTAAATAAATACATAAATCAGTTAATATGTTTGTTGCAGTAATAATTGATTTATCATGATAATGAAATCTTCTCGTATTCGTTTTACAGCATTTGTTATGCTTATCGACTTTATCTCAGCTCTGGTGAACATAACTGTCATTTAAGTGAATTATACATCAATAATTTATCACATAAAAGCCTCAAACTATAATTTTAAAAACCCTTTTTTTCTGCTTTTACCAATTACCTTATTGAAATCAATTCTGTGTGCTCTCTGATTCCCACTAGGTAAAATAATGAAGTGTTTCTCAGTCTTTTTTGTGACATTGTGTTTGGAAAATAGTTTTTGTTCAATTGCTCAAAATAAGTTCCTTTAAAAAAATTCCTAAAACATGTAGAACATCCTTAAAAACAATTTAGAATCATTATAACGATAAATCATCAGCTCGACTTCATATTCAGAAAATAAAAATAATTAATAAAGATATCTTACCAAACCGACTGACTGCATGCTGTTTACTGCACAAACACTAGAATAAAGTGAACTTATAAACATCCTAAGTATTCTATGTTTGTCACAGAAAGAAAATGAAGTTTACAGAAGAAATCTGTATCAAATTTTGAATTTTGTAATAATCCTATCAAGAAAACAACTCTTTTTATTATTTTATTGTATATATAATAATTGTATATTTTGGTTTACGCTTATTACATATTATCTTTTGGTTTTAAAGATTCCATGAAATACCTTGCAAACTTTTTGTTATTTCTGTGACTGTGATTTTCTATAGATTTCTTTATATTTTTAAGTGTTGTAGCTTATATGATAATTCTATGTGTCTACTTGAATAAGAACAGTTTTTCTGAGACATTTTGTTTTCATATTGCGTAAAGATCTTGATCTACACCCATACAAGATCCAACTGGTTCAAAGACTAAAGCCACTTGACCATAAAAAGCGTTGTTTGTTTGCTGATTGGGCCCTAGAACAGCTTGAAGTTTATTCACTTTTTTATCTTAAAATTGTGTTTAGTGATGAAGCTCATTTCTGGTTGAACGGCTATGTAAACAAGCAAAATTGCCGTATATGGAGTGAAAGAATCCTCAAGAAGTTCTGCAGGTCCATTGCATCCTGAAAAATGCACTCTATGGTGTGCTTTACACGCTGGAGGCATCATCGGTCCATATTTCTTTAAAAACTATGCTGGAGCTAATGTTACAGTGAATGGTGCTCGTTACAGATCGATGATCAATGATTATTTGTTTAAAAATTTGAACGGTATCGGCCCAGAAGTGTTTTGATTCCAACAAGATGGTGCTACACCTCATGCTGCTACTGTAACAATTGATTTATTGAAAGAAAGATTTGGCAATAGCATTATTTCGAGAAATTGTCCAATTAATTGGCCTCTAAGATCATGCGACATAACTCCACTGGATTATTTTCTTGGGGGTTGTGTCAAATCACTGGTTTAAGCTGATAAACCAGAAAGAATAGACTCTTTGGAAGCCAAAATAACTCGTGTTATTGATGAAATAAGGCCTGAACTACTCGAAAAAGTGGTCCAAATTTGGTCTGGTCGAAGGCGGTTCCTCAGAGCTAGTCGAGGTGAACATATGCCGGAAATTATTGTTAAAACATAAATGTCATAAAATTATCTTTCAAAAAAAAAAAATTGGCTTCAATCTTAATTTAAATGTGTTTTATTTCAATTTTAAGTTCTATCACATCTAAAAAAACACCCGATAGCTTTTACAAGGAGTAGTTCATAGATTTGATATTTTCAGTGGAAATAAACTGTTAAACACGCACGTATAAGCTTCATATCAGTGCTTTGCCACACCTTTTTGCTTGAATTGGTACATATAACGTAGCCTCTTGTTCTGTATAATATCTGTGTTGAGTTTCTGGGTACACTATAGGGAGGTTTAGGCCAAAACAGAATGGCGAATGCGCTGGTTTTATGCTAGGTTGGAACTTCCCCAAGAATGAGGTCATTTATATTTCCGTTTGATTGTGCAAAGATGTCCCGATATAATGATTGATTAGGTGAATAAAATCTGTTTCAAGTTTTTAGTTTGTGCAATTCAAAATTTAACAATTGCTTTGAAGCAAGCATCTATTTGATGGGCAACTATTTTAAATTGCTCGACAAAAGATAAGGGAGTTCCCAAATTCTGATCTATTTCAAGCGGTGCATGTTGTTGTTCACCTAATGTGGATGAATTGAATGCTTTAATTCTCCCTTGGGATTTTTTGCTTTAGCTTTTCATTTTAGGGAGAATTTTAATCTTCTGTGTTATCGATAAGTTGGGATCAGTTGTTGTTTTACGTTTATATCGTCAATTCAGACTCCAGATTCGAAAGTTTAGTTTCTTAATAATGTCCAGACGTAAACTGAGTGCAAATGAAACCATTGGGGCTGCAGAGAGAAGTTACATACTTTTTTCAGGTGGTGAAAGCGTGATTTCAAAACCAATTGAACATCATGGTATACCAAAATTGTCAATACCGCCTCCGTTGCCTGACCTAACCCTAATTGAGCACGTTTGACCAGCTACAACGAGCGTTGGATTTGTATCAGCTACCCCAACAAACATTCCATGAACTCAAGCAACTTTTATTGCAGATTTGGAGAAAAATCGATCAAGGTGATTTCAATAACCTGTTGAGTATGCAGAGGCATGTAATTGAATTAAAATTAGATTTTACTGAATATACAAGAAATGATCATAACATAAGTTTTTAAAGAGAAACGTACATGAGCACTAAAATTATGTCCTCTATGGATTCATCCTTTGACCCAAAACGGTAAGGTCACGAAAATTATATCACCTTTTAGTTACCAGCTGGCAGCTACAGATTTCCTGGATGAACCAATAGGAATTTATCATATCGCGTTGCATCTATACCACAGGTCTGCTGAACAAGAACCAATTATCCAGATCCGAAAGAGAGGCCAGTCACGCAAGAAAAAAAAAAACTAGAAATCTTCGTGATTCTTCCTTGAGCCAAGAGCAGATCACTATGGGGGAACTATAACAACCCTCATTACCTCAAGGTCACCCTGACAGAGATTAGAATATTTATTATAAATAGAGTTATTATTATTATCCTGATACTCCTAGATCTTCTGTGAAGATCCCTCAGAAGCTTTTTCAGCTTGTGCGAGTTAGGAGTTCAGTTGTGTTCTTGGTAGGCTTTGTTACTGCGATCTTGCGCCACTTTAGGTCACAGAACTGTTAATTTTTGACCCAACAGTGAAATAGTGGCAGACATCCGTCCAACTAGAAAATTTCTTTTTCCCCCTGAACAGGATTCGAACCCGGATCTTCTGGTCACGAGAACGATGCTCTCCCACTGAGCTGTCAGCACTCAGTTAATTCGTTAGATTCAAGAAAATGTACTAATACCCAAAATTAATGAGCGACAGACAATGACAGATTTTAAATTCAATGTTTACTTTGATATTTAATCACGAGGAGCTACAAGATAGAGCAAATGTAGGTTTGGAACATTTCAACTTTTCGTTATTATCTTCTTAGCCTTGATATTACGGCACAGTACAAGCAGCTAGCAAAAAAGTTGATATGTCATTCGAAAGCACACTAAATGATGTATATTTTGCTGAAAAGAAAACATGTCTATAATTAATAATTTTTCATCGATAAAACCATTGGAGAAATATGACTGATTTTGTTCACTTCAGAATCGTGATATTCATCTCCTTACCACGCCCGCAATAAGAATTTTTTGGCACACAGAACTTCTTATACAATATAAGAAATTTGCTACAAATCAAATTGAATGCGGTTTCCAGATATGTGGTAAAATTTGATGAGGCTACAGGGATAACTGAAGTAGATATAATTGATTTTATGGAAAAACTTGAAATATTTCATGAAATACAGAAATGTTAAATTGAAGAATATTATCGAATATTAACGATTTTTTATTACTCAGGAAGTTTTGCAATGTGAGAAAAAGGTGGTTGTCGCTTGGCCCTGGACTATATGGTGGATGCATTAAAACCAAGCTCTCGGAGTTTCTGGCGAGTCACTACAGACCTGTGCGGCTTGGCGTTGTCCTGATGGAACACAACTCCACCTCAGTTAATCAATTCTGGCCGTTTCTGGTCAATCCATAGCTTCAAACGGTCCAGTTGTTGACGTTACGCCAATGGAAGTAACTCAAAATATACTATTTCTTTCCAGTCCCAGCCAATGCACCTTCCTGGTCGTTAGTCCTTGTTTGACCATCGTTTGAGCTCCTTCACAGCTCTTTAACCGCGAAAATATTGCCGTATGTGACATTTCTCATCTCCAGTCACCATTCGTTTAAGAAATGAGTTGATTCAATTCCGTTTGGCCAAGGCTTCGCAGATGAAAATTCGATCCATTATGTTTTTTTGGAGTTTATTGGTGTGGCATCCAAACACGAGCTTCTTTTGGAATCCTGCTTTGTGCAAATGGTTTAAAACTGTGTTATGGTCGATCTTCAGCTCCTGGTCGATGCTACGACTACTAACATGCGGGTCAACTTCCATTATTTCTATGATTTTATCGACATTTTCGGGCCTGCTAGTGCGAGGTGCATCTTTAACATAAAATATATCGGGTGATAGAACTTTAAATTGAAATAAAACACATTTGAATAAAGATTGAAGCCAAATTTTTTTATTTGAAAGAAAATTTTATGACATTTATGTTTTGAAAATAATTTCCGTTATATTTCCACCACGACTAGCTCTGAGGAACCACATTCGACCAGACCAATTTTGGACCACTTTTTCGAGTAATTCAGGTTTCTGGTTTTCAGCATAAACCAATGACTTGACATAACCCCAAAGAAAATAATCCACTGCTAGTTATGTCGCATGATCTTGGAGGCGAATTAATTGGACCATTTCTCGAAATAATGTTATCGCCAAATCTTTCTTGCAATAAATCAATTGTTACGGTAGCAGCATGATGTATAGCACCATCTTGATGGACTTCTGGGTCGATACCATTTAAATTTTGAAACAAATAATCATTGATCATCGATCTATAACCATTCACTGTAACATTAGCTGCAGCATCGTTTTTAAAGAAATATGGACCGATGATGCTTCAAGCGTGTAAAGCACACCATACAGTGAATTTTTCAGGATGAAATGGAACCTACAGAACTTCTTGAGGATTGTTTCCACTCCATATACGGCAATTTTGCTTGTTTACGTAGCCATTCAACCAGAAATGAACTTCATCACTAAACACAATTTTACAATAAAAAAGTGGATCAACTTCAAGCTGTTCTAGGGCCCAATCAGCAAACAAACAAAGCTAGTTATGGTCAAGTGGCTTCAGTTCTTGAACCAGTTGGATATTGTATCTTTATATGAAAACAAAATGTCTCAGAAAAACTGTTCCTATTCAAGTAGACACATAGAATTATCATATACGCTACAACACTTATCTATAAGTTTAGCGAATAGAACACTGATTTTGAAAATAAATTTCAACAATTTGTAAACGTTGTGAGCGACGTGAGTCTTTCCATGATAATTTGTCGATGCTTACTGAACAGAAATGTCAAAACAATATGGCTTCTACCTTTTGCCAAATCACAGTTATCCCTATCGAAAGTTCTATCACTCTAAAAAAAACACCCGATACTTGATCGGAATCGACGAAATCAAAATTGAACGTAATCAGCTGTTACAGTATCAGGACCATAAACACCATTCACATTTTCAGCCGCTGTAAAATGTACCGAATTTTCTCCTTGTTGACTACAAATTTCAACACCCTGTTACTCACAACTGAATGAACCACACAAAAAACATCCAAAGTGTATTTTTAGTGGAAATTTCGCCTTGGCAATGAGCATAAATCTGAAATTGTTTGATCGATAGTTTACGCGATCGTGAATTCCACCGGTTAGGTTACTGGCATGTGAGCATGGCTCTTTCACTAGGTGTCTACTCAGCAGTCTCAACAATCTGCCCAGGAAGCAAAATTGTGATAAGGGTACGCCTTATCACCGCGCATTAGCGAGAACCACTTCCAAGAGGTGAACCCACCAAGCTTCCTGTTTCGGCTTCAGTCCGAGAACCTACACCGTGGTAGCAGTGAAGCACTATCCAACCTCTACTGGCTCTGCAATGTCAGTACACCGCCGAAGGAGCTTCTTATCCACCCACCCGAACGCAGTCCCATGAACCAAGATAGTCTCAAGATTGATGCCTCAATTGATTCTGGTACGAGCATCGTCAATCCGGCCTGTACGTCAAGACCCACGAACCCTTGTGAAGTCTTTTAATTGATCCTGGCTTCAAGTACCAACGGTCTAGCCGTATCGTCGAGATCCACAAACCCCAGAAACGTCTCGCAATCGATCCTGGTTCAGGACTAAGCCGGTCGAACTGCCAACTCCCGCTCTAGAGATATCCTGAACATGAGTGTCTGCGAACAGGTAGATCAAATATCCTTCTAGTCCAGCATGCGGACTTTCAACCACTGTCCCTTCGAGTCCAACACCAATTGCGTGGCCAGGTCGTACGAATACTTCCCTAGGTAACGCAGTTAGCTACATAACGCACTCGACCATTGGAAAGAAAAATTCGTAGATTTACTGCAGTAGGGTGGAGTACGTTAGTCCTGTGCTGCAACAGACACTCTTGTCACTGAGTGCTCATCCCTCCATTTCACCTTTACTGAAACTAGGGCCCCATTCGGTTGAACTTCCACCACAGGATTTAAGACAAGTCAAGACAAGCGCCCCCAGCGCGTCAATCGTCAATGTCATTGGGTGCGAGTTTACGAGATATCGATCACTACATCCACCGAAAAAGTAATGGATTTGTATTTCCCCAACCAATTATTAAAATGTGAACCACTTTCTTGTCGCTGTCATCAGTGTTGCCAATACAGTATTATTAACACTTTAATCGATGAGCCGCGTGAGATACTTCATCAGATACCCACGTAGAGGTCGCTCGCGAACTGTTGATTTCAGAGGACCCCTCGCGGACCCCCCAAACAAACAAATTATCATTCGAAAATAGCATCGCGTGATTACCTAATCGTTCAACAGAAATATAATCTTCGCAACCGGACTTCCCTACTACTCAAAAATCGAAAGTGTCGAGTCGTGCCGGATCAGCCAGTCAATATGTTCTCTGAATTTGGTTTGAAGCGAAGGACGACCCCCCTGGGTCCCGCTGCCCCTGTGACCCACTAACCCAATGGCAGTGACCAGTTTTTACTTTCTTGGTGATGCAGTATTTGCGTAATTGTGATATCATACCTAGATCGTTTATTACTAACTAGACTTGGGTTTTATCGTCAATTACTATTTGCGCAAGGTACCTGCTCGTTAATTATGCCACAATTAAATTAATTGTGTGCCACTTGTTCCACTGATTCCATTTTCCCTAGCCGTGTTTTCTGTTATTTCTGGAAACAAGGTTATTTTTTGATTCGCGAATTATTTTCGCGGTGTTGGGTTTGGATGAGTGCAAATTTGTTTTTGCGTACGTATAGGCAGGCCATCTAGCGTTCGCATTTTGAAGTAGTGGCTATTTCCAGTCTGGCAACACTTCTGTCAATCGTTTTTTGACAGAAAGTTTCTTTAATATTTTACATCACGAAATGAGTCGGTTTAGCATTGAATAAACTGGGAAATATTAAAAACTCATTTTCAAACTGTTAGAAATTAACGTGGAGAATTCACGCTCTCACGGCAATTTGAGGATCAATTTCTAAAGCGAGTTGGTGAAACTGGATCGTTATTCGATAAAACAACCCGTTCACGTTCTCGTCCACTGAGTGTACCTGAAAACATTGCTGCTTGAGTCCAGAATCGGGCTGAACATTAGACTGGGCCAAAAAAAACGACTATTTTTTACTATTATTAAGGGCTCGAACTTTCACGATAATTTTTTTTATCATCATGAATGATATTTTCACAGTATCATTAAAAAAAAAATTAGTCGCTTTTTTTGGCCCAGTCTACTGAACATCCATTAACATCAACTCGTCATCGTGTTCAAGAACTGAATCTTTCTCGCACGAAACAGTTTTATTGAAAACAATAAAAATGATTATTTTAATTTTATAAACTTTAATACAGAGAGTTTAATTTCTAGCATGTTGTTAGCTGTGCTGATGAAAATTGAAAAAAAAGACGTTGCTAATTTCTGATATTATTTATGTGTACAAAAGTCATTGAAATTAGATAAAAACTTAAAAGTCTTGTAATGATTTCACCCAAATGAATGTACATGCACTTTTGTATCAATTATATCGCCCACTATAGTTATTTAAAAACAATTCACGCACTTTGTTGCTGTATACATAAAAGTGTTTTACGGTAGAATCATGAAACTCTGTTTCAAGCTATAATTACATTGAATGTCATAATTAAATACAATGTCGTAGGATATTAAAAATATCATTAAATGCGGAAAGTATGTTGAGATTGAATGTTCACATTAATAATAACATCAATTATGAAACAGACGAAGAAAATAAATTTTTCTTTGGGAATTTTAGGTCTCAAGAAGAAACTATACGGTTTTTTGTTATTCTGTTTTCAACTCAAATCTAATAAGGATATGTAGCATTACTAGTATTATGTGGTAGAAAACTTAAGAGCAAATTTTTCATTTGCTGCTTTGGGTTCTCATTTTATTGCTCAATCAAAGTTATTTCGGCTATTATGTGAAGACTTCAGTCTAAACTATAAAACCGATGGGAAAGTAATGTCGCTTTTTTAAACTAAATTCAAACGAATAAATTATTAACAAATTTTATTTTCAATCAGTAATGTAACCATCTTCGTTATCAAGAATCTTTGCCATCTAGTGTGCAAATTTTCAATGCCGGATCGATAAAAAACAATTGGTTTTCGAGTAACATATCTCGAGATGACATTTTGGACATTATCCAAGTTTTACAAATTTTTTTCCACTGAGAAAATGTTGTAGCGATCGGAATAAATGGAAATCCGAGGGTGCGATATACAGTGAGTATGGTGTATGAGGGTGTACCTCCCACCCCAATTCATTAATTTTTTCCAAGGATCGTCTTGCATAGTGCAGTCTTGCATTGTCGTTTTGCAGAATAACCCCTATTTTGTTGGCAATCGCAGGATAATTTTCGATTGAAAATTGGTTCACTCGATCCAATTGTTCACAATAAAGATCTGCATTAACAGTTTGTCCAGGTTTCAGCACTTTAAAATGAACAATTCCGTGTATACTCTACAAATCTCACAGAAGCGCCTTTTTGAGACGTAAACCCCGCTTTGTAGTACTTTGTGGTGATTCATTTGGATAGAGTCACTGCCTTTTGCGCTTTGGATTATCATATAGGACCCATTTTTCGTCTGCAGTGATCAAGCGATCAAAAAGCGGTTCTGTATGGTGTCGTTGAAGCAAGACGTTGCATATAATGGATCGGTAGGCTTTTTGCTCTTCGCGCAGATTATGGAGGAACCAAACAACTGCTCTGCTTATTTTTCCAATCTGCTGCAAATGTTCTTTGATGATCGACCAAGATTGGTTAAGGATCTTTGGGAATTCCTCAATTGTCTGACATGGATTTGCTTCCATTTCTACCCTTAGCATGTTGTTGTCTAAGGTTGTGGGTCTTCCTGATCGAAAGGAGTCCTAGAGATAAATATTAACGGATCTGAACCTAGGGAACCATCTTCTACATTTACGACCATCTAATGCACTTGGATAAACATCGCAAACATTTTTAGTCGCAACTGTTGCGCAATAATTCTGGCTGTATTTCGCAAATAACTTGACGAAAACCTCCAAAGCCTGTGGCTGGTTGGATAGACTTGTACTTTCATATATCCGTAAAGAACATTATCCAGAGGTGTCAAATCACAATGACCTTGGAGGCAAATTCACTAATCCTCGTCGTGAGATGATCTTATCGTCAAACCTTTACCTCAGAAAATTGGCATCAGCTGTATGGCGCGTAGCATCAGCTGTATGGCATGTAGCACCATATAATTGGAACCACATCTCTTCAATATTGATCTTCTCGCCATCGGCTGTTCCATCCTCATTTTGAATCAAATAAGGTCCAATGGCGCCGCCATGCCATAAACTCTACTACACAGTGAGTTTTTTGCAATGCAACGGAATTTCATGTAACACTTTTCGGTTGTCCTCTCTTCAATACCGGCAATTTAGCTTAGTAATTTGTTTTCTTCATGGTTAATTCTACCAATCATAGAGCTTTGTAAGAGGGAGAAAACGGAAACTTTGAAATCTTCTCAAATTTCACACAGGCACTTGCGCACTTTATTCTAATATCTCTATGGGAATATGAGATAATTTGGTTTCAGTTCTTGAGTTGATATGATTTTATAAGGGTGCACCTCCAGTTCCTAATGCAATGTTCTCCAAGTTGATGTCTAAGAAAGCCAAATTTGATGCATTCATCGTGAAATCGACAAATTTGGCTCATCGATTACACTGGTCACTGCGCCTGGATGTTGTCCTCACTTCGCACGTTTCGTCTTTTTGATGGTTATTCACTTGCAAAGTTAACTCACGTTAAAACTTTTTTATAGTGCGGCGTATAATCTGCATAGACGTCGACCCAATTCTCGAGTGAGTAAACGTTGAGTACCCACAACTAAGCTACAACTTTAGTAATGTTTTTTATTACTTCCAACCGCTCGAGAGGAGTCGCACGCTGTATCATGAAACGGCACACTGTACCAAATATGGTAACACCTGGAAATAAAGATAAATTGAAAAACTATCAAGCATATCGAAAGACCTTTTATTCCTTCATTATGATGTTTATTACTGATATGATGGTCACCAATATTTGCTTGTAAGAGTTGGGCCATTTAAAATTTGCATATAAATAAAACGGTAATGAATATTGTTTCAAAGTTATGAGTTATTAGTAAGGTTGAACCTTGACATTTACTAGTGAAAAACAATATCATTCAAATGACCGCCACGACGGGCTACAGTCCCCATCCGGATCAACCCAATTTTTCAGTGATTGATTGTGGTTCTCATCTCAAGAATGGTAATAGCTTATGATGTGATAACCAATAATAATGCACGCTGAAGCTTCTGCCGAGTAAATGGTTGAATGTACAGTACAATCCCGATTATCCGAATCGCGATTTTCCGAAATCCGGTTTATGCGAAACGAACTATTTAAAAACAAAAATCCCGATTAACCGAAAAAATTCGCATTATACGAAACGCGTCTGGAATTCACGTATACTACAAGATGATTCCCCTCGGAATTTCACGGCAATAAGACGGTCTAAATTGCGAATTGTTTTGGTTAGCCGCCAGAGTGTTACAAGTACATATGTATTAACGTCTGTTGATATCGCAAAAAGAGTAGTTTTATTCTCAAATATTTTATAAAATGCAGTGTCAGAGCAATAAACTTAAACCCGTTATCAGCTTACAGGAAAAACTTAAAGCAGTTGAACGATTAGATAATGTTGAATTGCTTACAAATATAGCAAAGGATTTAGGCGTAGGCGTGAGTGAGTACGGTTGCAGAATAGAGAAAAATCACGAAAAACTTGGAAAATGGTGCAGCGTTTTGTCATCGCCGATCCCGGCACGAAAAAGTATGAAAAGAGGTGAATACGAAAAAGTGGATTATTCTTTATTTTTATGGTTTACACAGAATCGAGAACGTGAAATACCAATTTCAGGGACAATTTTAAAACAAAAAGCAGTGAGTTTAGAATTGCCGGTCATTGAAGCGCCTGAAAGTTTTTCTGCAAGTGATGGATGGCTAAACCGATGGAAAAAAGACATGGTGTACGTCAACTGAAAGTTTGCGGGGAAAAGTTGTCTGCCGATGTATCTGCCGCGAAAAAATTTGCAGAGAATTTTATGGAGCTTATGAAAGAAAATTATTTACAACCAGACCAGATCTACAATTGTGACGAAAACGGCTTGAACTACAAAATTTTGCCCTCAAGTACCCTAGCTTCAAAAACGGAAGCTGGAGTACCTGGTTACAAACGTAGCAAAGAACGTATCACTGTTCTTGCATGCGCTAATGCTTCTGGGAGACACAAACTTCCATTATTATGTATCGGTAAGTCTGCAAAACCACGAGCCTTCAAGAATATTCGTCCCAATGCTTTTCCTGTTTTGTATAAAAACAAAAAAAGGCTGGATGAATGCAAATCTATTCAAAAATTGGTTTTTTGAAGGTTTCGTACCAAAAGTAGAGTCTTTTTTAAAAGAGCACGGATACCCCCAACTTGAAAGTGTGGAAATAAAAGCAATGTTTTTTCCTCCTGCTGTAACTTCTCTCATTCAGCCCATGATCAGGGTGTGCTGAAAATTTTAAAACGTAATTACAGGCGTTACAGCATATTTTGGAAGAAGTAGATGAGGGTGCCAATCTCACTGAATGTCTAAAGAAGTTAAACTTGAAAAATGTTGCATATTGGATAGCTTCAGCTTGGAATCAAGTAAAAGGTGGAACCTTGGAAAAATCTTGGTCAAAGTTGAGTCAACACGAGGAGGGACGTATCACAGAAGCAGAGTCCGACCATGAAGAAAGTTTACAGCAAATTTTCACGAAAATACCGGGATGTGAAAATGTTACGGAAGCAGAAGTTAATGAATGGTTAAAAAGTGATAATGTAGAAGATGAAATGACTGACCCAGAATTAATTGAAAGTGTTTGCAAAAATGCTAATGAAATAAGCAGTGATGACGATGATGAAGTAGAATGCACTGACAATATTCCAGTAAAAATGTCACATTCAGGATGTTCTTTTTATAAAACGTTGGAGAGACATTGCGTCCAAAAACAGTAGTGCTAAACGAGTGCAGTCAACATGTCTTTTATGAATGTACGTACATACATATTTAGGTTTTTATGTACATACTATGTTGAAATAAATTAAGTAATAAAAATCAAACAAATTTGTTGATGTTATTTTTAAATTAATAAAATTTGAATATCAAAACAGATTTAATCTGTTAGTCTTCTACAATTTTAATTTCAAAAAAATTTTTATTCCAAAAACTTTTAGAATTAAATTAATGTCTACAATATATAGGTCTATTAAATATAAGCAGTGCTTATTGTAGACATTAATTTAATTCTAAAAGTTTTTTGAATAAAAATTTTTTTGGAATTAAAATTGTTGAAGACTAACATATTAAATCTGTTTTAAATATTGGATGGAATAGTCCGTGACTTTGTAATAATTCATTTTAATGGAATGAAATAAGAAATTACTTTGTTTTCTATCACTTTTTATTATAACTGATATACAGTGACTCGAGTTTCGTAGTGTTTACTACATTTTCAAACTGAATGAACAAATTAGATCTCAACTATTATATATGCTGATTGTAGGCTTCGGCACAGCTTCGAAGAGAGGGGTTTCCCTTTCGCGAAAGGGAAAAAACTTGACATCCTGGAATCCATAGAAATTGAAAAATATAAGAGGCACGTACCAATAATAAAACTACTAAACGAACAGACGGAACTTTGGAAAACCCCTCTCTTCGAAGCTCTGCCGAAGCCTACAATCAGCATATATAATAGTTGAGATCTAATTTGTTCATTCAGTTTGAAAATGTAGTAAACACTACGAAACTCGAGTCACTGTATATCAGTTATAATAAAAAGTGATAGAAAACAAAGTAATTTCTTATTAGAAAATTATAACATTTCTTTTAAAACCATTAATTCTTCAGGCAGCTTAATAAAAAATAATAAAGACGTTATTCCTTAAAACAAAAAATTAGGAGTTTACAAGTTAACATCTAGTGATTGCACATGTATGTGCACATATATGTGAGATAGACAGACCGTTCATTCCAAACAAGTATACGAGAACATGAAAAATGTTATATTAATAATGAACCAAATTCAACTTATGCCAACCATTTGTTAGAGACTGGCCATAATTTTAATATGAACTATGAAATATTACATATCGAAAACAAAAATCAGAAACTGAATCTGTTAGAAACTTTGGAGATCAATAGATATAATAAAAGACAAATTTTATTGAATGATCAAATAGATTTAAACAGATCCCCCCTACTTAATATTTTTCATTGATTTTAAACCATCTCTTTCCACCCCTCTATTCTTTTTACCAGAGCTATGTATTTAAATATTTGATTGATTCGGTCTTTACTTGATGGAAACTCATTTTAATTAAAAAAATATATATGAGACAGTAATTTATTTCCACAAAAATGTTTGTACTACTACAACAATTGTTTTACCACGATGTGGCTTCTTCAGGTATTACATTGTACTGTCTGATTGTATTCAGTGTAACCGAGTTTAAATACATTGTTAGGTACGTGACCAAATAATGGAAGCACAAGTCGTAAAAACTCTGGGTGTTTATTGGAGTTTGCCGCTAAAAATGCCATTTAGGAAAGATATTCAGTAATGGAGACTTATCAACATGTATTTGTTCGTTCAAAAGGATTTTACGGGCATTATACCTGTTGATTTCAAGAAATTCTAAAAGTGTTAATCTAGAACTTTTGCTTTCAACGTGGATAATTTCATAATTATTCTTGAAATTATGCCTAAATTCCTTAAGACGATTAACATATGTCGAATGTACAGATTCGGATATATAACCCCTTTGGTGTTATTGGACACGTTTCTTGAATGATCTACCAGTGTGGCCAATGTATACTAAGGGGCAATCTTTGCAAGTCAACTTGTAGACTCCGGATTTATTTTCTTTATTTGTTCGATCTTTATTGTTTTTTTATGTAGGTACTAAGGTTACTAATTCTCTTAAAAGCCGCGTTATAATTGAAACAACTTTTGAAATATTCAGCAATATTTTCAGATAATCCATTGACATGAGATAACGAAAAATATTTCTGTGTATTGTCCTCTTTCATGACTGAGTAGAAGAGATTTAATGCCATTTTCTTTTGTTTATTTGATACCTTTTTCTCTATAAGAAAGGGGTTGTAACCGTTGTTTGACGCTATTTGTGTAATAATATTTAATTCTTTCAAAAAATATCTGAATTCAACAAAAGAAAATGGCATTAAATCTCTTCTACCCTATCATAAAAGAGGACAATACACAGAAATATTTTTCGTTATCTTATGTCAATGGATTATCTGAAAATATTGCTAAATATTTCAAAAGTTGTTTCAATTATAACGCGGCTTTTAAGACAATTAATAACCTTAGTACCTACATAAAAAACAATAAAGATGGAACAAATAAAGAAAATAAATCTGGAGTCTACAAGTTGACTTGTAACGATTGCTCTTTAGTGTACATTGGCCAGACTGGTAGATCATTCAAGAAACGTTATATATCCAATTCTGTACATTCGACATATGCTAATCATCTTAAGGAATTCAGGCATAATTTCAACAATTATTTTGAAATTATCCACGTTGAAAGCAAAAGTTCTAGATTAACACTTTTAGAATTTCTTGAAAGCAACAGGTATAATGCCCGTAAAATCCTTTTGAACGAACAAATAGATGTTGATAAGTCTCCAATACTGAATATCTTTCCTAAATGGCATTTTTAGCGGCAAACTCCAATAAACACCTAGAGTTTTTTTGACTTATGCTTTCATCATTTGGTCGCGTACCCAACAATGTATTTAAACTCGGTTACAATGGATACCATCAGACAGTAAAATGTAATACCTGAAGAAGCCACATCGTGGTGAAACAATTGTTGTAGTAGTACAAACATTTTTGTGGAAATAAATTACTGTCTCATATATATTTTAACTATGTATTTAAGGTCATGTTTTGCATTGTACTACTCTGTCAAGAAAGTACCGGGAATTTTCAATTAAAACAACATTTTTACATTTAATCGTCAAAATTTATTGGGTCGCCTTCAAAATAGGCTCCATTTGCTCCAATACATCTATGCCAATGGCACTTCCAATTATCGAAACATTTTTTATAGGCGCTTTCCGGGATGGACTTTAGCTCTCGCGCCGAATTTTGTTTTATGGCTTCAATCGACTCAAAACGGGTGCCACGAAGGGGCAATTTTAGTTTTGGGAAGAGGAAAAAGTCGCAGGGAGCCAAATCCGGCGAATACGGTAGTTGCTGAAGAACGTTTGTTGACTTTTTGGCGAGAAAGTCAGACACAATCGTAGCTCGGTGAGAAGGCGCGTTATCGTCATGCAAAATCCATGAGTTGTTCGCCCACAAATTTGGCCGCTCTTACGGATACGCTCACGCAAACGTTTCATAACGCCTAGGTAATACTCCTTGTTTACCGTCTGACCCTCTGGAACGAATTCGTAGTGCACCACGCCACGGATATCGAAGAAAACAATGAGCATCACCTTCATTTTCGAGCGGCTTGGCGTGGTTTTTTCGGTTTCGGCTCATTTTTTGCCACCCATTCCGATGATTGCTGGCTTGTTTGCATATCGTACTCATAGACCCAGGTCTCATCACCAGTTATAATGCGTTCCATGAATGTAGAATCGGAATTACAGCGATCCAGCATGTCTGAAGCAACCTGTTCGCGATGACGTTTTTGAAGAAAATTCAGGTCTTTCGGTACGAGTCGTGCGGCCACCTTTCTCATGCCCAAAGTATCAATCAAAATCATACGTGCGGACTCGTGAGATATCTTAAGATCATGTGCTATCTCTCTCAAGCTGGTACGACGGTTTTCCAGCACCCTTTCCTTAATTTTATCGACGTTATCTTCGATCGAAGCCGTCGATGGGCGACCACTTCACGACCGTCCTAGAAGGCTCTGTACCACTGATATGCACGAGTTTTCGATAGAGCATTATCACCAAAGGCCTTTTGCAACATTTTCAATGCATCGGTACACGAAAATTCATTTGCAACAAAAAACTTTAAACAAATGCTTTGCTCAACGTAATCACCCATAGTAAAAATCGGCACGCACTCTGACATAGACTGACTTAATCAGCTGTTGCAAACACACTAGTTGACAGATCCCGCTCAAGCTTGGCATAGTAATTAAGGACAGTGGTACCAACATAGGAAAAAAAATTTTTACCTGCCTCATCGCCCCGCCAGATTTAAATCGATAATTCCCGGTACTTTCTTGACAGAATGTATACCTCAGTTTTAATACTCACCTGATGAAGTCATGGTATGACGATACAATTGTCGTGTAAATCAATCAAATAGCGGAAGTTAACATTTATTTTTCTCATATTGAAGATAAATTTCCGTCAAGTAAATCAAGAAAATTTAAAACAATATCTTCGTGGAAAGCGATTTTTCGACCATGAAGAACTGAAGTTAGTAATTAATACCAATTTTGAGGAGAAGCCGGAACAAGGTTCAGAGAAGCTTATTTCTCGATCTAACAAATGTATTGAAGTTCTAGGAGTCTAAATTGAAAAATAGAATTTTTCCAAAATTTTCTGAGTTTTTTTAATGCCTATACCGAGAATACATTGAACACCCTTCGTGCATACACTTGAAAATGATATTCTGATTTATGCGTGTGTGTCCCCGACTGACATTCCTCATTTTTCCCTCGTGGTCTTCAATTATAATTCCATCAGCGTGCTCGAGTCGTAGTCGGGCGTGATGATGACCTCGGTATGGAGTGTCGTCTAATCGAAAACGAAAGTGAATCGAAGAAACTATCCCGTTTACCGAATTTGGTGAACATGCGGGTTGCTCTCCGTTTGCCGATTTACACGGGCCGACCCGCCTCCTTCCGACCTACTGACCCACAGACTGTTATCGATTTTTTTTCACTTTCGTTATGATCCGTTTAATCATCGCTCTAACTATTACGCCGCGGTTACACAATGCTGCCATTTGGAAGTGTGTTGGCGCCGATTGAGACATCTACCTTCCGTAGTGAATTCATCGGATGTTATTTTTGTGGTGCCGAAATAAAAAGTCGCAACACGCTTTCAAGTACAGGGTGTCCCAACGAAAATGTGACCCCCTCAGATCTCAGAAACGAAGAATTTTCGAAGAAAAATAGACCAACTTCTGTTTTGAGGGGGACGAATTTCCATCATGAGTTTGTTTCGATGCCATGAAGATGGCATCAACCCCTAACATTTTTTGAATAGTGAAGAGATGTCGAGTGTTCGTTAGTTTAAAAGTTATTTATGTTCTGTGCACAACCCAGTTAAAATTTTCAAAATCGGTTCATTATTCGCGAAATAATGTAATATTGAACTTACCGCCAAAAGGTGATGTTGAACATAGAGTTGAACCGCCCAAACTCAAGAACCTAAGAGTTTTCAAGAATCCAAAAATAATTTTCAAGTTCTGTATTAGGAAAATTTGAATATTAAAACAATTTGAAATATGTTTATCTTCCACAATTTTAATTTAAAAAAAAATTTTTATTCAAAAAGCTTTCAGAATTAAATTAATGTCTAAAACAAGCACCGCTTACATTTAATAGACGTATATAATCAAAACTCAATATATAATGTCAATGGAATAAATAAACCAACAGATATACGAAAGTCATTAAAATTAATGAATAAATATTTAAAGGAGACAAAATTTTGTTTCTGATCTTACCTTTAAGAACACCAATTGCCTTTTAAAAACATGAACACACTTAAAGGACTTCTAAAATAATATAATTTATTTGAAATATTTAATATATTTAAATATTCGAATAAGTTAATTTAGAAATCTGTAAAAACATGCACTATATCTTCAAAAAACAAATATACTTCTAAGCAATTCCTTCTTCAGTCCTCAATAATATTCCAAATATCAAAATAAAAAAACTAACCTATATCCAAACCCTCACCATGTGTAAAAGGACTAATGCTTCGAAAGACAGATCAACTTTATAATTCAAGATTGATCTATGTTCTAACAAAATCAAAGAACAGTGTGAGTTATTTTTAAGGCTTATTTAAATTCATTGAAATTCCATAATGAGATTTATTGAGGCCAAAATATAATTATATATTATATATAAAATAAAATAGAAAGGCCTTTTACTTGATAGAAGAAATATAACAAAATTTGAATATTAAAACAAATTGAAATATGTTTATCTAATGTCAATAAAAAAAAAATTGGCTTCAATCTTAATTTGAATGTGTTTTATTTCAATTTAAAGTTCTATCACTCTAAAAAAACACCCGATAAATAACTTTCAAACTAACCGATACTTCGTCCTTCTCAAAACAGAAGTTGTCCTGTTATTTTTTAAATCTTTGAAAATTCTTCGTTTCTGAGTTCTGGGGGGTCAAATTTTCATTGGGACACCCTGTATGAGTCTAACCATAGACTTATTACCCAAAGGAGACGAAACAGCACTCTGTTGAAATCTTATTTTATCGTAAATTTGTGTTTAGTGATGAAGCTCATTTCTGGTTGAATGGCTATGTAAACAAGCAAAATTGCCGTATATGGAGTGAAAACAATCCTCAAGAAGTTCTGAAGGTTCCATTGCATCCTGAAAAATTTATGGTGTGCTTTACACGCTGCAGGCATCATCGGTTCATATTTCTGTAAAAACGTTACAGTTTGATGATCAATGATTATTTGTTTCAAAATTTGAATGGTATCGACCCAGAAGTGTTTTGGTTCCAACAAGATGGTGCTACACCTCATGCTGCTACCGTAACAATTGATTTATCGAAAGAAAGATTTGGCGATATCATTATGTCGAGAAATGGTCCAATCAATTGGCCTCCAAGTACATGCGACATAACTTCATTGGATCATTTTCTTTGGGGTTATGTCAAGTCATTGGTTTATGGTGATAAACCAGAAACAATAGGCGCTTTGGAAGCCAACATAACTCGTGTTATTGATGAAATGAGGCCTGAACTACTCGAAAAAGTGGTCCAAAATTGGACTTGTCGAATGAGGTCCTCGGAGCTGGTCGTGGTGGACATATGCCGGAAATTATTTTTAAAACATGAATGTCATAAAATTATCTTTCAAATAAAAAAAATGGTTTTAAACTTAATTTAAATGTGTCATTTCGATTCAAAGTTCTATCACTCTAAAAAAATACCCGATAAATAACTTTCAAACTAACCGACACTCGACGGAAATTCGTCTCCCTCAAAACAGATGTTTACCTGTTTTTTTTTATCTTTGAAAATTCTTCGTTTCTGAGTTCTGGAGGGTCAAATTTTCGTTGGGATACCCTGTATGAGTCTGACCATAGACTTACCCTTAGGAGACGAAGCATCCCTCTGTTGAAATCTTATTTGGTGTGAGGGCAACATTAAGACTGTTTGGAGAAAGACGAATGTAGCAGAACTAACGTATGTGACAAGGATGAACAAATCCGATAGTTCTGCGCTGGGAACGTTGTAAGATACGAGTGGCGTTCAATGTATTCTCGGTATAGTCTTGAAAGAAAACCCAGGAAACTTTGGAAAAATTCTATTTTTCAATGTATTCCCCTAGAACTTCAATACATTTGTTAGATCGAGAAATGAGCTCGAAACCTTGTAAAAATATTCTTCTGGCTTCTCCTCAAAATAGGGATTAATTGCTACCTTCAGTTCTTCATCGTCGGAGAATCGCTTTCCACGAAGATATTTTGCACATTTGGGAATAGGTAGTAGTCACTGGGGGCCAAGTCTGGATTATACGAAGGATGAGTAATTTCTTTGAAGCCACATTCCCGCACAGCAGCCACCGCCACGTGAGCCTTATTGAGCGCATTGAGGTTAAGCAGGAACACCCCCACTGTGAGTTTTCCTAGCTTTTTTCCAATAATTTCTTCTTTTAAATTACCCAAAATGCTTTCGTATGGTATGATGGTATGAAGGTCAGGAAGGGTAGCATGCATGGTAACCACGGATAGGTTTGTTACCTCTACTAACATCTTGATTTTTATTCTGACATCTTCAAGTACCAGCTTTTCTACTTTTTCCACATTTTCTTCAGTGGTGCCGAATTTATATGGCCAAAACTTGAGAACATCAATATTGAAGAGATGTGGTTCGAACACGATGGCCCTACGTGCCCAACACATAATGCTATGCTCACTTTGCTGAGGAAAAGATTTGAAGAAAGGACCTAGACTCTAGACCTCTTCAGAAATGTATTGAATTCAGATTCAAATATATCACAAGATCAAAATTGAACTCACCAAATAAGATAAAACCTGGAATGAATAAACTCGAAGTAAGCTTTAAAGCATCCAAAATGAAACAGAAATGATCAACGTGTTGTTATGTATTACCTATAACTATTTGTACTCGAAACACAGAAAAAAATAACAAAAGTTATTCACCCCAAATAATGTCCCATGATAAGGAAAAATAACCAGGAGGTGAATTAGTTTTGTTATGTTTTTCTGTGTTCCGAGTACAAATAGTTGTAGGTTATATGTAACAATATGTTAATCATTTCTGTTTTATTTTGGATACTTTAAAGCTTAATTCGAGTTCGTTCCAGGTTTTATCTTATTTGGTGAGTTCAATTCTGGTTTTGTGATATATTTGAATCTGATATCAATACATTTCTGAAGAGGTCTAGAGAACGAAACAGTTATCACATGTTGGAATTCTCGTTCAATTATTTTTATGTGATCCGTTATTTTGAAAATTTTAGATAATTTTGGAAAAGTGGAGTTTCTCGTATTTGTTAGTTAATATACGTACTTATATAGTTTTTGTTAATACATTTGTATTAACATGTTTCATGTCGGGATGTAAAAAGATTTTTTCCCAAACATTGAAGAATATTTTATATTGATTATATAAAAGGATATCAATTTGATATTTCTTGTATATATGTATGTAGTTTCAATATATATTGTAGAAGTTAGAATAGATAAGTTGAATTTAAAATTTATTTCTGTCAAGTATTGATTCAAATTTAAATTGATTAATGAATTGGGGTGGGAGGTACTGCTTCACCCACCATACTCGCCTGATATCGCACCCTCGGATTTCCATTCATTCCAATCGCTACAACATTTTCTTAGCGGCAAAAAATTTGAAAATTTGGATGATGTCCAAAATGTTATCTCGAGATATTTTACTCAAAAACTATTTGATTTAAATTAAATTAAATTTTAATATAATAATATTATAAGGAAGGATAAGTGAAGCTGGATAATTTTGAAGTTTCTTCAAAATTATCCAGCTATCTCTACTTTCTTTCGGATCCAGAAATATATTTCGAAGAAATCCACCTGTCTGCTCAAGGTCTTTTCATATGGTATACAAGTGCAGTTTTGCCCTAAATTCAATTTTCATGGTTCTCCCTATTACCGATTTCGATTTCCATCAGCTCTTGCATCATGCGTGATTGAAATAATAAGGTACGTTACATTCGCTTCGTTTAAATCGTAATCTAAATTCTACATAAGGAATGAGAATAACATTTACCACAGTCGTCCTTACTGTAATCCATATTGAATTCATTTGGGAGCCTTGACACATTATTACATTATAAACTAGTAGCATTGTCACTGGGTCAGTGTGCCGAGACAATAAAAATTATCCTATATGTATTTATGTAATTGTTTTTCACTTTTGTTATCGCTGATAAAATTTATTTTAAACTTATTTGTTCAATGAATAAGTAGAGGAATATTCTGCGAGAGTGTCTGATAAGGATTGTTTGGGATTGAAATTGATAACCGGAACTTTGGGAAATATTTCTCTTCGGTTGCCTTCAATGTAACTGCCGATTTTTTTAACGAATAAAAATTTAATTTTGCGTGCTTGTTCCATGGAACAGCGTGCTTTCGTTTTGCCAAAATGTAATTTTCGAGCTTTGAGCCGAACATGATTCTAAACCACTAGCTTGCACTTGCTGATGAAGAATTCGAGGTCAACAGTAATCCTGTCCGGAGGGTCCGTTCGTAAACACGCCAACTTTCGAACGGAAAGAGCTAGAGCCTTGACATTTTTTGGGAAGGTTTAGGGTTTGAATATCTCGGTTAAGTTGGTAAATAGGCAAAATCGGTTCGATAGTTTCACAGTTACTCGCATTTGGAAATTCTTCATATTTTTCCCGATATTTTCGAAACTAAAGACTTGATCGATCTGAATTTCGCTATTTAGAGGTAGAATAATAACCCACATGGTCGTGCAAAATTTCGTGAGGATCATACAATCAGAAGTTGAAAAAAATAATTTTTTGTTAGCGGATCAGCGTTTAGTCGCAACTTTCTATAACTTTCGAACGGAAAGAGATAGATACTTGAAACTTTCGGAGTACGGGCCCTGAATTTTGATATTGGGTGAAATCACTTCAATCGGTTCATAGTTTTGACATCTATATTTTTCTCTTATTTTTTATTTATATTTTTTGATTGTTTCGGTCTTTATTTGACATAAATTAATCTTATATGATTGAAAGTAAAACACAAACTAAATACTTTTACAAAATCGGTCTCCTTAAATACAAGTCTGAGCAAAAAGGGACGTGATAAAATGAAGGTTTGTTTTGGCAATTTTCAGAATTTATTCGAAAAGGTTCAATAATGGGGATCGGTTCAAATCCCTTTGGTCTTTAAGTAAAATGTGTTTTTAATGGTGCCGGTCCTGTCTATTGCATTTGTTCTCGATATGGACAACTTCGAAATTATGTTCAAAATCATGTCCTGTTTCTTGAAGATGGTTGACATAGGTAGACTTTGATTTATAATGAATGAATTCTGATGTTCTTTCACCCTATTTTCGACATGTACCGCAGGTTAACCTATATACCCCCGATCTCATGTTTTTATTGTCGATATCTTTATTATTTTTCATGGATTTACCTAAAGAATTTATGGTTTAATATGAAATATTGAGATTCCGATTTTTCTTCAAATATCTAACTATCAGTTTAGATTTTCGTCCTTAATATTATTCATATTTTCCAAACTACAAATCCGATTGATCTGGAATTTGAGGTTTAGAAGGATAACCCAAAATTTCATGACGATCGTAAAAAAAATTGTGAGCGGAGCAGCGTTGAGCGCTGAAGAAGAAGCCATACCAACAGTTTCACGATGGAGTTTAAATTTAGCGTTTAGTTTGATGTAAAATAACGACACAAAGGTTAATGAAACATTTTGTGGGGATCACATAATTAGAAGATTTTTTCGTTTACATAGAAACTGAAATAAATAGCAATTAATAACAGTTATTCATGAATTGGTGGACATCCATAACTTCCAAATTGAGAAAGAGACCATGTTTTAATTTGAAATTTATGTTCATCAGATTCATCAGTTAAATAAAATGATTTTTTTTTCAGATATTTTGAGGAGGCATAGTTTCATAAATTGTAAAATGGCTTGTCGCTACGATTAAATAAATAACTGAATAAATGAATAAATTATCGAATTCTCAAAACGCACTTGAGATGAACTGACAAAATGGATTACTGAAAATAAATTGAATGGCAGATGAGGCTCAAATATCGCGTGAGTATAGAGAAATTGTGCCAACTTAGCGGCAAAACAAAATCCGACAATCAACTTAAGGGAATTTTCAAATGATCAATTCTCGATACTTCCCTTGAACAACATACCCGTATGATTAGAAAATTAAAGACTTTTTAACGTCCGTTTTCATTTTGATCCCACCAAATAAAAAAAAACTACTACAGTAAAACACACTACAAATTACCAGTGAAAGATTTTTAATTTTCACATACAAATTCTTATATAAAGAATCTTTCAATGGGAACGCCCTATTTTTAAATTGACATTACTCACGCATGGCAGTCATAGTTTATTTGTGACATAGACAGTTGTATCTGTCAATGTCTACCATTTAATCATGGAAAGGTACACACTCTAACAACGTTTACAAATAATCCAAATTTACTTTACGTGCCTTAACAACAATTTTTGGTCCTTATAATTGTCCGGATAAAAGAACAGTTGAACGTTTAGTGAAGAATTTTGAAACAAATTTTACACTTCATGATGTTACAATGCTAGTGAAATAAATAAATGCAAGAAATGAAGAGAATATTGCTGCTGTACGTGAAAGTATTGGTGAAGACCAAAATTTATCGTTTTCTTGACGTTCACAAGAACTAGGCATCTTCCAGGCGTCTTTGTGGTGAATTTTACGAAAAGACCTTGGTTTACATCCATACAAAATTGTTTCAACCCAAGAACTCAAACCAACAGATCATTTAAAGCGTCGTGTATTCAGTAATTGGTGCTTAGAAAAAATCGGAAATGATGCAGATTTTCATAAGAAAATCATTCTCAGCGATGAGGCATATTTCTTGTTTAACGGTTATGTTAACAAGCAGAACTGTTGTACCTGGAGTGGTAATAAACCTGAAGAATATCAAGAACTGCCATTACCTTGTAACAAACTTACTGTTTGGTGCGGATTTTATGGTGGAGGAGGAGTCATTGGACCTTATTTTTTTCAACGAAGCTCATGAGGCGGTAACTATCAATGGAAATCGTTATCGTTCAATTTTGACTGATTTTTTATATTCTGAATTGGTCCGTCTTAATTTGCAAAACATGTGGTTTCGACAGGACGGTGCCACTTGTCATACTGTCAATGTGACACAATGACTTTATTGAAAACAAAATTCGGTGATTCGATTATTTCAAGAAAGGGACCGATAAATTATCCGCCTCGTTCCTGCGATTTAACTTCATTGGACTTTTTCTTTGGGGTTACATTGAGTCATTGATTTACAGCAATCATCCAGCAAATTTAGACGATTTACAGATCAATTTTGAATGAGTAATTGCTAACATACGACCTAATTTGTGTGAGAGAGCATGGAAAATTGGGTTTAACGACTACACATTTAAATGATGCTTTATTTCATAACTAAAGGTATTCATTGTACTTTATGATGAAATAAAAATTTCAGTAGTTTTCAAAGAAATAAAGCGTTTTATTTACAAGAAAAATGGGGCGCTGTTAATGAAAGACCCTTAATATTTTTTATTTCCAATGAGCAAAAGTTGATATAACCCTATTTTTTTGTTCGGATTTTCAATTGTCTAATAATGAATCTATCCGCTGAGTGAAAGTCGATGCAGTAAACAATAACCCAAATTTTAATTGGCATTCCCAAATATCCACTCTTATCGCTCTAATTCAAACCACAGGCGAACTATATATCGTGGAATTCAATAGTATTTAATTCTGTTAATCGTCGACAGAAGTTTCTGACCCACTGACCCATTCTGAATTAAATGATATTTCCAAATCAGAGTTGACCCACTTATTCCGAAATTGAATGATTGAATAGATAATTTTGGAAGATGAGAGTTTCGTTGAAAATTATACATACATTCGATATACTACTCTGTCAAGAAAGTACCGGGAATTTTCAATTAAAACAACATTTTTACATTTAATCGTCAAAATTTATTGGGTCGCCTTCAAAATAGGCTCCATTTGCTCCAATACATCTATGCCAACGGCACTTCCAATTATCGAAACATTTTTTATAGGCGCTTTCCAGGATGGACTTTAGCTCTCGCGCCGAATTTTGTTTTATGGCTTCAATCGACTCAAAACGGGTGCCACGAAGGGGCAATTTTAGTTTTGGGAAGAGGAAAAAGTCGCAGGAAGCCAAATCCAGCGAATACGGTGGTTGCTGAAGCACGTTTGTTGAGTTTTTGGCGAGAAAGTCAGTCACAATCGTAGCTCGTTATCGTCATGCAAAATCCATGAGTTGTTCGCCCACAAATTTGGCCGCTTCTTACGGATACGCTCACGCAAACGTTTCATAACGCCTAGGTAATACTCCTTGTTTACCGTCTGACCCTCTGGAACGAATTCGTAGTGCACCACGCCACGGATATCGAAGAAAACAATGAGCATCACCTTCATTTTCGAGCGGCTTTGGCGTTCATTTTCGACCGTCCTTGAAGGCTTTGTACCACTGATATGCACGAGTTTTCGATAGAACATTATCACCAAAGGCCTTTTGCAACATTTTTAATGCATCGGCACACGAAAATTCATTTGCAACACAAAACTTTAAACAAATTCTTTGCTCAACGTAATCACCCATAGTAAAAATCGGCACGCACTCTGACATCGACTGACTTAACTAGTGTGTGCAAACACACTAGTTAAGATCCCGCTCAAGCTTGGCATAGTAATTAAGGACAGTGGTATCAACCTAGGAAAAAAATTTTTTACCTGCCTCATTGCCCCGCCAGATTTAAATCGATAATTCCCGGTACTTTCTTGACAGAATTATTTTACTGCTGACTTTATGGAACGTGTGTTAGGTCAATCATGACATACCATTGAAACTATAGTCGAAAATGCCAATACCAAAAGACAGATGAGAGTGTTGAGACATACAATGTGGAATAAAATACTTTGTGTCCTTATGTTACAAAATGATAAAAAACACTGGGAGATGTCAACTTCCGAATTCAGTAGTGCGCTTTTTGAGCATAAATTTAATATGTTGGGTGATACCGCAAGTTCAGCACAGTCTGTCCACTTTATTTGAAATAGAATACCCTGTATATTTTTATATTTTTTAAAGCTCCCTAACAACCTGATTTCAGAATAATAGCTGGAATTAATTCACCAGAACCTCTACAGATTTTAATCTTAATAAATCTCATGAAAACATTGAGAATTATTTCGTGAATTAATTCCAGCTATTATTCTGTAATATTCAAGTACTTCTTCGTAGTAATTTTCAATTTATATACTTTAATAATTGAGAAATTTCTTTGTATTACATCACATGCACGTGGCGGTTATCTAATGTAGAGTCGTATCTTCTTTCATTGTATATTTCTGTGATGTAACCTAATTTTCGTTTAGGCCATGCCTACCCCAAAAATTGTGTAGTTGTTGCAGAAACGTGTTGTGTTAAAGAAGGTAATGTTATATATTTTTAAATAATTATTTTGTTTATTCAAATAAATCCTTACTGATGAGATTTTGGTTCCGAATGTATCTAGTTCTTTCTCTGGAGAATGTGCTATATATTCTTTAAAAAGGAAAATAAAAAACACCTTTTTGGAATTATATGTTGAAAATTTTTTGGTGAAGGAACTTGTGATTCTTTAATATCCAATCGAAACATATAGATGTATAAGGTGATGTTTAAATAATTCTATCATTATTTTAGTTTTCTTTTGATTCTTTATTAGTTAATTTCCACCACATGAAATGATAATATATATGTCTATAAAGTGATACAGTGTATTTAGGACATGTTTTAAAATTTTATTCCAAATGTTTTCATGAGATTTATTTAGATTAAAATCGGTGGAGGTTCTGGTGAATTAATTCCAGCTATTATTCTGTAATATAAGAAAAACAAATGTTAACTTCCGCTATTATTTATTTACACAATTGTTTTGTCATACCATTACTTCATCAGGTGAGTATTGAAACTGAGGTATACAATGCAAAACATCACCTTAAATACACAGCTCTGTTACAAAAAATAGAGGGGTGGAAAGAGATGGTTTACAATCAATGAAAAATATTAAGTAGGGGGATCTGTTTAAATCTAGTCGATCATTCAATAAAATTTGTCTTTTATTATATCTATTGATCTCTAAAGTTTCTAACAGATTTAGTTTCTGACTATTGTTTTAGATATTTAATATTTCATAGTTCATATTAAAATTATGACCAGTCTCTAACAAATGGTTGGCATAAGTTGAATTTGGTTTATTATTAATATAACATTTTTCAAGTTCTCGTATCCTTGTTTGGAATGAACGGCCTGTCTGTCCCACATATACACATGGGCAATAACTATATGTTAACTTGAGAACTCTTGATTTTTTGTTTTTAGGAATGACGTCTTTATTATTTTTTATTAAGCTGCCTAAAGAATTACTGGTTTGAAAATAGATGTTATAATTTTCTTTTTTCTTTAAATATCTAGCAATCTTTTCAGATTTTTGGCCTTTGTAAGTTAACGAAATAAATTTTTTTCGTTTTAATTTTGAAATTTTGGATATACAAGTGATATTGCTTCCTTGTAAGTTATTGTCAAGGGTATGTTAACCAATCTATAAAGTATACTATTATAAGCTGATAATTTTTGTAAAAATGGATGGTTTAAAGTATAATGAATCGTACAATCTGTATTTGTAGGTTTCCTGTATATGGAAAAGTCGTGTCTATTATTAATTTTAGTGATTTTTAAATCTAATTTTAAATCTAATAATGCTATTATTACCTTATTCTTCATGTGTGAATTCAATTGTTGGATATAATTTATTGATAGATTCCAAAAATGAACAAAGTTGTCCATTTGTGCCATTAAATAAACAAATTATGTCATCTACATAGCGGTACCAATAAACGAAATCTTTAAAATATGGGAGTTTTTGGATATTGGTTTCTACGTGATCCATGAATATTTCTGATAACAAGGGGCTTAATGGGTTACCCATTGTTAGATTTTCTTCGTCTAGATAAAACGTGCCGTTAAACATAAAATAAAGTAATTTTGGTCTAGGCAAACGTTGAAGTCGTCTAATATTTTTTTACAACAGGTTTAGTCCGTTTTTGGAGTAATTTCCGTCAAGTAAAGACCGAGACAATCAAAAATTATTCTGTAATATTCAAATACTTCTTCGTAGTAATTTTCAATTTATAAACCTGATTTCAACTAATGTATGGTCTATTATGTATAATATTATGAAATTAATAATTTATCACGCATTAAATAACGGTATTTTTTAAATAATCTAAATACAGACTTATGAAATTTCTGAACTATCAATTAAGTTGGTAAAAGTTCTAGAATAAATTCTCGATACGCTCATGGATTTGAGTTTTTTTAATATTTTTTGTCATGAATTCATAAATCTATATATGCCGATAAATAAAAAAAATCTGCAAATAAATGTAGATTGTTATCAGTCAGATTTTGCGGTGTTAAGATTTACACTGAACTAGTCAATTCCTAATTGAAAACGTATTTCTTCTAGAAGTAATAATTAAATACACTGGCGCGGAAGAAACGGATCACTTGATACCTTTCTTAGTTAATACTTTTACGAGAACCATGGAATTTATCAAATGGTAGGAAAAAGAGAATTGCCTACTGAAAAATGAAAATTTTATTCGATTTGTATAAAAATAATAAGCTTTTTTTGGAAAAATCAAAAACTTCGAAATTGAAAAAAGTATCGCAACTGTGAATATTTCAGTATCACTATGACGTGTGACCTCCCCTAGCTCTGATTACAGCTTCCAAACGTCTTCGCATGCTCGTGATGAGCCTTCGAATATTCTCTTGTGGAATATTTCTCCTATTCATGACGAAGGGCTACACGGAGCTCTTGTAAATTATTGGGCGATGGAACCATAGTTCTGACTCGCCTTCCCAGTTGGTCCCATATATGTTCGATGGGATTCAAGTCAGGTCTTCGCGCAAGCCAGTTGAACTTCGAAATTCCAACCTCATTCAAGTACGCTATCACTATTCGAGCAGTATGTGGCCGTGCATTGTCATGCATAAAAATTCCCTGTTCTCCCAGAAATGGTATATAGAGTACAACATGGTCCATAAGAATTTCCCCTGTATACCTTACTGCTGTTAAAGATCCATTTATAAAAACCAACTTTGTGTGGCCCTCTGAAAACACACCTCCCCAGACCATAACAGATCTTCCACCAAATGGAACTCGCTCCTCTATACAGGCATCGGCGTATCTTTCTCCAGGATGTCCGTAAACACATCTACGACCATCAACTCCTCGAATGCCGAATCTGGATTCATCAGGGAAAAATACCTGGGTCCACTGAGCTTCTAACCAGTGTGTGTGATCTCGTGCAAAGCGAAGACGCGCAATTCGATGCTCTCTGAGAAGTTCTGGACCTGTCGCAGGTCTGCATGATTGTAAATTCGATTCTGAGAGACGTCGTCTCACGGTCCATTCACTTACGTTTACCTGACGTACCTCGATTTCGAACTTCAACAGCAGTAAGTTGGCGATTTCGAAGACTTATGGAAACCATGAATCTGTTAGCCCTCAACGATGTGCAGCGTCTTCTTCCAAATCCAGGTCTTCTGGTCAGCTTGCCTGCCTCCTGATGTCAATATTCTTTGGACTGTAGATAGGGTAACATTCATTCTTCTGGCAACAGATCTCCGACTCAGTTCATTTTCAATAAGTGCCACTATTATCGCACAATCTTCAATTGGTAAACTCATTTTATGAAATTGTTTCTTTCAGAGAGTGAAAAACAAACTTTTCAATGACCAATGTTGAACGCAACTGATAAACGATGAATTTACCATGAAGAATTATTCAAAGATAGTTTCTTTCATCAACTTGTTTAGCCCATATGTTTATATTTTGCGCATATTTTATTGATTTTATAATGAAAGATAGATGATGAACAAAATATCATTGAATTAATTTGAACAAGTGAGTCTATTGGAAAAAACAGTATAAAATCTTAGTGACCCGTTTTTTTGCTCGCCAGTGTATTTGAGACTCACCGAATTAAGATTTTAATGATGATCGGTTACGGGGATAATCCCATAAGTCAAGTTGAAGTGGCAAACTTATTTACTCAGAGGTATCCTCAGTTGCCTAATATTTCACAAGGTAATCTGTCTAAAATTCATACACAATTCATGGAACTAGGACATGTCAAATCATTAAAAGGAAAGCCACAATTCGTTAAAGATACTATGAAATAGGATATTTTGTTAGGTGTTGCAGGGGAACCAAAGACAAGTGTACACGTCAAATTGCCCGTGAAAATGATGCAAGTCAAACAACTGTCATAAGGTGTCTCTACAAAGAAAAACTTCATCCTTATAAAATAACTTTTGTGTAGGAGCTTATAGAAAACGATTCATGTATGTATTTCTGCGAAATAATGATGAATAAACTGAACCCAAATGAAATGTGAGCAAATGAGAATTTGTAGGTGAAGCAATTTCTAAAATATTCAAATCTTCCGGGAAAGGCAATGCTTCTTCCAGATAATACACACTTACATCCATCAGCTGAAGAGTTGAGAACAGAAGATGGCAAAATATATGTGATGTTTTTTCTCCTAATGTGACTCCCTTAATTCAGCCAATGGATCAAAACGCCTTGAAGTTAACCAAACTGTATGACAGAAAAAATCTTCTGAGTTTTCTGGTGGCCCAAGGACACAATATGGCGATGGGCTCAACAACCACACCTTGAGGGATACTGCTTTACATTTACACCGAGCATGGTAACAATAAGATTCTCTGGTAATCAAAACGTGTTGGAAGAAAAGTTTTGACCATAGCGACATTGATGAAGATGATCTTCCTCATGTGAAGCTCAGAGAAATATTGATGAGTAAAAAATCGGAACCTATAGTAGAGGAAACTATCAAGTTGCGGTCAGTTGAGAAAACTTTGTAACACTTAGACTTATCAAATATTAGAGCCAATCAACTTCGATTTAAGACACTAAGTATTTATTTAAGGTATTTTTCAATTTTTAGGCTGAGTATAACTGTGAAGATGTAAAAAACTGGAATAGAGATGTGCTGGAAGTGAACCAAAGTCTGGCTAATATTGATGGTGATTGGAATGTCCTCACTGATTCCAAAAGAAGCGACTCTGATGTGAAAACTGAGGAAAATAAGAAGATTCCCATTGCAGAGGTTCTGAAGGCATTAAAAGTGGAAATAGAAAGCCTACGAACAATTCAGTATAAAGCAGGGAAGGCTCAACTATCAGCCAAGAAAGTGCAAACAAAAATAACTCCTTATTTCAAATGAAAATTTTTAATTTTTTTTAATTGAAGTCTAACATCGAAAGCTTGGGTTTTTTTTAATCCTATAAACATTTATTTCATGGCTTTCACACACTAGCGCGAGTCTACTGTATTTCGAAAAATTCTGTTTTATTCACATCTTCGCAACGGATTTTTTTCGAAGTAGGTCAAACTGATAATGAATATTTATTTACACACGGTCGAGGCCGACCTTGCAGTCAATAGAACTGGATTCACTCTCGTTGACACACTGACCTACTGCCACACTAGCAGCAATATAATATTCACACTCACTTTCGTTATTTTTAAAACATTTTTCAGAATGAAAACATACCCATACTCGAGCCGGCAAGTGAGTAATCCAGATTCAGAATTGGCGCGTTGATCATCCTAACCTCGACATAGATCGAACGCATTGGGCGCGAGATCAGCTCGATTTTCACTTTTCTCACCGTCGAATTGTGTCATAATGATTGAAAATGAATTATTTATCTAACAGGTTTTAATACATCCTTTGCGAAACGCCCATTTTAACATTTGAATTGACACGACGATACGTTGTCTCTTTCGACACACGGTTCGAATTCCTCTTGCTCGATTTCGAATCGATCTGTGATTTATTTTTTGTTCTTCTTCTTTTCGCTGTAGGACCAGGTCCTGCTAGCTTCTGTGATGTGGACGTCCAACTGACGTACCATGTTTTCGGTGGTCCTCCTCGTGGTCTCTTTGTATTGGGCTTCTGTGTTCTTGACCATTTGGTTATCCTTCTTGTGTTTATTCTACCGACATGATCCCTCCATCCTTGACGTCATGCTCGTGTCCATCTTACCATATCCTGAACTCCCGTCTCTTTCAGCGTATCTTTATTCCCTATTCTATCCCTGAGTGAAATTCCCCTTATAGTTCTCAGCACCTTCATTTCTGTAGCTCTCGTTATTCTTTTTGTATGTGATGTATCAGCTCTTGTTTGGACTGCGTATGTTAGCACTGGCCTTACACATATCTTATATATTCGGATTATTTTCGGGGTAGGTATTGCAACACAGGGCGCTCACCCATAGAATTGACGTGGTTCTACCTCTATTGCAGGTTTTCTGTCCATAAGGGCGAATGCGTCAGAAATAGATCTGTACTAGCTTTAAAGGAAAGGATACTATGACGTGTTAGTTTCCTCGAATTTCTGTATTCTGGCATCGAGTTGAACTCTTCTTGGCGACCGTTAGCCTTCAATGGCTCCTTTCGGAAAGAAGTCTACCACGGGTGGGTGGTTTGGCCCGCAGGGGTATTCGTACTTCTGGCCACCCTAATTGGTGTTGGACTTGTGGGGGAAGTAATTGAAAGCCTGCATGCTAGGCTAGAAGCGTTCTTTGCCGTGCAGGGTCGTAGTTCTTGTGCCTGGATAACCGGGACTCGCCTGGAGGTTTAGGGATTTCGACTATGCTTTATGCTGGGCTTGAACCCGGATCGACTGGGGTGTCCATGGCGAGTCTGGGCCTCGAGCGATCGAAGGACGGTGGATGCAAAGAAGCCCCTTTGGCGTGTGAGTGGTGCCTCAATAAACTCGGGCACTGATACTGCATGTCCAGTAGAGGTTGGATAGTGCTTCGAAGCTACCAGTCTATACTGGAAGCAAAGGGGGACTTTTGTTTCGTTTTGTGTACTGATCGGGCGTAATCCCAATCCCGCGCCCATGGGGGCGTTGATCATAGGCTCTAGGATAGGAAGATCACTTTAATCTCAACTTCGGAACTTTGGAACCCAACCTCCACTCTTCTCTATTCGTCCACTCATCTTCATATATTTCTTTATCTTTCAGTTCCTTGTCAAATTTTTTCCTTCAGCTAAGTTTTGGTCTACCTCTTCTATGCCTTCACAGTGCCTGTTTGGGTGTTCTATCATCTGCCATTCGCTGAACATCCCCTTACCATATAAACTGCTTTGTTCTTATGTCGTCTACAATGGTGTGTTTTATATCCATAATTTCTCTTATTCTCTCATTTTTTATCTTGTCGATCCTTGATCTTTCTGCTAACCTCCAAAAGTCGATCTCAGTTGTCAGGAGTATATTCTCCGTTCTTTTCTTCAAACGCCAAACCTCGCTGTCACACTTTTCATGATGGTGTTATATATTCTTCTTTTGTTATCTTTAGATATTCCTTGATTCCACAGCACACCATTCATTATCGACATCGCCTTTCGGTCAATGACGACGAGTTCTTTTATTCCTTCATCCGTCAGTCCACCCCTTGTTATTTTCAGCCCTAAGTACTTGTATTCCTAACAGTCCTTTATCACTCGTCCACCCTCCATAGTTCCCCCTATAGTCATGCACTGAGTTTTTGTGATGTTCAGTTCTAGTCCCCATTTCTCGTATTCTTCAATGAGCTTTCTTGCCATGTACTCTAGGTCTTGATGGTCTTGCGCTAGTACTATTTGATCATTTGCAAAAAATAGTCAGTGTTGAAGAGGTAAAAGAAGCGTGTAAAGAGCTTAAAGATAGAAAATCTGCTGGGCCAGGTGAAATACCGGGAGAATTAATAAAGTATGGAACAGGAAACTCATTGAGACATCTCAAAGAATTGTTTCAGATGTGTAAAAATTGCGCAGAGTTCCTGAACGATTGGAAAACCGCATACATGTCTACAATCTTCAAAAAAGGAAACCGTGAAGACTGTTCTAATTATAGAGGACTGGTATTTGCGTGCACATTGACCCGAGTGTATGGAAAGATATTGAAGAGATAGAAAAAGAGTACCAAGAAATGGAAATGGGAGAACAAGTGGGATTCAGAGCAGGAAGATCGACCGGGACCACCTTTTTACGCTGACCCAAATCATAGAAAACAAAACAGCCAAAAACCAAGCAATATAATTATTTGAAGACCTCCAAAAGGCCTACGCTAGTACACCCTTGTCAAAATTATGGAACGCGCTGGAGGAATCAGTCATCAACGCAACCTTAATTGGAGCTATAAAGAATTTTTATAAAAACTCCACTGCCAGGGTGGAAATTCAAGACAATTATCTGCTTTTATAGACATCATAGGACTGCCTCTCTCCGGTACTATTCAAGGTATATCTCCAGAAGACCCTGCAAATATGGATAGAAAAATGTAGAACAACTTGTAATGTAGATTACTAAAAGAACGATATCCGTGGCAATCACAAAGATGATTTTGTTCGGTGCTTTAGTGGGGGGGGGGGGTAATGCAGTTAAAAATAAAGGACATAGATCTTTTTATGATATTGAGTCTATACCTTACATTGGGATTCCTGTGCATAGCGAATATAGGTGCAGATTTGTAGTCGTTGGACATTACATGGCACTGACGATGGAAACTAACAATTTTTGAAACATGCGCTAATGATACTTATGTCTTAGCAATCACCAAATCCTAATCAAGCTTGTTTGAGTTTATAATTGTTATATGTTATAACAGATATATGTTCACTGGTATAAATATATGAATGATTATAGTATGTTTTCACATTAGAAATAGAATAGATTCTTGAAACAATAAAAAGAGGTTTTTACTTGATAGAAGGATTATTATAATATTTGAAATATCTAACAGATTCATTTTGTTCAACTCCTACGGATTTTAATTTTCAAAAACATTTTTATTCAAAAACTTTTTAGACTTAAATTAATGTCTTAGAAAATACATTTTAGTAAAAACATTGCACATTACCAAATGTGATAACAGAATTCAAAGAAATATAAATTATTTAATTGATTGGAATATCAAAACAGATTTAATGATCCTTCTATCAAGAAAAAATCTCTTCTTATTATTTTATTTTTTATATAAATTATTAATCAAAAGTACTTGAAGGATACAACATTTTTTTTCGTATCTTGTATTATGAAAACTAAAACCCCTTTCCAAATATGCAAAACATAACCTCAAGAACTTCTTCAAAAATAACTCAACTTCAAATAAAAATTCCTAGAACATGCAGTACATTTTCAAAAAGCAATTTACAATTCTCACAAACGATAAACTCCTCGGTCCTACTTCATATTTAAAAAATAAAAGTAATCAACAAAAAATTTCTTACCAGACCACCCAAGTATCTTCCTCCAACAAACAGAATTAATCTGTTAGATATTTAAAATATTATAAATTTATAGATCAAATACTTTCGCTTTTAGATTTTTATCATTCTCAGGAACAGAAAAAAGTCGCAGTAGAATAGGTCTGGCGGATAGTGGGTTTTTCGCGAGGCCAGGTGTGCGATGCATTTGCAAATCTTCAGTCAAAATCCGCTGGTACGAGTTTCAACTCAAAACATTTTATGTCTATTTAAAAACACACGTGTTTTCAAAACACAAATGTCAAGAGGGTATTTTTGGGGTGTTTTATAGCTAGAGGAATAACTAGAAGTTTATTGAAGTTCCAATATGAACGGTATACCTTGATCATACTGTATATAATAATTTAAGAGCACCCATACTTGAATGAGAAGTGATCGAAAAAGCATTAATAATAATTAATAAATCAATCAATTCAAAAATCTTTGGCACCAAGAAAAACCATTTTTTGGACCTATGTAATAAAAAAATCGGTGGTACTTTCAGAAAACTTAGAGATTCATTTAATTTCTAGTTATCTTAGATATCATACAGATTTATTCTGTTAACCTCACTACAAATTTTAATTTGATAACCATTTTTATTCAAAAACTTTTTAAAATTAAATTAAATTGATGTCTTAGAAAATACACTTTCAATTTAGAAGACATAGAATTAACACTCATCACACAGCACCAAAAGGAATAATAGAATACAGAGAAATTATAAAATATCAAATATAATAAATAAATGAAGTATTCATAATATATAAATAATATAAATTATAATATATTAATTAAAAAATTATTAAATAAGTACTTCAAGTATTTATTCAATAAATTAATAAATACTTCAAGTATTTATTTCATATTTTTGATTAATATTTTATAATTTCTTTTATTCCTTTTGGTGACGTGTAATGAGTATTAATTCTATATCTCTACTAAACTGAAACTGTGTTTTCCAATACATTAATTTAATTTAATTTTAAAAAGTTTTTGAGGAAATTTTTTTATAAAATTAAAATTTGTAGTGAGGTTAACCGAATAAATCTGTATGATATTTGAGATATTGTAATAAGCCTTCTTTCTGTCAAGTGAACCCCCCCCGCCTTTTTTATTATTTTAATTCCTCGTTATTTACAAGGCTTGAGAAGGAAGAATTTATCAAATGATTTTTCTTGTTGTGTAGATTAATTAAAATAACCAGAAAAGAACAGTCAACTTGTATTACGATCACTAAAAACAGCATTCGAAAATGAATCTTCGTTTTTCTGAACACAAACGTGTTGTAGATTGATGATATATAATTTACTGATATAAATATACGATGTTTTATGAAGTGTAATTTATTTTTCACGTGGAATAAACAAGCAAATTACTGATGCTGAAAATTTATTCGAAATAGGTCAATGCTATCCAGTATTGCGTTTCAGTTTACAACTGATAGGTGAATTTCATGGGAATTATTGAATTAAAATTGTAAAATAAGATTAATTTATACTAGGAACATTAGCATACTTACAAATCAATCACCGAGTTGCTATGACGATTATCCCATCAATTTTAATTATTGCAATCAGATGTAAATGGCGTAAAAGTTTACGTGGTAGGGTAGAAAAATATAATTGGATGTGAATTATTTCTTTGAATGTTTCTTTTTGCTCAGACTTGTATTTAAGGAGACCGATTTTGTGAAAGTATTCCATATTCCCTGATGAAGTCAAAATGTAATTGACGAAACAATTGTGTAAACAATAAATGTTAGCGGAAATAATGTGTTTTACTTTAAATCATATACGATGAATTTCTGACAAGTAGAGACCGAAACAATCAAGAAAATACTGCTTCTACAAAATATTCAAGGGAGTAAGTTATAAGCCAATGAAGTTAAATTCGACCTTGCAATTTGAAGTGATTTCAAATCTTGGTTACTTTGGTTATTTCTAGCGCTTCGATGGCCATATGACAAATCACAACCGATTTCGGTGTACACATAAATTAGCAGGGGTAATTACATACATATCAGACTATCAAACAATATAAGTTGTGTTACTCGATATAAGCGACAATATCGTAGCGCTGAAAATTTTTTAGAATGATGATGCAGATGTTATGACCCCAGAAACCAAATTTTTAATATAATCCTTCTTCGTGAATGTCTAACGTACCATGGTCCCTGAGTGAGCCTATTATATAACAATATTTTAATCAAAATTAAACGGCAACCTTTCAATTTTGTACTTTAAAGAATCTTCAGTAAAGCTTAAGACACACTACAAATAAAAGAAATGTAAAGATTTGTAATCACGGTGAAAGCTCGTACCACAGGCTGTCAGTTTTTCTTACTCCATTCTAGTACCTATAATTTCAAAAAGAATTGATTAAAATTGTTTTTTTTTAATAATTTGAAGAAAGGTTATTCAGGAGAACAAAAAAGAATTATAGATTTGTAGTCAGTACTTGATAGATCATAACAGGTGGTCATTTTCCTAGTTTTTTTTATTGCCGATAATTTTGATAAAGTTATTAATTTTTTTCAATTTCTTGTTTTTTTTTCTGGCATAATTTTTTTTCTGAATGTCTATTAGTATTCATTCCTTCATCCAATTTCTTTTAATGCAATACTCTGCGATTATTAATTTGCAAGTTTTAAAAATTCAAATATTTCGTCTTCTCTCTAATGCCTAAACAGCGATATTATATAATATCATAAATTAAGAGGTTTAATTTTGAATAGCCCGCAATCTGGACAGCTGTCACTTTTGAAACTGTCATCTTTGACATTCGAGGTAAAACCTACGTCATTACTTAAAATGGAACGATACACGCTTCGACAACGCATTGAAGTTGTTGAAATTCACTATAAAAATGGTGAAAATTTTGCAGTCACAGCAAATCTACAGCACTTTTCGGTCGTCGTGAAGCACCTTCTCCGCCGGCAACTGGTGAAAAAATTTGTGTTGTTGAACAAGTAAGTGATGTGAGGAATCGAAAACGTGTGCGTCGCTCAAGAACAACTGAGAATATTGCTGCTGTAGCCGTTGAGTTCCACAAACGACATTACACCGTATTTTGCAGAAAGTCTCAGGTCTTAAAGCTTTTAAAGTTTAGTTAACACAAGAACCCAAGCCGGTCGATCACCAGCAACGTCGTATATTTACTGATTGGGTCCTTGAAATGCATCAAAGTGATCATGATTTTCATCGAAAAATCATCCTTAGTGATGAGGTTCATTTTCACCTCAGAGGCTACGTTAATAAACAGAATTGTCGCATTTGGGACTCGGAAAACCCCAGACATATTGTTGAAAAGCCTCTCCATACTCTACGTCACTGTAGGATACGGTTTTTGGGCTGGCGGTGTGATTGGACCTTACTTATTCGAAAATTGTGAAGTGATTGCGCTACTGAGCTATGATAGATGATTCTTTAAGGCCGGAATTCAAAGATATCGAAGTGGACGACGTTTATTTTCAACAAGACGGCTTCTAGTGTCATACAAACAACGTAACAATCGCAATTTTACAAGAAAAGTTGCCTGACCTTACTATGATCACAATTGGCCACCGGGATCTTGTGATTTAATACCTTTAGACTTTTTTCTTTAGGGCCACGTGAAAGATAAGGTCTATGCTAATGATCCATAATTGATTTGTAACGTAAAACGGTTAGTTTACCGCAATATTTTGCCTTTTATTTCAGTATTTCGAAATAACAGGCAATTTGCAATTTAATTAATCTCCATGATTAATTTCGACTGCTTTAGTCGACTGTATTTTGACGTAGTTTAGCAAAGAGTTTTACTTCAAAGTTGTACTTGTAAGTAGTTATTTCGATGATGAACTAACTTTGTTTATCTAATAAGATAAACCAACGAGGATTATAAGGAATTAAAGTAAAACACTAGTATTACACTATGATAACAACGAACTATAATTCTTGGTTTACTGTATATAAACCAAGTCAAAAGATATGATTATTACACTAAAAACAAATGCAATGAATTTGCCAATACTTTGGCAATCGACTGGATTACTATATTAACAATAATAACCGCGATAGCTTGGACCGAAATGTTACAAGCTACGTACGACAAATTTGACTATCCGAATGATAGTGCATAATGTAGCAAAGGCTACAGGCGACAAGTTTGACTATTTCTAGAATAAAATTTCACAGTCGTATACTCGTTTTTCTTTAATATCAAAATGAACTTTATTGGAAATTTCTTTATATAAAATCGTCCGAGCTCTGTGTAGAAGAAGGGATTCTACATTGGCATTAAAGGTACCGTGTTCAAATCCCAGTTCGTCCGCGTTATTTTTCATGATTTTTTGGATCGGAATATTTGAGTTTTTCGTCGTAAAGTAAACCTCCGTATGTTTTCGTAGCGTATTAGTTGAGCCGTCGACCGGTTGTCCATGAGAGCAGACGACGTCGGCGTCGCCGAAGTAGGTCTAGTGTACTGGGTATCTGGGACGGAATGACCTCAAGTGCGATTCTCCATACCATAATCAGATTTCGGTCGCCGAATTATTTTTATCGAACTGCCGAGGTCAGCTGCTTGGGGGGGTAAACGACGACCTTGCTACCTGAAAGTGATCAGATTTGCCAGTTTTCTATATCTTTGAGAATTAACAGTACGAGGTGTGAGCGAAAAGTAAACAATTATGGAAAATTAGGTATTTTGCTATAACTCCCCTCTTATTTTTTTATCACTAATTCTTACCGTTTGACTGATAAATATAAAATTAATAATATTATTTAATATCAATAACATTGCTATATTTATAATAAAAATTTTGAATATCAAAACAGATATAATATGTTAGTCTTCTACATTTTTAATTTCAAAAAATTTATTCAAGAAACTTTAAGAATTAAATTAATGTCTTATAAGCATTAATAGACGTATAAAATCGAAACTCATTGTACAATATCAAATGGAATTAATAAAAAACCCAACGAATATAAATTGTCGATTAAAATAAATAAATGTTTTTTGTTTCGTTTCAAGCATGCGTACTGAACTCTTCAGACAAGCGGAAATGCAGCATTGCTTGTGACAAAATGTTTTGTTTTCTGATCTTATATTCATGAAAACTAAATCTTTCTCAAAAATATCCAACATAATTTTAAGAACTTCTCAAAAACTAATTTATTTGAAATACTTAATATATTTATGATAAATAAATTACTTCAAAAACTCTGAAAACATGTAGCACATCCTCAAAAAATAATTAGAATTCAGATAACACCAGTTCAACTTCACATTTAAAAGATAAAATCAATTAACAATAATTAAACTCACCCAATATGATCTCTAGGAATATGTGTTTGTTGAACATTAAAACTAGGTATATCTAATATCCGAGGTACTCTATGTTCTATGCTCACAATAAAATCACACAAAGTTTATAAGGTAATGAATGGTCTTAGTTAAAACATCTAATACTATATAATAAATTTCTTCATTTGAAAACCTAATATAATTTATATATTATGTATCAAATAAAACAATAAGAAAGCGTTTTTTTACTTCATAGAAGGAATATCACAAAATTTGAATATCAAAACAGATTTAATCTGTTAAGTCTTCTACAAATAAAAGTAAGAAACCACTTTTTTATTATTTTATTTTGTGTATAATATTAGGTTTTCAAATAAAGAAATTGATTATACAGTCTTGAACTAAGACCATTAAAGTGCCTCATAAACTTTGTGTGATTTTGTTGTAGAACATAGAACATAGAGTACTTTGGATATTACATATACCTAGTTTTAATGTTCAACAAACACATATTCCTAGAGATCGTATTGGGTAAGTTTATTTATTTTTAATTGATTTTATCTTTTAAATGTGAAGTTGAACTGGTCTTAACTGAATTCTTGTTATTTTTTGAGGATTTGCTACTTGTTTTGAGAGTTTTGGGAGTAATTTATTTAAGTATATTGAAAATTTCAAATAAATTAGTTCTTGAGAAGTTCTCAAAATTGTGTTGCATATTTTTGAGAAAGATTTAGTTTTCATAAATATGAGATAAGAAAACAAAACATTTTGTCATAAGAAAAGTTGCGTTTCCGTTTGTCTGAAGAGTTCAGTACGCATGTTTGGAACGAAACAAAACACATTTATTTATTTATTAATTTTAATTGACAATTTATATTCGTTGAGTTTTCCTTAATTCCATTTGATATTGTATAATGAGTTTCGATTTTATACTTCTACTGAATATAAGTAGTGCTCATAAGACATTCATTTAATTCTTAAAGTTTCTTGAATAAATTTTTTGAAATTAAAATTGTAGAAGACTGTCAGATTGAATCTGTTTTGATATTCAAATTTTATAATATTCTTTTTATCAAGTAAAAAACCGCTTCCTTATTATTATATTTATAGTACTTTAGAAAAATTTATTTCTCATTTTATGACATTGTATACCCTCATTTAAACGTCAGATTCATTTGAAAATTTGAACCCTTATCAAGGACCGATGACAATACAATGAATAATTTGTTTTCATTCATTTCATTTCATAATGCTTATACAATATTATATCTGAACATATTTCGTTTTCTTGAAAGTCTTCAGTATATCCAATATAATTTATAAACATCATATCAAATTTTTCACAAACTCCCTCCACAAATTGATCCACAAATTGCAGTGGGGGCATTTCAATCTAATTGAATTTTCCACGTAATTTTCTAACAGATTGGATAGAAGATTAACCACTTTGGAAATAAGTTTTTAACATTTCCCAGTATTGTTCAAGCGTATATCGACACAATTCATCAATGTCAAATATTAAACTAACTTTCTGTCAAAACGCAAATGACACAGGTGTGCCAAATTCGAAATAATCACTACTTGAAAATGCAAACTCTAGATGGCCAAGTCTTTATATCATTTACACTTGTTTAATATGAATATTATGACGCATTTCGTCGACGCAGCGACTTTTTCAGACTACATCTTACTTTCATGTTAGATATACCATCCAGAATAAATTGAGGTAGGCCAATCTAGAAAGTAGAGGACCATGGGGAGTCCATCAATAAAATAATATATTTCTTTCCTAAGAATCTCGGTTATTCTTTATCCAGGTTCTAGAAAGTCCACATCTGACATCTGGTGCCAGAGAACGATTTCAGCATCTACTGGGCACGATAATGAATGGCCTGGGATGGAATTTTGCTTGGTCGCAGAACTGAACTCGTTTTAGTAGATCGTTTTTTTATGGCCAACGAATGTATCGGGTGTTTTTTCTTTTAGAGTAATAGAATTTTAAATTGAAATATAACCAATTTAAATTAAGATTGAAGCCAAATTTTTTTTATTTGCAAGATAATTTTATGACATTTATATATCAGAGATAATTTCCGGCATATGTCCACCACGACTAGCTCTGAGGAACCGCATTCGACCAGACCAATTTTGGACCACTTTTTCGAGTAATTCAGGCCTTATTTAATCAATAACACGAGTTATGTTGGCTTCCAAACCACCTATTATTTCTGGTTTAACAGCATAAACGAATGACTTGACATAACCCCAAAGAAAATAATCCAGTGGAGTTACGTGAATTACGTCGCTTGTTCTTGCAGGTCAATTAATGGGACCATTTCTTGAAATAATGTTATCGCCAAATCTTTCTTTCAATAAATCAATTGTTATGGTAGCAGCATGAGGTCTAGCACCATCTTGTTGGAACCAAAACACTTCTGGGTCAATACCATTCAAATTTTTAAACAAATAATCATTGATCATCGATTTGTAACGAGCACCATTCACTATAACATTAGCTCCAGCATCTTTTTTAAATAAATATGGACCGATGATGCCTCCAGTGTGTGAAGCACACCATACAGTACATTCTTCAGAATGCAGTGGAATCTGCAGAACTTCTTGAGGATTGTTTTCACTCCATATACGGCAGTTTTGCTTGTTCACATGGCCGTTCAACAGAAATGAGCTTCATCACTAAACACAATTTTACAATAAAAAAGTGGATCAACTTCAAGCTGTTCTAGGGCCCAATCAGCAAACAAACGACGCTTCTTATGGTGAAGTGACTCTAGTTCTTGAACCAGTTGGATTTTGTATTGGTGTAGACCAAGATCTTTACGCAAAATTTTCCATGTGCTGGATGCACAGAATCCAACTTGTTGTGAACGCCGACGAATAGACAAATCTGGATCCTCATTAACACTCTGACTTACAGCAGCAATATTTTCTTCTGTACGTACAGTTCTTTGTCTTGTTGTTGTTGTTGTTGCATCTAGTAGAGAAAATGTTGTCCGAAATCTATCGATAGTTTGACGAATAAGCTGGTCTGATGGATGATTATGTAAACCATAAATTTTACGAAGTGCTCTATAAGTTTGGCGAGTAGAACACTGATTTTGAAAATAAATTTCAACAATTTGTAAACGTTGTTGCGGCGTGAGTCTTTCCATGATAATTTGTAAATGCTTACTGAACAGAAATGCCAAAACAACATGGCTTCTACCTTCTGTCAAATCATAGTTATTCTTATAAATTTTGAATTTTTCTTCACTTCTGAGATATAAGGTGTCAAAGTTGAAAATAATTAAAAAGTCTTCTGGTTAATTTTACGCGAAGGATAACTGTAATTCCTTTTTTCATGAAAAATCAAATCTTGAAATGTTTGGGCTGATTTTCTTGAAAATAGGAAAATTTTGCTTTTTCGACTAAAAGTATCATTGAAGAATAATCTTCAAGAATTTTAATTCCGTAGAAAAATTTGCAAGAATATCGGTAGCGTTCAAGGTAGGGACGTTGCTATATAAAATAACCTATCGATCTATGCCACTGAACATGTTTGAAATATACAAAAATAGTGTACTATGTACCTTATGGTTTTGTTAAAAGTATTTTGGGATACTCTGTATATTGAGTAATTCGAAAATGTGAAATATGATGAATTCTGGTATTTTAAAATATGAATATTGCTTGTAATACTGTCAACTTTTTGAATATCAAATAGCTTATGAACAGCTTTCAGACCTGACGAAATTTTCGGTTTTATGGAAAGCAGAGAAAAATAATAGAATGATGAAATAAATAAGATTTCGTGTGGAATTTCATGTGTTCTGCGTTGATTTGCATTTAAAAAAAATACTTAGATTTACATAAAATCCCACGCTCAGCCGATGCGAACGTAATATGAATTCGTTAAGACATCAAGGCAACCCAAATTCCATCAACTAATTATATCTCTCACATTGTGATTTTTTAATAACATACTGACATTTTGTAATATATCTGCTAATTTAAGGTTTATCAGCATTCAAAAAAGGATGTCTCTACAATAAAAATTGTTTTAGTCAAAAGCGTACTATTAAAGTATCGGGTGTTTTTTTTTAGAGTGATAGAAAAAATAAAGTTTATATGAAAGACTCATCCTATTTTTTGACGAAGAATCACCCTCAATTTTTTTTCGCAACTATTCATATACTAAGTTATTATCAAACAGATAGATCCTTTAGAAAAGAAATCACTAACACCAGCGGAGTTATAGGTCAGACATCTGCTACTCAACATATGCAGGTCATCTGGAAGAATTTGGACATAATTTCAACGCTAACTATGAAATTATTCATAATGAAATTAAAAGTACCAGACTCACACTTAGAAATTAGGTGTTACAAGAACCTCGAAATTCTTCTCAACCACCAAACAAATTGTTGAATATTGTTTATACAAATAAGTATCAAAATTTGCAATAGACTAAAACAACATAATATTACAAATTGTACAAATAAGAAAAACCTTGGTATATACAAATTATATTGTAATGAATGCCCTGCATTTTACATAAGTCAGAGAGGACTATCTATAAACATAAGGGTAGAAGAACATTCAAAAAATATATTACATAATAAAATAACATCTGGTTTTTCGGAACATTGTATGAATAACAACTATTTTATAGATTTCAGTAGAACTGAAATTTTACATGTAGGTAATAAGAGCAGAGGAATGGATCTTTTAGAAGTTTGTAAATTTGTTTAACACATGGAAAGAATCTACCAATCACAAATGAACAACTTGAATTTAATTTATCACCATTGCTCTTATCTGTAGAAGATTAGGACCGAACTAACACCATATTTTTACATTTTTCAAAATTGTACCTGTTATGTACCCTAGAATTAAAAATAGATTTTGACGTTCTGTTTCTTTCAGTTTTGAAAATGGCCTAAAAACCCCAAACATATATGTCGACAGCCATGAAATGAACAGTGAAATTTAAGCCAAGTTGTGTCAATTAACTTTATTAATTACCTTTTAAGGTTCTTCAGGAATGTATGGTGACTAAGTATTCGTTTAACATCGATCTTCTTAAATAGGTGGGTAGAAAAAGGTTCGACCTATGTTTTTTGCTCTATAAAAATTCAAGGTTTTTTTCGAAAAAGTAACTAAAGGATATATATGTTCAGGTCAGTTTGTTAATTAATCAAAATGTGTTTTTTATTCTGCCTGAAGAGGGGTTCAATCTACTGGATTTATTTTCTATGTGGCCAATTTTGAAATCATGCTTGAAATCATGTCCCGTTTCAAATAGTAATTGCCTATGTTGAGGCTGTGATAAAAGGAATTCTGGTTTCTTATCCTTATTTCCAAAGCTGTCCTGTTTGGTCAACGTTGTACCGCATGTTACCACTACATACTCCTGATTTCTGACTCATATACAATTTCTTCATTTTTCATTAGTTTTCTTACAAATTTATAGTTTCGCTTTAATTGACAATAATATGAGATTTCGTCAAGCATAAACCAAAGCAATCAATTAAATTGAATGACCTAAATGACTTTAAATAAAATAAGCGGTAAACAAGAACCAAAAGAGAGAAGATTCTGCATGTCGACCTTGAGTTGTTTGTTGATTGTTTATTTCATCAATCAGTTACCTTGGAACGATTCGTTTATTTTAGTTAAATTGAGCAACATAAATACAGAGAAAGTGACTCATAGTTATGATACCGCCATCAAGTTATTCTATTTGGTAATAGTCTGTAAGAAAATTTTCAATTCATTTTTATATGCAAAATAACGTGTGTGAAGCAGGTTACCAAATAATTTGTATGGGCGAAATCGAGGATTGTACACCCACATAATTACGAAATTTCGTCTTTTGCATAACACAGAAATTTATATAGACCATTGGACCACCTTAGAATTATTTTATATCTTGAATACGATAAACAGGATGCCCTAAAATTCAATGTCAAGCCGAAAAGAGGTGACAGTTATTGGAAAAACAAAGAAATGATGTTGCGCAATTTCAAAATGATCGCTATTCAAAAGATTCGAGAATATTGACCTCCTGTGATGGAGTGATAGAACTTTCGATAGGGATAACCTTGAATTGACATAAGGTAGAAGCCATTATGTTTTGACATTTCTGTTTAGTAAGCATTGACAAATTATCATGGAAAGACTCACGCCGCAACAACGTTTACAAATTGTTGAAATTTATTTTCTAACTCAGTGTTCTGTTCGTCAAACTTATAGAGCACTTCGTGAAATTTATGGTTTACATAATCGTCCATCAGAGTAGCTTACTCGTCGAACTATCTATAGATTTCGGACAACATTTTCCTTACTCGATGCAATAACAACAACAAGACAAAGAACTGTACGTATAGAAGAAAATATCGCTGCTGTAAGTCATAGTGTTAATAATGATCCAGATTTGACCATTCGTCGACGTTCACAACAAGTTGGACTCTGTGCATCCACCACATGGAAAATTTTACGTCTACACCCATACGAGATCCAACTGGTTCAAGAACTAAAGCCACCTGACCATAATAAGCGCCGTTTGTTTGCTGATTTGGCCCTAGCACAGCTTGGAGTTGATCCACTTTTTATCGTAAAATTGTGTTTAGTGACGAAGCTTATTTTTGGTTGAACGACTATGTAAACTAGCAAAATTGCCGTATATGGATAGAAACAATCCTCAAGAAGTTCTGCAGGTTCCATTGCATCCTGAAAAATGCACTGTATGGTGTGCTTTCACGCTGGAGGCATCATCGGTCCATATTTCTTTGAAAACGATGCTGGAGCTAATGTTACAGTGAATGGTGCTCGTTACAGATCGATGATCATTGATTATTTCTTTCAAAATTTGAATGGTATTGACCCAGAAGTGTTTTGGTTCCAATAAGATGGTGCTACACCTCATGCTGCTACCGTAACAATTGATTTATTGAAAGAAAGATTTGACGATAACATTATTTCGAGAAATGGTCTAATCAATTGGCCTCCAAGATCATGAGACATAGCTCACCTGGATTATTTTCTTTGGGGTGATGTCAAGTCAAGTTTATGCTGATGAACCAGAAACAATTTTTGAGTTTATATATTTCGGGCAACAGATGGATGTGAGGGGTTTTTTTTATTTGAGGTTGTTTACAGTAAGTTTTACCTATTGAGGTTGTTTGCTTATTTTTCAAAGGAACTAGTTATTAACAGATGTCAGTAATGGGGATGGATGGAATTCCAACCGATCGTTTGTTATCGGCAAATGTTTTTCATGAGCCGAAGAGATCTCCAGATATTCGAGTAGGTCCAACTTTTTAATTTTGTTACCTGTATGTAGAATTTCGGTTTTACAGAAGTCTATAAGGGTTGTTTTTTTATGCAATGGGCAGAAAAAACAGTTGTTTTTTGAAGTTTTGTTCATCTATCCTAATGTTGATTGAACGACCGGTTTGACCTATGTAAAAGGCAGAGCATTCATTACAATAGATATATATATATATATATATATATATATATATATAGTATATATATATCTATCTATATATATACAATAGATATATATATATATATATATATATACCTATATATATATATATATATATATATATATATATATATATATATACCTATATATTTTTTTCTTTTTTTTCTCCAATATTCAGACAATCAATTTGGGTACTAATTTTCAGAATATAGTTGATACTGTAAATTTTTCTTGAAGAGGGGGATATATGGATACTATAGATTTTTATGCTGATTTTTGGAAATAACTTTATCTTTTATAATTTTGTTATAACTGTTGGTTGATGCTAATGTTCTTAGAACTTCAATTTCTTTCTTTAAAATTACCAATTGAGAGTGGGATGGAAAGTAGCTTGTATACAAATGAGTGGAAAGCGGACATTTTGATATTACGTAGATGGGAACTACTATTATCGATTAAGGTATCTGTGAAGGTGGGTCCTCGGAATATGTCGAATTCGAGGAAATTATTTTCTCTTATTATTTTAATATCTAAGAAATTAACTGAATTGTCTGGGTTTTCTGTTTCCATGGTAAATTGAATTGTGTTGATAAGTCAGTTAAGAAAGTTTGAAAATTTTTTTAGGTCCCTGATAGAACCTAACCAGATACAAAAAACATCATCGACATATCTCTTTCAATAAAACAAAATTTATTATCACACTATCCCATACAAAAAATGCTTTTAAATTGTCCAGATATCGTCTGGGATCGATCGAATATCTGAAATTCTGCATAATTAAATGGGGAGTATGAATAATGATGACATGAGTTCTGATCTGTTATACAGATGTAAATTGGAAGAATTTTCTCACACTCCCCATTTACTTGGATATTCGCTCATAATTTAATTTGTTTCTGCATAATTGATTCTTTATTTTTGCAGGTGAGTGTACCTTGAACAGATGAATTCTTCGCATCTTCTTGGATACAAGGTATAAAATCATCCATTATTCATAAAGTATATTTCCAAGATTATTATTGCATTATATGAAGTGGTTTGGAAAGTAATTTCCATTTTTCCTGACAGAGGATTTAATTGTATTTTTTCGAACCCAACTCCAGACTTCAGCCGCATAATCATTATATGTTTTGGGAGTATATAGCAAGGCTTGTGCGTGAAAAAGTTCAATTAATTCTACGCGGTAGTTTCTGTTTGGTAGCCTTTTAAATAAGCGCATTTTCGTCATATTTTATTTTTTTACTATAGAAAAGGTAAAAATGCTCTTCAAGCCAGAAAGAAATTAACCGATGTGTATGAAGAAGATGTGTTGATAGTACGCCGATGCCAGAACTGGTTTGCAAAATTTCGATCCGGAAATTTTGATGTCGAGGATGCACCACGTTCCGGAAGGACGGTTGAAGCTGATAAAGACACTATAAAGGCATTAGTTGTTGCATATTGGCGAATAACAACATGTGAGATCGGTGAGAGGTAAAATTTATCGAATTCAACTGTTTATAACCACTTGAAAGTCCTGGGTTTCATCTCGAAGCTGGATATATGAGTCTATGAGTCCCCCATGTTCTCATGGTTCGCGTTGACGTCTATGATTCGCTTCTCAAACGTCAAGAAAATGAATGATCCATTTTTGAAGCACATCATTACTGGGGACGAAAAATGGGTTTTACATAACAGTGTCAAACGCAAGAGATTATGGAGCTGAAAAGATGAACTGGCTCAAAGCATTTCGAAAGCCAATATCCATAAAAAAGGTGATGCTGTTGATTTGGTGGGATTTTAAAGGAAACGTGTTTTTGGGCTTTTACCGGATAACACAACAACGAATTCGGAAGTCTACTGTCATCAGGTGGAAAACTGAATGATGCACTTCAACAGAAAAGACCAGAATTAATCAATAGAAAAGGTGTAGTATTTCACCAAGATGATGCGAGACCTCATACAAGTTTGGTCACTCGCCAAAAGCTTTTACAGCTTGAATGGGATACACTGCCACATTTTATCCAGATCTAGCGCCTTCCGATTATTATTTGTTCCGATTGTTGCAAATTTTTTTGGACAGTAAAACCTTCACTTCAAATGAAGAGGTCAAAAATTACCTGGATCAGTTTTTCACCAGCAAAGACCAAAAATTTCATGAACGTGGAATCATGCTACTACCAGAAAGATGGCAAAAGATGTTGGACCAGAATGGCCAATATATAATTTAATGTAATATTCATTCATTATACGAAAATTGTCTTTCATTTTCGCAAAAAAAAACGAAATTACTTTCCGAACAACCCAATACATAGTGGACCCTTATTTGCTACTAGTTTTGAACAGCGTAGATAACTCTCTGAAATCAAATGAGAAACAAATTCATGTTGGTACTTTTGCGTCTTAGTTTTAAAAATTTTATCACTGAATCGTTTTTTCCAAAATTGTATATTATATGCGTTTTCTCGACTTCTCGATATTTCATTGATTTCCAAATGGGGGCCATTAAAAGAATATCGGATTTGATATGTTATTTGATGCAAACTTCAATATTTGAATTATTAAACCAAGAAACAATACGAAAATTTACTTCGCATACTCGTAGACCTCGACTTTAAATATTTTATAGTGATAACTCGCTGCAGATTCTTGACTTTTTCTAAAATTACGATTGCAATCAATGAAAAAATATAAAGGAAGATCAAAACAAGATTTTAGTAATGACTTTGTTTTACTACCAAAAAAATTGCACATTTTTGTGACTGTAATTGGGTGGGCCGTTTGAAATTTGCATTTTTGATTTTGGCTGTAAATAAAAAATGAAATTAAATAACATAAAAAGAGGTTAATACTTGATAGTAGGTATATAAAATTATTTAAATATTTTAATATTAGCCTTTTAAATATTTAATTACAAAAAAATTATATTTAATAATTATAACTTCAGGAATTAAATTAAATTAATGGCATATAAGTACCACTTATATCAAACGACATATAAAATAAACATTCATTATAAGACAACCAAATGATAACAAAATCCAATAAATAAAAATTGTTAACCAAAATCCTATAAATCAAATATTTTGAGTGGACAAAATTTTGTTTCTGCTGATAAATCTTATGAAAACAAATATCTTTCAAAAATGTTCAACATAATCTTAACTTGAGACTTAAGATTATATTAAACATTTTTGAAAGATATTTTTTTCATAAGATTGATCAGCCGAAAGAACATTTTGTCTACTCAAAATATTTAATTTATAGGATTTTGGTTAACAATTTTTATTTATTGGATTTTGTTATATCATTTGGATGTCTTATAATGAATGTTTATTTTATATGTCGTTTGATTTAAGTGGTACTTATATGACATTAATTTAATTTAACTCCTGAAGTTATAATTATTAAATATAATTTTTTGAAATTAAATATGTAGAAGGCTGATATTAAAATGTTTAAATAATACTAATGAAATTGCCATTCATGAGAGTAGCCCCAAATAATCGATATTGTACTGAAAAATTGGGTTGATCGGCTGGGGTACTGTAGTCAGTCGTGGCGGTCCTTTGACAAGATATTGTTTTTCTTTCGTAATTGTCAAAGTTTAACCTCTCCAATGAACTCATAGTTTCAAAAAAATATTCATTAATTTTCTATTTATAGGCGTTCAGAAAATCAAATTTTAAATGGTCCACCCCTTATTCTCCTTATCGTTTTCTCTACCTTGCATAAATACTCTGTACCTTTTGTTAAGTTTTCATTCTGAAGTAATACTTCGAAACTGTAATTACTAACATGTGTAAACATTCGAATTTTTGAGAGTAATATATTGTTTTAAGAAACTATTTGTTAACCAATATTCCAGCTCCTGTCTCTGTTGGGTCTCTAGGAAGATTTATAAATGTCTATGGCCACTGATGGCCACCATTTAATTCTCTTTCCTTTTGTTCATATTCTATGTTCGTCGACTTCACTGTCAATTACCATACTTTCTACAGTATTCTGTAAATCTGTTTGCAAAAACAGGTTTTAACATGGCAATTCTAAGGAAAAGGCCGCGAAATTTAGCTATAGAACTTCTATAATTTCTCAACTCTCAATTTATAACCACAGATAGCGGTATAATTATATCTATATAATTATTAGAGTATTAGAGATGAGAACGGAAAGAAAAAAGGATTATCAGCGACTAATCATCCTGGTATAGCACTTGCGGGACAAACAACAGCAACTCAGAATGGCGAACACCATCAAGATATCTAACCGCATTCTCGCTCGTCGAACAAGTGTGTCAAGGACACAGAAATAGTTATCACGAATAATAATTGCCCAAGCTCATTATGCACGCAAGCAATATCACATTTGAACGCAGTCTCAGAAACCCACATGTACGCAGAACATTAAATCCGATAACAAGTTTAACGTATGAGAGATGCTAGGGTAAATTTTCGTTAAACTTGATGATACTAGTAGTCATTTATCGTAATCTCTGAATGATTTCCTTCAATTTCTACAATGACGTTTGAAATTCGGGGTTTAGTTTGGGCGTCGAGCTCTAGAGGGCGTTACTTGTACCTCTGAATAGACGGATTCAAATTAAGTATATCATAGTCGAAAAAGTTGGGTTAGAGTCAATAAATGCGTAAATTTATGTTGGATTAGGTTTACCTGGTTCTTTCTTGAATGAAATGGAAAATAAAATCTCTCCTGTTATATCCATTTTCAAAAAAAGCTCAAATAATAAATGTGTGAAATTTTTTTTGTCTGTGTGTAATTTGCCTGTTTCTTTTCAACGATAAATCCTTTGAGGTTATTGAAGGATTTTTAGTAACATTTTTATTTTATTTTATTACTCACTATGCATCAGTTTTAGTCCCGTCTTCTGTTAAATATTCATTCAATTTTTTTCAGTAAATGTCAAATAGCCAACATTGTGTTATCACAAAAATCATTGCAACTTATATTGAGTTTCCCCGTAATAGAAAAAAAGGATCTAATTAAATTCATACAGGGAATAAATTGGAAATTTTCATCAACCATTTCATAATTATTTTGTTGTGTACCATTCCGATTTTGTTGTATTTATTTGTCTCTAGTGACTTTAACAGGTTTAAGGCATAACTTTTACTTTCTATATGTAAAACATACCTTCAATCATAATTTTGGAATTTTACATATGGAAAAGTTAGGCATAACTTTTACTTATATGCAAAATTTCCAAATATATACATTCTTCCAACCATAATTTTGATATTCTACTTATAGAAAGTAAAAGTTTGCCTTAAACCTATTAAAGTCACTAGGGATCTTCTGGTGGGTAGTATATCTTACATTTTTGAATGACGAATTCGAAATTGGCTTCTATTTATATTGGAGAAGGTACACAATTCTATTGAGGACTAAAACCCAAATTTCTCTGGAAATTTCAGTTGATCTGAATATATTTAACAGAGAGTTATTCAGGTTCGTTTATTGTTCGTTGAACTATTTCGATTTAGTTATATTTATTCATCTCTAGTGACTCTAACGGGTTTAAGGTATAACTTTTACTTTCCATATGTAAAATTTCAAAATATATTCATACTTTCAACCATAATTGTGAAATTGTACGTAAAGAAAGTAAAGGTTATGCCTTTAACTTGTTAGACTCACTAGAGATCTTCAGGTATGTGATGGTACATTTTGAATAACTAAATTTGTTTTCGAAATCGGGTTCTATTCATATTGGAGAAGGTCCAAAATCCTACTGAGAACCAAACTTTAAAAAAAGGGATTATCTGGAAATTCAGATTCATCTGAATCTATTTAACAGTGGAGAGTTATTTACATTTGTTTATTGTTCGTTGAGTACTATTCCTTTTTAGTTGTATTTATTCATCTCTAGTGGCTCTAACAGGTTCAGGGCATAACTTTTACTTTCTGTAGTACCTCTACCAGGTTTAAGTATATCTTTTACTTTCTATATGCAAAATTTCAAAATATATACATACTTTCTACCGTATTTTTGAAATTTCACATATATTCCGATTTTGTTGTATTTATTTATCTCTAGTAACTCTTACTTTCTATGTGTAAAATTTCAAAATATATGCATACTTTCAACCATAATTTTGAAATTTTACATGAAAGTTTTAGTCCTAACCTGTCAGAGCCACTAGAGATAAGAAAATGCAACAATCGGAATATATGTACAATTTCAAAAATACGGTAGAAAGTATGTATATATTTCGAAATTTTTCATATAAAAATTAAAAGTTTTACTTTAAACCTGTTAGAGTTACTACAGAAAGTAAAAGTTATACCCTAAACCTGTTAGAGCCACTAGAGATGAATAAATACGACTAACTCGGAATATTACTTAACGAACAATAAACGAATCTAAATAACCCTCCACTGTTGAATATATTGAGATGAATCGGAATTTCGAGAGAATCCTTTTTTTTTAATTTTAGTCCTCAATAGAATTTTGTACATTCTCCAATATAAATAGACGCCGATTTCGAAAACAAATTTAGTTATTCAATACTGTGAGATTTATCTCCACTTTCCTGAAAATCTCTAGTGACTAACTGGTTGAAGGCATAACTTTTACTTTCTATAAAAATTTCAGAATTATTGTTGAAAGAATATATATATTTTGAAATTTTACATATGGAATGTAAAATTTATGCATTAAACCTGTCACTAGAGATGAATAAATATAACTAAATCGAATTATTACTCAATTAAAAATAAACGATTCTAAAAAACTCTCCACTGTTAAATATATTCAGATGAACTGGAATAACCAGAGAAGTCCTTTTTTTAGGTTTTAGTCCTCAATAGAATTTTGTACCTTCTCCAAAATAAATAGAAGCCCATTTCGAAAACAAATTAAGTTATTCAAAAATGTAAGAACCACCTGAAGATCTCTAGTGACTTCAACTATGTACAATTTGAAAATTATGGTTGAAAGTATGTATATATATTTTGAAATTTTACATATAGAAAGTAAAAGTTTCATCTTTGATCTGTTAGAGTCACTAGAGGTAATTAAATAGGACAAAATCGGAATAATACCCAACGAACAATAAACGAACCTAAATAACTCTCCATTGTTGAAAATATTCAGAATTGGAATTTCTAGGGAACCCCCTTTTTTGGTTTTGGTCCTCAATGGAATTATGCATCTACCTTCTTCAATATAAATAGAAGACGACTTCGAAAACAAATTTAGTTATTCAAAAATGTTAGAGTTACCACCTACCTATGTTAAAAAACAATCGATGTATTATAATTTATAACAAAAATAAAATTTGTAAAAATCAGAATGACCTTATTTAATATGGATTTCCATCAAGCAGAGACTGATTCAATTAAATATCAACCTATGTTTTCTCACCCTAGGGAGTAAGAGACTCACTTTACTTAGACATTTCAAGGAGTAAAATCATTTATTGTATAAAAATCGTAAAAATTTTTTTTCCATTATTGGATTGTTGGATGAAGTAGTCCATTACCTTGTAATAGTTCATTTTTGAAAGGAATGAAATATAAATTTCTCAGTTTCCTTTCACACTTTTATTAATTGAATATACAGTGACTCGAGTTTCGTAGTGTTTACTATATTTTCATATATATATATATATATATATATATATATATATATATATATATATATATATATATATATATATATATACGTTGAAGGCTTTGATTGGTACACTTATTAATAATTAATATTTCGATTGATTCTAGGATGTCTATTTTTTTTCTTTCGCTTCCAGGTGCAGTATTTCAAGGTTTTCGAATTCTGGGAAGATATGATTGGTTTCAAAAAAGTGTTCCGCAAAATTTGAGTTAATTTGATGGTTCCTAAATGAATATTGATGTTCTTTGAAGTTTTTTTGGAAATATCTCCCGGTTTGTCATATATATACGCTACTGCACTGAAAATTCAATTTATAAAGTCCAGAATTATTCAGCGAGTTGTTTTTGTCTTTTGCATTAAAAAAAAGGTTGACAATTTTATGTGTGGTTGTGAAAGCTGCTTTTATGTTTTTAGTAACAACTCTTTTACCTTTCATTATTTTACAAGTTATACATTAAATTCATAAACTCTGATATTTTTCCTTGAAAAAAGGTGCTCTTGTGTGATATCGATTTTCAGAAAAATTGCTTTGAAATTTCATCTCCGTTCCACTACTCAATGCTCGTTATCTGAAAAATCATAATAAAGTAAGTGAAATATCAATTTCTTGTACCTGATTATTTTATAAAAGATTCACCTTATAAAAAGTGTCTGAAATATTGTCTAGAACATCCAATAGAAGCTTGTCGGTCTAATTATGGAACACTCTGTGTATTATAGTCAAGATACAATTTGTTTTTATTCAGTTTGAAAATGTAGAAAAAAATTTATTTCTTATTTTATTCCATATAAAATTGGATTATTCCTTACTTTATCTCGAAAAGGGTCTTCTCCTTTGAAGGCGTTTTAGTAAATATGGACGACTAATACATACTTTGTGTCTTATTGAGCGATTCTCTGTACACTTTTAAAACTGTGTACCATTCTTCAAACGACTGTAACGAATTTCGGAAATAAAGCAAATTTGTCCTTGACTTACATTTTCCATTGGAACGGAATCGGACAGGAACATGGGATATTTGGACAAACAAATTCACGCTTTAATTCCCATTGGCCGTAACGGCGCGCTCCTCTTGGATACCTGTGGATTATTTTCAGTAAATATTGTGATCTAAATTTGTTTATGGCACCCCCTCTGGTTTTGTTGGCACAATATCAGGTGGCACGTGGTCTACCTTTCGTGCCGTCAGTTGACTGTAAAGCGATTTACGATATTTCTGGATAATGGACTTAAGATTTGTAGGAGTCATTTGCTATTCTATTGAATTTTTTTCGTTGAAATGTTGTCATGGTTACTTGAACGTGTTCGGTTTTTTTTGGCATAAAAATTCCATGTTTTTTGTTTGTATACACCTGAGTAAATTATTCTAAGATATTTTTACGATATACAGGCTATTTTGAAAAGTGAGTCTTTCATTTAACTGGTGATGAAACTCATTAAAATAAAACCAGTTTGAAAGTTGAAAAAACTTTCGATTGTTTCGGATTTTACTTGATGAAAATTCATCTTAAAATTTGAAATGAAATAAAAAGAGGTTTATACTTGATAAAAGGTACAAAAAATTATTAAAAATATTTGAATATTAGCCTTCTACATATTTAATTTCAAAAAAATTATATTTAATAATTATAACTGCAGAAATTAAATTAAATTAATGTCATATTATTAACTACCATTTCTATCAAACGACATATAAAATAAACACTCATTATAAGACATCCAAATGATATAACAAAATCCAATAAATAAAAATTGTTAACCAAAATCCTATAAATTAAATATTTTGAGTAGACAAAATTTTGTTTCTGCTCATTAATCTTATGAAAACAGATATCTTTCAAAAATGTCTAACATAATCATAAAACTATCTTACTTAAAATATTCAATATTATTGGATATCTAACTAAGTTACTTTTTATAAAATCTCAAGATATGTTAAAATATTACTTAAAAACAAGTTAATAGAGACTTTGCTTCGTTGTTACTCAATTATATTCATATTCAATAAAATATAACATCAATCAACAAAAATATTTTCTCACCTTTTAACAATTCAGAAAGCTTCTGGTAAATGAATACTGAAAATTTGAATGGAGTGTAATGTTAACTCAAATAAATAATTCTATGTTTACCACTAATCCAAAAGATTGAAAGGCAATTTAACGGCCTCTGTTATAGCACAAGGACTATCTGTATAAAGAATGTTAAGGAAACCAAATAATTATATATTATGAATAAAATAAAATAAATAGAGGTTTATACTTCATAATATATTATATATTATAAAATTATTTAGATATTTTAATATTTACAGCTATATTCTGTTAACCTTCTACATATTTAATTTCAAAAAATTATATTTGATATTATAACTTCAGGAATGAAATTAAGGTCATATAATTTCCACTTATATCAAACGATATATAAAATAAACAAAAGCTTTCTGAATTGTTAAAAGGTGAGAAAATATTTTTTGTTGATTGATGTTATATTTTATTGAATATGATTGAGTACTGACGGAGCAAAGTCTCTCTTAAAACTTGTTTTTTAGTAATGTTTTTACATATCTTGAGATTTTGTAAAAAGTATAATAACTTGCCCAATAATATTGAATATTCTAAGATAGTTTTATGATGAAATGCTTAAGATTATGTTGAACATTTTTGAATAAATATTTGTTTTCATAAGATGAGCAGAAACAAAATTTTGTCTGCTCATTGCTGTCAATTTATAGGGTTTTGGTTAACAATTTTTATTTATTGGATTTTGTTATATCATTTGGATGTTTTATAATGAATGTTTATTTTATGTATCGTTTGATATAACTGATACTTACATGACCTTAATTTAATTTAATTGCTGAAGTTATATTCATCAAATATAATTTTTTGAAATTAAATATGTAAAAGGCTAATATTAAAATATTAAATAATATTGAAATTTATAAATAAAAAGACAATACGAAATATTTATGGTCAACCTAGTAACCGAAATCCAAAATAGAACATATTTAAAATAATATTAAATAAGGTTTTACTGATTTTCATAAATTTTATTATTACTAAGATACAACAACCCATTTATCATCTTTATGTGTAATGTCTTTATTATTTTCAATAAATTGACTGTGGTTTGAATAATTTTTGAATGGAGTTCTTAAATCATATTTATTTTTGAGGTATTTAGCAATTCTCTCAGAGAATTACCAGTATTATATAAGGAAATGTATTTAAAATTTTCTTTTGTGTTCGGATATACCATATTTAATGCTCTTTTATTATTTTTATTTATTCATCAACAACTTATCTATCAATGTCAGATCGAAGTCACTATTATTTGTTTCATGATGTTGAGTTCTAAAATATAATTTTATTGTTTCATGCTTATAATAACTAATCTGTGGATTATACAATTAAATATTGATAATTTTTGGTTGATAGGATGATTTAATTTATTGTACATAATAGCATCTGTATGTATTGGTTGAAATATTGAAAATTCATGTGAATTATTGAATGGAATGAAATAATAAATTACTTTGTTTTCTATCACGTTTTCATTAACTGAATATACAGTGACTCAAAATTCGTACTGTTTACTACATTTTCAAACTGAATAAAAAAAAATTGTATCTTAACTATTATATATACGTTGAAGGCTTAAGGCTTTGGCTGGTGCAAAACTTCGAGAAGTGGGGTATGCCAAAGGTCCATCTGCTCATTTAATAGTTTTATTGTTGCAACGTGATGTTGTGTGTTTAAATATTGCGATAGATTCCAGGATATCTTGTTTTTTCCTTTCGCTTCCAGGTGCAATCTTTAAAGATTGTCTAATTCTGGGAAGATATGATTGGTTTCGAAAAAATGTTTCGCAAAATTAGAGTTATCTTTATGGTTCTTAAGGTAAGATTTATATTCTTTGAACCTTTTATGCAAAGATCTACCTGTTTGTCCTATATAAACGCTACTGCACTGTTGACAACTCAATTTATAGACTCCAGAATTATTCAGCCGATTGTTTTTCCATTTGTATTAAAAAAGTAGTTAGAAAACCCTCACATAAAATTTCTAACCTCTTTTTTGATGCAATAAATTGTTTTGTAGTTTTTATGATATATTCATTTTAAAAATTTAATTGAGTGGATCCTTTCTGGAAGGAAATTCATTTTAATTTAATAAAATAGGAAAGATTATTTCCACAATTTATTATTGATTATAATTTTTTATTTTATTTAATCAAAATGAATTTAAAAGTTCAAGATAAAAACTTGACAAAGCTACAATGTTGGCGAAACAAGTATCGTTAATAATAAATTGTGTGAATAATCTATTTTATTTTATATTCAGTTCAATTTCTTTTCAATTCTTCAATTCTACGTACTGAAAACTAGCTGCAAACATTTCTGAGGATTATATTTTCAATATTCCAAGCAAACTTTCCAGTGAGAATTTATACAATTCATTATTACTTTTCTTATTCTGAACTTTGAAATTGAGATGGTAGATAAGTTCGAACTATGGTCTGGCAGAAATAACATGGTTGAACAACAAAATACTACATTATTCCTCCGCTTCATGGGAACGAATTCGAAGCATGACTTGATATTGAATCACGAACTTGAAATTCCATCTTAGGATAGCGTTTAAGAAGGCAAACCATATGAGAACGCAAATATGTAATATTTTCTGCAGCGATCTTTGCGAGATATTTGTCCTAATAACCTAAAACAACAATGTTTTTGACGAATACAATCGTTTGAAAGTAATAATTCTACTTGTTTTTTGTATGTGCAAATTACAAACACTGCCAGCGAAAAAAAAAAGTTATAATAAGGGACGAGCCATTTAAAATTTCCAATTTTTGAGCTATGAAGAAATAAATTATATACTGAAAAATATTTGACAGATTTTTATAACGATTTGTAGAGGTTTCGGATTATTAATTCAGCTTGTATTAACTGTAATAATTATTTTCAATAACAACATTAATCCTCCAAGGACTGATTATGCTGTTTTAGGGTCAAACTTCATTTTTATGACTAAATAAGTAATTTTTTGTCGACATAATTATCATCCCTCATTTCTTCCGTTGTAAAGGAGAAATCTGAAATATACCACCCATAAACCATTTAAAATGCTTCTTTGCTTCTTGTCGAAATAAACGGATGTCTTCAACTACGACTGTAAATCAAGATAATAACCAACCTGACCTAGTTTCCATAGTTAATTGATTCCAAACTTTTTCAGGTGAAATTATGTATCTATTTACCACCCCCTACTGGAACTGTTGTCAAACATTTTCTTTCAACCCCACTAAACCTGTCGTCACTAGATGATCACAAAAACTCTGAAAGTATATCATTGTTCAGCTTGGACCATTGTTCAGAAGATAAAGTGAAACTGAGTAGGTATATCTGAGATTCTCGTTGAAAGCTACAGTATGCCAACAATAAGGGAGACTAATCAATGTTTTGTAACATTCAGACATAAAGAAACGTTTAGAGCAATTAGTGTTGCGCGCTCCCTTTTATGGAAATATCTGGATTTTCACACCTGTCATTCAGTAGATTTATTCATTTTCAGATAAAACGCGTACGTTGTCGATATTTGTTTATTTGTGTTTAAAAATAGCTCAGAAGTTGAGACATTTTACGAATCCATGAGCACCTTTCGGTTTCGTAAATTTTAGTGAAATTTCGAATGGTAGATTCTCGGAAACAAGAAATTTCTTACGTGAATAGTTGAATCTTGAGATGAAGATCGGCAGAAATTATTCCGGGTAAAATATATCATTATCATAGATTTTAAGAATAAAACCCTGTATATCAGTTATAATGTCATTATATACTCATACCATAAAAATCAATGAAACTTCAAGGAAAAGTCTTACCCAAGTATATAAGTGGAATTGTTTAAATAAGATCAATTATAAAATATTAAGAAGTTTTTTTCCTGATTGAAGGATTATTACAAAATTTAAATATCAAAACAGATTTATTCTGTTAGCCTCCTATAAATTTTAATTTAAAAAAATTTTATTAAAAAACTTTTTGAATTAAATTAATGTCTTATAAGCACTGCTTGAATTAAGTAGATATATAAAATCAAAACTCATTATAAAATATCAAATGGAATGAAAAAAACAAAAAATATAGATTGTCAATTAAAATTAATAAATGAATATTTGAGGGAAAAAATTTTGTTTATGACCTTATATTTATGAAAACCAAATATATTTCAGAAATGCTAATCATAATTTTGAGAATTCTCCAAAACTAATTTATTTGAAATATTTAATATATTCGAATATTTAAATAAGTTACTTCAAAAATCTGTCAAAACATGTAGCACATCCTCAAAAAACAATTTGAAATTAAATAAGATTTTCGTCAGTCCAATATATATAATCCTATAAATTTTAATTTAAAAAAATTTTATTCAAAAACTTTTAGAACTGCTTAAATTAAGTAGACATATAAAATCAAATCTCATTATATAATATCAAATGGAATATTGAAATTTGATATTAAATGTTTACTTATTTACATTAATTTAATTCTAAAAGTTTTTGAACAAAACGTCGGGTGAAAATTCTTTAAATGTTACTCGAATATCAGAAATCCTGGGTAGGGTATATCTAGTTCACAATTATTAAATGTTTAAGACAACCAAAGTTGCAGAAAATAGAAGTAATTTGAATTTAAATATCTCTTTTAAAATTGGTAAAGAAAACGATGAAAAAATTTGTTATTATCATGAACCCTATATTAACTTTAGTGAAATTATTGACCATGAACAAACTAAATAAAATCTGACTCACCAAAGTAATGTTAATTGGGCAAAATTAATCAAAATTAAATTAATTCAAGAAAACATAGTGTCCACGTCGGTAATGTTGAAAATATGTATACAGGGTGTCCCAACCGAAATTTGACCCCCCAAGAACTCAGAAACGAAGAATTTTCGAATATTTTAAAAAACAGGTCAACTTCTGTTTTGAGGGGGACAATTTCCATCATAAGTTTGTTCCGAAAAAAACACCCCATTAAGGTGACATCAACCCCCAACATTTTTTGAATAGGCAAGAGATGTCAAGTGTTATTTATGTTCTGTGGACAATCCAGTTAAAATTTTTAAAATCGGTTCACTATTCACGAAATAATGTAATTTTGAACTTACTGTCAAAAGCTGATGTTGAACAGTCAGTTGAACCGGCCAAACATAAGAATTTAAGAGTTTTGAAGAATCCAAAATTAATTTTCTGTATTAGGGAGAAAGAATTCGTATGACGATATTGTTCCGAAAAAAAAAACATGAGGGTGGCAACAACCCCATTTTTTCTGCCATTAGATAAACAAATTTCAACTGCGATGTTTAGAGAACAGAAAAAATTTCTCAACTAAACCACATCTCACATCTCCTCCCTATTAAAAAAATGTTGGGGATTCTTGTCATCTTCAGGTGGTTTTTTCGGAACAATTTCGTCATAGGAATTCTTTCTTCCTAATACAGAACTTGCAGATTATTTTTGGATTCTTCAAAATTCTTAGGTTCTTGAGTTTGGGCGGTCCAACTGTATGTTCAACATCACCTTTTGACGGTAAGTTCAATATTACATTATTTCGTGAATAATGATCCTATTGTGAAAATTTAAACTGGGTTGTGTATAGAATACAAATTACTTTCAAACTAACCAACACTCGACATTTCTCTCCTATTTAAAAAATGTTGGGGAGCAAACTCATGATGGAAATTCGTCCCCCTCAAAACAGAAGTTGACCTGATTTTTTTTTAAATCTTCAAAAAATCTTCGTTTCTGAGTTCTATAGCAAATATCCTCGAAGATGCCTAAGCATGTATAAAGTTCGAATACCACATAGGCTAAAGAAATGTAATCAATTTCATGGGTAATTTTGATTAAATTTTAAATTAGAAGCATTAGAAATAAAACATTGTAAATTTTTGACACTTAAAATACTTTACGGGCAAAAAGCAAGACTTTCACTGTTCTGCTTAACATAAAACAGGTATCAAAAGTTTGATAGAAAATTAGGCTAATTTTCTAGAATATTTTCAAACCAGGAAATAGTGTAAATTTTTTATAATGATTGAAAGCAGAATTTTGACCAATGGTAGTAAGTTTTGGAATTAAATTTTTCGTGAAAACTTAAAATGAAGTAGCACGCAAAACGTTATTTAGTATGATAATATCCAAAATCGCGACTACGTCGTTTTTTGTTTAAAAAATTTACTATTCAAGAATCCAGTTTCATAACGTAAAAGGAAAAACCCATAAAGAAAATACCTGAAGATTGAATGGAAAATTCAACAACCAAATTAAGTAGCAACCAAGAAAATCCAATAGAAGAAAATCAACGAGAATGGCTGTGAATTCAAATCCTTGTAGAAAAATCAGTTGAACTTGAATTAAGTATAATACCTGAAACAGAGAAAGGGACCTATTAAAAGGAACATCAATCATCGGTCCATATTTCTTTAAAAACGATGCTGGAGCTTATGTTCCAGTGAATGGTGCTCGTTACAGATCGATGATCAATGATTATTTGTTTCAAAATTTGATGTAACAATAAGACAAAGAACTGTACGTACAGAAGAAAATATCGCTTCAATCTTAATTTGAATGTGTTTTATTTCAATTTAAAGTTCTATCACTCTAAAAAAACACCCGATATAACCAGTTAACCGGGAGCACACGATACACTCGATCTTATACACGGGTGATCGAAAAAATATCTTAACAAAAGTTTTCCTAAATAATTATAATAAAGAAAAAACAGAATTCATAGCAATTGGCTTCCATAACGTGGAGCTTATAATCATAATAATTATAAAAACTCATTAAGAAGTTCCTAACACTACCTTCAAATGATAACTTCCACTTTGCTTGCTTTCGCTACACTTTCCGCACACCCTATTCTAAATTCCAACGCAACTTGAATCGGCTGTTCGGCATTTTCATCGAACAATTCAACCGATTCAACAACATTAATGCAGATCAAAAAGGAAATACACGGAGCATTTTTGTGTAGTTAAATTGTAACAGCAAGGACACTCATCGTACCGTAACTGATTGCACGACATGACACAATTTAGACAACAAAAACTGAAGATTTCCAAACAGCTATTCCAATTTTTCAATCTCAGTTCGGTATGTATGTTAATATTCAGAATGTATTTCGAAATTCACAACTTTACAATGCATGAGCTGGCTCTATTCTGGAAATATGTTTTGTAATTTCTTAGGAACCATGTTGCTGAATGATAAGTAAACAATTTAAGTTTTCGGAGGTGTAGTTTCTCTTATATCGTGGTCGAGGAAATAAGCTGCTTCTTCATTGGAATTTTAAAATGGGAATTTCCAAGAATGAAACTCATTGAGCATTTCTCTACTTTGGTTGTTGTAATTAAACGGTTTCTTCACTGTCACTGTTCATTGGAGAAAAATATTGCAACAGTATTTTCAAATGGAATAAGAAAAATACCTAGTATTCTCTCAACTTTTACAGAATACAGCAACACGAGTTTCAAAGTGTTACTACATTTTCAAACTGGAATACAACTTTTGTTGCAGAATTTAATATTATATTTCAAGAATTTTTATATTGTTGAGAACTTCCAGAAGTGGGAAATTCCATATGTCCCTCTGTTCATTCAGGATTTATTGCTAGGTTACTGTTGTACCTCTATGGATTCCAAGATGTCTAATTGTTTGTCTTTTGATCCCAGATGTGGAATTTTCAAATTATCTAATATCGTGAAATCATGATTTTTCCATTACTTGTACCTGGAACTTTTTGTGGAATTTTTTCCGCTTGGTCTATACAGAATCCTGCAATAGTGCGTTGCTCTTCCATAGCTACCGAACCAAACTTCTTAGAAATTTCGTTCGAAAGCAGGCTCTTTGTATGGGGTGTTTTTTTAGAGTGATAGAACTTTCGAAAGGGATAACTGTGATTTGACAGAAGGTAGGAGCCATGTTGTTTTGACATTTCTGTTCAGTAAGCATTGACAAATTATCATGGAAACACTCACGCCGCAACAACGTTCACAAATTGTTGGAATTTATTTTCAAAATCAGTGTTCTATTCGCCAAACTTATAGAGCACTTCGTAAAATTTATGATTTCCATAATCGTCCATCAGAGCAGCTTATTCGTCGAACTATCGATAGATTTCGGACAACATTTTCTTCTCTATTCGTTGCAAAAACAACAACAAGACAAAGAACTGTACGTACAGAAGAAAATTTCGCTGCTGTAAATCATTGTGTTAATGATGATCTAGATTTGTCTATTTGTCAACGTTCACAACAAGTGGGATCCTGTGTATCCACCACATGGAAAATTTTGCGTAAAGATCTTGGTTTACAATCATACAAGATCCAACTGGTTCAAGAACTAAAGCCACTTGACCATAATAAGCGTCGTTTGTTTGTTGATTGGGCTTGAAGTTGATCCATTTTTTTATCGTAAAATTGTGTTTAGTGATGAAGCTCATTTCTGGTTGAACGTCTTTGTAAACAATCAAAATTGCCGTATATGGAGTGAAAGCAATCATCTGGAGGCATCATCGTTCCATATTTATTTAAAAACGATGCTGGAGCTAATGTTACAGTGAATGGTTCTCTTTATAGATCGATGATCAATGATTATTTGTTTCAAAATTTGAATGGTATCGACCCAGAAGTGTTTTGGTTCCAACAAGATGCTACACCTCATGCTGCTACCGTAACAATTGATTTATTGGAAGAAAGATTTGGCGATAACATTATTTCGAGAAATGGCCCAATTAATTGGCCTCCAAGATCATACGACATTACTCCACTGGATTATTTTCTTTGGGGCTATGTCAAGTCATTGGTTTATGCTGATAAACCAGAAACAATAGACGCTTTGAAAGCCAACATAACTCGTTTTATTGATGAAATAAGGCCTCAATTACTCGAAAAAGTGGTCCAAAATTGGTTTGGTCGAATGCGGTTCCTCAGAACTAGTCGAGATTCAATCTTAATTTAAATTTGTTTTATTTCAATTTAAAGTTCTAATACTCTAAAACAACACCCGATATGTTTCTATAACAAATCTGCCAGTGACCATCGAATAATAAAAGCAATTTCGTAGCTGAACTCTGAAACTCTGATAGGAATTGACCAAAAAACCGAATTGATATCAAGCGTTGAAAACCAATTACAATCTCATGTTTTTCGCATTATTTCATCAATTAATTGTAAACGTTGAGCTTTAGAAACAACAATCTTGTTCAAATCTCTAAAATAAATGCATAAACGCGATCTTCTATTATCAACTTTCATGAAAGCCAGTCACCGGAGCAGCAAAAGGTGATGTGGATTCTTCAATCAAATCTGCTTTTAATAATCTTGCAATTTGTTGTTCTATTTCTTTTGGATCTTCAATCGAACATCTATATGGTTTTTTAGCAGTAAATTTATTTTCAATTTAAATGAGCTTCTAAGATTCAACTCTACCAATGTCAAATTTATTTTTAGTAAAAATTTCTTTATAATGCTCAATTACCATATTTAGCTTTCTTTTTTTCTGTTCATCTAAATGATCTTGGCATCAAAATTTTCCGTGTCCCTAAATTCATTGAAATTAACTTCATATTCTGGATCTATCATATTTTTTTTTCTCATTTAATTTATCATTGTTTTCTATTTTCTGTAGAATTTCGAGGTTTTCATCTTGAATTAAACGAAATTTTTCAATACAATCAAGACCAATCAGAGGGTCATATTCAAAAAAATTTTTGTCAATTACAATAACATTAATAAAATCCTCAATATTCAAAATTTTCATTTTCAATGTTCTGTTTCTTCAATATCACTGGTTGTTCTTAACATGCTCTTATACTCTATCAATTCTTTCCCTAATTTTTTCAAAATTTTAGAATTTATCATTGTGACATTAGCTCCGGTATCATACACCCCTTTTATCATTTCCTGGTTATTTACCAACACGTTTAGTCGAATCAGTGGTATCATTCCTAGTTTTTTGGATTTGGTAATTCATCATTCACGTTTTCATATAGTTCAGCATTGTAAACTGTTTTTATTTTACTTTTATTCCAACAAACATCCTATCGATGAAATCTATTCGGTGAACCCAATTTTTCACAGATCTGACAAGGTTTCTTTTTAGATTTCTGCTTGGACTTTAATGTCTTGTAAGAATTTTTGTCCTCATGTTTAAAGGATGACGTTTTTTACAGGCAATGTATCGAATTTCACTAATAAAGTCCTCTGTATTTTTAATTTCATTATTAAGTTTATTCTGAATGAAAATTGGTAGACTAATAACGATGAGATCAATCAGGATATTTTCAGGAATGTTTGGATTCCGTGATAAAAGCATACTTTCTTTTTTAATTGCGTATTCCGCAAATGAACCATTTATATATTTGAAACTATAAACATAACGTGAATTTGACCAACCTTTCCCTGAAAAAGTTTTTCGGAATGATTGCTTTAGTATATTCCATGACGTATCCAGAACATATTTTATTTTGACAGACATACATTCTGTCAAGAAAGTACCGGGAATTATCGATTTAAATCTGGCGGGGCAATGAGGCAGGTAAAAATTTTTTTTCTAGGTTGGTACCACTGTCCTTAATTACTATGCCAAGCTTGAGCGGGATCTGTCAACTAGTGTGTTTGCAACAGCTGCTTAAGTCAGTCGATGTCAGAGTGCGTGCCGATTTTTACTATGGGTAATTAACTAGAGCAAAGAATTTGTTTAAAGTTTTGTGTTGCAAATGAATTTTCGTGTCCCGATGCATTGAAAATGTTGCAAAAGGCCTTTGGTGATAATGCTCTATCGAAAACTCGTGCATATTAGTGGTACAGAGCCTTCAAGGACGGTCGTGAAGTGGTCGCCCATCGACGGCTTCGATCGAAGATAACGTCGATAAAATTAAGGAAAGGGTGCTGGAAAACCGTCGTACCAGCTTGAGAGAGATAGCACATGATCTTAAGATATCCCACGAGTCCGCACGTACGATTTTGATTGATATTTTGGGCATGAGAAAGGTGGCCGCACGACTCGTACCGAAAGACCTGAATTTTCTTCAAAAACGTCATCGCGAACAGGTTGCTTTAGACATGCTGGATCGCTGTAATTCCGATTCTACATTCATGGAACGCATTATAACTGGTGATGAGACCTGGATCTACGAGTACGATATGCAAACAAGCCAGCAATAATCGGAATGGGCGGCAAAAAATGAGCCGAAACCGAAAAAACCACGCCAAAGCCGCTCGAAAATGAAGGTGATGCTCATTGTTTTCTCCGATATCCGTGGCGTGGTGCACTACGAATTCGTTCCAGAGGATCAGACGGTAAACAAGGAGTATTACCTAGGCGTTATGAAACGTTTGCGTGAGCGTATCCGTAAGAAGCGGCCAAATTTGTGGGCGAACAACTCATGGATTTTGCATGACGATAACGCGCCTTCTCACCGAGCTACGATTGTGACTGACTTTCTCGCCAAAAACTCAACAAACGTGCTTCAGCAACCACCGTATTCGCCGGATTTGGCTCCCTGCGACTTTTTCCTCTTCCCAAAACTAAAATTGCCCCTTCGTGGCACCCGTTTTGAGTCGATTGAAGCCATAAAACAAAATTCGGCGCGAGAGCTAAAGTCCATCCCGGAAAGCGCCTATAAAAAATGTTTCGATAATTGGAAGTGCCGTTGGCATAGATGTATTGGAGCAAATGGAGCCTATTTTGAAGGCGACCCAATAAATTTTGACGATTAAATGTAAAAATGTTGTTTTAATTGAAAATTCCCGGTACTTTCTTGACAGAGTAGTATATCAATCTTTTGCATTGTGTTCCAAGAATAATCTTGATATTTCAAACATTTTCTCTTCACCTATTCCAAACCTTAAACATTCTTCTTCAAAATTTTCTAGCCATAATTCGGCATTACGATTTTTTCTAACGAATTTTTCCAAAATGAAACACTCACTTTCTCCAAATAATAATCTTTGAAAACTACATCAAACTCACTATCCAAAATAGACTTGCTATTTCTCCATGCAGTTCTATTGAAACATTGCGAAATTGACCACGTTGTTTTGAAGACTTACTTTTGCTATTTTATTGATGTCTAACAACTCTGGATGGTGTATTTTTAATTCCCGAAGACCATCGGAAGGAAGGTTGTTCTTTGGCTCTGGATGGATAGTTTTCAATTTCTGAACTGTCTTCTTACCATCAACCGAACCTTCAGCTTGAATCCTCAAATAAACCAGAAGAGGGCTTTCTGACACAGGTATTCTCGATTTATAATTCTGAAATTATTTCCTTATTCTTCATTAATTTATCTAGATGTAAGTTTCTATAACAAAATTTATTCAGTAAATACAATTATAACTACAACATACCTATAAACAAAAATCGAGAATAAAAAGTCAATTCTTCTAGCAATTAATATTAACAAAACAACAAAACTGTCAGTGAAGGGACAAATCCTAATGCAGCTAATTAGACTGTGTTACAAATATATCACCGAATGTAGGCGATTACTAAGAGACTTGCAACGTGTTTCACATTTCATGTCGCTATCGATGTATAGTTCAAGGAATTTCGTCGAAGCCTTTACAGATATATCTTCAATGTTAGTAGAAATTGTAACAGGAAATGTGGTATTCGATTTCCTGGCTTGTAAAAATATTACCTCGGTGTTATTCATGTTCAATTTGATTCTATTCAAATCGCACCATTCGATCACCTTCTCTGAGTATAATTGAGCAGAGGCCATCACTAATTCCACATTACCTTCTATAGCTGCAGAATTGGAGTCATCTGCATACATAAGAAAAAGAAAGATCCTAAAATGCTGGTAGATCATTTATATAAATAAGAAACAAAAGTGGTCCCATATGTTCCCCTGTGGGACTCCAGTCCGAGTCTGACCATCCTCCGACACGTGGGCAACACCATCCACATCAACCACCATTCTCTCAGCACGATTCTCCGTGTACGACTTTATCAGTTTCTGCTGATTATCACAAATTCCGTAGAATCCAAGTTTCTTCAATAAAATTTCATGATCAACGAAGTCAAAGGCTTTAGAAAAATCTATAAACACACTAAGTGGTATATTACCATTCTCCAAAGCATTCATAATGTTCTTAATCTGGCTGAAAATTGCTGTCTCAGTGTTTCTGTTTTTCATAAATTTATGTTGGTAAAGAGAAAAAATTTTAAGTTTTTTGACAAATGTCATCATTCTCTTCGATAGTAAAGGCTCTTCAATTAACAGCGCCTCATTTTGTTTTGTGAATAAAACACATCATTTATTGGAAAATTATCGAAATTTTTATTTCATTATAAAATACAATGGATGTCATTAGTTATGAAACGAAACATCATTTGAATGTCCACCACGGAAACTCTGGCAGGAATGAAGTCGTTGAACCCAATTTTCCATGACTCTCTCAAACAAATCAGGTAGTATGTTAGCCATTACTCGTTCAATATTGATCTTAATTATCTTAATCGTCTTAATTTGCTGGATGATTGCTGTGAACCAATGACTTAATTTAACCCCAAAGAAAGAAAGCCAATGGAGTTAAATCGCAGGAACAAGGCGGATAATTTATGGGTCGATTTCTTAAGATAATCGAATCACCGAATTTTGTTTTCAATAATGATCTGTTGGTTCCAGTTCTTGGGCTCAAACAATTTTGTATGGATGTACCAAGGTCTTTTCGTAAAATTCGTCACGAAGACGTCTAGTTCTTGTGAACATCGAGAAATCGATAAATTTTGGTCTTCACATACGACAGCACTATTCTCTTCGCTTCTTGCATTTCTTTGTCTCACTGGCACTGTAACATCATGAAGTGTACAATTTGTTTCAATCTTCTTCACTTAACGTTCAACTGTATTTTTATTTGGACGATTATAACGACCAAAAATTGGAGTTAGAGCACGTAAAGGTAGAGTAACAGATCGCGATTTTTCATAATAAATTTGGAATATTTGTAAACGTCGTTGCAGTGTGTACCTTTCTATGATTCAATGGTAGACAAGTACAATATCAAAAATAAACAATGACTGCCATGCGTGAGTAATGTCAATTTATAAATGGGGCGTTTCCATCGAAAGACCCTTTGGAACCCGTAAAAATACTAATTGGGCGATAATTTAAATTTAATAAAACAAGATAGATTATTTCCACAATTTATTATTTACAAGTGTTTGGCCAACACTGAATTTCCATCAAATGAAGATCCATTTATTTGAATTTTCGCAAGGTAATTTGACAAATCCTCCTCATCAGCTATTTTAGAAAGTGACTTTATTATAGTAATTTTGAGCGAGACGGTAAATAGTGGTTTAACGATAGAAGAAATATATAGATTGTTTTAGAACATTCATTGGAATGTCATTATCTCCAGAATTTTTGGTCTCAATAGATTTAATAAATAAATATTTGAAGGAGACAAAATTTTATTTCTGATCTTACCATAGTGAAACCAATTCCTTTTCAAAAACGTAAAACACAACTTAAGGATTTCTCAAAAAATATAATTTATTTGAAATATTCAATATATTTAAATATTCAAATAAGTTGATTAAAAAATCTCTCAAAACATGTAATATATCTTCAAAAAACAATTAGAATACGGATAAACTCTTCATCGGCCCTAGATAACATTTAAATATCAAGATCAACTAACCATCACTATATCATACCTTAGAATTTAACACGTGCTTCTTTGAAACAGACTAACTTTAAAAAACCAGGTAGTCAGTTCGTCACAAAATCACAGAAAACTGTAAGGCATGGTTTTCTTCACACCATTGACATTCCATAATGAGAATTATTCAAGCCTAAATATAATTATATATTATGTATAAAATAAAATAGAAAAAGGCTTTTCACTTGATAGAAGAAATATAACTAAATTTGAATATCAAAACAGATTTAATCTGTTAGTCTTCTACAATTTTAACTTTAAAAAAATTTTTATTCAAAAAACTTTTAGAATTAAATTAATGCCTACAATAAGCGCCGCTTATATTTAATAGACGTATATATTCAAAACTCAATATACAATGTCAAATGAGTTTTGAATATATACGTCTATTAAATATAAGCGGTGCTTATTGTAGACATTAATTTAATTCTAAAAGTTTTTTGAATAAAAATGTTTTTGAAATTAAAATTGTAGAAGACTAACAGATTAAATCTGTTTTGATATTCAAATTTTGTTATATTTCTTCTATCAAGTAAAAACCCTTCTCCTATTTTATTTTATACATAATATATAATTAATTATATTTAGGCTTGAATAATTGTCATTATGGAATGTCAATGGTGTGAAGAAGACCATAGAATGCCTTACAGTTTTTTGTGATTTTGTGACAAACTGACTACCTGGTTTTTTAAAGTTAGTCTGTTTCAAAGAAGTCACGTGTTAAATTCTAAGGTATGATATAGTGATGGTTAGTTGATTTTGATATTTAAATGTTATCTAGGGCCGATGAAGAGATTATCCGTATTCTAATTGTTTTTTGAAGATATATTACATGTTTTGAGAGATTTTTGAATTAATTTATTTGAATATTTAAATATATTAAATATTCCAAATAAATTATATTTTTTGAGAAATCCTTAAGTTGTGTTTTATGTTTTTGAAAAGGAATTGGTTTCACTATGTTAATAGATTTAATTGTGTGAATAAGTTCCTCCTTTATTACTCTACACATAAAGGATGAGATTTTGTTGTGAACAATGTTTGGAATTGTGAGACAACTTTGTATGCTTCCACACTTTGGGATGGTATTTGTGAAAAACTCGTTAAAAGTATCAGTCAAGTCTTTTGGACCACCTGAAGGTAGGTTGGGTTGATTAGAACTTCTGTTATTACCAGTTAGAGACAATTTACCAAACTTTTCTTTTCGTCTTTTATGACTTGTTTATCTGGTAACACTTCTGTTTATAGTTTGTAATGGCAGCATAATTTTTTTTCAAAGAATTATACTTTTAAATAATAAAAACAGGTTTTTTCTTGATAGGAAGATTATTGCAAAATTTAAAATATCATACAGATTTCTTCGGTAAACCTTCTACAAATTTTAATTTAAAAAAATTCTTATTCAAAAATTTTCAGAATTAAATAAATGTCTTTATAACGCATCGTGTCAATTTAGTAAACATATAGAATTAATATTCATTACACAGTACCAGAGGGAATGAAAGAAATTCAAAGAAATATAAATTATAAACTAAAAATTATTAACTGAATACTTGAAGAGTATAAAATTTTGTTTCATTCCTTGTTTTATAAAAAACTAAATTCCCTTTAAAAAATGCAAAACAAAATAACTTGCCCAAAATAAGTTTTTTTAAAAACATTCCTTAAACATCTAGAACATCTCTAAAAAACAATTTAGAATTGTAACAACGGTAAATCATCAGCTTGACTTCTCATTTGAAAACTAAAAATAATTAACAAAGATATCTAACCGGACCGACTGCATTCTGTTTACCATACCAACCTTAGAATAAAGTGAACTTATAAACATCCTAAGTATTCTATGTTCGTCACAGAAATAACATGAACTTTGCAAGGTATTTTATAGAATCTTTTAAAAACAAATGATAATATGTAATAAGGGTAAACCAAAATATATAATTATACATATATATATATATATTTATATATATAATTATTATATATATATATATATATATATATATATATACAATAAAATAATAAAAAGAGGTTTTTTCTTGATAGAAAGATTATTACAAAAGTTAAAATATCATACAGATTTCTTCTGCAAACCTTCCACAAATTTTAATTTCAAAAAAAATCTTATTCAAAAATTTTTAGAATCAAATTAAATAAATATCTTTAGAACACACCGTGTCAGTTCAGTAGACATATAGAATTAATACTTATTACACAGTACCAAAGGGAATGGAAGTAATTCAAAGAAATATAAATTGTCAACTAAAAATTATGAACTGAATACTTGAAGAGTACAAAATTTTGTTTCATTTTTTATGTTATGAAAAATTAAATTCCCTCTCAAAAATGCAAAACATAACCTCAAGAACTTCTTCAAAAATAACTTGCTCAACGGTTAACAGCGTGCAGTCGGTTCGGTAAAATATCTTTGTTAATTATTTTTTTTTAAATATGATGTCGAGCTGATGATTTCCGTTGTTACAATTCTAATTTTTTTTATAGATGTTCTAGATGTTTTAGGAATTTTTTAAAGAAACTTATTTTGAGCAAGTTATTTTTGAAGAAGTTCTTGAGGTTATGTTTTGCATTTTTGAAAGGGAATTTAGTTTTTTATAAAAATAGGAATGAAACAAAATTTTGTACTCTTCAAGTATTTATTTAATTATTTTTAAAATGAAATAGAAAGGCCTTTTACTTGATAGAAGAAATATAACAAAGTTTGAATATTGAAACAAATTAATATATGTTTATCTTCTACAATTTTAATTTAAAAAATTTTTATTCAAAAAAAAAAACTTTTAGAATTAAATTAATGTCTAAAACAAGCACCGCTTATATTTAATAGACGTATATAATCTAAACTCAATATACAATGTCAAATGGAATAAATAAACCAAAAGATACACGAAAGTCCCTAAAATTAATAAATAAATATTTAAAGGAGACAAATTTTGTTTCTGGTCTTGCCCTCAAAACGCCATTTGTACCTTGAAAACATGAACACACTTAAAGGACCTCTCAAAGAATATAATTTATTTGAAATATTTAATATATTTAAATATTCGAATAAGTAAATTCAGAAATCTCTCAAAGCATGCACTATATCTTCAAAAAACAAATATAGTTCAAAACAATTCCGTCTTCAGTCCTGAAATATATTCAAAATATCAAAATCAAAAACTAACCTGTACCAAACCACTCAACACGTGTAAATGAATAATGTTTCGAGACATAGATCATCTTTATAATTCAAGATTTATCTATGCTCTAACAGAATCAAAGAACAGTGTGAGTTATTTTTAAGGTTTACCTAAATTCATTGACACTGTATAATGAAATTTATTGAAGCCAAGATATAATTATATATTATATATAAAATAAAATAGAAAGGCCTTTTACTTGATAGAAGAAATATAACAAAGTTTGAATATTGAAACAAATTAATATATGTTTATAATAATAATAATAATAATAATAATAAAGTTTATTTTCTCCAAAATTACATAACAATAATATATAATGCATCCGAGACCTTCTCGTTACCCTGAAACAAATACAAAATTTTCCCCTCACATGAGATGATAAACGTTTATCACAGAAGTAGACGAGCTACTTGTAAGTGATGCGCATTCACCTTATCTGCCGAGGGTATCCACCCAAATTATTCGAAAATAACCCATTAAAAAAGTCCCTGTTTCCATCAATCTCCCGCCTCTACCTCATTACACTGGAGAGGTTATTTATTATTGATTATATCATGTATTATTTTTCTGTCTGTCTGCTTGAGCCACTCTTTTAATCTCTTCTTGAAAATTCTGTGGTGTATAATTTTCTTTTCCCGTTCTGGGAGTATGTTGAACAGCTTTGGTGCAATATACTCAGCGCACCTCTGACCAATAGTTTTGAAACTCCTAGGAACAACTACGCAATCTTCCCTCATACGCGTTTCGTGATCATGTTGAATCTGATTTACCTTCAATTTTTTTCTACTAATATTCATCAATAGGTTCAGTGCAAAGAGCTGCCTTATGTCAAACAGTCCTGTGTCCGCGTACAGCTGGTCAGAAGGAAATCCTTTTCCTCTATCGAAAATGATCTTCATAATCCACCTCTGCAAGACTTCCAAACACCGTAGGTGACAGTCCTTCGCTCCTCCCCAAGCGGTAATACCATAAGACAACTGAGACTGAACCAATGTGTAGTAAAGGAGTTTCAGATGCTCTAGTTCTAGAAAATCTCTCAAGCATCTAAACCTCTGGATTAGTCCTCTCATCTTTGTTTTAAGATTTTTTATATGAAGGTCCCATCTAAGGTGTCTATCTATCACGACACCGAGATATTTCACAGATTCTGCACTGGGAATTTCTACGTCTTGTCCTACCTTCAGTAGTGCATCATCGGGTAATCCGTCAGAATAAGATGTGAAGGCCAAATATTTCGTTTTTTCATGATTCAGTGTGAGTCTATTATACTGCAACCACAATACAATGTTGCTAAAATCCACCTCAGCTTTTGATTTTACAGTCCTCCAACATTTCGAAGTATATAGTATGGCTATGTCATCCGCGAAGCTCACAATCTTTCCAGATGTTTTCTGCAGTAGAAGGTTGTTCAGGTAAATGAGGAACAATATAGGTCCCAGTACCGTACCCTGAGGTACTCCACTCTTGATAATTATGGGATTACTAATTGTTCCATCTATATCCACAATTTGCGTACGTTCAGATATATAACTCTTCATTAGTTGACCAGCAATTCCTCTTATCCCGCTGTCCTCAAGCCTCTCCAATAATATTCTATGGCAAACAGTATCAAACGCCTTGGAGAGATCAACGAATATTCCCAATGTTGACAGTTTTCTATCCATTGCATTATATAGGCCACTGGTAAATTCAATAATTGCATCATCAGTCGATCTACCGTTCCTAAATCCATACTGATTTTCGGATAAAATGTGGTTCTCATCTAAAAAGCAGACTATTCTTATCTTTATAAGCTTTTCAAGGATTTTAGATATATTCGAAATGAGTGTAATCGGTCTGTAATTACCCATTTCATCTTTAGGACCTCCTTTATATACAGGTTTTATAATTCCCAATTTAAATATGCTAGGAAACACGCCTTTCTCGAAACATAAATTCACAATATGTGTAATTGGCGAACATATTTCTTCGGAGATTTCTCTTAATGTTTCCGATTGTATATCATCGTTTCCCGCACTTTTATTCGCTTTAAGTTGTTGAATTACTGACGATACTTCCCGTTCATTTGTGGGTCTCATAAATAAAGATTTTTCGGAAATACGCTTTTGTTCCCTATATTTCAAATGTCCGCTCGTCCTGTGAAAATGGTTCTCACCAATTGTACCGAAAAATTCATTCATTTCATCAGCAATATCTTTCTGTCCCACACACATCTCATTATTGTTTTTCCTTATACATCGAATTTTCGTTCCTTCATTTTTTTTACCCGATATCCTGTTCACGCACTGCCAGAGGGATCTAGAATCATATCCATTCTCCCGTATACTATCCTGTACATATTTCCTCTTTGAATACTTTATTAGCTTACAAAGCGTCGACTTGTATTTCCTATATTCCTCCTTCATTGGGCCGTTTTCCTGGTTCTTTTGGATTTCTACGAAAAGCTGATTTTTCTTATTTATTGATCTGAGTAGTGATGGAGTTATCCACTCTTTTAAAGCTGTGTTCTTCCTATTTCTTCTGATTTTCTTTGTATTCTTCTCTATATGATATTTCAATCTATTAACGAATTCCGACGCTGCGCCATTCACGTCATCCGAGTGGAAAGTAGACTCCCAATTTTCCGACTGTAAATCTGTTTTGAGCTTTGTATGATCGATATACCTCTTGATGTTTCCTGATTCACCCTCCTGATGTACTTTCCTCTTCTTTAGCTTGAACGAGAGAGCTATAGGGAAGTGATCTGTTATTTCATATTCTAAAACAAATGATCTTATATCGCTAAAAATCGCATGATGTGCCACTTTAACATGGAAATGATCCAAACATGTTTTACTGGGTATTCTAGTATATTTGTTAACATATGGCAAGAAATCAAAATATCCCAAAATGTTCTTATATTCTTCCACATAATCTTCCTCCGCCAACAGATCAATGTTTATATCACCCACGATGAGATGGTTCCCGACACGAATCCTATCACTCAGGTAATAAAAAAGATTCCCATTGAATACCCGCGGACCAAGACTTGGTGATCTATAAATACAGGTGATTAGTAGCTTCACCTCATTTTCAACAATTTCTACTTCTATAGATTTAACGATCCCCAATTCAACTATATTGCAAGAAAATTCCAAGTTATCTCTAACAAAAACAACAACTCCGTCACATCTATTGATGTCTCCCTCATTATAAAAGCACACATAACCCCTCAAACTAAATATGTTTATATCATCGATCTTATGTGTTTCACTCAGTACAATAACATCAAATCGTGTCGACAACTTATCCAAGAAGCATACCATCTCATCATAATTTTTCCGCAGGCTCCTTATATTCAGATGAACTATTCTAAACTGTTCAGCCCCTCCAATATACTGGTTCAGATCTGATATATCCCTGGCAACCACAGCATTCACGGGTGATTCCTGATAATCTCTTATAAAAGGGTCCATACCACAAAATGAAAACGTAAAAGTAAACACAAAAAATACAAAATTACACAAAAACAGAAACTTATTTATATATGCGACACAATTGATAGTTTCTATTTAACCGTTTTGGTACTGACCTTTGTTGATGTAGGAGTTTCTCTCGGAGGTTCAGTCCCCCTGGCCGAATTGAACCTTGTTCTTCGCTTCTGATCCAGATCAATCGTATTTTTCAATACCCTTTGCATGCCAGATATTTCCTTTTGAATTTTCGATTGATCAAGGAATTGAATGTGAGTATTCTCTCGTACCAGCTGTTCACTTCTTGTTACCGGGAATGGGGATCCTGGAGCGCTCCTGTTTTCACCTTCCGTTTTTTCTTCTTCCTCTACTTCTTCCGCGTTGATCTCCTTCTCATCCCAAAACTCAGGTAAATCATTCAATGTGTACCTAGTTCCATCCACAAAAAGATCCCAGCCCTTTCTGTAAGCCTTGTACTTCTTAAGTCTCAATTCTCGCAAGTGTTTCAACAGAAATCTCTCTTTCTGTCTATCTTCGACACATAAATCCTCATTCACATATATGCTAGTTCCCTTTAGTCTACTTTTATTAGCCAACACTTTCGACCTGGATAAGTATGTCAAAAACTCAACCTTAATTGGAGCAGCCTTAGACTTCCCCAACTTATATACATTATTGAGGTCCTCAACCCTTAAGTCAATTTGTAGCAACCTATTTAGACTTTCAATCGTAAAGGCAACAATTTCAGAACCATCCAAACCAAAATCCAAACCACTTACTACAATATTATTCTTCCTCGATGCTCTCTTCAACTCAAGAATATCCGCCTCAACAAGATCTACACGTATCTTCTACAATTTTAATTTAAAAAATTTTTATTCAAAAAAAAAAACTTTTAGAATTAAATTAATGTCTAAAACAAGCACCGCTTATATTTAATAGACGTATATAATCTAAACTCAATATACAATGTCAAATGGAATAAATAAACCAAAAGATACACGAAAGTCCCTAAAATTAATAAATAAATATTTAAAGGAGACAAATTTTGTTTCTGGTCTTGCCCTCAAAACGCCATTTGTACCTTGAAAACATGAACACACTTAAAGGACCTCTTTTTAGACATTAATTTAATTCTAAAAGTTTTTTTTTTTGAATAAAAATTTTTTAAATTAAAATTGTAGAAGATAAACATATATTAATTTGTTTCAATATTCAAACTTTGTTATATTTCTTCTATCAAGTAAAAGGCCTTTCTATTTTATTTTATATATAATATATAATTATATCTTGGCTTCAATAAATTTCATTATACAGTGTCAATGAATTTAGGTAAACCTTAAAAATAACTCACACTGTTCTTTGATTCTGTTAGAGCATAGATAAATCTTGAATTATAAAGATGATCTATGTCTCGAAACATTATTCATTTACACGTGTTGAGTGGTTTGGTACAGGTTAGTTTTTGATTTTGATATTTTGAATATATTTCAGGACTGAAGACGGAATTGTTTTGAACTATATTTGTTTTTTGAAGATATAGTGCATGCTTTGAGAGATTTCTGAATTTACTTATTCGAATATTTAAATATATTAAATATTTCAAATAAATTATATTCTTTGAGAGGTCCTTTAAGTGTGTTCATGTTTTCAAGGTACAAATGGCGTTTTGAGGGCAAGACCAGAAACAAAATTTGTCTCCTTTAAATATTTATTTATTAATTTTAGGGACTTTCGTGTATCTTTTGGTTTATTTATTCCATTTGACATTGTATATTGAGTTTAGATTATATACGTCTATTAAATATAAGCGGTGCTTGTTTTAGACATTAATTTAATTCTAAAAGTTTTTTTTTTTGAATAAAAATTTTTTAAATTAAAATTGTAGAAGATAAACATATATTAATTTGTTTCAATATTCAAACTTAATTATTTTTAGTTGAGAATTTCAGAATTATACTTGTTTGTTCATATCGACAAGTAATGATCCAATGACTGAAGTCGATTTGAAATACACGAAAACGAAAAGAAAATGAATAATAAAATCTCGCGATTTGCACACAGAGAAGGACATTCTAGGTATGCAAGATTGTATTCAAAGAGATGTGACCCAGGTGACCATCCGATACAACAGACTAAAATATGGAATTTTCATTTCGTTTAATTTTTTTTTGTCCCTGTCCGATTTCTTTACGTCTTTCATCAAATGACCTAAATTCGAGAAAAAACAAGCTTCTGTGGAGCAGACTAAGGTTTCGCAAATTCACTGCATATTGTTCGGCATAAAAATGTGTCAAGGTAATTCGATTATTGTTCTTCACTGGCTGACGCTGTATCCATTCGAAACTTGAGATTTCATTTCGCATTTATGGTCCCGCCGTCTTTAAGAGACAGTTGATAACAAAAAGACTCGTAAGATATATACATGTGTAAATAAATTGAAAGGTCTATCGTGATCTACGTATAAAAGTTGGTATTTTGTATACATATAATTACCTATTAATTGTATTTATTATGACATGCAAGAAATGCTATTCGCCAGATGTCTCGAAAGTTAAATCTTCAAAACATTCCCGAGAATGAGTAAATTTCAATAGAACCATTGTGAAATATTTCACTGCGCGTTCGGAATAAAATTAGAATTATACGACCCCATTACGATATCCTTTATGTGTCAAATTTTATTGTTCAACAACATCGTGAATATAATGAAAAAGGATATTTTTTTACATGAAAGACGGCTTTTTCAATATATTAAATATCAAATACGAGGGCGGTTCAAATATGATCGAGACAAACTCTGTAGATGGCGCGCATGTATGTTCCGCAGATCGTGGCTTGAGAATGTGATTGCTGGGTCTCTTACGAACAGTGTGGCATTTGTTTTCGTCGGGGCACGTGTTTCACGCGTGGCACAAGACGTTAAAAACACGGATATTTTTGTGCGTTTGTAAAAGCAGTGAGTGAGTGCCTCAGTAGGGCTGCCGTATTTAAATGGACCAAAGAATTCAAGGATGGCCGCGAAATCGTCGAGAATGAGCCGCATGATCGTCGACCGCGAACCAGCGTCACACCAGACAACATTCGCCGCGTAGAACAACTCATTTTCGAGGACCGTAGGATGAATGTTCGAGACATTTTGGCTGAAGTCGGCATCAGTATTGATAGTGTAGAGTCTATCATCCACGAACACCTTCAATATCGCAAAATAACGGCGCGATGGGTTCCTAAACTGTTGAACTTTGAGCAAAAATTAACGCGGTTGGAAGTTTGTCGCTCATACCGCGCGTCTCACGCTCGGATACAATATCGGAATTGGGGTGGAAGATACTGGAACACCCCACCTACAGTGCGGATTTATCGCCCTGCGACTACCACATGTTTGGATCACTGAAAGACGCCCTCGGAGGTCAAAAGTTCAACACCGACGATGAGGTAGAGGGGTTCGTGTGCACATGGCTGTCCGAGTTGCCCAAGGAATTTTTCTATACCGGCATCAAGAAACTTCCGGAAAGGTGGACAAAATGTGTAAATAGTGAGGGGAATTACCTAGAAAAATGTGTTTTTTTGTAAATTTTTCGATAATAAATAAACGTGTTAGAGTATTCGTTTCGATCATATTTGAACCACCCTCGCATATAGTCCCTTGCTTTGTGATAGTTCATTTTAATCGGAATGAAATGAGAAATTATTTTATTTTGTATCACTTTTATTTACTGATTATACAGTGACTCGAGTTTCGTAGTGTTAGTACATTTTCAATCTGAATAAACAAATTATGTCGGGTGTTCTTTTCAGAGTGAGAGAACTTTCGATAACTGTGATTTGACAGAAGGTAGAAGCCTTGTTGTTTTGGTATTTCTGTTCAGTAAGCATTGACAAATTGTCATGAAAAGACTCACGCCGCAACAACGTTCAAAAATTGTTGAAATTTATTTTCAACTTCAGTGTTCTATTCGCCAAACTTATAGAGCACTTCGTGAAATTGATGGTTTACATAACCGTTTATCAGAGCAGCTTATTCGTCGAACTATCGATAGATTTCGGTCAACATTTTCTCTACTCGATGCAACAACAACAAAAAGACAAAGAACTGTGCGTACAGAAGCCACTTGACCATAATAAGCGTCGTTTGTTTGCTGATTGGGCCCTAGAACAGTTTGAAGTTGACCCACTTTTTTATCGTAAAATTGTGTTTAGTGATGTAGCTCATTTCTGGTTGATCGGCTATGTAAACAAGCAAAATTCCCGTATATGGAGTGAAAACAATCCCCAAGAAGTTCTGCAGGTTCCATTGCATCCTGAAAAATGCACTGTATGGTGTGATTTACACGCTGGAAGCATCATCGGTCCATATTTCTTTAAAAACGATGCTGGAGCTAATGTTACAGTGAATGGTGCTCGTAACAGATCGATGATCAATGATAATTTGTTTCAAAATTTGAATGTTATCGACCCAGAAGTGTTTTGGTTCCAACAAGATGGTGCTACACCTCATGCTGCTACCATAACAATTGATTTATTGAAAGAAAAATTTGGCGATAACATTATTCCGAGAAATGGTCCAATTAATTGGCCTCCAAGATCATGCGACATAACTCCACTAGATTATTTTCTTTGGGGTTATGTCAAGTCATTGGTTTATGCTGATAAACTGGAAACAAAAGACGCTCTGGAAGCCAACATAACTCGTGTTATGGATGAAATAAGGCCTGAATTACTCGAAAAAGTTGGTCTGGTCGAATGTGGTTCCTCAGAGCTAGTGGCGGTGAACATATGCCGGAAATTATTTTCAAAACATAAATGTCATCAAATTACCTTTCAAATAAAAAAAAGTTTGGCTTCAATCTTAATTTAAATGTGTTTTATTTCAATTCAAAGTTCTATCACTCTAAAAAAAACACCCGTTATGTATTTCTTGATGGCTTCGGCAAAACTTCAAAAGTGGGGCTTGCCACAGATCCGTCTGCTCATTTAATAGTTTTATTGTCGGTACGTGATTTTTGTATTTGTGGATTTCTTCCGCTTTCACGTGCAATATTTCGAGATTGTCCACTTCTGGGAAGATGTTACGAAAAAATGTTTCGCAAAATTGGAGTTATCTTTCCGGTTTATAAATGCAGATTCAAGTTCTTTGTAGCTTTTGTGGAAAGATCTTTCGGTTTCTCCTATATATACGCTACGACACTGTTGACAACTTAATACGAAATTTGAGCTATTTGTTGTGAGACTGGTCCAAAATGGCCCTATATGTCAATTTAATGAATTTCTTGTCTTTATTATCTGATATGAAAATGGGGTATATAAGTTGTGTTTTGATTTTTATTTATGAGAGAATTTATGATTTTAGTTTCGAAATGATTATTTGTGGCTATTTGTTTGATTGTATTCAATTCCTTTTTTAATCTAATATTATTTAAAGGAATTGAAAAAAACTTGGCTTGTGCATATTCTAAATATAGATTGACCGGTAACAGCAGAAGTCACGTGATTATAAATTTTATGCTGTTATGTCATAAAACCCATTTTTCCTAATGATCAAGACATGCTCATTTAATATATACCTACCATAAAAATAATAAGATAAATATGTAATCATAAATTTCAAAGAAGATATCATTAATATCAAATGAATAAAATGTATTTATTCGTTACAAAACAGAAATGGTTTCTAATTAACTGTCTGACTATGAAGTTGTCTCCAAAGTTTCTATCAATGTAATTCACGTAAATTGTAAGTAATAACTTTTGAGGATGATTACATTTAATTGTGTGAAAAACTGGCAATATCGCATAAAAAATAAAATGTATACGATATAACACGAGAACTCTTTCTAAGTATTGCTAATTCCCACATTAATTGGATGAAATGTTATAATTTAAAATAAACTTTCGGAGGAAACTTCAAATGAAATGGTAGGGAGAACGGAAAGTGTTGTCGTTTCTGCGCATGTCGATATTTGATTGTCTTTTGTCAACTCATTGTGTACTTCGAAGTCGTGTCAAAGACATTTTAAGATCATTGTGACTTGTTCTTTTCTAAATTATTAAATATTAAACTTTTTTTTTATTTGGGGCGAAATGTCCAGCCAAATACCAGATGATCTTATCAGGAATTGTATGCTTTTTGAGTTTCGCAAGGAAAGTAACGCAACAGTAGCGATCAAAAATATTTGCGATGTTTATCCAAGTGCATTAGACGTTCATAAAAGCCAAAGATGGCTCTCTAGGTTCGGAGCGGTAATTTTGATCTCTATCGATCAGGAAGACCAACAACATTAGATTAACGACATGCTAGGGTCAATAGGGGAAGCAAATCCATGTCAAATACCCTTCACCAACTTTGGTTGACCATCCAAGAACATTTGCAGCAGATTGGAAAAATAAGCAAAACCAACCAATCCACCGCATGCAACGGTACCATACAGAACCGTTCTTTGATCACTTGACCACTGAAAACGAAAAATGGGCCCTATATGATAATCCAAAACGCAGAAGGCAGTGGCTCTCTACAAATGAATCAACAGGAAGTACTGCGAAGCTGAGTTCACATCCAAAAAGGCGCTTCTGTGTGCAAGAGAAACCTTGGAAAAAATTAATGAATTGGGGTGGGAGGTACTGCTTCCCTCACCATAATCCCCCGATGTCGCACCTTCGGATTTTCATTTATTTCGATCGTTACAACAGATTATTAGTGACAAAATATTTGAAAATTTGGATGATGTCCAAAATGCCATCCATCCACAGATATTTTGAACGTTAAAAAACGCTCCACTGTTGATTTGAATTTCAATTGCTAAAAAAGTTCCAATAATATGATGAAACTAGGACCATTAAGAAGTTTCCAGTTTCTGCAGTGAAAGTCGACGCTGTTATCGCATGCTCTGTAGAGTTGCATTGTTTTCACAAGAACCGTAGAATTTCCCAGATTTCTTTCCTTTCGTATTGTGAGGTTACAAGAATACACACATTGTGGTATTTTTATCGAATTAACGTACCTAATCATGAAAATTGTGGAATATTGAATTTTTATTGTTTCTTATAAGACGTCTAATCAGAAGGCGTCTTAGCACCGTAGATATTAGTACCGAAGATCTTAGTATCAGATGATCTTAGTACGGGAGATCTTAGTGGCGGATGATCTTGGAATCGAACAATCTTGCTGGAGTGCATTTTTGCTTGGATTGTCTTAATACCAGACAATCTTCCTTGTGTCGGATTTAGAGTATATTATTACCGAACCATCTTAGTTCTGCGTGCTTTACTGGTCATTTGGAACAATTTGAAGCTGAAGACCTACTGATTATATGCAGAATGGGAACTATTCTTGGAGAGGGCACTATTCTTGGAAAGGGCACTATCATTCCGACACCTTGGAAAACAGTATTCCAGGAGAACCTCAAAGATAAGTCCTTATGTAAATCTCGGACATAAGCTTTCTGTAAAACTGTATTATATTGTAAATAATAGTCACTATTTTGATTGTAAAGTTGAAATTAATAGATATGGAGTAAGAGTTTGCATTTTTAGTATCAGATTGACACTTTGGGATGCATTCAGGAAAGAAAAGTTTCATTTATCATTTCATTGGTGCCCTATGAGGTATTTTACGAAGTAGGATATTTAATGTGCGGACGGATAAAATCGCTAACGCAAACTATAGCGTTTCAGTTTAATTTCTTTCTATCAAAGTCTTCGCTGTGGTGGGTTAGCGATTTTGGTTTCAATTTTACTCAAAAACCAATTGATTTTTACCGGTCCGGAATTGAAAATTTGCATACTAGATGGCAAAGGGTTGTTGATATCGAAGGTGATTATATTATTGATTAAAAATAAAAACTTGTCAATCATTTATTTGTTTGAATTAAATTTAAAAAAGCGACATTACTTTCCGGTTCACTTTATATAAGTATGATGACTGAAAGATTAAGAGTTCTCATCTTCCCAATTAGAATGACGTATGGGTTATAAAAATTATTATTATTTGAAAATATATACTTTGGTACCTTCCTGTGCATTGAAAGTACCAGAGATTTCTAAATCGAGACGTTTTCATTCGTTTTTTCGTCAATTTTGTAACCTCTTCCATTAGATTAAACCTCAGTATTTGAAAATAGGCGGAGCTTGTACGAAGTTGACAGCGATAGAATGCGTTAATATTCTGTGTTTTCCCAAAATGTCACATTTTCTTACGTTCGTAGCGAATAAACGGGAAATTGTAAGGGAATGATACAACATGAGATAGATAGGTCTTTCGACTCGTACCTGCACATTGTTGCGAAAATATTCCCTTTGACTCCAAGTGAAGGCATTTTTGTTGTTTTTCGCGTAATTAATGAATAACTCGTGTAGCCAAGCTGTTGCCTGGCTTCTTTTCAACGCAAAAGTGTAAGAAATGGGGGCAATCGATGGGGACTGAGTGAATTACTCGTTCCCAAACCGACGGACTCCGTCGATAGCGTCCTGACGTCCTGCCACGTGCCCCAGATCTAATACGCCGTCTCCATAATTTTCTAGTAGACTCCGTCGATGACCCAATGAACTTGCTCTAGTTCGAATCCTCTTGAAGTTCAATTTGACCGTTTACCTGAATTCACCGCTCACCTTCGTGTGTTTTTTCTTGTTTTTTGGAATAAAAGTTTCGGAATATGGTTTAGTGTTGGTTTATATGTATGGGATAAGAGTACTGAACAGCAGGTAACGTCTATAACAATAAATTTCAGTTAGGTTCTATCCTTTAGATATTGTTTTGGTTTATATTAAATATATTCATGCATACAGCAGTGCGTGACGATTTCTTAATTTTAAATTATGATTAGTCCAGAACGATACGGAGTGAAATTTCTACATAAAAAGTTCCACATAAGTTTATCCGAAATGAATAATTTTAACATGTCCAAGGTATCTTCATCATCAATGTTGAGATTCATCTGTAAGTTTGAGAGGTAGCTGCAAAATCGTTAGAAGTTAAAACAGCATCAAGTTGCTGAAATTCTACGGTCACAATTAGATTGCAATCTGTATAAAGATTGCCGCCAAGACTTTTTTGAAATTATCGATATGTCCAAAGTCCGTAGAATTCACCGATATTCCCAGCATGGTGTTTTCAGTTTTCATATCAACCAGTTGATCTTTACTTACTACGCTCACCGGCACAATTGACCGGTCATCAATATTTTTCCTCGATTTTGTTCAATAATGATGAATTGAACAGAAGGTATATCGGCATTACTGCTTAAAAGATTAAAACAAACTTTCAAAGTTTATAACATTTATTTTATTGAATATATTCCTATAAGCGATATTTATAAACTTTCGATTGAATTCATGTCTTCAATTTTTTTACATTAGATATTATTTTAATGTTTAATTATGTACATTACCACCTCGGGATTTAAGAACTTCCTGAAGTCCATTAGTCCATTCTTTGTTTTGAATATTCAACTGGAGGATATTGTGTCATTCCTTTCCACAGCTGCCTTGAGCTATCATGAATTCTACCGGTTCCTGGCATGTGAGCATGGCTCTTTCACCAGGTGACTACTCACCATTCTCCACAATCTGCCCAGGAAGCAGCTAGTGTGATAAAGATACGCCTCATCATCGCGCATTAGCGGGAACCACTCCGAAGAGTTGAACCCACCAAGCTTCCAGTTTCGGCTTCAGTCCGAAAACCTACACCGTGACTGATAGCAGCGAAGCACTATCCAACCTCTACTGCTTCTGCAGTATCAGTATCCTAGTTGTTTGAGACGCAACTCACACGCCGAAGGGGCTTATTATCCAGCCACCCGAACGCAGTCCTATGAACCAAGATAGTCACAAGGTTGATGCCTCAATTGATCCTGGTACGAGCACCGTCAATCCGGCCTGTACGTCAAGACCCACGAACTCTTGTGAAGTCTTTCAGTTGATCCTGGCTTCAAGCACTAACGGTCTAGCCGTATCGTCGAGATCCACAAACCCCAGAAACGTCTCACAATCGATCTTGGCTCAGAACGAGGCCGGTCGAACCGTCAAGTCCCGCTAAACCCTTAAGCACCTCTCGAGATATACTGAACATAAGTTTCTGCGAACAGATAGATGGAATACCCTTCTAGTTCAGCATGCGGACGTTCAACCACTGCCCTCTTGAGTCCAACACCAATTGGGTGGTGGTACGAATAATTCCCGAGGACCTCCACCCTCCCGAGGTAACGCAGTATGCTACATAACGCACTTGGCCACTGGACGTGCCTTGAGCTATACGTGAATTCTACCAGGTTTTCATATTGGCATAACGAGCATAGCTCTTTCACCAAATGACTAGTCAGCAGTCTCCACAGTCCACCCCTAGAGGTAGAATATGTGATAAGAATTACGCCATACCATCGCGCGAAGCGAGAACCCCTCCGGAGAAGTGAATCCACCTGCCTCCAGTTTGGGCCCCGACACGAAAGCCAGAATCGTCTGACTGGTAGCAGCGAAGCACTGTTCAACCTCTACTGGCTCTGCAGATCATTACCCGAGTTGGTTTGTGACGCAACTTACCCGCCGGAAGGAATTTCTATCCAAGCACCCGAACGCAGTTCCATGAACCACTACCCCCTCGAGTCGAACACCAATGGGGTGGCCAAGTGGTACAAGTAACACCTGAGGGCAATCCTGAGGATTATTGTACATCCATCTGAAAACACTGTCCCAACTGCATATTGACGTTCAAAACAAAGTCAAGCTATGTAAGAACTTAAGATAAAGCCTGAACAAGACGAAATGCTCTCAGATTATTTTCGGCTATTCTTTTAGCCACCAAAAGGCAGGTTCGATCTTCAGTAGCTGCAAAAGCGGTGTTTCTGGTGTAGGAACCAGTTCCTCTGCTCTTGGTGGTATCTCGACAGTGGTTCGAGGCACACAAAGTATTTGACGTTGGCTGTACCCAGCATCGGCTAAAATAATAGCCCTAGCGGCTCCTCCAATGTCATCTTACCTCACAAATGAGTGTCAAAGACTTAAATTTGATACTATTGAATGGCCCCACAACATTGAGAAGTAGAATTAAATCAGAGCAATACAATCGCCGAGAGAATCGAATCACGAACATGCATTGTATACATAAATAACTAGACGAAGATCTGCAGAGAGTATCTTATATATGACTGAAAACATTCTTCGTTATAAGCACTACTCAAAGAAAACAAGCTTTTTGGCACTTAATCTGGGTGGGCGGTTAACTGTGTCGATGAGTTGATACTGCAGTGTGAACGAGTGTGTATACAAGAAGGCGGAGGACACAGAGCAGGTGGTTGTGGACGTCCTAGGAAAACCAGATTGTGCCGTTTCGACGATTAAAACTCATGGTTCTTAGAAACAGATTTAACTGCATTCGGATCAGCGGGTTTAAGAGAATGGTCCATGATTAGTATATTTTCAGTTTATTGTTGTAAAACGAAGTTTTATTGTTTTTTTTTCGTCCATACTGGGTGCTACCTTTCACATCTGAACATCCACATAATTGTCTGCTTTGGTGTAGGCTGGGAATTCAATGGGGCCAGGAATGGAATCAAGCCAAGTGCTCGAGATTTATTGATCAATAAATGACACCAAATTGGGTGCCTAACTGCAATAACACTTCAACTAGATAGTATTAACATACACATATACTAATGTCAATTTATACAGTATATACAATATTGCAGTAATGGCTCTAGTGTTTCAGAAATGAAACATTTTATACAAAAATGATGAATTAAAAGTTCGAATTGAGTTCTTTGAGGCAAGTGTTCAATTGTAATTTGTTACTATCACTACACGACCATTTTGTTTTTCTATTATCCTGTTCATTTCAAGAAACTAGACATTGACCTTTCGTTTTCCGTTTCATCTCTGTGGGCTTTTTTATCTGGTTTAGGGGTAGCTAGCTTCCTTGATGCCTCCTGGTAAATTACAGAAGTACGTGTATTCCTTGTGCTCGGTTCATTTTACGTTGGTCATGGGATTTCAAGAGAGTTGTGGATCATGTAATCAGATTTCATGTTGTCCATCGCATTAGTCGCCGACAGTGATATCTTAGACACTAGTCCTTTAATCGATTAGAGACGGATTTAATTTTGTAATCATTGTGAATATATTTTTCTTTTGAAGAAACAGAATTCCCAGTAAGGATGGTCGTTATGTGTATATTTCTTGGTTGATTAACTCTTGGTATGGTACGTAGATCATTTGTTGCGTCAGGAATGGTATTATAGTTGTCCACTACACAATTGCCGATTACCAAGAGGCACTTTTAATGATCTCCAAATGACGCCAATTTCGGAGCCTGAGTACATTAATTTTATTATATACAAATGGAAATCGTCAGTTATGTTATGAAATAATCACTTAAAAAAATCCGTAGTTCGTAGCCGCATCGCACTTTCGCAGAATGAGATAAAATGGCACATTTGAGACAAAACTTATCAATTCAAACTCTAAATTGAGTTCTTTGAAATATTTGGCTGATTTTTCAACTTATAGAAAGTCGTTTCACTGCATGAGCGTTTTGTTTCTGCATAATCTCGTACAGTACAAGAGACCAGGAGTTTACCTTTGCGGGCTTCGTCTTTTGTGGTGTTTTTATGATTTAGGGGTTGCTGCTTCTTGGGGTTTTTCTTGGTGAGTTGCGGTAGTACGTCTAGTTCTTGCACTGTGGTGATATCTTATATTGCTCCATTGGTCGTAGGATCTGAAGAGAGTTTAAACTCCGCTTCAACAGGTTTCATGTTGTCTGCCGTATTAGTCGTCGATAGTGATAGTCAAAAAGTATGTCCAGTATTCAATCAGAAAAGGGTTGTATTTTGTAATCATTGTGAAAATCCTCTTATCTTGGGAAGGGGATTTCTAGCAACGATGGTGGTCCACCGAAGTTCCTTGTCCGGTAAGAACTTAGGTTTTCGTGAAAACTCATCCGAGGCAGCTGGCTGAAGTCCATGTTATTTAAGTTCACTAAGACGGTTAGCTTCTTCTTGTTCCAGATCGATAGTTCCCGCGATTGAATCTTGCAGCTTTCCTAGACATTGAAGAATAGCTTCGAGATATGGGAATAGAATCAAGTGTTCATCTGTGGCGACACCCACTTCTTTCTTAAGAGCAAGATAGTCGCGCAAGGCTAAAAAGTTACAAGACGTCATCAAAGAGATATATATATATATATATATATATATATATATATATATATATATATATATATATATATATATATATATATATATATATATATATATTCACCATGGGATTGTTGGTATGTTATGGGATATCATTACATATGTTAGCAGATTAGCATTGGCTCTCATTAGAAGCTGACGCTACATTCAGCAAGTAATCGAACCATATGTGATTCCATACTTTCACACCATCCAAACGTTACGTTTCAGCATGTTAATGTCACATGTTGCTGGAAAAACAATAGCCTTTATGGATTGACATGATATCAACCGTTTGTTTACTTTAGCTTCTCAAGATCACCAGATCTGTCTCAGATTGAGTGATTGGTCGCTGGCCATTGACTTTGCAGCACTCTCCAGACCTAATCAGCCTTTTTTTATGAAGTCAAAATAGTCTAGAATGAGATGTCTCAAGAAGACTTAGAGGACTCCATTAAAATCGAGCCTAGGCGTATCAATATAGAAAATCGTGAGTGGTTATGATGCTGGCGAACCAGTTTTTCCAGAAAGATGTCAGGCGAAGCTCCAATTTTTTTTTATTGCTTTCAGAATTAGTAGGCACTTAACTTGTATATCAGAAATTATAATAATTTTTGTCGGTTTCCTAAACTGAAAATAAATTAAGAGCAAGCTTCTTAGCGATCATTAATCCTCGTAACGAAACGCAACCTTCACAATAACGGTTTTTGGGGCGACAAAAAAACGTTCCCAAAACCAAACAATCCACTTTAAACGAATCCATCTACGCAACAGCAATCCACGCTCAATTTGTGGAGCACAAGTGAATTTCGAAATTGGCACATCTGAGATCTCCCAGCGGTCGATTCAATGAGCGGTTTCTAATTATAAAATAATCGCGTAATTAAGACTCCTATAATTAAGCAGCACGCTGGAACGTAGCAGTTTTATCACTAATGTGGTCTTCCTTTGCTGAAATATCGAAATATCTTCGGCTGGCGGCAGAACGCGAATCGGTCCTGCGAGCATTTGTGTCAAGGACTGCGTCCGGATTCAATTTGGTGAGTGTTGGGTAAAATCTACAAAGTACGCAGTTGTATTTTTATTTAAATCTTTATTGTTACTTGTTAGCGCGTCACTTCTGCCGAAATTCGTCGACGGGATTGTTGGGAAATCGGTTTCATTCAGATTGATGGTATAGGAATTGCAAAATAGTTTTTTTACTAGAGCATCAGGTGTTACAGCTCGCTAGTTCATTAATCTATGCAAGTAATATACTACTCTGTCAAGAAAGTACCGGGAATTTTCAATTAAAACAACATTTTTACATTTAATCGTCAAAATTTATTGGGTCACCTTCAAAATAGGCTCCATTTGCTCCAATACATCTATGCCAACGGCACTTCCAATTATCGAAACATTTTTATAGGCGCTTTCCGGGATGGACTCTCGCGCCGAATTTTGTTTTATGGCTTCAATCGACTCAAAACGGGTGCCACGAAGGGGCAAATTTAGTTTTGGGAAGAGGAAAAAGTCGCAGGGAGCCAAATCCGGCGAAAACGGTGGTTGCTGAAGCACGTTTGTTGAGTTTTTGGCGAGAAAGTCAGTCACAATCGTAGCTCGGTGAGAAGGCGCGTTATCGTCATGCAAAATCCATGAGTTGTTCGCCCACAAATTTGGCCGCTTCTTACGGATACGCTCACGCAAACGTTTCATAACGCCTAGGTAATACTCCTTGTTTACCGTCTGACCCTCTGGAACGAATTCGTAGTGCACCACGCCACGGATATCGAAGAAAACAATGAGCATCACCTTCATTTTCGAGCGGCTTTGGCGTGGTTTTTTCGGTTTCGGCTTATTTTTTGCCACCCATTCCGATGATTGCTGGCTTGTTTGCATATCGTACTCGTAGACCCAGGTCTCATCACCAGTTATAATGCGTTCCATGAATGTAGAATCGGAATTACAGCGATCCAGCATGTCTGAAGCAACCTATTCGCGATGACGTTTTTGAAGAAAATTCAGGTCTTTCGGTACGAGTCGTGCGGCCACCTTTCTCATGCCCAAAATATCAATCAAAATCGTACGTGCGGACTCGTGGGAAGACGATATGTCATTAAAAAAAAATTATTCCTCCTGGAAATAACACTTTTAATGTCACTTAATATCGCTGATTGCAATATTAGTCCAACGCGTCAATCGAGTTTTATCATACACACCGTGTTATTTACAGGAGTTCAAAAGTAAAATCAAGTCAGAAAGCTGACTTACACAATATCCAAAGATTTTTCCATTAAAGCAAATTGCAGGTACAACTATATAAGTTTTCTGTGCTGTCGACTTAACGACCTATTAATTACCACAGTTTGATATTTTAACCAACCTTATTCAATTCTTACTAAAATTCGTAATTTCTGAGAAATGTGAGATCAAATTTGTGTGATATGATTAAAGTATTATAATTATAGGCAAGTATCGAATAATGAACCATTAGTCAACGTTAAAGAATACTTCATTTTCTTATCGAATATCTAATATTCTCTAACAATCCCATAACGCCCATAGCAAGGAGTGTAACTTAATTTCATTTCTCGTTGAAAACTGTTACATCTAGCAATAACCATAGGAAATCTAACTCAATTAGACCTTTGACCTCTCCTGTCTTATTGGAGTATTATGATTATAATTGATCGAGCAGAGTTTATTTTGCAATTCATTGGGTTCTCTCAGAAAATACAAGGAGTAAAGACACGATTCAAACTATACTCTGGGAATCAAGAATGTAATGTACGAGGATGTATTGATATCTAGTTTGCCTAGACTGGTTTCATTTGATATTGAAAATATTGCGATATCATAGCAACGAACAATATCCTATTGGAAAAATTTAATAGAATTATCAATGTAATTAATTTAAAGAGATTCTACATATAACTGTCAGATTGGTCATGCCCCCTCGGGCATTATAACTTGACGTGATGGGGGCGCTTGTCTTGACTAGGACCCTAGTTTCGTCTCGGCGAAATGGAGGGTTAAGTCTCGACGCCTAAAGTAATAATGCCATTCGCGCCAGTCACTGGACCTGTGTGGTGGAAGATCTCCAAATGAGGCCCTAGTTTTGCCGTTCTGGTGGAATGGAGGGCTGAGCCGGTTGATTAACTCAGTGACAGGGAGTCTGTCGCAGCACAGGGCTTCTCCCTTGAAACTTGTGTACTCTACCCTATTGCAATAAATCTCCGGATTTTTCTGTCCAATGGCCGAGTGCGTTATGTACCTCGGGGGATGGATGCCCACAGGTGTTACATGTACACCTGGCCACCCCATTGGTGTTGTACTCTAGGGGGCAGTGGTTGCAAGTCCGCATGCTGGACTAGGGAAGTATTTCATTTATCTGTTCGCAGACCCCCATGTTCGGGATATTCTCATGAAATGACTCAGGGTTTAGCGGGACCTGACGGTTCGACCGGCCTTGTCCTGAACCCGGATCAATGCGTACCATTTTAGGGTTTGTGGATCTCGACGAAATAGCTTAGCCGTTAGTGCTTGACGCCAGGATCAATCAAAAGACTTCACATAGGTTCGTGGGTCATAACGTACAGGCCGTGTTGACGGTTCTTGTACCAAGATCAATTGAGTCATCAATTTTGGGTTTATCTTAGTTCATGGGACTGCGTTAGGGTGCTTAGATAAGAAGCCCTTCCGGCGAGTGAGTTGCGTCACAAGCCAAGTCGGGTACTGACCTGCAGAGCCAGTAGAGGTTAGATAGTGCTTCGCTGCTATCAGTCAGACGGTTTTGGCTTTCGAGCCGAGGCCCAAACTTGAAGCTGGTAGGTTAATCTCTTCGGAGGGGTTCTCGCTTCGCGCGATGATATGGCGTAATCCTTATCACACTTTCTGCCTCTGGGGGCAGACTGTGGAGACTGCTGAGTAGTCACTTGGTGAAAGGGTCATGCTCACATGCCAATACTAAAACCTGGTAGAATTCACAATGTCACATTGGTAAGACAATTTAAAAAGAGGCACTGACGGAACTTGAAAACGACTGGGATACATTTCTACGGACCTCAGAAGGAGATGAGTTAAAAGAGAGAATGAATCTGTTGGTCAATTCAAACAATAAATATGGAGCAGTTACTTAAGAGATGTGGCCACAAACCCCACCCAGTATTGTAATAAAAATTTAATCTCGATAAGTGAGTCCGACATAGAAAAAGCTCTGAATAAGCTCAAAAATAGGAAAAGTCTGGGTGAAGAGCTTATCACTAATGGACTCCTGTAGTATGATGATGAAAGATAGTTCACTAATTGACCTTCCTAACGCAAAAAATATTTGAGCATTTCCCACGAGTGGCGAACAAGTAGGACAATCTTACGTTTAAAAAAGGCAATAACAAGACGCACAGACAGAGCTGATTTAGAAGAAAGAAGATGAAATGTCAATTTAACGTTAAAGGTCAAACCGAAACAAAATTTGAGGAATCAGATGATGTCGACCAAAATTGGAAAAGTTTTTGCATCAGTGTTGTAGGAGAATTTTTTTCTTTCTTTATTGTCCTTAGCTACCTAAGCTAAGCTTCTAAATTCTATTTTCGAAACCCTATATCTTATTCACATATATCAGACACATATCCATGGACAAGAACCCTCAATCTCTGCCACTGAAATCAAGTACTTCACTTGACTGTGTTACCGAGGTTTCCTTATGGAGTAATCATGATTGATCATTATTTGGATTATCAAAATAAATTAACTCTCGAGTCGTACTCAATAGAAGTTATGCAAAATAAAATAAAATTCAGAATTATTTCTGGAAACTTCTGTGATATATACAAACTGAACTTGCGTTGATTCTAATGTACCCTGTTAGAAATTTGACAAATTTCTATTCTTTACGTGAATAGAATATCGGACAATATTGCAAAGTATTGCGAAGTATTTCATTTACAGTGAAATTTAAAGATGCATTGTCACTTCCATAGCATCTGCCAGTTTTTGTTGAGCGTTCCCCGTAGCACATCCTACATTCCGCTTTCTCGCTTAAAACTATCTGAAATTGTTTCCTGCTGTTCCGCTAATAGCTTGTTTTTGCGTCTTAGCAATAAACCTCAGGAATCAACTTGATCTTGGACTAGTTTCCATTTTGCAGCCATTGTTCACCGTGGAAGTGCAAAACCATGATGAAAAAGCGTTGGTGGGGACGCTGGAGGACCCGTGCACGACTTGCGGGCAAGCATTGCATCTCGGTAGGCCGAGGGACGAGAGGGGCAGCTGAAGAATGGGAATGGTGTCAGGTCGCTGTATAATGCGATTACACAAGCTCAACACTTAAATGGCACGCAGCTCTTCGGCAACTAGGCGGTTATGACATCACGCACCAAAATTCGAAACGTTGCCGGTTCAGCTATGCTTCACCATGCAGAACATTATTTAATTTAAAAGGCTGGCTTTCGTTGTGGGATAACATTATGCGGAGCAACAAGTCGAGGAAATTTGACGAGTGGAAGATAACTGGTTCAAGTTCAATCAATTAATGATTTTTCAAACATGTTCGTAATGCTAAAATTTAGCATTGTGTTCATATCTCCTACTAATGAGCATGCTGCATGATTATAACTGGATGAACAGAAGATATACCCTTGAAACAAGCAATCGATTGTTAGTAGAGATGCAGGAATGAAGTCTCAATAAATATAAAATCATTTCTGCAAACATCCCCAGAAATTCAATGACTTAGAACTGATGCTAACATGCCCTTATGCAAACTTGTTCAAACACTGTCCATCATTCATCTGCATCTCAGGTATCATATTTGAAAGTGAAGCAACTGTTGATTTTTAAATAAACTCGAGCTAATGGTCATTAGTAGCAATGTTTCCACAGTCTCGCTATTTTATTAATGGCATCCTATTGGAAAGTCCTTAAGACCTTCTTAGTTGTAGCTCAATAGAATACTGGAACTGACTAGTGGCTATAACTTGAGATAAACCGTTCTCAAGAGGAGAGGCTAGAAAAGATCAAGAACATGTACACAAGCTTCTGGAGATTATCCTCCTATTCTGCTATCATCAAACCACAAGATAATTTATTTATTTCTGCATTTTCCATCCTATATAGTAGATAAACTTGCATTACAATTTCGTCCATTATATAATGAATGAAATTTCACCAATTAATTGCTTAGAAATCAGGAAAAACAGTTACCTCAGTCGTTACCTTGAATTCTCATATTTGTAAGTGAATTTGAATTAGCCTATGAACAGTTAAATTGGTTTTTACACATACCGCCACAGTAATTGAAAACTTGTGGATAATGCGACAAGTGGTTTCTTCATGTGAATCATTGATTGCCCTTCTAAAACATTACTTATCGAACTTTTTGATATTTTACCTGTGTTTATCTACAAGTGTTTTTGATATTGAAGTTGGATTATGAAGTCAATAGTTCATTTGGATAATTTTTGAATGTGTATACTCACATATGCCAGAGTTATGACAATGTTGAAAGAGAATCACATTCAGTGAGTATAACACGTTGGTTGTTTCAGTAGCAAATAATACAAACATAATTTTACGTTCGAAGGCGAAATCGATCGAACTTTACGGTTGCAAGTCCTGGGAAATCTTCGTCTTTCAGATCCAAAATCTCTTGAAATAAGTGAGAAAAGTTATGGGTGAATGAATCATCAAGTTGCAAAACTAACTTTGCTTGTCAGCAGCAAGATTAGGGTAATGAATGGAGTAATGTTTTCTGTCTCTTATCCCAGCTTAGTGACTCTGAGAGGGGTCAAACTGTAAGATTGCATGAAGTCTGTCTGTCGACAAGAATAGTTTTCCAGAAAGAACCAGAAGATCTTTACGCACTAACTGCATTGTGGCCGAGTGTGGATACAAGAAGACGGAAAACATACAGCGAAATTATTTGGAACAACCCAGGATATAGAACATCGTTTATGCTCTCAGAAACAGATTTAGCTACATCTGGACTATCTAAAACTCAGTGGTTTGAAGAGCATAGTATATCGCCGAATACGATGTTTTGGCCGATAGAGAATTCTTTATGGATCGATATTATTATACATGAACTGTTTAACTTGATCCCAAGGATTACATGGTCTCCAATTGTATATGTCTAGGACATGGTTGGTTGCAGGCTTGACTTCGCAAACCCCTCCTTAGCATTCCCTTATCGTGAAGCCTGAAATGAGATACCCCAAGAAGGCATCGACCAATTCATCAAAACCGAAGTTAGGCGTTTCAATGTGTACATAACAAATCGGGAGTGGTCGACACACTATTGCTTCAATTATTCCAATAAGTTGTCTAATAAAGCTCAAATTGTAATTATACCGTATAAGAAGTACTGAACTTGTGTACCAAAAGTTATTAAAATTGTATAAGCATATATGATCCAAACCCCAAGAAAAATTATATCTTTGGTATTAAATTTAAGACTTTCAATTTGTTTTTTATAACTTCAACACCTTGTGTGATCTGAATCATTTTGTTTGGCATCAGGAAAGAAACAAAAGTAAGTCACCATGAGCAAACAGCACATTATTCAATTTTCCCGAACACTACGAATATCATCACCAACCGGCAACCGCGCAGGTTACCACAGAACCAACAGAAAGTGCGAGTATGAGTTGTCCCATAACCATTGACGAAACCATCGTAATTTCTCCAGACGAGACGTTTACAGATTCACTTTTTACCAACGAAAGTAAAACAATAACATTCTCAATTTCATTATTCACTTTCATCGAATAGCCTACTTACCCAATGCAGCGTGTAAACTTCTGTCTGGTCACGTAAATCTGGTCTGTTTGGCAACAGTAATTAATTTATTGAATCCGAGAAGAAGAATTTGTGTTTTAATGATTGTTTTTTATGGTCCAATTGATTCGATTGTAATAACTACTTGTGATATATCCAAAAATCTGTTAGGATCATTTAAAAAAAGTCTTTTGATCAGAATCAAAAGATTACTTTTTTTAAATGAACCTATATTTTTGCTATACCTCTTGTTTTCTCAAATAATGAACCTTTGTGATCGACCAAAAAACATAATATCCATTGGAAATTTCACTGTTAATACTTTGAAGTATATAGTGCTTTTCTCTGAAATTATTGGACAGAAATTTGTGGAAATTGTTACAAGAGATACTCCACGATTTTCAGCCAGATTTTTCTACTCTAAGGGTTGAAAACTATTACACAAAACATTATTTTTGGACCTTTTTATTGACAAAATTCTTTTTGTGGCTGAGTGTGGCACAGTCCTCTATACTCACGCAGAGTTTGAGTGTCATCTGTCATTAAGTTAACTTTAGTATTTTTCGTGAACCCACTTATACAGATATCACTATTCGTCACACTTGGAACCATCCTTTTTATCAAAAAATTGCAGCATAACAATCCATAGATTGGTTAACGTTGCTATCCATGGCGATAAATGTTTTATAGAATTTCATAATATTCGGCAAATTGCATCCAATAGTTCAATTATAATAGATAAAGTTTCAAACAAAAAACAAACAAAATATTGCATTGAGTCTAGTTTACCCTGTTACAAAAGATTTGACTAAAAGATGCATTTCTATGTCTTACGTACATAGAATATCAGATAATATAGCCAAGTATTAAAAAAAAAAAAATGGTTGGAATATAGCTTTTAGGGCGGTTAATAATTTGAGGATTCTTATAAAAAAAATAACAAAGATCAAACAAAGAATGACAATAAATCTAGAATCTATAAGTTGACTTGCAATGATTGCCGTATGTGTATGTGTATACTAGTCAAACATGTAAATATTCTAAGAAAATAATTCATGAACACCAGCGTCGGATGTCTTGCACTCAACATATTCCAGTCATTTGAAAGAATTTGGAAATTTCAACAAGAACATAGAAATTGTTCATATTAAAATTAAAAGTACCCAGACTCTCACTTTGAAGTGGTAAAAATTAGTAGGTACATGATGCTTTTTAACGACCAAACAGATTTTTTAAATATCATACAGATTTATTCTGTTAACCTCCTACAAATTTTAATTTAAAAAATTTTTCATTCAAAAACTTTTAAAATTGAGTAAAATAAATGTCTTCTGGACACACTGTGTCAATTTAGTAGACATATATATCGCGTGCTTTTTTTAGTGTGATAGAACTTTCGATAGGAATAACTGTGATTTGACAGAAGGTAGAAGCCATGTTGTTTTGACATTTCTGTTCAGTAAGCAATGATAAATCATCATGGGGAGACTCACGCCGCAACAACATTTACACATTGTTGAAATTTATTTTCAAAATCAGTGTTCTATTCGCCAAACTTATAGAGCACTAATTGAAATTTATGGTTTACTTAATAGTCCATCAGAACAGCTCATTCGTCGAACTATCGATAGATTTCGGACAACAATTTTCTCTACTCGATGCATCAACAACAACAAGACAAAGAACTGTACGTACAGAAGAAAATATCGCTGCTGTAAGTCATAGTGTTAATGGTGATCCAGATTTGTCTATTCGTCGACCTTCACAACAAGTTGGACTCTGTGCATCCACCAAATGGAAAATTTTGCTTAAAGATCTTGGTCTACACACATACAAGATCCATATGGTTCAAGAACTAAAGCCACTTGACCATAATAAGCGTCGTTTGTTTGCTGATTGGGCCCTAGAACAGCTTGAAGTTGATCCACTTTTTTCATCGTAAAATTTTGTTTAGTGATGAAGCTCATTTCTGGTTGAACGGCTATGTAAACAAGCAAAATTGCCGTATATGAAGTGGAAACAATTCTCAAGAAGTTCTGCAGGTTCCATTGCATCCTGGCAAAGCAATTGTTGTTTATTAATAAATTGTGGAAATATTCATTATTTTATTTGAATATAATGAATTTCCATCAAGTAAGGACAGATTCAATTCAGAATCTCGGCCACTTGATGCACTTTACGAGTTTTCACACCGAAATGAATGCCAAACTATTTTATGTGGGTCCCCCGCTATAACTTCATCTGCAATTACATCATGTTACATTGTATGGTGGATTCGCTTTATGCTGACTATCTAATAATTAAAACAGTCGTTTAATTGCGGGCCTATAAAAGTTTAAACGATGATTGCTCTCCTCTGAAAATTTCCATCAAACATTTATTTTGATATCATTCATCACAGAATTATGTGAAGTGAAACTTCATGTTGTCTGGATAATATTAACGTTTAATGTTCAATAGAAATGTCGATAATGGGAAAGCTACAAAAACGCTAGTTGGATCGTATTTCATTTTTTAGGGTATTAGGCAGTTTTAAAGAAAAAAAATGTCGTGAGGAATAATTTTAAAGATAGTGTAAGTTTAATTTATTGCGGATAGAATTCAGGCAGTAATATACTAAGTTTATAAAAATTACAACCATGGAAAAATTTATCGAATGCACTGGGAGCTGGGAAAATTCTGAGGGTTCTAAAAACTTGTTGAGATTGAGCCAGTATGCTAGCTATTATTATTATTATTATTTATAGTAAGCGGGCGTCTGTCCGCCCTACCACTGCGTCCTCACGGACTATTGTGGTTCACCCTTAATTTATATTTTCCCAACCAGATCTAGTTTTTGTGTAAAACCAATAATCTTGTCCGGGGGTAATTTTGTCAGTTCGCAATGGTCTATAAAAGCCTGACCAAGGAGCTCGAATCTGATGCGACTCACCGCTGGGCACTCTGAGACGATGTGCGTGGCTGTTTCAGTGTCCTCAAGACACAGCCTGCATCATCGTCTTCAGCCAGACCGATTTTATGCAAATGCGCTTTCAGCCAGCAGTGACCTGTCTTAATTCCGAAAAGTTTGGCCCTATCCAGACCTAGTGCTAGGTCCGCTATCTTTTGGTTCGAAGCTGTTCTAAGGAACACCTTCGAGTGTTTCCGGCCAGGTTGGCTCGGCCAGAAAGACTCTTGTCTTGAGTTCATTCTGCCTGTTATCGTTCGCTTAGCCCCGTCATATGGTGTTCCCAGGAATGGTTCGAAGCCTACCAGAGGCAGCGTGGCTCCAGCAAACGCCAGCCGAGCTGTCTCTTCGTTACCCAAATAGTTTGAGTGGCTCGGTATCCAAACAAGAGTGATACGTACCGAGCTAGATTAAAGCCGTTTGGCAACTCCAGACTGCTTTAAGTACTGACTATCTGTAAATATTTTGATTTTGCCGTGATTGATTTGCCGTTTTATCAGCAGATCTGCCGCAGTCTCCATTGCAAATCGTTCTGCCAGAAATATGGTTGCGTAGTGACCGAGGCTCAATGAGATGTTGTTTCTTGGTTGACTCCCAAAGACTACCGTTTCGTTCGTCGTTCGCGAGCCATCTGTGAACAAGCCAAGGTCGGTCTTCAATAGAACCTCAGCATGCTGGGTCCATTCGTCCCAGCTGGGGACGATTACATCGAAATGCCGTTCTTGGCTCGTGACCTTTGACATTAGATCCGAGGGTATAGATAGGGCGCTGTTCGTTAAAAGCTCGTCCAACACTCCTGAGCCTCCCATCTCTATTGCCTCTGGCCTGTCGATCGCTAGTTGATGTAGTTTGTATGTGATCCTTTCCGCCTTCCTCTGCACGGATACTAGCTACTAGCTAGAATACTAACAAACATGCTTTTAGTAGTAATCTCGTCTATTAGTTATACAGGGTTATCCAATAATAATATAAGAACTATTTTCATAGAGCTTCGATCAAAGCAAGCTTCAGTGCATCTGGAAGCATACCATACGGAATATGTAAAAAGGCAACATCAAATAATTTTCTTCCATGATCATGCTCCATCACAACAGGTCACGGAAACTTTCGAGGCATTCGATTGAGAAATACAAGCGCATGCAGCATATTGTCCTGACTTGGCGTCTTCTCATTATGATCTATTCGCATCAATGGGACACGCTTTCGCTGAAGAATGCTGCAATTCGTATTAAAATGTACGAAAATGCCTCGCTTCAAAAGAAGAACGGTTTTTTGGCGTGTCATTCAAAAATTGCCCAAGAAGTGAGAAAAATATATAAATATGGAGATATATAAATATGGAGATTTCGAATAGAATGTTTTCCATTATTTTCGAACAACAGACGTGTAATTTTTACAAAAAAATTTCGTTTTCATATTTCTTCACCTAAAAATTTCGAAGAATCTTATAATAGGTTGGGGAGAAAAAATCTATTATTTTTGCGTGAATTTTATTTAACATGTTTCGATTTGTCCGATTTGTGTCGAATATGTCTTGATCCTTAATGGCGAAAAACTCTAGAAATCGATTTTTACAATTTTCGCTTGAAACCAATTTCTTATCACTCGGGAAGTTTAGCAATGCGAGAAAAAGATTGATGCCATTAAAACTTCACTACCAAGCTCCCGAAATTTCTGGGGAGTCAATACAGACGTAGTTTATCGTGGCGTTATCCTAATTATTATTAGTATATTTTATACTCTCAGAAGCATTTTCCATTTTCCGCTATTGCGAGTTAGGTTGTGTTCAGGTTAGATTTTTTACTGCGTCCTTACGCCACTTCAGGTAACAGCACTGTTAATTTTCAACCCAATAGTGAAATGGTGACCGAAACCTGTTTCAACTAATAGTCCTTTCCCACTTAAACCGGGCTTGAACCCGGGGTTTTTGGGTTCCCAGCTCAAAACTGTAACCATTAAACTATCGGTACTCATGATGGAACAGAACAATTAATTCGGAACTCTACTGTCATCAGTTGGACAAACTGAATGATGCACTTCAACAGAAAAGGCCAGAATTAATCAACCAAAAAGGTGTAGTCTTCCACCAAGATAATGCGAGACCTTAAACAAGTTTGTTCACTCGCCAAAAGCTTTTAGAGCTTGAATGGGTTGTAATGCCACATCCACTATATTCCCAAATCTGGTGCCTTCGGATTATTTGGTCCGGTCACTGCAGAATTTTTTGGACGGTAAAAACTTTACTTCAAATGGAGAGGTGAAAAATTACCTGGACCAGTTTCTTGCCGGCAAAGGCCAAAAATTTTATGAACGCGGAATCATGCTAATACCAGATGGTGCCAAAAGGTGCTGGACCAGAATGGCCAATATATGATTTAATAAAATATTAATTCATTGTACGAAAATTGTCTATCATTTTCCTAAAAAAAATCAAAAATTATTTTCTGAACAACCCAATGTAACCTTCGAAATTTTAAGGTTGTAATACTTTCAAGAGAGTTAAGAAACTCATCTAATACTGACTTAACTCTCTTGAATTGGTTCAATATTCATGGAACAGAATTTAATGCACAATAATATTGAGTGATTTGAATACTCAAATCGCAAAATTTAAAGTCCTTATTATAAATGACCCAAAAAATGTAATATCAGTCATTAGATCAAAGTGCATTTCACTGTTTTGTTAATAATACAATTCGACACGCAAAAAAATTACAAGCGGCTTACAATATACAATAATGGACTCAAATTGCATATGCATTAAAATAAACTCATATATACTACGCATCTTTCAACGAACGCGCCAAAAATCCCAAAATAAATCTGGATAATCAATTGCCTCACGATTAAGGATAGTAGGCTGAAGCTGCGTCAACAGGAGGAAATCGGGAAAATAAATATTGCGGCGTATGGTTTTTTACACGAGCATGTATTATGGGAATATGAAATTGAACGCGGTTTATTTGTTATTTGGAAGTAAATACATATCTGTTGGCTGGGAAACTAGGTGACCTAAATTTTCCGAATCCCGTTTGACCTGGATTCGCTCCATGTTCGTACTAATGATTCTTCGAAGATGGGTTGATCGCCTGTGTTTTCCGGAGACGTCTCAAACTTTTAGCTAAAAACCTTTTCGAGGAAGAATTTTAAGTCGTCTGATTTTGCGTCGTTATAATATCGTTCAGACGCCTGTTGGTATAATATTTTCCAATAAGAGGTTTCATTCTGATAAAAAACGAGTATATTTCAAGAAAAATCAATGGATGGTTATTTCATTGTAAAGAGGAAGGTATGACATTAATATTGGAAAATTATATCAGCCAAATAGCCGCCATGCATATATCCTTTTTTCAAGAAATAGGTCATGGATTTCCCCAAGGATCATTGTTGGGTCCCATGCATTTCATAGTTTACATAAATAATTTAGACATAAAATATTGTAACTACTTATACTGTGATGGCACATCTATAATTGTAAACTCAAAATGTAAGAAAGATTTCACTGACTGAGGATAAAACCCACCAAAAGAGAAATTGAACCCCGATAAAACTGTAGCATTTGGAAATAAAGAGAGTTAAGTGAGCACTAAATTCCTGTGTATGCTATTAAACAGTAAATTAAAATGTCAGAATTATATATTATAACTTCTACAATATATATTGAAACTATATACAAAAACTATCAAATTGATATCATATGTATATACAGGTATGGAAAATACAGTAGGAAAAATAAGAAATTCAGTGTTAAAGAAGAATGCAGTGGAGTAGTGGAAGAATAAAAAACTCAAGCGAAGCATCAACACTGCGCACTGCCATTCAGAGAGAACAATCATTTATTCGTCATCGCATCGCGCTGGGGTTTTGATTCTTCCACTGCTCCATCGCATTCTTGATTAACACTGAATTTCCTATGTTTCCGACTGTCTTTTCCATACCTGTGTATATAATCAACATAGAATATTTTTCAATGTCTCGGAAAAAACTAACCATACAAATACAAGAAAATCCAATATTCCAAAATTATCTAAAATTCTCAAAATAAAGGATCAAATTAAAATGATTAAACGAGAATTCTAACATTTGATAGCTATTTCGGTCTATAGACCTCTTCAGAAATGTATTGAATTCAGATTCAAATATAGGGTGTTTTTTTAGAGTGATAGAACTTTCGATAGGGATAACTGTGATTTGAAAGAAGGTAGAAGCCATGTTGTTTTCACATTTCTGTTCAGTAAGCATTGAAAAATTATCATGGAAAGACTCACGCCGCAACAACGTTTACAAATTGTTGAAATTCATTTTCAAAATAAGTGTTCTATTCGCCAAACTTATAGAGCACTTCGTGAAATTTATGGTTTACATAATCGTCCATCAGAGAAAATCATTATTTTAAATAACTATATCTGAATTCCAGCGAAAGCTCAACTCTTTATTTCCTAAAATCATAAAATAAATTATGAATAAAAAAGCATATTTACTTTCGCAGGTTTGGACAAAAAACCGGAAAACTTCCTGGAAATGTATGTTCTTAGTGAACCTGATGAACCGAAAAGTGTTGAAAAAATTATAGGTATGTATGGTTATATCTACATGAAATCATCGCAACTAACCCATCTGAAAATCATACAATTAATCTATTTTTAACTTAGGATAGATAGCATTAATCATAAGGTTCATTGGGTTAAATTAATTGAAAAATTGAATAAAATAAGAAATAAGTTCTCCAACTATAATTTTTTGTAATGAACTATCACAAAGTAACAAACAATTATTGATAAAATTGAATGAAATTTGTTGTTAAGAGTAGGGTTCTATCTCAACAGGTAGTAAAACTCGTCAAAATAAATTATTACATCAAAAATCGCCCGTATAAAACTTCAAAATATATACAGTATATTTTAAGAGAAATTAATATTATAATATATAATAGACCTTATCTTTCACGTGGCCTCAAAGAAAAAAGTCCAAGGTGTAAAATTACCGGATCCCATTTGTTATCACCTCGTCGAGAAACAACACAACCAGGAAACTTTTCTTGCAAAATTGTGATTGTTTCGTTGCTTGTATGGCACATAGACTTGTTGAAAATAAACATCATCCACAGCAATATTTCGGCCATAAAAAATCATTAGTCATAGCTCGGTAGCGCAATCCATTTACCGTAACAGTTGCACCAGCCTCATTTTCGAATAAGTGAGGTCCAATCACATCGCCAGCCCGAAAACCACACCAAACAGTGACACGTTGAGGATGGAGAGGCTTTTTAACAATCATTCTTGGATTTTCGGAGCCCCAAATATGACAATTCTGCATATTAACGTAGCCCCCGAGGAGAAACTGCCCTCATCACTGGAGATGATTTTTCGGTGAAAATCCGGATCATTTTGATGCATTTCAAGGAACCAACCAGCGAAGATTCGACGTTACTGGTGATTGACCGGCTTGAGTTCTTGTGTTAGCTGAACTAAACTATAAAAGCCTTAAGACCTAAGTCCTCATGTAAAATACGGCGTATTGCCGTTTGTGGAATGCCTAATTCCGAAGATCGACCAGGAATCGACAAATTCGGGTTTTCGTCAATACGACTGGCTATTTCAGCAATATTCTCAGTTTTTCTTGAGCGATGCACCCACTTTCGATTCTTCACATCATTAACTTAACTCAGCAGCTCAAAATTTTTCTACCAGTTGCACTATGGTAGGCTCAGAAGGTGCTTCACGGCGATCCAAAACTGCAAAATTTTCACCATATTTGTAGTGAATTTTAAAAATTTCAAGTGTGTTGTTGAAGCGTGTATCGTTCTTTTCTTAGTATTGGCATAGTTTTACTTGTCAAATGTCAAAAGTGACAGCTGTCAAGATAGTGGGCTAATCTTATTTCTTATTAGAACACCCTTTATATACACCAAAATTCAATACTTGAAGAAAATATATTCCCTATAATATTATCATTCCAAAATGGTTAAATATTGAATATCTAGACGTAACTTGAAAATTTGAATGAATTTTATGTCTACGTAAATTCTGTGTCGAAATGGTGGATAAATGTAATTAGTCGGAAATGAAGTTATTACGTGCAGAATTTCTCATTGTTCTGTAATTCCCCAAAATTATGGTAATTTGAATTTTCGAGGGTTTTAATGGCACTTTACAATTGTTTCGAATTTTTTGTGGGAAAAAGATGGTTTGTAATATTTATAATGAAGATGAAAATCAGAGAATTTGTCAATAAGATTTTATTGTTGCTGTCTTGGCACCGTTGTGTTGCAACGTATGTAAATGTGATGAATAAACGTATAATTGCGTATGGAATGAAGTTTACTCATTTGTATGTAATGATATTTTTATGGTTTTGGAATTTAAATGGTCGAAATTGCGTAGAGCTCATAAAGAGGAGTAGTTTTGAATCGTGTGAGTCCGTGCCAAAAAATTATATCGTTCACACATGAAGCGAGGTGAAACTGGTGGAAAAATTTGAGCTGTTCAGATAAGTTGGGATGAATCGAAAGCATCTGCGTCCCTCAAGAACAACGGAGAATATTGCTTCTGTAGCCGGTAATTAAAATAACCACACCGTTTTCCTCTGAACTAAGAGCTAGCAGAATATGAAGATCAATATGGGAAGGAACTAAGTAGCAGGCTCGACACACATGAACTTAGAAACATGGACATTAACCAATTAAATGAAAGAGTCACGTCCAGCATCCTAACGTCATAAAAAAACTTTTCAGAAAGAAGAATATACCGAATGACAAAATTGCTCCAGTCCAGCTGATGAAAGAAAGGAGGACATTGAAACAAGAAACAGGTGAATATAGAGAGAAGCACAGACGACAGACTTGAGAACACACAAAATTGGAACAATCGTGGATACCATAGAGAAGAATTCAAACATGAAAATGTTGAGATCCAAACTTTCCAAGGGTTGACCAAATTGAAGAACAGGCAAAGGAAATAACAAAAGTTATCGAGGACTTTTACACAGGGCTGTACACATCCAACGAACTACAATCCGAACCAAGAACTAGGGCAACTCTAACCAACGTGGGATCTGAGGAGATTCCTAAAATATCCACTGAAGAAATCAGAGCAGCTGTTAGGAAGTACAAAATGGAAAGTAGTGTCCTAGTGAAGATTGCGTTACAGCAGAAATGTTAAAGCATAAGGGTCACCTTTTGGAAAAAGCCTTGCAGATGCTTTTGAAAGGGTGTTTGTTCGAAGGCAAAATACCCAATAAATGGCACAACTCCGAGGTAGTTATTCTCTTCAAAAAAGGTGATATAAGTAACATCGAGAATTATCGCCCTATGAGTCTGTTATCTGTGATATATAAAATTTTCACGAAAGTTCTTACTAACCGCCTAAACAACAAATTAGATTTTTAGCAGCCAGTAGAACAGGCAGGCTTCCGGGCAGGCTACAGCACCGTTGACCACCTGAAGACCCTTCGTACAATAATAGAAAAAACAACAGAATATAATATAACTGTCCACCTAGCTTTCATCGACTTCCACAACGCTTTCGAATCCATAGAAACCCGTTACATCCTGGACTCAATGGACAATGCCAGAATTGACAGCAAATACACACAATTATCGAGCACATATATAAAAGTGCCAAAATGAAGGTTAAATTCAACGAAAATTGAAAACCAACACCATAAATATAAGAAGAGGAGGGAGGCAGGGCAACACTATCTGGTCAAAATTGTTCACATTAGTTCTTGAAGATATATTCAGAAAACTAACTTGGCAAATGAAGGCATTAAAGTTGATGGCTCATTTCTCAACCATCTGCGATTCTCTGATGACGTTGTCACGTTTTCCAGTGATGTTCATAAATTGGCTGACATAAATGAATTAAATGATGCCTCAAAAAAGTTGGTCTGAAGATGAACATCCAGAAGACCAAAATTATGAGCGTAGCAAACATTGCCATCAGGATTGATCAACAACAAATAGAAAACGTTTCTCATTATGTATATTAGGGGCACAATATCACCTCAGGAAAACAAAATCAAGGAGCAGAAGTCACAAAAAGAATGTCGCTAACTTGGACAGCTTTTGGAAAATTTGCACATATCCTAAAAATCCGGATATCCCAATACATCTTAAGTGCAGAGTATATAACTCCTGTATATTACCTGTTACCACGTACGGAATGGAGACCACGGCTCTCACAGTTAAAAGTGCGAATTAACTTAGGGTCAGACAGAGGACAATTGAACGCGCCATGCTCAATATATCTTTGAGAGACTAAATCAGAAATGAGGAAATCAGGAAGAAAACCAGAATCGGGGATGTCATTGAGGAAATAGCTGTCAGAAAGTGGAGATGGGCAGAACAAATAGCCCATCTCCAGCCAGGATAGCAGTAGGTGGACAATGAGAACGTTGCAATGGAGACCTCGTGAAACCAAAAAAAGAAGAGGTAGACCACAGAGAAGATGGGTGGACGATATCCGAGGGATGGCAGGTAGAAACTGGATAAGGCTAGCTGGGGATAGACACATGTGGAAGAGTATGGAGGAGGCTTTCATTCAGGAGTGGATGATGGATAGCTGATGAGAGAGAGAGAGAGAGAGATCTGGTAGTGTTGAGGGAAAACCCACGTTTGTCGATTCCTCTTCGATCTATGAAATTACGCATTCCACAAACAACATTTCACCATATTTTGCATAAAGACTTGGATATTAAGGTTTTTAAAGTTGAGTTAACACAAGGTCTCAAGCCGGTCGATCACCAGCAACGTCGTATCTTCGCTGTTTGTCTCAGTGATGAGCCCTATTTTCACCTCGGGGGCTACGTTAATAAGCAAAATTGTACATTTGGGACTCGGAAAATCCAAAAATGATTGTGGAAAAGCCTCTTCATCTTCAACGTGTCACTGTTTGGTGTGGTTTTTGGGCTGGCGATGTGATTGGACCTTACTCATTCGAAAATGAGGCTGGTGCAACTGTAACAGTGAATGAATTGCGCTATCGAGCTATGATCAATGATTTTTTATGGCCGGAATTGGAAGATATTGATGCAAACGATGTTTATTTTCAACAAGAGTTGATCACCACCGAGATCTTGGAATTTGACACCTTGAGATTTCTTTTCTGGGTCACGTGAAATATAAGGTCTATGCCGATGCTCCACAATCGATTCAAGACCTCAAACATGGAATTCGTGAAGTTATCGACGACCTACAGCCGCAAATGTGCGAATTGGTCATGGAGAATTTCATAAAAATGATATGGTGCGGGTATGCTCAAAAAAATCTCGTTTTTACAATATCAAAATGCAACAACCTTTCATTGGAAAACCCCTTTAAGTCTCAAATACAATATCTTGTTTTGAAGCGATGGAAACTTCGAAAAAGTCGACGTAGGAAAATTGTCAGGAGGAGAAAAGAACCCAATCTTGTGAAAATTACATTTTGTGGTTTTATCCTGAATTAAGAGCATGAAACCATTTCCACACAAATAATAGCTTGCGCATAGATTCTCTCGGAATATTTTTGTTGGCCTTTTGGTCCTTATCTGAAAGTGTAAAGTACCAACTTTAATCAGTTTCATCTTTTTTTTTTTTCTAAATTTGTGGCAATTTTCATTGAAATATATAATTTTTATAAAAACTGCAGTCTGCAAAAACACTCAAGTTAAAAACTTCCGTGTTTTAGCTAGATAACACCGCTTTTTCTTATGTATTCGCGTTATAAGTATTTATCACGTAGAAATAATACGGTTGGTATTATCTAGTCGAAATAAGGCTGCAGGGTATGGTGAAATAAACTTTCGAAGTTGTCTGCTAAGTCTGGTAGAGGCAGATGATCAAAATTGTCTTGCAGGTGAAAGGTGAAGTCGAATGCGAACCTAGATATCGATATTTCGAAACGTTTGACAAATATCAAGTTATGACTAATTATAGTTTTTTTACTGTGCTATATTCTTCACGTCAACCTGCTTCCATTGTCGGAATCATTCAGGTGTCTATTTAGTATACGCGGATATTTCGGATATAAATTTGATACATTTAATTTTCCCATTAGTCAGATGAAACTTTCGTGTTTTTTTCTGCTAAAAATATTAAGTTATTTTTTTTCTGTTCCAGTTCCTTTTTTTTCTCAACAATTCTATGATGTCTAATAAAAACAGGCAATGAAAATATTTTCCTATTTTTGTGGGAGCCCATCAAAAATTTCTAATTGTATTTTTATTTTATGTGCTATTTATTGACATATGGCCGTTTACCACACATCACGAGAAACTAGCAAAATTAGATGAAAATAAGAAATTATTTTCACAATTTTATTAATAAAGAATATTTGTTTCTTCAGATTTACATTTTGAATTGACTCTAAAAAAGTAACATCATATCTTAACTAAGGTTTAGGTAAACTTTAAGGGATTTATACCCGTTTTTGTTTTTAGTGGTTCTAACAGTGTTAATCCGGTACATTATGGACAATTTTATAGTTGCTGCAATAATGTGCAAATTCTTTTAAAGATATCTTAGTATCTGACTTATAACTCGTCTGGTGTTCATGTATTCTTTTCTTGAAAGACTTGTACCAGTTGCATAGAGCAATCATCAAGTTGAATTCAACCCCCTATTCATTACCTCAATTAGAAGAATAATTCCGTCACACCCCTTAACATTTTGATTTTTAAAATTTTCATGAAATTTTTTGATTTAAAAAAATTTCCTGAAAATTTTAAAAATCTAATTGAACGAAGTATCTTAGAAACAATATTTTATCGTCTTAATTTTTTATTCTTTTTGATGAAAATTCCTAAATCATTAATCAATTTTATCCGATAAACGAACCATTTGAAGAATAGAAATGTAGTTTTTTGTCAAAACTTAACATGGTAAGATCATGAGAAATGCAATTTCGCATTGTATTTGAATGATTTTTTTTTAATGATTGCGTTATTGGATACATTAATATTATTTAAAAAAATAATTGAGATTCATAGGTATCGGGGAGTGATAAAACTTTAAAATGAAATAAAACACATTCAAATTAAGATTGAAGCCAATTTTTTTTTATTTGAAAGATAATTTTATGACATTTATGTTTTAAAAATAATTTCCGGCATATGTTCACCACGACTTGCTCTGAGGAACCGCATTCGTCCAGACCAATTTTGGACCACTTTTTCGAGTAATTCAGGCCTTATTTCATCAATAACACGAGTTATGTTGGCTTCCAAAGCGTCTATTTTTTGTGGTTTATCAGCATAAACCAATGACTTGAGATAACCCCAAAGAAAATTATCCAGTGGAGTTATGTCGCATGATCTTGGAGGCCAATTGATTAATTGGGCCATTTCTCGAAATAATGTTATCGCCAAACCTTTCTTTCAATAAATAAATTGTTACGGTAGCAGCATGAGGTGTATCACCATCTTGTTGGAACCAAAACACTTCTGGGTCGATTCCATTCAAATTCTGAAACAAATAATCATTGATCATCGATATGTAACTAGCACCATTCACTGTAACATTAGCTCCAGCATCGTTTTTAAAGAAATATGGACCGATGATGCTTCGAGCGAGTAAAGCACACTAAACAGTGGATTTTTCAGAATGCAATGCAACCTGCAGAACTTCTTGAGGATTGTTTTCACTCCATATACGGCAATTTTGCTTGTTTACATAGCCGTTCCTCCAGAAATGAGCTTCATCACTAAAATAAATATAAATTTCACGAAGTGCTCTATAAGTTTGGCGAATAGAACACTGATGTTGAAAATAAATTTCAACAATTTGTAAACGTTGTTGCGGCGTGTGTCTTTCCATGATAATTTGTCAATGCTTACAAACAAAAAACAAAAATGTCAAAACAACATGGCTTCTACCTTCTGTCAATTCACAGTTATCCCTATCCAAAGTTCTATCACTCTAAAAAAACACCCAATACGTTAACTAATCTATGGATCATACTGTAATATTTTGTATTTTCTGGTTATTAGGATGCTTTGAAGTTTAACGAATGACAGATCCCCATTGTTGAAGTTCAGAATTCCACTAATCGATCCAATATATTTTAATGTTTTATAGTGTCACTTTTTCGATCTTTGCCTTAACAATACCTCTTTAAGATATGATTCCTTCTTGGAATTAGTTAGAAATGTTAACCTGAAAAAGCCGCAGTATTGGTTGTTTATTAATGAATTCATGAAATTATTTTATTTATATAAAATGAATTTCCATCAAGTACGAACGGAATCGATCATAAAATAGCAAAATGAAATATTTTTAAAAATGTATCGATTCAATTTGAATTTGACCGAAATAGAAAACATAATTTCGTACACTTGTAAAGCAGATAAACGTTGACAGCCTTGACTCGGAGTTATTTCTAGATAATGCATGGCATATGCAAAAATTAGGTTATTCCACAGAAATATATAATGAAAGAAGATTCGACATAGACTCAAAAATTTCAAACAATATATATTGAAAGTTTACTATGAACAGTTTTTTGAATATAACAGCTAATAGCTGGGTTAATTCTTTGGAACCTCTAACATTAATGAAATTAGTGATAGAAAGTAAAGTAGGAGTAGATAAATAAAAAGAAATCTCGAGACAAATGTCAAAAAAATTGAAACTTGGAATAATTATTCATTTGGATCCAGCGGTATTTTATCCGAGAACATTTCAGAGAAAAGGGGCTCTTGCCTAGAAAATTTCTGCAAAACAGGAAAATATCTGTTGACCCAGATGATTCCATGAACTTTTTGCGTATAGCAATGAATAATTTCAACGTTTAGATTTATCACCAAATACCAAATGTTTCTTATACGAAGTTTCGTGAAAATGCTCTACATGAAAAATTTGTCTAGACTCACATATCTATTCACAAAAATGTAATTCATTGTACTGCAGGACGTATTAATTACATTCTACAGGAAATGAATCATTAGTTACCTCTTCAAATTGGGAAAGAATATTTCAAAAATTCTTCATAGATTATTCGTACCGGAAATAACCACAAGTTATATGATTTTTGGTTTCCATGACATAAAATTTTAATTCAATATTAGATTTGATTTTTATTTCCTATATGATATCGATTTCAAAAATTCAGTTTATTGTTGAAAAAATGTTGAAAAGCACTGATGTAATGAGCTTCTGCGCGTTCAAGTCATCAACGATTCGCATGAAATTAAGCATTAGCCTCCTTGCCGTTTTTTACATCTGAATGCTTAATTTGAACCTTTGGGTAAATCAATAAAAAATAATAGAGATATCGTCAATAACGAGATCTAGAGTATATAATTCAACCTGCGCTACATGTCCATATGTATACATTGGACAAAAAGGCAGAGCTTTCCAAATAGGATGAAAAAACATCAGAATTCATTCGTTAAAATCATCAAAATTCTACCTATGCCAACCACCTTCAAGAAATAGGTTATGATTTTGACCATAATTTCGAAGTTCATCATATAGAGCACAAATGCAATAGACTAGACCTTTTAGAAGCAATAGAAATAAACCGGCATCATAAAAAACACATTTTACTTAACGACCAGACAGATTTAAACCGATCCCAATTCTGAACCTTTTATAATAAATTCTGAAAAGTCCCAAAACAAACCTTCATATTATCACGTTTCTTTTTGCTCAAACTTGTATTTAAGGAGACCGATTGTATAAGAGTAGTTAGGTACCATACTCGCCTGATGAAATGAAAATGTAATAGACGAAGCAATTGTTGTGTTGATAATAAATATTAGAGGAAATAATTTTTCTTATTAGGAGTACAAATAAGTTTCCGCCGTTTTTTAACACAAATTAAATATGAATCATTCCTAATGATTTTAAACGACGTGAGACTGCTTGCTGAGTGACTTCTAATGTTAGGGCAAGTTCTTTTTGTGTTTGAGATGAATCTTCCTTCAATAATTCCTCCAATTCTGCATCCTCGTAAATTTTTGGCCTTCCACTGCGATCTTTGTCTTCTACGTCGAAATCACCGTTTTTAAACTTTTGAAACCACTCTCGACACGTTCTCTCACTCAAAGCACCCTCACCATATGCTTCTACGAGCAATTGATGCGCCTCAGCAGCAGATTTCTTTAAATTAAAGAAGTAAACTAATATTTCCCGCAAATGACGCTTACTTGGCTCAAATTTTGACATTTTCAACTTATAAAGATTATATTTTACCAATATAAAATCAATGATATTAATAGGTTTTGTTGTTCTTGAATGTCCAAACTATTTTTTAAGCTGGTTATCATCTGCGAAAGCTAACCGAAACTCCGTGCCGCGCCATCTACAATAAAACGGCGGAAACTTATTTGTACTCCTAATACTTTAAGTCATATACGATGAATTTCCGTCGAGTAAAGACAGGAACAATCAAGAATTCGATTTTGTCCATTGACAAACTAAACAGAGATATTGGATGGAGTAGTCAGTTACTTTGTGATAGTTCATTCTTAAATGGAACGAAATAAGAAATTGCTAAATTTTCTATAACTACTACTTCTACTAACAGTGAATCGAGTTTCCTACTGTTTACTACATATCTAAACCTACTCTGAAAGTATCAACTTTCTAGCTCTTTCCGTTCTAATGTTAGAATGTTCAGGGACGGATCTGTCGGACAGAAATACTTGAGTTGTTTGAGCTCATTCTTGGGGCATAATTCGAAAATTTGGACAATAATATATCTTGCCGTTTATTCGAACAAGCGCAAATAAAATCTAGACTCAAACTCGAAGTAAAGAAATTCCCTGTCATCTAAAATAGTAATACTTACATAAGAACAGCTTGAAGTTGATCCACTTTTTTATCGTAAAATTGTGTTTAGTGATAAAGCTCATTTCTGGTTGAACGACAATGTAAACAAGCAAAATTGCCATATATGGAGTGAAAACAATCCTCAGGAAGTTCTGCCGGTACCATTGCATCCTGAAAAATGCACTGTATGGTGTGCTTTACACGCTGGAGGCATCATTGGTCCATATTTTTTTAAAAACGATGCTGGAGCTAATGTTACAGTGAATGGTGCTCGTTACAGATCGATGATCAATGATTATTTGTTTCAAAATTTGAACGGTATCGACCCAGAAGTGTTTTGGTTCCAACAAGATGGTGCTACACCTCATGCTGCTACCTTAACAATTGATTTATTGGAAGAAAGATTTGGCGATAACATTATTTCGAGAAATGGTTCAATTAATTCGCCTCCAAGATTATGCAACATGGATTATTTTCTTTAGACGCTTTGGAAGCCAACATAACTCGTGTTATTGATGAAATAAGGCCTGAATTACTCGAAAAAGTGGTCCAAAATTGGTCTGGTCGAATGCGGTCAGAGCTAGTCGTGGTAGAATATGCCGGAAATTATTTTCAAAACATAAATGTCATAAAATTATCTTTCAAATAAAAAAAAATTTGGCCTTAATCTTAATTTAAATGTTTTTTTTTTCAATTTAAAGTTCTATCATTCTAAAAAACATGCGATATTTTTGATCTTGAGAAAGTTGCGTTCATGCAGTTACTCGTTCATGGGAAAACAGGAAATATAGGAAAAAATCTATTTTCCTTGTCTCCCGAATAAACATATGCTAAAATATTTTTACTAAATTATGGGATCCAGCAAAAAATTCCCAGAATTTGGGACTAACTCCATCCAGTATTTTTTGTCGGGCGCTTCTGCAGTTAACTGCTCATCTGCCAAGAAGTCAGTAAGGCCCAATAAAACTTCCGACTTCCGAAGAGCTGTTCATTTCACCCTAATAAAATCTAACTATAGGGCAGAATGTGCTATCATTCCTTGGTCCATAAGGAGCAAAGTAGTCACAAAAAAGTCCCGATATAACAGCCCAATAAACTGCACTTATTTGGTGCGTAAATATTTGACTTTATTAGCCAGTTACTTTCTCGAAAATGTTACTAGGCATCATAAATCGTCTAACTTTCTTCGGAATGTTGTGAAATGTGTCCACAGGTAATTTTGGTGAGACTTTCTGATTGCCAACAAATAAAACGTGTTAGCAAATGCGTAAAGTGTTTCGATTCATGATCGTGATTTGTGGGAGGATATTGTGTTGTCATTAAATCGGAATTTGTTCATCTATCCGATAAAACTGAATTAGAAACAAAGGCGTTGAAATGTTTCTATCTGGAATATTGCCTAATATTTTGGGATGGAATGTGAATGAGCACTCAAGTTACACGATCCACACTCCACAAAGATTAAAATATTTGAAAAAATAGTAGAAATTCGCCGATTTTTTACACAAAGGATAAATTCTTTTACAATAATAAATTACAAGGAACGATATGATCTGAATTAAAACACTTCATTTTCGCTGAAATTTGTTGTGTACACAACAATTGTTTCGTCAATTACATTTTTACTACTTCAGATGATTAGGTAACTAACTGCTTTTACAAAATCATTCTCCTTAAATACAAGTTTGATTAAAAAGGAACGTGGTAATATGAAGAACTGTTTTGGGAATTTTTAGAATTTATTTAAAAAGGTTCAATAACGGGGATCGTCTTAAATCAGCCTGGTCGTTAAATAAAATGTGTTTTTTGATGCCGATTTGTTTCTAAAAGGACCAGTCTTTTGCATTTGTTCTCCATATGGAGAACTTCGAAATTATGGTCAAAATCATGTCCTGATTCTTGAAGATGCTTGGCATAAGTAAAATTCGATTTATTCTTAACGAATAAGTTCTGATGTTCATTAATTCTATTCTCGAAAGCTCTGACTGTTTGGCCAATGTATGCAAATGGACATGTACCGCAGGTACATACTCCATACTCCAGATATCTTTATTATTTGTTATCGATTTACCTGAAAAATTTATGATTTTATATGAAATATCAAGATATTAATATTTCTTCAAGTATCAACCTATATTGTTTTCATTTTTTATTCTAATTTGTGGGTAAACTAAAAATGAAAAAAATAATGGAAACTATATTTGCTCACCGTATATAGGACGAAAATATGGGGTTTTTTACTTGATAGAAGGCTTTTACGATATCCTAAATATAATAATCAAAAGAAGTTTTTTTCGCTTGAATGAAGGATTATTGAAACAAATTTAAATATCATACAGAGTTATTCTGTTAACTTCCTACAAATTTCAATTTAAAAAATGTTTTATTATTATTAGGGAATAGAAGGATTCAAAGAAATATAAATTATTAATTAAATCTACTAAATGAATACTTGAAGGGACGAAATTTTGTTTTGTTCCTTGTTTTATTGAAACGAAATTCTTTTTCAAAAATCCAAAACATCACCTCAAGAACTTCAAAAAGCGATGTAGAATTATTACAACGGAAACTCGTCAGTCCTACTTCATATTTAAAAAAATAAAAATAATTACCAAAATATATCTTACTATACAAACTGAATGCAGATATCTGAATAAACATTAGAATGAAGTGGACTTATATCTTAAATATCACACAGATTAATTCTGCTAACCTCACTACAAATGTTAATTTTATCAAATAAATGCCTCAGAAAACGCAGTTTCAATCGCAATCGTGAAACTGGATCGTTATTTGATAAAACAACCCCTTCACGTTCTCGTCCAATGAGCATACCTGAAAACATTGCTGCGGTAGCCAAGAAAGTGGCTGAAAATCCATGAACATCAATTTTTAAACGTTCTCAGGAACTAGGCATTTCTCGCACTTTTCTGAGGAGAATTTTGCATAAAGACCTCGTTATGAAGGCTTACAAAGTTCAATTAGTACAAGAAGTGAAGCCTCGTGACCATCCGAAACGTGGCCGAAAATAAGCATTTTTCCAGAAAAATAATCTTTAGCGATGAAGCTCATTTTCACCTCGGAGGACTATTTTTGTGAGGATTCATTGAGGATAAGTGTTATACTAACCACACAGAAACGATTGATGTCTTGAAACACGAAATCGAAGTTGCTCATTCAACTGAATAAGCCCCAAACAATCGACAATGTACTGGAAAATTGGATTAATCTGATGGAGTTCTGTAGCCAGAACTTTCCAATACACTAATAACTTCGAAAAAACGTACATTAGTTTTTCATTTATAGCCAATCAAAAAAACAAATTTTAAACGGCCCACTCCATTCAACACTTCACTTTGCTTTTCATTTATCTGTAGTATTTATTTCATATTTTAAAAATAATATTTTCATAACGTGCGAACTTTTAACTGTTGACTACTGTACTGAAAAAATTGGATATAGCATAGCTTAACTGATTGCGTGAATTTTTTGAAAATTTGTGGTTGAAAAATCTACTAATCCAATTCACCATTCTCATTCTTTTTTCTTTATCATATCGTAATATGTAATATGACGATTTGAATATTCATGCAAGTTTCTCTAGAATCATAGAAGAGGATGTTTAAAATATCTAATATTGACACCTGTAGGTCAATTCACCCAATTGCGCTGGAATTTCGTGAAAAGAAACAATAAGGTGAGATATCAGAAGAGTCAGCTATGCACAGCTGTTTCACCATTAGAGATAAATAGGAATTTTATGCTGCTATGTGCATATCAATTAATCCTAAAATAGGTGAAATGAATTACCTATTTCCCCATCTTATGTCTTAATCAAACATATTATGTAACTACAGAGTAGCAAAGTCCAAGTGTGAGCTGGTTCAATATTGCGTTTAAGTCATCTTCTCAATTCATCTACCCCACTACACTAAATTCTTCGTCTGGTTGACTCTTTGAACAGCTTTTAAATCTATAAACAATTTTCTGAATAAGCAAGAACGAAAACCATTTTTTTTTAATATTCACAATAATTAATTCGCGTATTCAAATTATAGTGTCTATTGCAATTTTTTATTACAGTAGACTCGCGCTATAAACAACACACGTCTGTGGGAACAAGAAAATATTCTCATTGTATCGAGTGATTTTTAGAGTGGTTGAACTAAAACACATTTAAATTAAGATTGAAGTCAAATTTTTTATTGTTTATTTGAAAGATAATTTCATGAAATTTATGTTTTGAAAATAATTTCCGGCATATGTTCACCACGACTTGCTCTGAGGAATCGCATTCGTCCAGACCAATTTTGAACCACTTTTTCGAGTAATTCAGGCCTTATTTCATCAATAACACGAGTTATGTTGACTTCCAAAGCGTGTATTGTTTCTGGTTCATCAGCATAAACCAATGACTTGACATAACCTCAAAGAAAAAAATCCAGTGGAGTTATGTCGCATGTTTCATATGCCCAAATATTCTTAACTTGTTCCTGTTAGGAAGTAGTACACCATTTTGAATATAGGAAAATTAATTGAAATGAAATGAGAAATTACTTTGATTCAGTTTGAAAATATCGTACCACTACGAAACTCCAGTCTTTGTATAATCGTGAATAAAGTGATAGGAAACAAAGTAATTTCTCATTTCATTCCAATTGAAAATGAACTAACACAAAGTAACACACTACTCCATCCAAAATTAATTGAGAAAATATTCCTCCAATACTGTATGCATTAGGATAAGTTTACATCGGAACTTGAAAACAAACACTCAAACAAATCGATGCTCAGTGATTGGATTTTTTGTTCATTATTCCGTTTATAATGAACATTCTCATCGAACAAAAAATTTAAACTCTTCCAAATTTCAAATATTCAGATTTTGATAAAGATCGAAATTGTTGAACATCTCAGTTATAAGGATTGTACTATTTAAATTTTGTATTTAGAAAGAATGAACTTTGACATTCATGAATAAAAAACAATATCATTCAAATGACCACCCCGACTGGCCATACAGTACCCCATCGGATCAACCTATTTTTTCTGTACATTGTCGATTGTTTGGGGCTCAATCTCATGAATGACAACTTCTATTTCCTGTTTCAAAATAACGGGTTATCCATTTCGTGATCCGGATTTCACAGCCCTGTTTCAATGACATGTCGAACAGAACTGTGATCCGAAGCCTTATATGCTTAGTTAAAGGTTATCCATTTAACAATATGGATCGTTTATCTACTGCTGAACGTATGAAAATTTACTACAAAAACAATGAGTCTGTGCTAAGCACTTCTTGTGCATTACGAGCAGATTATGGTCGACTTAACCGTCCATCTGAGCTTACAATTGGTAGCAGTGAAAAAATTCGAAGAGGCTCGATCTGTTACTAGGTCTTAAGGCCCATTCATAATCGAATTGCACGCTCGACCGAAGATAATTCTATTGTAAGTGAAAGTGTCGAAGAAGATCCAAATTTGTCAGTATCGGTATACACAACATGTGGACATCTCTTACGGCACGCTATGGCGTATTTTGCATCTGGATTTGCACCTCCATCCTTAATAGGTTCAGTTGACATAAGAACTAAAGCCAGCTGGCCATAGAATACGTAGAACATATGCCAATTGGGTGCTTGAACAACAACGTTTGAATGACGATTTTTCGCATCGAATTTCTTCAAGCGACAAAGCACATTTTTCACTCGGCTATGTAAACAAGTAAAACTGTACCATCTGGGGCAGTGGAAATCCTGATGTAACTGCTGAGAGACCATTACACCCACAAAAAGACTGTATGGTCTGCAATTTTGTCTGGTGGAGTGATTGGCCCGTACTTCTTCGAAAATAAAGTAGGTTCCACTCAAACCGTCAATTCTAATTGATATAAACAAATGATTACCGATTTTTTGGCCTGAAATTAATGATATGGAATTCGAAGAGATGTGGTTCCAGCAAGATGGTGCAACAAGCCACACAACACGACCCGTTTTGGCTTTATTGCAAGAAACATTTCCAGGACGCGTAATTTCTCGTTTCGGCGATGTGAATTGGCCACCAAGATCTTGTGATTTATCGCATTTGGATTTTTTGTGGGGTTATGCGAAGGACCGTGTTTATGTCGATAATCCTAAGACTAGTGATGATCTGAAAACCAACATCCGTCAAGTTATTGGTGAGATATTTCCCTGAATGTGCCCGGCGAGTCGTTGAAAATTACCTAACAAGGATGGAGTTCTGTGAAAGATCACGGGAAGAACATTTAAATGATGTTGTATTCCGCACATGTCAAGATCCAAGCATTATATTAAAATAAAAATTTGAGTTATATTCTAAATGAAAGGGTGTTTAATTCACTTTCACTTTCGGAAGCACAAAATTGATAATCCTGTATATCGACATACCTCCATTCAACAAATATCCTGTTTAGAAGCAAACTTAAATAAAGGTGTTCTGCTTACTAAGCACCATTTATAAAACAAGGCTCTTCCAGAGAAAAATAAAATAGTAAGAAACGAAGATACGAATATAGACTCGGTATCTGAAAACTATTGTATTGGGTGTTTTGTTTAGAGTGATAGAACTTTCGACAGGGATAACTGTAATTTGACAGAAGGTAAGTTGTTTTGACACTTCTGTTCAGTACGCATAGACGAATTATCATGGAAAGACTCACGCCGCAACAACGTTTACAAATTGTTGAAATTTATTTTTAAAATCAGTGTTCTATTTGCCAGACTCACAAAGCACTTCGTAAAATTTATGGTTTACATAATCGTCCATCAGAGCAGCTTATTCGTCGAAGTATCGATAGATTTCGATTTTCTCTACTCGATGTAGCAACAACAAGACGAAGAACTTTACCTACAGAAGAAAATATCGCTGCTGTAAGTCATAGTGTTAATGATGATCCAGATTTGTCTATTCGTCGACGTTCAGAATAAGTTGGACTCTGCGCATCCACCACATAGAAAATTTTGCGTAAAGATCTTGGTCTACACCTATACAAGATCCAACTGGTTCAAGAACTAAAGCCACTTGACCATAATAAGCGTCGTTTGTTTGCTGATTGGGCCCTAGAATGGCTTGAAGTTGATCCACTTATTTTTATCGTAAAATAGTGTTTAGTGATGAAGCTCATTTCTGGTTGAATGGCTATGTAAACAAGCAAAATTGCCGTATGTGGAGTGAAAACAATCCTCAAAAAGTTCTGCAGGTTCCATTGCATCCTAATAAATGCACTATGGTGTGCTTTACACGCTGGAGGCATCATCGGTCTATATTTCTTTAAAAACAATGTTGGAGCTAATGTTACAGTGAATGGTGTTCGTTACAGATCGATGATCAATGCTTATTTGTTTCAAAATTTGAATGGTGTCGACCCAGAAGTGTTTTGATTTCAAAAAGATGGTGCTACACCTCATGCTGCTACCGTAACAATTGATTTATTGAAAGAAAGATTTGGCGATAACATTATTCCGAGAAATGGTCCAATTAATTGGCCTTCAAGATCATGCGACATAACTCCACTGGATTATTTTCTTTGGGGTTATGTGCTTTATGCTGACAAACCAGAAACAAAAGACGCTTTGAAAGACAACATAACTAGTGTTATTGATGAAATAGGGCCTGAATTTCTCGAAAAAGTGGTCCAAAATTGGTAGGGTCGAATGCGGTTCCCCAAAACTAGTTGTGGTGAACATATGCCGGTAATTATTTTTAGAAAATAAATGTCATGAAATTATCTTTCAAATAAAAAAAAATTTGGCTTCAATCTTAATTAAAATGTGTTTAATTTCAGTTTTAAGTTCTATCACTCTAAAAAAAACACCCGATACATCTCCATTCCTTACGTGAATAGAATATCAGATAATATTGCCAAGTATTTTGATTAAAATTTGACTCGAATGTAGTCTTCAGACCGGTTAATAATTTAGGAATTCATATAGAAGAATAATAACAAATATCAAACAAATAATAACAATAAATCTGAAGTCTTGGAGTTGACTTGCAGTGCTTGGTATACGAGTTGTATAGAAAATAATCATTTTTTCAATGAGAAAGATGTCACCTTACTATATAATGTTAATAAGGGTAAATTGATTGATTATTTGGAGATTCTTTCAATCAAAAAAGTCATTGAGAAAAAGGGGAATTTGACAAATTCCCAGATACTCTTCGGCAACACCCCTCTATTGGATTCTGTTATTTCCATGCGCCATAAAAATACACAGATGTCCTGTAATAAAAGAACCTTTTCAATTTTGAGTTTAGTCCTTTTTGTACTCCTTTGAAGATGGTTGAAAGACCGAAATGCGTGTCAGGATTCTGAATAAATTGTGAAACATAAAAAAACTCGGTGAATTTTTGCTTTGAATAAAATTTGTTATATACCATTTCTGGAAGAGCAGGGAATTTTTATGCATTATAATGCACGCCGAAATAAAGCTTGAATGAGATTGGAATTTCAAGGTTCAACTGGCCAGCGTGAAATCCTGACTTGAATCCCATCGAATATCTATGGGAACAACTGGGAAGACGCGTGAGAACTATGGTTCAATCTCTCAATAATTTAGAAGAGCTCCGTCATGAAAGGAAGAATATTCCACAAGAGAATATTCGAAAGCTCATCACGAGCATGAGAAGACGTTTGGAAGCTGTAATCAGACCCAAGGGAGGTTACACGTCATACTGCTACTGAAATTATCACAGTTTCCATTTCGAAGTTTTTGATTTTTCAAAAAAAAAAGCTTATTATTTTCATACAAATCGAATAAAAAGTTTCATTTTTATTTGGGCAATTCTCTTTTCGCTACCGTTTCAGAAATTTCATGATCCTCGTAAAAATTTTAACCAAAAAAGGTATTTGAATAGTAGTGATCCCCCGTATCCCGTTTTTTCTGTTAGTCAGTGTATTTTCATGAACGTATCGTCGAATCCTCATGGAACTGTTCAAAAATCGTTTCCTTCCCCGATCCTCCCAATTTTTATTATTAGAAGCGTGACGGTCCGCGAGACAGATCGGTATCGATCCCGCCTCGGCATCCCGAACCTAACCTTGCTCCTCCGCGACCACGTGCTGCTCCCGGCCGCGTCCGCTCGCGCCGTTCCCGTTATGCAAGGACATGGCACAGGTAAAAATCCGCCGTCCTGCCCTGGCTCTGGGGAATCCTGTGCGTGCGATAGGACGAGGTCCTATGCGCGCGCCTTGCACATGCTGCGCGTCGCCAAACTGGGTCACTGGGACATCCCTACCATGTCCTGCAGGGGCCCCACCGCCGACCCACCGTATTATGCTGTGTTGTAAGCGAGTACGTGTGACTCCGCAAGAGCTCTAACATAGACCTGCTTCACGGGAAAGTGGGTCACCAGTCCTCAGTCACTTTCACTTATTACATGGATGTCTAATCATTTTCCATTGTACCCCCGTGGTTGCCGCAAGTGCCACGGTAGGGGTTCCGAACGATCAGGCTGTCCCCGCTTCGACCCAGACTGGTCAGTCCGTTGGGTACCTTCATCGACTGCGTACGTGCGTCTCACAATCTCCTAGTCCGTTCGTTACGCGCCGCGAGTGTTCAAAGTGATTCCGATCAAGGATTACGACCTTTACTGCCTCTTGGATTACAGTGCTGTGATCACAACCCTTATGTGGGTCTTAATATTAAACAATACCAGTTTACCCTTAACTGTTCTTGATACCTGAACCAGTGAAAAGGTGTGACAATAACTCGACTTTATGTGCGTTCAAACGTGAAATGTTACTAGAAATGGATAACCACTCGACTTTGCTACTCTCCTCCCCTTTCGAACAAAATTCCGGGGATTCCCCGGCGGCTTGCTCTCAGTCATCATCCCCCATGCCACCTCCTAACTACGGCTCTCCGCCGGTCTCCACCGACATACCAACCCCCTATAACGACACAATATGCCAACAACAATCCGCCAATTCCATGCCACCCCATTATCAGTACACGATGATGATGTCACAATCAATGAACCATATAGACAATTCGTATTCCTCATATTTGTTCTCTTCAGGGGCCAACGCGATCTCCGGAATCGACATGGGGGGCGGAGGTTACCAGATTACGGGGCTGTCCACGTCCCTCAACCCCGGAGAACTTCCGGACACCAAAGACTGTATAGAAGAGTTGTGTCCCGTGTGTGGGGACAAGGTGTCGGGGTATCACTATGGTCTTTTGACGTGCGAGTCGTGCAAGGGTTTCTTCAAAAGGACCGTACAGAACAAGAAAGTATACACGTGTGTAGCAGAGAGAAGTTGTCACATCGACAAGACGCAAAGGAAACGTTGTCCGTTCTGCAGATTCCAGAAGTGTTTGGAAGTGGGCATGAAGTTAGAAGGTGAGTTCAATTTGCTATTTTCCATCCCAAAAACTCCATATCGCCTACTCATTCATACAGAAAAACTGAATTTAAAACCGAATCGATTGCTGGTTTACTTGACCTACTTCTCGAAGGTCCCGCGAAATAGGTTGAGGTCGTACAGATCCTAATCGAATTAGAACAATATGTTGCATTGTCATAACTCATTTTTATCGTGAACTCAATATTTCATCCGAGAATATCGAATTTATCTAGATATTACTATACAGGGTGTATATGCATGCGAAAAAATTGAGAGTGTGATTCCTTGTCAAAAAATAGGGTGGGTCTTTCATATAAACTTTATTTTTTGGGTCCCCCCTGCTTAGTTACAGCCCCCTAAACATGGCACCCGAAAAACATTTATTATTTTTTTGAATAATAAGTCGGATCAAATAATAATTGCAACTGAATCAAAGTTAATCAAAACTAGTCAGTTGTCATAACAAAATGACATCCGCTTACTAGATAAATTCTAGTTCGGAAATAATTCCACCCTCTAAAACTCATGCTATTATGTTGATAATTTTTTTTTTCACAAAAACCTTGAATTTTGGCAAGAAATTACAAGAGATCTTATTTGTTAAGAATTGATGAAGCTATCCAAAATTAATTTTTTTATGGTAAAATAGGAATATGGAAAAAGTTTGTTACGAAAGAAGATTTATGGGTGGCTTTTTCTACCCCTTGCAGTCATAGAGGAACATCACAAAAAAAAATTTTGAGTGCGTTCTCGCCCGCATAAAATTTCTGCTTAATTTTATTCATGTCAGTTTTTTGGTTTACAAGAAAAAAATGAAAAACTGATTTTCGGGCGTCATCTTTAGGGGGCTGTAACTAAGCAGGAGGGGGTCAAAAAATAAAGTTCATATGAAAGACCCAACTTTTTTTTTTGACAAGGAATCACCCCCTTAAATTTTTTCGCAAATATTCATATACATCCTGAATTTTTGATCCTTCTTTATTCTTTTTAATATTAAAGAGTGTTTCAAGGAAATTAAACACTGCAAGGTGTGAAAAAGTGATTCTAGGGTGTTTCCTACGAGTATAACATTTTTTTTCTGAATATTTTTCATGTTTCGAATAGGAACTTTCAATTCATCCAAAATTACCTATTCAATTTTTCTGTTTTGAGTTTCATAATTTCAATATTTTCTCAGAAAATAGAAAATATAAATGGGTCAAGATTTGAACTTGATAACTGTGAAAAATTATTAATTTTTTCTTCAAGAATGTCAAACATTGAAAGAATAAATCCTCTTAATATAAACAAATGTGCCAAAGAATTTTCTCCTTTGAATAATTCCTTTTCATACAGAAAATTTCGATTTCTTCAAAACTACCTCCTTCATTTTTATATTCATAATTTAATAATGTCAATCTTTTCTCATAAAATAGAAAATATAATTTTCATAAAATCTTAATCTGCGATTTATAGATGAATTTTTAATTCGAGAATATCAAACATTTAGACAGATTCAAATATTATCAATCATTTTTCATTTTTCACCTTAATAGTAACGAGTATCTCCAACAAAAAATACAAAATCCAAATTTCAATTATGATTTTCTTCAAAATTATTTTATCAGCAATATTTCTCTTAAATCTTGTAAGATATCCTCAGGTATTTATATGTTATGGTTATTTCATGAAAAAAAATACAAATTTAATTTAATTAATTTTGATATCTTCAAAATTACCTCGTCCACTGTTCTGTTCTTAATTTAATAATTTCAATCTTTTTTTATAAAACAGAAGATACAAATGGCCTTAAAGTCTCAATCTGATAGCTGTGATATATAAATGAATTTTTACTACAAGAATAACAAACATCGACAGATTAAAATATTTTCAACCATTTTTCTTTCTTCACCTTAATAGTAACCAGTGTCTGGCAGAATATACACAAAAATGAAATAAAAATTTAAGTTTTGATTTTTCCTTAATTATTTCATTCTCAAAGTTCATCACGAAGCTTTAAGGTATTTATTTGTTATCTTTTCTTCATGAGAAAAAATATAAATTTAATTTAATTAATCCTAATATTAACAAGTAGTACAAGGAAATTAAACACTAGATGATGTGAACGAGTAATTCTAGGATGTTTTCTACAGTTATAATATTTTTTTCTAACAGGAACTTTCAATTTATTCAAAGTTACTTCTTCAATTTTTCCGTCTTGTGTGTTATAATTATAATATTTTCTGAGAAAATAGAAAATATAATTTGCTTCAAGATGTCAATCTTAATTTTGCATGAATATTTATTTATTGAAAACTTCATTTTCAGACTAGAAATTTGTTTCCGTCAAAATTGACATATTCAAGAACTTTTCTCAATTTCTTAGGATGTTTATTTACATTTTCTCCATGATAATAGAAAAATTATTCAATAAGAAATATCTAATCTTACACATATATTTTCACACCTATACGGAAAAAAATTTAATTTGACTCTATATGTGGATTTCTGAGAATATTTTATATTTTGGACACACATTTCAAATTTTTAATCCATCAAATCCAATCAACAACTATCAGGAATTTCGTATCTGTTATGTAGTTATCATTTCGAGATTTTATACAGTGTCTTGAACAAGATGAAGGTTCATTTTGACCATATATCTTACATATATATATGGCAAAATTTTGAGACACTTCAAATTTCGATTTTCATTGATTCGTTGATATCGAAATGGTTGCCCCCTTTTCCTCTGATATGCTTATCAGGATTGATTTATTTATGTATATCAATGGAACGTGGGAAATAACGTATAAATATTTTGTCACTGAAATTATTTGTATATCAGTTAAGAACATCCTTTTCTTTTCCACTTCCTTAACTCTTCTTAATTAATATAGTTTTGCAGAAGTTGTGTTGTTTCTTCCTCAATTTTCATTATGATATATTATTTTCCGTTGTTAATTGATTCAGTTATTTTTCAACGTTCATTAAATTGAAGATTTCATTTTGAGTAAAAAACGTTTAAGTGTGGTAATATCATTCTAAACAAGAAGAACAGGTTTTTAAAATTGTTTATTTGATTCGTGAGAAAAATTTCCCTCTTTTTTTAAGAATAATTTTTCCATATTTCAGTAACTAATTTATTCTCATGCATTTTGATACAGTTTAAAAATTATTTTTTGAATAGTGAACTATTGTATTTTAATACTAATGCAATTCAGTTAGTAGTTGGAAGCCAATATTTAAGTGAGGAGATTATTATAATAAAAAATAGAAGTGAGAAAATTATATACCAAATTTCATCAATCTACGCAGGTTCGAAACCACTTCTATTAATTTCAATATCCTTCTCCCAAATTGTATTATTCGACCTTGGACTAAAAATAAGACTCGCTATAGTCAAAGGCTTGAAATTCATCTGTTTTGATAGAACTCTTATAGAGCGTATACATCTTGAAAGCAAAGGTGGTCGATACAGCACTCAGATAATTGAAAATAGTAACATATACTATTTGAATAAAATGAAAATCAAACTTTTTATATTTCTAAAATATAATTTTCAAATTTTGGTATGATTTGAACAATTGAAAATTATTGATAGTATGAGAAAAAAACTTTGAAAAACCTCTTAGACACACTTGCAGGAGCAAATAGTTGATTTATTTATTTATTCTACAGAATAATCTATACTTTCGATGCAGTGACAATATGAGCATAATAAGAAATCTTCAACAGTAAATTAAATGAAAAACAATAATTATTGTTGATTTACATCGTTGAATCTATTTGTTGAACCGTCAGAAACGAATTATAGAAATTAATCTAAAATATCCAATTGTTTTACTTTTGAATGAAGAACCTTTATTCTTTAAAGGAAATATAACACAACAAATTGGTTGAAATCTACTGTTTCAGCTATCATTATTCGATAAGTGATTATAAATTAAACAAGTTTTTTTGGAAATTATCGTCATTATCATCTAATGCCAAAGATTCAACTTCAAACACACATAAACGTTGAGTTTATGAGTTAACAGGTTAATTTTGCAATAAATAGCTAATTTAAGGTTTGCAACGAAGTGGTTGCGGATCAAAATGAGGATGACTTGACAGTAATTTTCCTTTTGAATGACTTCTGTCGATGTTATAATTATATAGTTTTGATTTGTATCAACTGCAAATTTGATCTTTCTAGAAAATTTCATTATAAAATGGGGAGCAAAAGTGATTATCTTGGGCATATTCTGTTCTATTATTTCCGAAAATAAAAATAATGCAACAAACATCATTGGTCACTATCTAAAAATTATTGACACTTGGTTAGAAAATGATTTCACATCCATTGTGTAACCCTGATTTAGCGCCATCAGATTGCCGTTTATTTAAAATATTACAATTACCTATATCAGAGTTTTGCCGATGAAGATTAGAAATTTTATGATCTTGGAATAATTAAGTCGATGAAAATACGCTAAAAGATTCTAAATTGATCAAAGTTGCCAATCCAATAAATATATGGGGCAGAGAGGATGTTTAATCAAGAGAAAATTTAATTAACCATCATCTGATAGATTTCAAGAAAAATAAAAGTCCACATCTGCGACCTTCTTCATATAAAATAACCTTTAATAAATAATATGAAGGTTTTACATGTAGATGATCGATGTAAATCCAAAATACGCAACCTTTAACCTTTAAATAACACCTGTCATTTTAACCCGTATAAATACTTCTCAGAAATGTACTATGATTTTGTAGCACTTCAATTCCTGTTTTTATTCTGTTGTACCTGACTCTGCATAAGTAATTTGTACCCTTTGTTAAGTTTTTAGTTGTTTAGAGACGAAGTAATGGAAGAATTACTTCTGCAGGCACAAGAACTCAAAACAAAAATGTAAACTTCTCAAATTTTGGTAGTAAAACTTATGTCAGTTTTCATATATTGAAATATTGCCGTTACTATTTAGAAGTTGTTCATAATTGGAACAAGTATTTAGAAATTACTACTTCACAACAAAAAAATAATCAGTACTTCACACATTCTTGCAACTAGTTTCGAAGTACTACTATATTTTTAAACAAGTGTGAATTTAACAAAAGATATGGAGGGTGTTTATACGGGTTCAGAATGACAACAAAAATATAAGTATTATAAATTAACAGATGTTATTTCAATATATTAAATATTTATACAGGCTGTCCCATAAATCAATGTTAAGCCGGAACTGGGTGAGGTGGCAAGTCGTACTGGTTATCAGAAAAATATAAAAGAAATCTATGTGGCATGCTTTGAAAATGATGATGCATTTAAAAAAATTGTAAAAATTCTACACCGTCTTTTTACTCCTGTTGCCACAAATTTTCACTTTTTCCAAATATTTTTTTTCTTATGTAACTCTGAATAATGCTTCTCTAAACTGATATCAAAATGTCACAAACCAGCTGCTCCAGCTTGGATGAAGGAGAAATTTTTCCCAAAAAAATTTTCAAAATAAAAATTTTGCCCAGTTTAAAGTGATTATACTGAAAAAAAATTGTACTACGCGAGTTTGGTAAGTGACGTCAAAATTTGGCGCATTTAGTGAGGATTCCAAAATGATATAACACTTTGTGAATTCTTGTTGAAATTGTAGACAATTTTTTTGAAATAATCCCATTTTTAACAAATTTATCACTTCAGTTGAAAATTATTCTAAGGTGCGTTTGAAATGAAGATCAGTGGAATCCTTAAGTTTTAATTAAATTAAGATTTACAAGGAAGTTCCATTGAACATTTACAGCATCATATGGTACCAACAAGATGGCTTATAAGAATTATTGAAAGTAAAAAACTTGCAAGTCCGTTGAATATTTACATCTAAATTGTAATCTCCATGCTGTTAGTTGAGCCGCATGCTCGCTGGCGTCGCCAGAACTAATAGAACGAGACTTAAATTGCTTGAAATCAAATTTTACTGAAAGGACTTCCATCTTTGTCCCCTTGAGCATTTTATATAGGTGATTTTTGTTGAAATGGTTAATTTTGATGACCTTTTTCCTACAATAAATAATCTAAAATTTTCATGTAGAATCAAATTTGTTGAAATTTTGAAATAAGTCTATAGAAAAATAATCTGATCTCTGTCAATACAAAATATTCAATATATTTAAATATTATCTCTATTGTGGCATTATTTTATAACACGAGGATTATTGTTATCACTATTTGTACCTGAACCTTTATAAATACATGTCCAATTCTCGAAACCTTTAGCTTCCCTCAGTTAAGTAATAGAGCACAGGCATCTGCCGACAGCTGTCAAGAAATATACTGTTCATAATAAAGTAAAAGCTAATGGGATTATAGTTACGAAAACGTGAATTTTCAAATATCCGATCGAGATATATGCGGTTAAACTTTTATGAGGTCTCGTTTACCAACCACGTTCGCCTACTAATTGGGCTATATATGAAACTAAAATGGTATTTTTGTTGGTCATCACTCATGTAAGCTTTGACTGTGTGGTAATGGCGTTGCATAAGTGTACGAATGTTGGACCGCTTGTTTCGTGATTCTCCAAAAGAAATCACGAACTGTTACAATGTCGAAATCGACACGCAACAAAATATTCACGTACAGGAAAAGAAGGGGATATTTCTGAATATAGAGTTTATTATGGTTTGATCCACTTCTAATGGCCGAACATGAATCTTTTTAACTAACAGGAACATATTTGATACAGCAAAGTACTTACCGATATATTGTAATCAAGATTTCTGTTTTGATAAAATATTATCTTTGAAGGTTTTATCATTTGGGGAATTCTCCAAGGCTCTAAATAAATAGTAATCCGATGGTGGTAAGTCAGGGTTATAAGGTGAATGTGACAACACTTCATAATCAAACTTCAGTTAATTTTAGAGCGTTAGCGTTATCATGGTGAGATTTTCCCATGCTCGAGATGTTCGATGTTGTTTGAACTGGTTCAATTCCATTATACCATGATAGTTTGTTTCAATCGACGAAATGATAAATAACCTATCCATTTTTCATCACCGCTAATAATCCGTTTCAATGAAGGTTCGATTTCATTTCCTTTGAAATGCAAATCGTATATGTTAATTTGTTGAAAAAGTTAATGATTTTATTCTCCAACTTTTTGAGTATCAACTAACTTCCACTTCTCTTCGTCATTTCAACCTTGAAATTTAATTTAATGCTGTTATTGTAATAGGCTTTATAAATTTTCATCTTTCTTCAGTCTCATTGCTCATTTTGTCTTTGTTCATTTCCTATTCCCTTTGGTATTTCATTGTTCAGCCTTATTCTTCGTATCATGATTTTCATCGAATCAATTTTAAACGGTAGTCTCTATAAGTCAGGGTGTGTTCTGATCACCCACGTACATTTCAATCCGTTCTCTTTCTATTAGACGACTCGTTTTTTCTTAGAATTATTTCCCAAGAAGAAATAAGGATATACCTGTATCAGGTAAATGTGCAAAAACCTTGAAAGGTCAATTTGTGCTCGTATATTATTATGTCTACTTTAATTCCAGCCCTCCTAGACACGATCTTAATTTTTTGCTTGTCTTTAATTTTATATAAACAAACTCGAGACATCATTCTGATTGCTGTTTGTCAATTTTCGTTTGAATAATTATATGTTTTTTATGACCCATTAGAATGAGTTTTTGTATTTAGGTTCGTGAGTGAAATTTTTCGATTGATAGTTTTAATTTCATGTAAAACGAGTATATATTGGAAGAGTGCATGATATCAACTACTTTTGAATTTTATTATAAAAAAAAATTTAATTGTTGTTAATAAGTTGCTGTTCACTCTTTAATATCGGTCACCAAGTCATCAACATCGTTGTTATTTTATTCGCCAGCCAGTTTTTTTAACGAGCGATTGATGTGGTAGTCTGTGAGTGCTTTAATCGATTATGTGGAGCAGATCCCATTCCTTATTGGCGATTCATGCGACGACACGACGCTCAACACGTTGAAGTACATTGTAGAGCATTGTTTAATAATGTGAAAAAAATAGGATTTTACTTATTGCCTTCGCCAGATCAGGAAAAGTTTTTAGGAAGGAGAAAAATTCATCTTCTTTCGACACCTTCGAGAATATCATCAATTTTTAATGTGGCAGGCTTAAACAATAAACTATTGATAGAAATCCACAATTTCCGAGCGGATCAAATTAATTATTACTCCTCAATGCGGTTTTAAAATCTGTAGTTAGGAAAATATAGATATAGTGATCTTGTTGGCTCCCTTCTTATGAATTTCAAAAATTTCGTCGTCAAAGTTAACAACGATTAATATATATTATGACTGTTGCCAAATCAAGATATTTTGAATATTTGTCAAATATTTACTCGTCGCAGTTCCCTTTACCATAACTTCAATACCACGGATATGAACACAACAATTAGCGCTCTAATACTGTTCTAATGCAGTGCAATTATTGCTGTAATTCTACGAAAATTGCATTGTTCTAGAGAAAATTGTGTACACAAAGAAGATTTTCACTAAACTGATTTTTGATTGCTGATTCACTCGTCAAAATATTCGAATGTTCCTCTGCATGTTATTATTGTTTACGAGGAATAAATGGATTTTCAAACATTTCTTTTTGCGCTACAATCTGCACTATTACGGTCCTGATTTTTCTATTATTTTGGCTCTTTGTTTCTGATCTTAATTCCTGAGTAACATGTATCTATAATTTTCATGTGTTAGTTTGGTGGTTGACGTCCAAATTTGAAAGAAATTTGAAGTTATGCTTTCTGTTTGAGAAATTGCCATCGGAAACTTAACACGCTTTAAAGAAAGAGATGCACACAAATTTTCGGGTGGTTTGAACGTTTAACAGATGAGTTAGAGGACCATGCTTGTTCTGGGCGCTCTGAAACATCTTAAAGCAATGAAAACGTTGAAAAGTCCGACAAAAAACCATTGAGCATGGTCTTTTCACAATCGACCAAATCATGCCGGCAAATTTCGACTGAAGATTTGCAAGTGAGACAGACGTGTTGCCGCTGCCTCACTTGATTGTTCAATATAGTCGATTGATAAAAGTTTTTTGGTAGTTCAATGAGGCGGTAGGTCAAATGAACTGCTATGACATTTATGGCTAGGGGATCTTTTTAATTGTTGTCTTTGATCTTCGAAAACCCTGAAAAATTGAGAAATCACACATTTTCTTCCGTTCGTGACAAATGAACGGAAAATTGTAAAGGAATGAAAATGCTTTTATGAGTTAGATCGGTCTTTCGACATTCGACCCGTACCGCCGCCTTTATTGCCCCGCCGGAAAAAAGGCTTTCGACTCATAAAAAAGTATTTATATTTCAGGCAGGGTCTGCGCAAAAAGTTCAGGTACGAGTCGAAAGTCGAATAACCGATCTGACGGATAAAAGCATTTTCGTTTTCATACGATTTTCCGTTCATTTGCTAGGAACGAAACGATATGTGACAATTTCTGCCGATTTTTGGAGATCACAAACAATAGTTAGACACGCCGTCTCGCCGTAAATGTTTATTTGATCTACCGGCTCATTGAACTACCCGGAAAAATTGTATTAATCGAGTACATTGATCAATCGACTATACTAGTTAATATGTGTTTTTTGCTTAAAAAATCACAGGTTTGGTTGAAACATTTCGAAGCCTGGAATGTATTGCGCTACCCTGATAGAGATCAAGCTCCTAGATCTCATTCAGTAAGGTTAGAGAAAGGAAACGGCTCCCGTGTTTATGATACCACACATGATCTTTGTCTTCGCCGAATTTTGGCAGAAGTCCACCTAATGAACCACTCTTCGCCGTGCCCCGCGGCAGAAATTCCTCAGGAAGCGTCTATATAAAGACAAAACGAACGTTGCCTCAAAGCGTTTTACGGCACACCAAACACAAACGACACGACGAAAGTGAAAGGGAGACGTTAAGCCGAATGCCTACTCGAACAGTCAGATTTAATGTTTCCAATTTATTTTTAGGTGTAGCCAGGACTTGAATTGCGAGACTTGAACCTTTTGTTCGGGCCACGAGTTTGGAGTTCACATCGCAAAATGTCTTTGTTTTCCGTTCACGTTCGACTTTCCTTTTAAAGTGCAAATACTATCGGTCGCATTTTTGCCTCACGACAATTTCAGTGCGGCACATCTGATTGTTTTGAGCATTCACGCTTGTTCCCTTCTTCTTCTTATTATCATTGCTCAAATTTGAAATTTTCGAGGACAACTGGTCATAGCATTTGAAGATATCGCTATATATAATTGTGTGGATAGCTTAGCGGGAGAGCATCGGGCTCGTGACCGGGAGGTCTGGGTTCGAATCCTGTTCAGGTGGGAAATAAATTTTCTGGTTGGACAGGAGTTTGCAACCATTTCACTGTTGGGTCAAAAATTAACAGTGCTGTGACCTTAAGTGGCGCAAGATCGCAGTAACAAAGCCTACCCAGAACACAACTGAACTCCTTACTCGCACAAGCTGAATAAAAACTTCTGAGGGATCTTCACAGAAGAGTATCAGGATGATAATAATAAATAATAATAATTTCCAATGTGATACAATGGGTATGGTTGCGTCTGTCGATCAAATGAATTTTCATCATTATTCTTAAAGTTATGTCCAGAAAATTTTCTTATTTTCTTATCTTCATTTCCGAAAATTGTTTTTTTTACCTCTTTTTTCAAGTTCCTAGCTATATAAGAAGTGAAGGTATAATTTTCAGAGTTAGTTCAAAATATAAACTTAAAAAACATTTTTTTCACAAGAATTAGATTTTCAGAGTCAAATACCAGTGATAGTTCACAATTCACCCCGGGAAACGCCAGTGGTCGAATGAGTTAATATTATCAACTGCTTTCCTAACAGAGGAGCTTTTGGTGAAACTATCACGAAGGTATCGGATGTTTTTTTAGAGTGATAGAATTTTCGATAAGGATAACTGTGATTTGACAGAAGGTAGAAGCCATGTTGTTTTGACATTTCTGTTCAGTAAGCATTGACAAATTATCATGGAAAGACTAACACCGCAACAACGTTTACAAATTGTTGAAATTTATTTTCAAAATCAGTGTTCTATTCGCCAAACTTATAGAGCACTAAGTGAAATTTATGGTTTACATAATCGTCCATCAGAGCAGCTTATTCGTCGAACTATCGATAGATTCCGGACAACATTTTCTCTACTCGATGCAACAACAACAAGACAAAGAACTGTACGTACAGAAGAAAATATCGCTGCTGTAAGTCAGAGTGTTAATGAGGATCCAGATTTGTCTATTCGTCGACGTTCACAACCAGTTGGACTCTGTGCATCCACCACATGGAAAATTTTGCGTAAAGATCTTGGTCTACACCCATACAAGATCCAACTGGTTCAAGAATTAAAGCCACTTGACCATAATAAGCGTGGTTTGTTTGCTGATTGGGCCTTAGAACAGCTTTATAGTGAAATTGTGTTCAGTGATGAAGCTCATTTCTGATTGAAGGACTATGTAAACGATAAAATTGCCGTATATGGAGTGAAAACAATTCCAAGAAGTTCTGCAGGTTCCATTGCATCCTGAAAAATGCACTGTATGGTGTGCTTTACACGCTGGAGGCATCATCGGTCCATATTTCTTTAAAAACGATGCTGAAGCTAACGTTACAGTGAATGGTGCTCATTACAGATCGATGATCAATGATTATTTTTTTCAAAATTTGAATGGTATCGACCCAGAAGTGTTTTGGTTCCAACAAGATGGTGCTACACCTCATGCTGCTACCGTAACAATTGGCTTATTGAAAGAAAGATTTGGCGATAACATCGTTTCGAGAAATGGTGCAATTAATTGGCCTCCAAGATCATGCGACATAACTCCACTGGATTATTTTCTTTGGGGTTATATCAGTTCATTGGTTTATGCTGATAAACCACAAACAATAGACGCTTTGGAATCCAACATTACTCGTGTTATGGATGAAATAAGGCCTGAATTACTCGAAAAAGTGGTCCAAAATTGGTCTGGTCGAATGCGGTTCCTCAAAGCTAGTCGTGGTGGACATTATTTTCAAAACATAAATATCATAAAATTATCTTTCAAATAAAAAAAAAATTGGCTTCAATGCTAATTCAAATGTGTTTTATTTCAATTTAAAGTTTTATCACTCTAAAAAAATACCCGATAGTTGGAAATTTAAAATGACTTCAAATATTCTACCCTACTTATGAGGTCCGTAGCGCAATAATTCGGGAATTGCGATCTGCAAATTCACAAATTCAATTAAAGCCTCGGAATTCCTTCAAATAAACGATAATGCAGTCAGGATTCCCAAACACTCAGCAAGATTTATTCACCCATTTTCATCACAACGGGAATGTAAATAAGCAGAGTTGCCGTTAATGAAGTGCAAAGACCCGAAAAACAAAAATTGCACACCCCTACAATCGCCAAAAGTGACTCATATGGATGGTATTACCGACTAAAACTTTTTGGATGACAATAGGATTACAAATTACAGTGAATACAAAAATTCATATAGGGACGTCACCTACTTCTCTACGACTATTTTTGCAGTATTTTCGACTCGATCATGAATTCAACCATAAGGCGTGTCCCATTCGTAGGAAGAAAAAAGTTGAAGAAAACTATTCACGAACAATAACAGATTAAAATCAAGCGGAATAACTCATAACATTTTCCGCAATATCAATATATCATTCTCATAGTCAACATCGTTCCGTTTCAGCTTGCTCCTTTCAATTATGCGTTTCATATAAGGTACAAGTTGCTGCTTATCACCCACGCTTCCTTATATCACTCAGTTGCGCCATCTCTTCCTTTCTGTTTTCCTCATTTTTAACTGCATTGGTAATGAGGTCAGCTCAGGACCTATTTTCGAAATTGCTCACTTAGCCGTGATGATTTTATTTCCTGCGTGAGTCATTTTTATCGCAACACAGCGAAATTAGATCAATCACGGCGGTCGAAGCCGAAACAATAGATCTGAGCATTGATGCCACCTACAAGGTGGGAACATTTGAAGATTTTATTCAAAAAAAAAACAAAATTCCCACAATTTTTATGTTTCACAGTTTATTCAGAATCTTCACAGGTGTTTCGGTCTTTCGACCATCTTCAAAAACTAAACTTAAAATTGAAAAAAGGTTCTTTTATTTCACTTAGGACATCTGTGTATTTTTATGGCGCATGGAAATAACAGCATCCAATATAGGAGTGTTGCCAAAGAGTATTTGGGAATTTGTTAAATTCTCCTTTTTCTCAGTGGATTTTTTTATTGAAAGAATCTCCAAATATTCCATCATTTTACCCTTATTAACTTATATGGTAAAGTGACATCTTTCTCATTGAAAAATGATTATTTTCTATACAATATTCTGCAAAACGGGTTAATTTCTGTAATGCTACACATATAGGGCAGACTGGTCGATGTTAACAACTTAGAATCAAAGAACATAGGATTTCTACCTTGAAAAACCAGAAATCAACCAATTTTGCAGAACATTGTATAGAAAATAATCATTTTTTTCAATGAGCAAGATGTCACTTAACTAAATAATGTCAAAAAGGGTAAATTGATGAACTATTTTAGATTCTTTCAATCAAAAAAGCCATTGAGAAAAAGGAGAATTTAACAAATTCCCAAATACTATTCGGCAACACCCCTATATTGAAGGCTGTTATTTCCATGCGCCATAAAAAAACACAGATGTCCTAAGTGTAATAAAAGAACCTTTTCAATTTTAAGTTTAGTAACTTTTTGTACTCCTTTAAAGGACGTCGAAAGACCGAAACACGTGTCAGGATATTGAAGAAACTGTGAAACATAAAACCTTTGTTGTTTTTCTTTTTTTTTAATTAAATTATTCTCATTTTCGATGTTACTCAAAGTCTCATTCTGAAAATCCTTCAATTAACAATACCTTTGATATGAAAAATAAATCACTAATTTGAAAACAATAAAAACTGCGCAACATAAACGAGGGTGAAAATGATGTACTACTCTGTCAAGAAAGTACCGGGAATTTTCAATTAAAACAACATTTTTACATTTAATCGTCAAAATTGATTGGGTCGCCTTCAAAATAGGCTCCATTTGCTCCAATAGATCTATGCCAACGGCACTTCCAATTATCGAAACATTTTTTATAGGCGCTTTCCGGGATGGACTTTAGCTCTCGCGCCGAATTTTGTTTTATGGCTTCAATCGACTCAAAACGGGTGCCACGAAGGGGCAATTTTAGTTTTGGGAAGAGGAAAAAGTCGCAGGGAGCCAAATCCGGCGAATACGGTGGTTGCTGAAGCACGTTTGTTGAGTTTTTGGCGAGAAAGTCAGTCACAATCGTAGCTCGGTGAGAAGGCGCGTTATCCTCATGCAAAATCCATGAGTTGTTCGCCCACAAATTTGGCCGCTTCTTACGGTTACGCTCACGCAAACGTTTCATAACGCCTAGGTAATACTCCTTGTTTACCGTCTGACCCTCTGGAACGAATTCGTAGTGCACCACGCCACGGATATCGAAGAAAACAATGAGCATCACCTTCATTTTTGAGCGGCTTTGGCGTGGTTTTTTCGGTTTCGGCTCATTTTTTGCCACCCATTCCGATGATTGCTGGCATATCGTACTCGTAGACCCAGGTCTCATCACCAGTTATAATGCGTTCCATGAATGTAGAATCGGAATTACAGCGATCCAGCATGTCTGAAGCAACCTCTTCGCGATGACGTTTTTGAAGAAAATTCAGGTCTTTCGGTACGAGTCGTGCGGCCACCTTTCTCATGCCCAAAATATCAATCAAAATCGTACGTGCGGACTCGTGGGATATCTTAAGATCATGTGCTATCTCTCTCAAGCTGGTACGACGGTTTTCCAGCACCCTTTCCTTAATTTTATCGACGTTATCTTCGATCGAAGCCGTCGATGGGCGACCACTTCACGACCGTCCTTGAAGACTCTGTACCACTGATATGCACGAGTTTTCGATAGAGCATTATCACCAAAGGCATTTTGCAACATTTTCAATGCATCGGCACACGAAAATTCATTTGCAACACAAAACTTTAAACAAATTCTTTGCTCAACGTAATCACCCATAGTAAAAATCGGCACGCACTCTGACATCGACTGACTTAATCAGCTGTTGCAAACACACTAGTTGACAGATCCCGCTCAAGCTTGGCATAGTAATTAAGGACAGTGGTATCAACCTAGGAAAAAAAATTTCACCTGCCTCATTGCCCCGCCAGATTTAAATCGATAATTCCCTGTACTTTCTTGACAGAATGTATATAGACTTTCTGGACTTTCACTTGATAATAATTTCCGAGACACTTTATACACTAGCCGCTTAAATTCAATTCAATGGATACAATAACATGAGACCTTTGATTCGAAGAAGAAAAAACACATTTTCCTACTTAACCAACGAACCCTGACGGCGTTACGAAATAAAACGATAACTCCAAATGTCAGATTGTCGCAGAGTTCAAACGGACGCGCCCAGGTAAAGAATTTTACGCGAAAGATATACGAGTATACATTTCTATGGGGGAGTTAATCGGAATCTTCATAGATCATACGAGCACCGAACAAATCGAGGAAATAAGAAACCTATCGAAATCGTGACAAATGCTATGAAACTAACGATTCTCGGAAACTGTTTTCGAATAAAGAAAATGCAAGAAATATTCAAAGGACGTCGAATACCCCGGGTTACATTTCAATCGTAAACACACCTGTGTACAACTTGGTAACAATACCATTTTAAGGATTCTCCCAATTTCACTTTTTATTTACAAGCACGACTCATGTTACTTTTGTCGTAAAGGTACAAGTTACAATAAAACCACATTTAATGTTACATTATCTGATGTGTATTGAAAAAAATGATTTCAGAATTTTTTAACTGTATATATCGGCTTTATTTAGTTTTACACCAACTAAACGTACCTCACATTTGAGAAAAACACAAAGATTAAAAATATTGACTTAAAATACTCATTAAATTCTATTTTTTCCTTTTATGAGGTATTATATCGTCTCTCTTCAAAAACCAGCAGTAATCGCCCATCATGGCTGGATCCCATCGTCCTTGATAGCGAATTTCCATTGTTCTAATATCTTGGTGGAATTTTTGACCCTGATTGTCACTGACTGGTTCCAAATTTCAGGTGAAAATGACAGATGTGGATGGGGGAAATGAATTTTTAATGACATTCGGGCACCAAGCGATTTGTAGGCATCTAATAGTTCATTAACTAACTGTTGGTAGTTTGCATCCATATTGTTGCCCAAAAATCCTCTTACTACACTAACAAATTAGTTCCATGCCCAGAGTTCCTGCCTGGTTAGGTTCTCTGTAAAATTAACGTCGTCCAGCAATTTTCTGATTTGTGATCCAATAAAGATGCCTTTCTTTAATTTGAAATCACTTAATTTGAGAAAGACTTATTTTTAATATTTGAATCCATCAACATCTTTATTCATAGCCTTCAAAAAGTTTTTCATCAGACCAAGCTTAATGTGAAGAGGAGACAGAAGGACTTTTTTGGGATCTACAAGAGGTCTAAACTTAACATTTAGAGATAACTGTTGAAATACACTTCTTCCTGCCCAAATCTTTGTTATATTATGCTGATTTACCGCACTACTGTCCAATAGACAAAGGAAACAGCAATATTTTGTAAATCCTCCCTGAAGTCCCACTAAAATTCCTATCTAAAGGTAAGATCGGCACTGGTAAATCTGCATTATGAAGAACAGGTCGTATTGCAGATTGCAAATTTGGATAGTCGATCTTGTGCTTTCCCTTTTTGGAATAACTTTCAGTCTTTGTTAGGCAAAAATAGCAATCGTCTAAATGATTAGTGCTAAATGATTCCCGCTACGGACCTTATAAGCAGGGTAGAATATTTGGAGTCATTTTAAATTTTAACTATCGGATGTTTTTTTTAGAGTGATAAAACTTTAAATTGAAATTAGTCACATTTAAATTAAGATTGAAGCCAAATTTTTTTTTATTTGAAAGATAATTTTATGACATTTATGTTTTAAAAATAATTTCCGGCATATGTCCACCACGAACGACTAGCTCTGAGAAACCGCATTCGGCCAGACCAATTTTGGACCACTTTTTCGAGTAATTCAGGCCTTATCTCATCAATAACACTAGTTATGTTGACTTCCGAAGCGTCTATTGTTTCTGATTTATCAGCATAAACCAATGACTTGACATAATTCCAAAGAAAATAATTCAGTGGAGTTATGTCGCATGATCTTGGAGGCCACTTAATTGGAGCATTTCTCGAAATAATGTTATCGCCAAATCTTTCAATAAATCAATTTCTACGGTAGCAGCATGAGGTATAGCACTATGAAGTGTAGAACCATCTTACTGGAACCAAAACACTTCTGGGTGTTTATATATATTATATGATATAATAATCATTGATCATCGATCTGTAACGAGCACTATTCACTGTAACATTAGCTCCAGCATCGTTTTCAAAGAAATATGGACCGATGATGCCTCCAGCGTGTAAAGCAACACCATACAGTGCAATTTTCAGGATGCAATGGAACCTGCAGAACTTCTTGTGGATTGTTTTCACTCCATATTTTGCTTGTTTGCATAGCCGTTCAACCAGAAAAGAGTTTCATTACTAAACACAATTTTACGATAAAAAAGTGGATCAACTTCAAGCTGTTCTAGGGCCCAATCAGCAAACAAACGACGCTCATTATGGTCAAGTGGCTTTAGTTCTTGAACCAGTTGGATCTTGCATGGGTGTATACCAAGATCTTTACGCAAAATTTTCCATATGTTGGATACACAGATGTCCAACTTGTTGTGAACTTCGAAAACATGAATGTCATAAAATTATCTGTCAAATAAAAAAAATTGGCTTCAATCTCAATTCAAATAAGTTTTATTTCAACTTAAAGTTCTATCACTCTAAAAAAACACTCGATAGTTAATGATATGAAAGGAACTGTCACAACGTTAACAGAACAAATTTATTCATTCCAATAAGCGTATAATTCTGGATCTTGACTTCATCCAGTCCTTGTTCTTGTGAATAACTGAACTCTGTCCATTTTACAGAAATGCTGCATCACTCTATCCGTACCATCGCTACGTCACTACGTCAAACGCGTTAGATTGTCTAGTGAACACGGTATTAAATAATGATGTTTTCAAGGTGAACGAGGAAGCGAAATATCTGTGAGAAGATAAATATTACATATAACATCGGACTATCTCACGATCGTTTAGTACCAACTCTCTCGTTACCACTTTTATTTTCGAATTAAATATCGTCTCGCTCAATTCACGATGCTCTATGTGTTTTATTGAATAACGGTATCTGTAATTATTTCTATTTAACCGACTAGATCTGCAGTTGCTTGAGGTATGAAATTCTTCTTCTGGTTCCTTATCCTGAGTCATTTCACTATGGAATAAAGCTATCATCGTATTCCAGAAAATTGTGCGTTTCAAATATTACTTAAATACTTAGCATTTAAATAGAAAACTAAACAAAATAACAATGGAAGAATATGGCAGTCAACATAATACTGCCAATTTCAACACTCTTAATATCTCCATTGACGTGAAAGTCAAAAAATTCGATATTATTCTGAACAGACCTCGCACTTGTCACTATTCCGGGCCAGTGTTCTCAGAATACTTCAAGGCTTTGACGTTTGGTCTATAGATGGGATTAGTTATGTGTTATGACTGGAGAGCCCTTGGATGCTTCAGGCGTCGTCAAAGACCCAGAAGTGGTAGACCACGTGCTGCAATGCCAGTAGAATCAGATTTTTAACGCTTTTGGTGAGAAGGTCTCTCAGCACTTGCAGACTGGCAAGTCAAGGTCTTCGAGATCCCATATGTACTTCACTTTCCCTAATCACAATCAGAAAAGAAGAGTTCCACTCAATCACGAACACAATAATAAAGATTAGAGTAGGCAATACAGCCGACTACACTGGCGAAATTAATGGTGATACGTGATCTTTATTGACGAGTCCAGAAATGGACGTTTTTATGAGAGTCCACGAGTACGGGTGTGGGCAAGTTCACTCATACGAAGGAACCACCGATCTGTTCAAGCAGTCCATTCTTTTCGAAGAGGCATTATTGTGGTTGGGATGGAGTTTGTTTCGATGGCAGAACTGACTGTTAGTACTTTCAAGAATCATAACGAGACATATGTTGATGAAGTTATCAACGGAGTAGTCCGACAATTTCACGAAGCGCTTGACCAAAGTTTCGGTTTTCTGGATGATAATGGACTGCTGCACACATCCCACCAGATGATTACTGCTAGGAAAAATTGGATATTTCACATCTAGATTCCCTGACCTAAATCCAATCGAACAAGCTTGGGACCAAAAACAAATAACTCTTGATGACTACAGCCGAAAACACTTCGAAAGCTCCGAGATCTTTGAGCACGACGTATGCAACAAATTGAGCAGGATATTCTCAATAACTTGGTGAGAAGCATGCAGAAAGGTGCCAAGCAGTGGTTATGCTTTGTATTTGAGGATGAATACAACTATGAATTTTTGAAATTATATTTAATATTTCTATTCTTTCTTTATACTTTTTCAAGTATTGTATTTTTGTTCTCTTGAATACCTCATTCCTTTGTCATTTTATTGTTCTAACCTGAAACACTCTACATATATACATTTCAATAGGAAATTGGGTTCTTCTGAAGAAAAACCACAAATTAATTCAATATCTTCATCTTTCGACGAGCAGTTTATTCCATATATCGGGTGGTTTTTTTAGAATGATGGAACTTAAAATTTAAATAAAACACATTTAAAATAAGATTGAAGCCAATTTTTTTTAATTTGAAAGATTATTTTATCACAGTCATGTTTCAAGAATAATTTCCGGCATATGTCCATCACGACTAGCTTTGAGGAACCTCATTCGACCAGACTAATTTTGGACCACTTTTTCGAGTAATTCAGGCCTTATTTTATCAATAACACGAGTTATGTTGGCTTCCAAAGCGTTTATTGTTTCTGGTTTATCAGCATAAACCAATGACTTGACATAACCCCAAAGAAAACGATTCAGTGGAGTTATGTCGCATGATCTTGGAGGCCAATTAATTGGATCATTTTTCGAAATAATGTTATCGCCAAATCTTTCTTTTAATAAATCAATTGTTACGGTAGCAGCATGAGGATTAGCACCATCTTGTTGGAACCAAAACACATCTGGGTCGATACGATTCAAATTGTGAACCAAATAATCATTGATCATCGATCTGTAACGAGCACCATTCACTGTAACCAGCATCGTTTTTAAAGAAATATGGACCGATGATGCCTCCAGCGTGTAAAGCACACCATACAGTGCATTTTTTCAGGATGCAATGGAACCTGCAGAACTTCTTGAGGATTCTTTTCACTCCATATACGGCAATTTTGCTTGCTTACATATCCGTTCAACCAAAAATGAGCTTCATCACTAAACACAATTTTACGATAAAAAAGTGGATCAACTTCAAGCTGTTCTAGGGCCCAATCAGCAAACAAACGACGCTTATTATGGTCAAGTGGCTTTAGTTCTTGAACCAGTTAGATCTTGTATGGGTGTAGACCAAGATCTTTATGCAAAATTTTTCATGTGGTGGATGCACAGAGTCTAACTTGTTGTGAACGTCGACAAATAGACAAATCTGGATCATCATTAAGACTATGACTTACAGCAGCGATACTTTCTTCTGTACGTACAATTCTTTGTCTTGTTGTTGTTGTTGCATCGAGTAGAGAAAATGTTGTCCGAAATCTATCGATAGTTCAACGAATAAGCTGCTGTGATGGACGATTATGTAAACCATAAATTTCACGAAGTGCTCTATAAGTTTGACGAATAGAACACTGATTTTGAAAATAAATTTCAACAATTTGTAAACGTTGTTGCGGCGTGAGTCTTTCCATGATAATTTGTCAATGCTTACTGGACAGAAATGTCAAAACAACATGGCTTCTACCTTCCGTCAAATCACAGTTATACCTATCGAAAGTTCTATGACTCTAAAAAAAACACCCGGTACTTATATTTTCTCTTAATGAATAAGTATATCATATAATTATTTAATATGTTGTGTTTCGAAATTAAAAAATCTTCCATGTCTGTTTTTCTAACATCATGCGATCGAATGATACTATCGTATCAACCATTCTGTTGTAGTAGTAGTAAAACCTTGTTATTAAATTTCATTTACGAATAACAATTACCATGATTCATATATTTTATTACACAATACGATTTTCCACAAACACCATCATGTGTTGTTTATTTACGATATCGAAAAATATTTATGATGTTAAAAGTTTTGTTGAATAAACATGATGCTACGTGAGCCTCCGTTAGACAATTTTCAAAACTATCCGATCGTTTAATATTTTAGTCATTGTTTCCAGACATTATCGCTCAGGTTTCTCGTTATTTAGTGACTATCACCAGAACGATCCGATTTAAAAATTTTAAGGAGTAGTTTTTATAACATTTTATTGAGTAATTTGAAAAATATATTCTATTGAATAAAAAATTATCTTGAAACAAAGACGCTGCATATTTTACCCAAAGTTTTATTTCTTTTACATTTTACCTTTGAAATCTTCATTCTTCATTAATTGTAATTTTGTTCAAAAGCTAAATTAATTTCTTTTCTAAAATATAATACCCCAAAATTTTTGTGGAGATTAGTATTCGTTTTCAATAAAACGAGGCATCGTTGTGTTTCAACATTTAGAATTAAACTGTCTAGTCGATTCGATCGATCAAATTTTTTTCGGGTAGTTCAAAGGGCCGGTAGGTCAAATAAACCGGTAGGACATTTGCGGCAAGGGGGCGTGTCTACTTGTCTATGATCTCCGAAAATTTGGAAAAATTGAGAAATTTAATTGATTGCACTGATGTGAGGTAATCAAGAATTCAAGCGAAATATTCAGAATTGGTTTCTCTACTTTTTAGCTATTGCCTTTTCCCTTTATATATGATCCAATGAAATGGTAGGGAAATTGACTTTCCCTCGGATATTCCTTCAAATATCCAATAATTAACTTGAGAATTACTCGAAACATCCTGGAAGGGTCTCTGTTGTGCATTAGACCGTTGTAAATCATGGGAGAATTTAAAAAGATTGCGTTGAACGATGTGTAACAACGATATTTGTTTTCGACGACCGAACCATAAAATTAATGCTTGACGTTGTTCAGTTATGGAGGCGATGTTTGGTGTGTATACTTGCGGATGAATTCATTATTGTATGTAAAAAGTTTATAAAAGCACCGACTTTACATCAAAAACCTCAGTCTCTTATACTCAAATATAATTCAATTACATTGATATCCAGAGAATTCGCCATTTGATCATTTCGATATATCTGCAATGCAATTCTGGAGAAACTTCTCTTTATCAAATTAATCAACAGGTAGCCTTTTCTGGTGAGGTTATGGTATGAATAGAGTGATGTATTCGTTAAAGTAACATTTTTCTTAATTCAGCATGGTTTATTCTACTCAATTCAGTACAAGTATGGTGAATTCATCAATATAATCGATTAGTAAAAGTTTTCGGGAATTTCAACGAACAGGTAGGTCAAATGAACCGGTACGAGGGCGTGTCTAATTGTTGTCTGTGTTCTCGGAAAAACGGGCAAAATTGAGACATTTCTTTCCTTCGTAGCGAATAGACGGAAAATCGTACGGGAATGAAAATGTTATTAGATTATATCGGTGGACTCGTAGAACCACTTTTTTACAGACCCCGCCGAAAAACACAAACGAGTATTTTTGAGGTTACACCTCTATGGTCGGTTGTAATGACGCTTACTGCTTTAATTATTACTTTAATTATTATTATGGAATTACTTTGACTGATAAGATTCTGGTCTGGCGCACAGATCTAGACATAAATAACACAATTCATATTTTTGTCAGAAAATACAAACTTTTAAAAGATAGGTGTGAAAATTTCTGACGATCTGACGTTTAATTCAAAAGTTACATTGGTCATAGTGAAACAATTTTCGTGATTTTCAAAGAAGAAGGTTAGAGAAGTGCTGGAATTGTTGTTTCGCTCTATATAGACAAATTCAATCGAATTTTAGCAAAAAGTTTTTTATTAGCACTGAGTGAAGAATGTACGGACGTGCAATTGAGGATATGTAAAATACGATATTCTTATAAATTCGAAATCCAGAAAGTGTAATCTTGGGCATCTCGACCAAATTTAATTTTTTCTTCAGTTACAAGATCAGCCGCTTGAAAGTGTCGTCAGTCACGATTATGAAATATTTAATGCGTATGTATATACGAAATTTCATCATGGACGAAATCGGAACTCCACAATGTAACAAACTCACATTCAAATTCTTGCAAGCAATTCCAATTTCGAAACCTTCATAAAAAATGCGTGTGTCCCCATCAATTCACGTATTGTACATAAAAACTTAATAATGAACATTATACACACTGTTAATTCAGCCAGCAGGGTCTTTTCTGTGGTGTAATAAAGGCTCCAAGATCCGTGAAGTGGGACGAGGTCGCTGAATAAAATAACACAACAATGCCTATGATGTGGCGTTGCCGGATCTGTCTTGATAACGTGAAACAGAAGGAAATTTTTATTGGACTCCTTTCAGTGTATATAAAATAAAAACGGAGGTTTTTCATGTAATATTTCTACTATATCGTCCAAATTTCATTAGAGCTATGATATTTCCTAAATAACTCAAAAAATACAGAATCAATTATCTGGCATAATAATTAAATATAAATTTGATCTTTTACTAATTTGACATCAACCAGTTTTAGGTGTTCAAAATCAATATAATTCATTAATCTTTTTCACGATGTTTGAACAGAAGGTTAACCATGTCGAAATTACCAATTTCATAAAGATCGTCGGTATAAAAGTTACGAAATAAAGAAGTTCAGAAACTCATGGATAAAATTGATCTTCATACGTCCCCAGCATATATGTTTAAATTATTTTCGTATCCAAGCTTTGTTCGGTTCAGCCATTGAATATTTTACTAAATCTGGAAATGGGACAACCGTGGAATGAGAGATAATTATTATAAAAATCATTTTTCAATGAAAAAACGCTTCATTGACTGAAATCATCGGAAACATAACTAAAAATTGGATAAAATCAAAAGTTTCCGTACTTGAAACCATAAACGAGCACTTGGCAGCTCTGTCGCAATGTGTAGAAGAAAGGGAACTGACTTACCAACTTAGCGCGCCACAGAATCACCTCAGGGGGGCCACAAAACCGCAGCTAGCCTAATATTTCTCTTGTTAATTCACATAGATTTTCTCAGCCCTTTTTCTTCGATAATAGACTTCCATTTAAGACAACATAAACGCGGGCGTAGACAAAAAATTTCGTTTTCATTGAAAGAGAAGTTGCGTGTCCCAGTTAAATAATTCGGATCTGAATAACTCGACTTCAGTTGCAAATTGCTCCAAAAAATGGCAAATAGTTAATGGTGCCTGTTGGAGTTATTTGAATGGAACTAAATGTTAATAGTCTTTTTGCGCGCTTGTTTTAAGGAACAGCTTACGTTCGAACGGATGAAGCTAGAGCCGCTAAAGAAACCATAGCAACAACTCCACAATCGAGTTTAAATTAAGCATTTACATGTAAAATAACGAGGAGGCTAATGCAAAATTTCGTGAAGATTGTATTATTAGAAGAAGAAAAAAATTATGTTGTGACTTTCGTGGGTGATATAAACAAGCTCGCAAAAGTTCTTTTTTTTCACCATTTTTTAATCTGATATCAATTTATAGCTTTCGTTGTAAAGTTTACATTATCACTTACAACATACTTTATGTGTCCTCAAAAATCTTTATAACAGTTCAGTATTGATGAAGTTCAAAAATTAACCGCTAAATTCGTACCAAATGCGGTCTTAGATGTTGCAAGAATTTTATAATAATAGAAGGCAAAAATATTAGCGACTATAACGATGAGGCCTTATGAAATGGTATGAATAAAACAGATAAAATTACTTTTAATTTAAAATAATAAAAAGAGGTTTTTTACTTCATAGAAGGAATATTACGAAATTTGAATATCAAAGCAGACTTAATCTGTTAGTCTCCTACAATTTTAATTTCAAAAAATTTTATTCAAAAATTTTTAGAATTAAATTAATGTCGTATAAGCACAGCTTATATCTAATAGACGTATAAAATCAAAACTCAATATAAAGTATCAAATGGAATAAATAACCCAACAAATATAAATTGTCAATAAAAATTAAAAAATAAATATTTGAAGGAGACAAAATTTTGTTTCTGATCTTACAATTATGAAAACTAATGTCTTTTCAACAATACAAAACAGCCAGATCCATATTGAAAATTGATATATCTCAAAATGAACTACTAATATTTAAAATAAAACTTAAGACTTCAATCACTCCACGAAATAAACATCGTGAAACGAGCATTCTGCTGTCAGCAGAAAAAATCGCAAACAAACATATGTCATGTCATTAATTACTGGCGATGTTACTCATCTGATTGCGAGTAAAACGAAGTGTTTCATGAAATTCATTACGTCCTGAAACATAAAACCAGAATCTTCATGGCGTTAAAATTTTATGGATATCGATAGCTCCATAAGCTAATGACGTAATGCTGTATGAATGTTGGACAAACTGCTCAGTATGTGAACAAAACATAAGATCCAATTTGCTCATATTTAATCGAAAGTAGCAGTACCAAGAAAAATGGAAAAACCCCTCCTTTAATATGTTTTTCCTTCAAATAACTCTTATTATAACCTCTCATTATAAAACCCTTTAGATATGTAATATTATGTTCAAGAAAAACATTTTCTGCAGTTGTATGATTATAGAAGATACAAAAAATCAAGGAATTGAAGCATTAAAAGAATCAAAAAAAGCAAACAGTTATTTTACTATTTCATTCCTTAAACTTATCGAATGATCTAAAGAAAAAAATAATAATAATAATAATAAGCGTATTTCTGACAACTAGGTTATACCATAGAATGAAAGCTCGTTCATAGAAAACAAACGTAACAGTATGGTATAAAATAAAATTTAAACCACAGATGCAAACAAAACTCTTATTCAAGGAATGTCACCTGACTTTCCCAGACTTGGACGAACTAACTCTTAATTTCCACCAAATTTGAGTGTTTTATTGTGAGGCCTGACTGAGTAACTTTCTTAATTACGTGATTTGGAATTCAATTTCTTTTGTAAAATCCCCATTTCTAATAGTGAATTTCATTTTAATGCAATTCAACGTCATCGATTTTTCTAAATGGGTTATCAGGAGACTTCACGTTTCAGTGAAACCACTCTATTCATTCTGTACCAACACCGATTGATATCTTCGAGCTCCGAACCTATAATTCTAGAATGTTAGTCGACTGCATGCACTTGAAGTCCTTGAAAATGAATTCATTTTCCTGTTACCAGACTAAATTCGCTCATCAGTACCGAGTTCGCTGAATCATTGTGGGTTTCACGCACAAAGGAAAGTTTGCGAATTTCAAAACTGTAGGATACAGAGGGTCAGGATCCTTCTATGGCTGTGGTAATTCCAGGAGGAGAAAGGATAATAGAATTTTATTGGTTTCATTTCAGAACACGGTGGATTTTAAACACTATTTTGCTTCACAACTATTGCTAATTACCTTGTGTGTTATGTGTAACGGATAAACGAGCTTTTCATCAGTGCGTTAAAAAAATATGGAAGCATGAATATGGGCAACAGTACTCTTAAGTTCGTACGTTAATAGTTCAGTGAATTTCAAATCGTTTCTAGAATCAATATGAAGAAAATATTTCTTGAATATTTCTTGTTAAATAAAATAAAACTTATTTCTTTGACATCACTACATAATTTATGAACTAATTTTTGAGTAGACTACAAAAAATTGAATTGAAGTGAATTTCACGATTTCGAAAAATAACAACACAAGTCTAGAAAAAGCATTTGTATAGAGAAAATTGAGACATATCATGGTGTTTTAACTACTGTTACTACAAATCTTCATTTTTTTATGTTATCATGAGTAATTCTTCTGTAAATTGTTGCCTAAGTACCCAAACACCACTTTTCGCACAAATTAGTATTGAAAATGAATAATTTGCCCAATTTTAATAGTCTTCACTGAAATAAATGTACAGCAGTAGCTTGGCAAGTATTCGCCTTCAATGAGGATTTCACTTGCTAGTAATTTAGCAAGTTTCTTCGATATTGTTTTGTGAAGAAGCCCATATTTGAACAATTTTTTCTTGCCTGTTGTTTCAGGAAAATTTCAAATTGAATATCTATTTATCGATTCAAACAAATTACATTACAATAAATGTTCAAACTGCCCTTTTCCAGTCGCAATACTTGCTCGACATTTTCCTTAGAAAGATCTGAGTATCAGACGAGCGAGTCGTCTGTTATTTGCAAAGACAACTGCTTCCATTAATTTTGACGTAGCTCAGCTACCTTTTAGATTAGATTTAAGTAGACTTTTTCTTTCATCGCTTCCCAGTAAAAAAAAAATAAGCGGGTTCAAGTTAGGTGAACGAACTGGCCATCAGATACTACCAGACCGCTTCATTTATCTGCCCGTGCTGTTTTTTTCGCAATGAAATTTTCGCTTTGGAAATTATAATCAATTTATATTTACAGTGACAAAACAAAACTATCCTGAAGGAGTTTAATGTAATAATGGGTTGAATTAAATCAATATTATATTGACTGAAACAAACAATTTGCATATCTGTTCATGAAAACATTGTTTGCACTAAACATTTCGTATCAGCTATCTATCTATTCATTTTCATGTATAGTCCGTCTAGAAAGTATACGGAAAAAACAAAGCTCAATTGTAATTATTTAGTATATATTTTTAATTCCTGAATTAAAAAATTATAACAAAATTTAACATTGATCTCATTTACTTGTTCAATCGCTATTTAACTGTAAACACTTGACTAAACGTCGAGGTACACCTGAAACTAGATCAACTCGATAATTTTCGGTGATTGTAGTCCAGGACTGTAAAACTGACTGAATTAAATCATTTTATTTCTTGGCGCTGCCCGTTCAACTTAAATCTTCATTAGTCCCCATATATTTTCAATGGTACTAAGATCTGGTGAAGCTGCTGGCCATGAAATGGTTGTCACTTGGTGTTCTTGTATCATCAGTTTGAATATAAGCTGAAGTATGGCATTATCCTGCAGAAAACGCCACCCCTCTGGATATAAAGAATGCGCCGTTTCAAGTAGCAAATTGTTTAGAATGCCACAATACTTTTCACTATTAATGGTTCTATCAACTATACAGAGAGGCGTAGTACCACTCTGAGATATTGTTCCTCAAACCATTATTTTAGTGGGAAATTTGGGAGTTGTATTAGTTAACCAGTAAAAGCCACTAACATTCAATTTTAACGTAACAGGTTGTTTTGATAGGATTTTTAAGGGATTTCGAACAAGTTATAAACAACTTTCATCAGATATAAAGACATTATTAAAATTATCTTATTGAAAAAGTTGACAAAATTATATCTTTCGTTCCTTTTGTAAAGCTGCCATTATAGAGATTTTTTTTTGTTTCCTTGATATGTAGCCTTATTTTTTCATTCACATATGGGCATTTTCTGGACATACTTTTATATTGGGTTGATTTCCAAATCTGTTAGCCAATTTGCGAAACTCCAGGCGCTGATTGTGTCGTCCTAAGGCCAATAAAGCGTTTAAATTGTTTTTTTTTAATCTTATCCGGTCTTCCTGAAACTGGTCTTTGCCACATATTCATGCCATTTTTTATCCTCTTTATTGTCTCATATACCGTATTTTTCCCCATTTCAGTGAATTGCACTAATATTTTAATGTTTTGAAAACCTTTTCTATACAAATATTCCACCTGTTTTTTTTTTTCGACATTATTTTTTGCGACATTATTTCATAAATTGTATACCTGTTGGAAATCAACAATATTTGACAAATAGTGTTGCCGTGCAACTTTGGCCATAGCCGACTATCTGCACAACTCATTTCATATTACTTTTGTCTTAGAATGTTACTAAAAAGAAGTATATTAAAATTATGAAAAATATTAAATTCCGGATACTTTCTAGACGGACTATACTATAAAATTATAAGATAAGATTGATGATGTATTTTATATTCTGGTGGTAGTCTATAAGAATTAATAATCGGAAAACATCAATATTTTATCGCCTCCACAATTCATGTCGTATTCCAAAATCACTTGATACCCTTCGTTGTACTGATAATTTCTTTAAAAATCTCATAATTATTTTTTTTTTCAGGTAAGATTCAGAATAACAGTTACGTAAGTATAAATATACAAACAGACCGACACCTAATGTTTTGACATTTAATATATGTAACTTACGCAGGATTTGTAAATTTATAATGTTACTTACCAATTACACGTTGATTGAGTGAATTTCTTGGTAATAAAGTTTCATTAATTAATTAGAACATGACAAAAATCGTATAGTAAAGTGTGGATTTATGTCGGTCAGAGCTGAAAAACTTAACGTTATCGTCAAGATATTATCTTATTGTTTTTGTATGCCGATAAAAGCGATTTAATTAAACACGTAAGGTGCGTATTAATTAAGATTAAATATTGAATTGAATCAGTCCTTACTTGGTGAAAATCCATATTAAAAAATATTTAAATAAGGTTATTCTGATTTTCACAAATTTTTATTGTTATGTTTACAACAATCGTTTCACTATCACAGTAGCATCATCAGGCAAGATTACATTTTGAATAACTCTGCTTGTTTCCGAAATCCGTTGCTATTTATATTACAGTAAGTACAATAAATTTTTATTGAGCACTGAATTTATTAAAAATAATAAAGACTGCACACATAAAGATGATAAATCGGGGGTTTATAAGTTAACCTGCGGTGATTGCCCTAAAGTTTACATAGGACAGACTGGAAGAACTTTCCGTCATAGAATAAAAATTTATTGTACTTACTGTAATATGAATAGCAACGGATTTTGGAAACAAGCTTAGTTATTCAAAATGTAATCTTGCCTTATGATGCTACTGTGATAGAGAAACGATTGTTGTAAACATAACAATAAAAATTTGTGAAAATCAGAATCTTATTTAAATATTATTTAATTAAGATTAAAGACCTGGAGTCTCTTTTAATTTTAGCTTCAACGTTCAAATGAGTCTTGAATTCAGAATGTTCATATTTTTTTTAAAGTTTTTTACAATTCTAACTCTATTTTTACTATCGGTACCTTTTATTTCAAATTCGATATGAACCTATCTAATATCTAATAGTAAATCGTGTATTTCTAGTACAAGATTCTTTATTTTGTTTCCACACCTCGTACTACACAACATAATGTTTTTTCGAAGCAAAATTTCTAGAATTAAAGTTGGATTGCTTCGACTGTCATCAACTTTTTTTTTTGTAATTGCACAATCAGAACTAATTAACGTTGATAAGATACCGTTACAGCTCCCTTGACTATAGACACGAAAACTGTTTTTTGCCATTGATTCAGAGTACAATATATTCAATACATATTTTGATTGCGTGATAAATATTTTTCAAGATATGTTATTAAAATACACAATGATGAAAAGTGGTTAAAAAATATGGTTTTCTGAAATCCATGGCTAAAGTGAAAATTAAATGAAGATATTTATAGTTACTTGTTTATTTGGAAAAGAGGCGCCAAATCACGTCTGTAAAGAAGTTGAAGCCGAGGAGTTATATCTAAAGTGACGGTTTAAACGTTAGATGTTTATAATATGTACGATATTATCAACCGGCTGTGTTTTAAGGAAAATTGCCTGTACTGGAATAGAATTGAAATAAAGGCATATGAAACGTAAAAGAAACAGAGTATGGGAATAACAATTAGCCAGATAGATAGCTCAGCGAATTCAAAAGAAAAGAACGTCTGATATTGTTTTTCAAAATTTTGACAAAATGGAATTAATGAAGACAGACTGTGATATAGAAAGGACTGCGAATTTTTAAATAGTTCAAAATGTATATCGTTTCCGTTTTGAAAACGTAGTAAATAAGAAATGTGGTTTTTATAATATATTGGAACAATTCAGAATATAATTGTGAATTTGAAGGAAAATTGAGGTATCGACAGATTTTCTCGGTAAATACGCGAAAGAACCGTGTCACGCACTTCAAAAAGATCCCCTTCAATACATCCAGCTCTGAAAGCGGGATTTCTACTTTTCCCAATTAATTTAGCTTGTTATCCTCTCGAATTCAAGTAGAAGGCCTGTAAATAAACCATTATAACTTCAATGCGGTAAGTTGCGAAATTCCTCTTAAACTGATCGATGTATAATGTACGATCCGCTATGAAAAATACGTCGTGACCTAAATTAGAACATTTGAGATATCCAGCAGATGTGTTCCATAAAGTTTGATGAATGAATGCTCTTGTCGAGTGATACCGATAAAAAAAATTGGTTTATCGATCGGTTCGTATCAATAGCTCCGAAAATGATGCTATCGATTCGAATTGGGTCTTGGTACTTAGGGTATCGGGTGCGTTGATGGAACTTGACAGGTCAATGAACCTTCAAAGGTATAGACATACCAAAACATTCATTAGTTGACTTAGGCCTTCGTTGAGATTCGGGTTGAACGACTGTTTAGCCTGTGTTCGGAAACTCGTAGGGGGACCGAAGTAGTACTTACTTGAGCAGTTAGGTGGTCGTTGGTATGCAATAGTGGTTTGTTCCTACCAAAAACCACTAGAGTGAGAATTTGGGGCCTAACCTAACGTGGTATAAAGTTTCAATTAATCTCATGCAAAACAATTCTTGGATTATGTTAATCAGGCAAATACGACACCAGAGGAAATGAAACTTTACTGATAACGCCAGACTGAACCGTCTTGTTTTCCCTGTGGGAACAATCTGATATTTATAAAAGTGAATTTAGAGGATTTTCTTCCAGAAGAAGCTTGTCTTTTATCTTCAGAGGAAATTAAAAATTTTATTATCGATCTACACACATCGTCAAAATCCTTGGCCCTCCTAGGTTTCTCAAGAAATAAACAATCTATGTTCTGGAAATGAGATGGATATTTTCCTCTATTTCAACTGCGATATATTCCATAGAAAATCTTTGTTTGTTACTATTTGCTTTATGCAGGATGAGACAAAATAGGAAAAATGAGAACAAATCTAAATTTATCGATTATTTATAGTTATTCCACAACTGAATCCAAATTCAATAGTCCGTATTGCCACCTTTTCTTTCAATCAACTGCACAATACGCGTAGGCATCCCACGAATCAAGTCATTAATGAAATTTTCAGGCATATCGTTCCATTCTTCCTGAAGGGCTAAACTCAATTCCTGAAAAGTTGAAGGTGGGTTTTGGCGGTTGGATATTGTTCTCCCTAAGTAATCCCATACGTGCTTAATTGGATTCATATCTGGTGAGTTTGCTGGCCAGTTCATTCTCTAGATATTGTTCTCCTGAAGAATGCTTTGATCCCTTCAGGTGCGTTGTGGTGGGGCGTTATACTTCTGATAAATGAAATTATCCCCAAATTCGTTGCGCAGAGGAACAATGATTGGTTCAATGATGTTTTCTACGTAGGTGACACCAGTCATTGTTCGTTCAACGATAATAAGAGGGGTACGACGACCGAACATTATACCTCCCTCCCCCAGCACATTATTGATCCGCCTTGAAAGGGCACAACTTCCCGGGCGAAATTTTGTCGCTCTAGTCTGCCTGGACCTCTCGAAACCCTTTCTCGTCGACTATCACTTTGTAAACCGAATCGTGACTCGTCCGAAAAAAGTACGTTGCGCCATTGTGGTAAAAGCCAGTCTTGGTGGTGTTCTACCCATTGCCGACAGGTAGCTCTATGTCCAGGTGATAGCCTGGTCTTCTTGCCCTTAAATTTGAGGAATGCAACCGTCTGCTTATGGTACTGGTTGAGACTACCCGTCTGTAGGTCCTCAAAAAATGACTTCGAAGGGCTGTTACAGATACCGTTCGATTCCTTCGAGTAAAATTTGCGTGAAATGGCCTTCCCTTGCAGATGTTACTCCAGACAATGCTGACGGTTTCCAGGAAAAGGGCCACTATGCACCTTACTGAAGTCCGTGAAATATTCAAACGTTGCGCAATCTGGTGGTTCGACAAAGCTTCTTGATGTAGGGCTACTATTCTTGTCCGGTCAAACTGAGAAATTGGATGTTCCAGCATTTTCCACGGAATATTCTCAATATTACAACTCTCGTTATTGGCTGAAAACTGATTAACTTGGAATACATCTGTATTCTCCTGAACAAGAAACATTTTTTGCAGGTTTATTGTTTTCATTTAAGTGATAAGATAGTGAAGATTCCACACACAAAAAATTGTCATGTTACGTTCAACAAGTTGAGAGTTGATAGGGGGGGAGGGCAAGATTTTTGACGATGTGTGTTTGTAAGGAAGTATCAATCTTCTGGTTTAGTTAGAAGAAATAGATCTTCGTAGAAACTCCACAGCATTGATTTGTCAAGAAGACGATATAAGATAATCAATCTAAAATTTAAAAAAAAAAGATTTGGGAAATGTGGTTACGAGAAAAATTGAAGAGAACAGAAATAGTAGAAAATACTTGTTATCGTTGGTGTTGCAAGAGTATCTATCAGCAAGAAATAAAAGAAGCCGGCAGCTGATGTTTTTTGTTCGAAGTCTTGCAGAAAAATCTCTAATGTCCACGCTCACTTCTATTCCAAGCTGCCGAACTGACCGCGCCAAAAATTAGCATATATGATAATGAAGCCGCAAAATTATTATAATCGCGCTTGTAATAGCCGACAAACGAAACGGAAAGTATGTCTGTCTGCCTTATGTCGGACGTTAGTATTAAATGCGCGCTTCGGTGGGTTCCACCGGATTCTATACCGCGAGTTACTCCATGTGCAAAAGAGAATGGAGCTCAAATGGAAGTTGGCGCGATTATGACGCAATATCCCGGCTGGCTGATGTGGGTTGCTAGGCTAATAGTGATGGATCGTACGCAGATGTGCTCAAATGATAGTCGTACACAATGATGAATGGGAAATTGACAAAAAAGAAGCCAATTTGAGCATTTAATTGCTCATTGTTTGGCCGGGCACAAAGCAAAGATCGGTTGGAATTCGCTACTCGATTAATTTGGCAGAATTTATACTGTTGCAATAGAAACACAAAGTTTTCATTTTAATTGATTAGGGAGCGTTTAGTAATGTTAGTTAGATGATATTCCAAAACTAAATTATATATTTAATTAACTACTCGAACTTACTTAATTTGTGTTTTGTCTTCAGAAAAACCCAATTTTCTTTCGAAATATGTACATATAAGGTGAAGTGTTTTAGGTTGGAGTAATAAAATTTCGAAAAAATGATGTGTTCACGATAATAAAAATAGAATATTTGATGAAAATTCATACTTGTCTTCAATCTCAATACAAAGTATGACCACCACGTGCATCAATAACTACTTGGCATCTTTCTCCATGCTTTTCATCAAGTTTTTGAGAATATCCTGCTCAATTTGTTGCCTAAGTTGTGGCAAAAGATCTCGGAGCTCTTGTAGCATTTCCTGCTGTGGTCTGTAGGCATCAAGGGTTATTTGTAATTGGTTTTAGATCAGGGGATCTTCGAGGTATTCGTGAATTCTATCGATTAGTTTACTGTGATGTGAGCATGGCTCTTTCACCAGGAGACTACTCAGCAGTCTTCACAATCTGCCCAGGAAACAGAAAGTGTGATAAGGGTGCGCCTTATCATCGCGCATTAGCGAGGCCCACTCCGAAGAGTTCAACCCACCAAGCTTTCAGTTTCGGCTTCAGTCTGAGAACCTACTCCGCAGCGAAGCACTATCCAACCTCTACTGACTCTGCAGTGTCTGTACCTGAGTTATTTTGTGACGTAATTCACTCGCCGAAGGGGCTTCTTATGCTCCCACCCAAACGCAGTTCCATGAAGCAAGATAGTCTCAAGATTGAAGCCTCAATTGATCCTGGTACCAACACAGTCAATTCGACCTGTACGTCAAGACCCACGAACCCTTGTGAAGTCTTCCAATTGATCCTGGCTTCAAGCACCAACGGTCTAGCCGTATCGTCGAGATCCACAAACCCCAGAAACGTCTTGCAATCGATCCTGATTCAGGACTAGGCTGGTCGAACAGTCAAGTTCCGCTAAACCCTGAAGCACCTCTCGAGATATCCTGAACATGAGTTTCTGCGAACAGATAGATGAAATACCCTTCTAGTCCAGCATACGGACTTTAAACTACTGCCTCCTCGAGTCCAACATCAATTGGGTGGCCAGGTCGTACGAATACTTCCCGAGGACCTCCACCCTCCCGAGGTAACGCAGTATGCTACAAAACGTACTCGGCCGTTTGATAGAAGAATCCGGAGATTTTCTGCAATAGGGTAGAGTACGTTAGTTTTTGAGGGTGAAGCCCTGTGCTGCGACAGACACCCTTGTCAATGAGTTAAAGAACGCGGCTGAGCACTCCATTTCACCTTTACGGTGAAACTAAGGCCCCATTCGGTCAAACTTCCATCACACGAGTCCAGTGAATGGCACGAGTAACATTGCTTTAGACTTAACCCTCCATTTCACCGGGATGAAACTAGGATCTTCGTCAAGAGAAGTGCCCCCAGTGCGTCAAGCTACAATGTCATGTAGTGCGGGTCTTCGAGGTAATGCTAGATGTGGAATACCCTGATTTTTTCTAGCAACAATCACCTGGTGGTGGTCTATTTGGCCGTGCAACATCCAGAGAAATTTTCGCCAACAGCTGCTTGAAATTAGTGCACTACCCATTTGATAACTTCATCAACATATGTCTGGGACGTCGTGGTTCTTGTATATACTAATAAGTGCGTTCTTCCATTGAAACAAACTCCACCGCAAACCATAATTGTGTCTCCTCGAAAAAGTCTGATTTCTTGACCAGAGTGATGGTTCCTTCATATGAGTGTACGTGTCCACATCCATACTCGTCGACTATCAGAAAAACGTCCATATCTGGTCTCGTCGGTAAAGAGTATGTATCGTCATTCATCTCAGCCAGTGTACCCGCTTTGCCCACTCTAATCTTTTACGCATGTGTTCGGGAGTGAGTTGAACTCTTCTTAACAGTCCTCTCAATGTTAGCTTGACTTCATGGACGTCTTCTGACTGCTGTGGAAAACTGAAGTACCTGAGGCGACTTGAAGACGTTGACTTGCCATTCGGCAAGTGCAAGTCTTCACTGAGTAGCCGAAACTCAGACGTCATGGTTCTTGATTTACTAACAAATCAATTCTGCCATCGAAACAAACTCCAACCTAACCATAATTATGCCTCTTCGAAAAGGATGAAGTTCTTGAACAGGTCGGTGGTTCCTTCGTATGAGTGAATGTGCCCCACACGTACTTGTGGACTCTCAGAAAAAAGTCAATTTCTGGACTCGTCAGTAAAGAGTACGTATCACCATTTATCTCGCTAGTGTAGTCGGCTCTATTGCCTACTCTTATCTTCATTATTGTGTTCGCGATTGAGTGGAACTCTTCTTTACAGGCGTCAAGGATGTTAGATTGGCTTTATGGGGACGTTTTCTGATTGTGATTAGGGAAACTGAAGCACATGTGGGATCTCGAAGACCTTGATTTGCCATTCTGCGAGTGCTGAGAGGCTGTCTTCTCACCAAAAGAGTTGAAAATTGGTTTTCTCCTGGCTATTGTAGCACGTGGTCTGCCACTTTTGGGTCTTTGACGTACAGTTCTAGTGGCAAAGTACCGTGCCTATAAACGTGATATCACACTTTGACTAACATTGAAGAAATTAGCCACTTGTGTTCGACCATCCTGAAGCATCCCAAGGAATGCTTGGAAGATTTTTTAGATCTACAATGAGAATTTTTAATTAATCTTCTTTCTTTAATTATTTTCCCATTCTTACTCGCTTCCAACTTATATATGCATATGTATTTACACCTCCCGTTTTAATGCAAGCGAAGAAGTGGCTTTCTACGAGACTTTTGACTACTTCATTTTCCAAAAACCGTTACATTTAGTTGTTCTGTATTTTCCACCATCTCTATAGCATTTTTAGCGATTTTGAGCTCTTGCATAAAAAGAATATCCACTACAAAATACCCCGTAACTTTCCATCGTCATTATTTTTGGGTGTGTCATTGTAGATGTACATGTCTGTGCAACTTGTAATTACTGAAATTATCGTACTGCGACGCTTTGCAACATGCATATACTACGGGATAATTATTGCATTAATAATAAACCCGCAGAACGAATTGATTGTTGCTGGTGTTGACCTGAGTTATGAGAACTCACTGGCGCTGAAACGAGGTCAGAGTGAATTTTTATCGCAACAGGCGACCACATACTGAGATTTTTGCTGCTCTTCTCGCACGTTCGCATATTTCTAATAATAATAAATAATAATAATAGAGTTTATTGACAGTTAGTTGAAACTATGACAATTTAACTCAATTAACTGTGAGTTACTCGCTCCGAGGAGCTGATAACTGTGTACAGCTTTAATAAATTAATATTCACATTCTAACGGCAAAATGAACTAAATGTTATTATCTAAATAAAGGTGTGGATACTCCACGATTAACAAAAAAAATACTAAATAAATATTAAATTCACAATGTTGCTGATAATCCGGGAGAGTTGTCTTCATTGGTATTTTATGTCATGGTTGGTAAACTGTCTTCATCAATATTTTAGGTCTAAATCGGTAGTTGAATTGTCAAATTTCAGGGTTCACTTCCTCAAGCGGTCGCCAAGGTCAGTATTTTTGAGTCATTACTCTTGGATGTTTATGAGTTGCTTAGATCACTATTTTAGTTTGTTTTCTAGCATGAATTTATTATTTTATGTATCAGTGTTCGATCTCCTTCAATTAACCATTTTTTCAATTTCATTTTGAATTTTTGTTTACTTCTTGTCTCCTTTATTGTTGTGGGTACAATCGGGTATAACCTTGAGGCAATATATCTACAGCACCTTTGTCCTATTCTTTTTTCTGCTCTCCACGTTTGAAATTCATTTTGTTTTGCTCTCGTTGGATAATTGTGTTCTCTCGGTGTAACTGATATTTTGTTTTGATGGATACATGTTATTATTTTTTGAGCATATATTTGTCTTATATCTAGCACTTTTGATATTTCGTATAATTCGTCGCTAGGAAAATTTCTTTTTTTTCCGTGTATGACCTTCAAAATGAACTTCTGCAGAATGTCTATTCCTATTTTATGGCAGTCTAATACACCCCCCCATCCAGTTATTCCATAAGAAAGTTGAGACTGCACCAACGCGTCATAAAGTATATGCAGATGTTTTTCCGAAGTTAGGTTTTTTTTTATATATCTGAATTTATACAAAATACCTCTTAGTTTTTTAGAGAGGTAGAGCATATGTTCGTCCCATTTTAAGTGTTCATCTATATAGACACCGAGATATTTGATAGAATGCGTATTAGGGATATGTAGTTGGTCATTGATTTGTAAATCTCCTAGTTTTGGAAGGCTTGCCTTACTTGATGTGAAGTTTAGGTATTTAGTTTTATCAGCGTTCAAGGTTAATTTATTGAGTTGAAACCATCTTGATAAGTTGGCGAAATCCTCTTCGGCTTTATTCTTCAGATCTTCCCATGAATTATCCTCATACATGACTATAGTATCATCCGCGAAACCTATGACCTCACCTTTGCTCTTAACTTCAAATAGACTATTTATGTATAAATTAAATAACAAAGGTCCGAGTACAGTGCCTTGTGGTACTCCATAGGTGAGTCCTCTTTTTTTACTAATTTTTCCGTTCAATGATACCATTTGTGTTCTACCTGATAAGTAGCTTTTTATTAAATTATACATTTTTCCTCGGAATCCATAATTCATAAGTTTTCCTAGCAGTTTTTCATGGCATACGGTATCAAATGCTTTTGCTAGGTCGATTACGACTGCCAGAGATGGTTTGTTTTTATCGATGTTGTTATGTACAATCTCCGAGACTTTTCTTATTGCATCTTCCGTCGACATACCCTCACGGAATCCAAACTGATTACTCGACAAAACATTATGTTTATCAATGAATGCAATCATACGCGCTTTAATAAGCTTTTCGAAGATTTTAGCTATATTTGATATAAGAGTAATAGGTCTATAGTTAATCATTTGCGTTCTGTCACCTCCCTTGAACAATGGTTTCACCACTCCTGATTTTAATATGTCCGGGAAAAATTCTTCTTCGAAACATTTATTTACTATATAAGAAATAGGTTGTGATATCTCCTGTCTAACTTCCTTCATTGTTTCCGCTCTTATTCCATCATGCCCAGCTGATTTTTTTGATCGAAGACTACTTATGGTTTTTTCTACTTCGTCTGAGTCAGTAGGAAACAAGAAGAATGTCTTATCCAGTTGGATGTTTCTCTCTGTGTATTCGTTGGGGGCTGCCACCCTGTTTGCATAACTTTCGCCTAGTTGGCTATAATATTCATTAAAAAGCTCACACATTTCTTGATCGTCTTCGATTTTAAGGTTATCCTTATTCTTAATATACTTTATGTTGATTTCTGGTTTTGAAGTATTTGTTATCTTATTTACATAATCCCATAATGTTTTTGCTTCACCCTGATTTTTCATTACACTCACTTGGAAATACTGCTCTTTGGCCTCAGCTATTTGTTTACGTAGGTTGTTTTTACATTTAGAGTATTCAGTTTTCAACTGTATATTGTTGGGTTCTCTTTTTACTTTATTGTACATATTTTGTTTTTTATTTATCTCTTGCAATATAAATGGAGTAATCCATTGTTTTCTGATTCGCCTTTTTTTATTTATGTATATTGTAGTTGTACTTTCTTCTATATATTGTTTCAAAATGCTTATAAAGTTTTCAGTTATTTTATCTGTATCAGCAAAATCGTAGACTTCTTTCCATTTCTCATTCTTTAATAAGTTTTTTAATTTTGTATAGTTTATATATTTTTTTTGGTGATCTTTTTCACTGGGCTTCCTTTTCATTTTCAAATTTGTGTACAATAATATGGGATAGTGGTCCGTGATCAAATTGTGTAAAATAATACCACCAACATTTAGATTTTCCGAATTCATTCCTTTAACGAAAAAGTGGTCCAAGCATGTACGACTGTCTGGACGTGTACACTTATTTATAAGTGATGTAAACCCATAGGAATACATTACATTTTTATATTCCTCCACAATGTGTTCGTTGGATAATAAATTGATGTTAATATCGCCTGTTATGATATGTATGTTACTATGTTTTTTTTCCTCTAGATAAAGTGACAATTCATCATTGAACTCGGTAATGGAATATTGAGGGGATTTATATATGGCGGTTAATTTGAGTTTTTCACCTTCGCTTTGAACATTTAGTTCCAACGCTGTGATTCCTCCTATTTTAACGATAGAGTGATCAAATTCCATATTACTTTTTACATATACTATTGTTCCGTCATTTTTATTATATTTTGCATTATTGTATATTAGCTCATAACCATTTAAATTAAACAAGCCCACATCCTCCACTTGAAAAGTCTCACTCAATATAATCACGTCAAAATCGACAGATATTGTCTCAAGGAACAGTTCAAAATCATTGAAGTTTTTTTGCATACTTCTTATATTCATTTGCATAATCTTGACTTGACTTAATTTCATGGTATTTAGATCATTGATATCTTCAATAACAACAGTATCATAGTCTTCATTTTGATAGGCTTTTATGTAATTATCCATATTTATTGATTTTTGTCTTCTTTTTCTTTCTGTATAAAATGAGCTGTAAAATAACTAAAATAAACACAAAATTACCTTCAACCCCCCCAGCCTTCTTTAATTACTTTTTGTCTGTCGTGGATTTATGCCGAAGCTTCATACCAAATACATCCTCCCTTGGGGGTGATCTTTTTTTATTAGTGTATACCTTTTTGTGTGTTGCCAAATATGGCGTAAATAATTTCTTGTCTCGATTATTTTTCGCCTGCTGCAATAATCCTTGCACAGATTCTATCCTAACAGCGTCAGAGTTACTCACTGATGGTCCTGGTCCAGATTCCAACACAACAGTGTCCGAATCAATCTCTGTGGCAGTATTCTTATGTTTTGTTATTGTGGGTGTATTCGGAGCACTATTTGTTTTAACATCTTCTTCACAGTTTTCTAGTTCTTCCAAGGTATACACCCTTCGTCCCACCACCAGTCTATTATTCCTTATATATGACTTTTCAGATGTACCCGCTCTGGCTTTTATCAGAAAGGGCAACAACCTCTTATTTTCATGACGCTGCTGTACAGTTAAATCATTAGTAATGGATATTTCAGTACCTTTCAATTTTTTAACATGTTCAAAGATAAGTTTTTTACATCGATGTGACACAAATTCCACCTTCACTGGACTGCCTTCCTGATTACCCAATGTATAGAGGTCACTAATTTCAGATAATTCAACTCGCACTCCCAACAAACGATATATTTCCTGACAGAGAAACTCCGCAGTTATATTTGAGCTTTTTTTCAGGCCAAAAATCACAATATTATTCTTGTTACACCAGCGTTCTGTTTTTTCGAGCCTTTCTTTCAAGTCTTTGTTCTCTCTCTCTAGTAGACCATTCCTATTCCTCAGTGCCTGAACCTCCAACAATAATCTCGCCTCCGACGCAGATATTGAATCTTTTAACTCCCTCCTGGTATCCTGGATCTCCTCCAACAGACGCCTCAAAGTAACCTCAACCTCTCCATCTGTCATCATCAAACAGATATTCTATGGTATGGTACCCTTTAGAATTTTTCAAATTAGAATTACGTATATCAGAATATTCTCCGGTCTTGCTCCAAGGAGAAATAAACAAGGACACACGCTTCACTCCACTGAGACCGACCAGGGAGACTTAACTTTGGAACAGAGACAGGGAGGCCTAGGTAAAGCAAGGTAAAAACGACAAAGGAAAACAACAGAGAAAAGCACTATAAGTCGTGTAGGGTATGGAATCCTATAAATTAAACAGATCACAATGTGTTCTGTTACATATGAGTTGCAGATAAGCAACAACTCAAGCGAAATTAGACCATAACCACTCTCGTACCAAACGTTGACAGTATTTTCTCTCTTCGAGAATTTAGCGAAAATAAATTCGCACTATATCCAAATTTTATTCTCAATTCAGCCGCTGAATCAAAATAATGAAGAACTCACGTTAATAATCCTGGCTGACCAAGCTTTTCCAGAGTAAAAACAACTTCACACCAGCTAAAAATGTAAACACCTCACACCTTCAAACGCCGCCGATAACTGCTTGCAAACATTTTACCTACCATACATTTTAAAGCGATATAGGAGCAATGTAGGCAGTGGAAGCTATTTGCGATGTGAAAAATATTTTGAAGTAGTGTGAAAGGGCAAATGAAGGTAGGATGACGTTATATCTGGTAACAAAAATATAGAACGCGTCGCTGTTATCCTATAGGATAGATCTATAATTATCCATATTCTGGGGCGGAATTTGCTCCAGCGCCAAAACACCCTTGGTTTTCGTGGATCAAGGGGTAAAAATCAATCGAGAAGTCTACCGCTGTGACATTCTCGAGCCCGCAGTATTTCCATGGGCTCAACAGCACTTCGGCGACACGCATTGGACCTTTCAACAGGACTCAGCTTCGGTTTACAAAGCGAAAATGACGCAAGAATGGTGTAAGACCGGGTTTCATCACATCTGCAGAATGGCCGCCCTACTCGCCGGATCTCAACCCAATGGACTACAGCGTGTGGTCGATTTTGGAGTTCAGGGCATGTGCTAAACACCACAAAAGTTTGGAGTCGCTGAAAATTTCAAGAAGCATCTGAAGTTGTGTATCGCCACCAAAGGAATTCACTTCGGAATCACTTAAATATATTACCAAATGTTTATGTTATTATTATTCGTTGTTGTTATGTTTAATTTCTCTTATTTAATAAAGTTAAATGAAAAAAAGTTTGTCCGAGGTTTTCTTGTCGCCCTGTATAAAAAAATAAATAATAATAATTGAATGAATAGTAAAATGAGTGGTTAAACAGCTATATAGTTAATTTTTTGGTTAACCTACAAAATATTAACATTTACAGAATTGTTTTCGATACATTCAAAGCTTATTCAAATAAGTTTTTCTAGGTTCTAGTACTATACTAATTCTTTTTCCCCAGAATTGTTGGCATTATCGACAGCTAATAAAATTTTGCTCGCAACCTAGCCAATTTAATTAATTAAATTTAGTACCGACCAATACGAATAATAAATAATCCTCTTGAAATAGATAAAAAAAAGCAGAAGTTTTCCAATATTCATATTAACTTCTAAATTGGAAGATATATTAGCAGGCAATTATGTATATATACTGTTGCATTCTACTATATTCTCAGCATCGAATAGTTTTCGGAAATTAGCTATTATCATAAATACTTTAGCGTCATTTCAGAATCCTTTCGTTAATGTATAATATAGCTTTAATAATGAAACATCAAATTCAAACAGGATAAGGATATTTTCTTTCCGTTACAAATTCGATAATTTGACCTTAACCATACAGTTCAAATTTCATATATATTAGAAGTAGTTAATGGAACGAATAATTATTTTAAATCTTCACCAATACGTTGAGAAGGTGGTTTGTTGATGACCTAACTGTCATATAAGTTTGAGAGTTCATATTACTAAGAGGTTTCAACAAGTCATAAAAACAAATTTCAACTCAAGTCATAGCTGAGTGTGGATAGCTCAGCGGGAGAGCATCGGACTCGTGACCGGGAGGTCCAGGGTTCGAATCCTATTCAGGTAGAAAAGAAATTTTCTAGTTGGACGGGTATCTGCCACCATTTCACTGTTGGGTCAAAAATTAACAGTGCTGTGATCTAAAGTGGCGCAAGATCGCAGTAACAAAGCCTACACAGAACACAACTGAACTCCTAACTCGTACAAGCTGAAAAAGCTTCTGAGGGATCTTCACAGAAGATCTAGGAGTATCAGGATAATAATAATAATAATAATAATAATAATAGCTGTGTGTCTTCTTCAAAATTATATTTCCTATTCTGTTTGATTAGACTATTCTGTGCAGACACATTCTTGAACACGGAAATGCGTTGATATTTGCATAAACTTCAGCATTGTGGAATACATGATATGATGAATTCGTGGCTGGAGGACTATCTGGGAAACCGACAGTTCGTGGTGAGAGTAAAAATCTTACTCTGGTAGCAGGCCCATATATCTAGCGGAGTTCCCCAGGGCTCTGTCCTTGGTTCACTTCTTTTCCTTGTATACCAGAGCGATTTATCGGGCGCTAACAAAAAGGCTTTTTTCGCGGATGACACCAAAGTGTATGCAAACCCACTAACGTACTACACACTCCAAAGTGACCTCAACTCAATCTCCGAATGGTGTTCTACTTGGATGCTTCCGTTAAATACAAATAAATGTGTTGTTTTGCACATGGGTAGAAAAAATCCTCACCTTTCATACATACTAAACAATATTATGCTCACAGTCATCCCACATCGATCTTGGAATGACAGTAACAAGTGACTTGTCGTGGTCTGAGCATATTTTGCGGGTGTGTAAACGTACAAATAACCTTGTTTATCTACTGAGGAGGTAATTTTTCAGAGTCTCTTTTCCGGCTTCGATCAAGGTTCATAAAACTTATGTCAGACCCTTGCTTCGAGATGTGGTGCCCGGTTTTAGTGCGCGACCAGAAGCTTTTAGAGGACGTGCTACTCGCTTGTCATTCGGATTTTCGGACTTCATATCCAGATGGGTTAACAGCTGCTAATGTCCCAACTTTCAATCAACATCTTTTGAGGGGAGATCTAATTTTCTCATTTAAAGTGCTGAAGTTCTCATACGCAAATCTTGCCAACATCTTTTAGTTGAACACAGACCAGAGCTTGCGTGGTCGTCGATTGAAGCTAAGGAAGGAGGGCTTCAAGACGAGACGTCAACATGTCAACGTCAACGTCAACATGTTCTGTGAAGTTCTGTGAAATAGAATATTTGAAGCCTGGAACAGTCTCCCGGAAGAGGTCGCTTCGGACCCATCGGTGCCTTCAAAAAGGACTTGATTGTCATTTGTTTTCTATGGTGTAGAGGTGTTCCGCTCGTGAAGTTGTACATTGCATTGTATTTTTTCATGGTTTCATAGAACATTGTTCTCTACCTGTAATTTCTTTAAATAAATAAATGTGAAGAGCACATATATCCATCCAGTGTAGTCGTTCCATTGTCCATTCTAATCCTGGACGCCTGTATTTGCCTGTGATTTAAACGCCTGTTTAGAGTCATCTTGAAAACATGAATGTAGCTGTGGCATTTGGAAAAAGTTGAGTCGGTATTTTGCAGTTGCTTGAAGACTTCTTGATGCACGAAAGAGAGAGAAATCCTAGTTGGTGTGGTCTACGTTTTTTGGATCTTTTGTCAACAGTTCTAATGTTAGTGTGGCTTTAAAATTTGGTTCAACAGAATTTGTTTTTCATAGTAAGGAGTAGGCCATTAGAAATTTTCTTTTTATCGGCTATAAAAAAATGAGTATTTTTTTAGTTATAAGCTTATTGAAAGGGTTGAACCTTGATATTTACGAATGAAGAACAATATCATTGAAATGACCGACACGACTGGCTAACAGCCGATCAACCCAACTTTTCGGTACATTGTCGATTGTGTGGGGTTCAATCTCAGGAATGGCAACTTAAATTTCATGTTTTAAGGCATCAATCGTTTCTTGATGGTTAGCGTAACACTTATCCTGAAGGATTCCCCACAAAAAAAGTCCTTCGGGGTTAAAATGATCATCGCTAAAGATGATTTTTTGAATGAAGTGGAAACGCATCGGATTGATACGAGCATCCACTTCTTTCAGAAGTTGAACTTTGTGAACCTTTAGAAATTGTTATGAGGACATTTCATTTCTATTGAATTTTCCACGTAAATTTCTAAGAGTTTGGATAGATTATTCAACACTTTGGAAATAGGTTTTTAATATTTAAGTTTTGTTCAAGCGTAAATCGACCCATTTCTTCAATGTCAAATATTTAACTAACTTTCTGTCAAAACACAAATGAAAGAAGAGTTGCCAGATTCTAAATAACAACTATTTAAAAATGCAAGCTATAGATGGCACATTCTTTGTAATCGAAATTATTTTCCTGATTCTTCATATGCGAATCATTTGTTAGAAACAGGACATAATTAGATAACATTTATGAAATAGGACATTGATAATGAAAGTTAAAGAAAATAAAATAGAAAAAGGCTTTTTACTTGATAGAAGATATATAACAAAATTTGAATATCAAAACAGATTTAATCTGTCAGTATTCTACAATATTAATTACAAAAAAATTTTTTTTATTCAAAAAACTTTTAGAATTAAATTAATGTCTAAATAAGCACCGCTTATATTTAATAGACGTATATAATCAAAACTCAATATATAGTGTCAAATGGAATAAATAAACCAACGAATATAAAAAGGTCATTTAAAAATAATAAATGAATATTTGAAGGGGACAAAATTTTGTTTCTGATCTTATCATTATGAACAACCAATTTTTTTTCAAAAACATGAAACACAACTTAAGGACTTTTCAAAAAATATAATTTATTTGAAATATTTAATATATTTAAATATTCAAAAAAACTAATTCAAAAATCTCTGAAAACATGCACTATATCTTCAAAAAGGGATTTTTGAATTAACTTATTTGAATATTTATTATATTATATATTGAATATTTCAAATAAATTATATTTGTTGAGAAGTCCTTAAGTTGTGTTTTATGTTTTTGAAAAAGAATCGGTTGTTCATAATGATAAGATCAAAAACAAAATTTTGTCTCCTTCAAATATTTATTTATTATTTTTAAATGACCTTTTTTATATTCGTTGGTTTATTTATTCCATTTGACACTGTATATTCAGTCTTGATTATATACGTCTATTAAATATAAGCGGTGCCTATTTGGACATTTATTTATTTCTAAAAGTTTTTTTAATAAAAAAAAATTTTTTGTGCTTAAAATTGTAGAAGACTGACAGATTAAATCTGTTCTGATATTAAAAAAAAAAAAAAGTTAAAGACTTCATCTTTTGGAAACTCTAGAGATCAATAAATACAGTAAAAATCTAATAGTTTGATTGTATCGGTCTCTACTTGTCGGACATACATCTTGATGATTAAAGTAAAACAACTTAATTTCCGCTAATTTATTTAATTTCACAACAATTGTTTCGTCATGACAACATGACTTCGTCAGGTGAATATGTTACTAACTACATATTTGAGATTGAGTTCTTTGAATATTCAAAATTTACAGAAAAGAAGGTAGTGGGAACTTACAGTAATGTATTTTCTTATTATTACACAAAGTTTCAGAAAAGGTTGAGTAAAGGGGATTTATTGAGGTCCGTCTGGTCGTTTAGGAGAATCTGTTTTACTTTAATCATCAAAAATATAATTCTATTGGATGATCAGATAGACGTAAACTTGAACAGAACCCCCTACTTAAAAAAATCTTTGAATATAGGAGTACAAATAAGTTTCCGCCGTTTTATTGTAGATGGCGCGGCACGGAGTTTTGGTTAGTTTTCGCAGATGAAAGCCGGCTTAAAAAATAGTTTGGACATTCAAGAACAACATAACCTATTAATATCATTGATTTTATATTGGTAAAATATAATTTTTATAAGTTGAGAATGTCAAAATTTGAGCCAAGTAAGCGTCATTTGCGGGAAATATTAATTTACTTCTTTAATTTAAAGAAATCTGCTGCTGAGGCGCATCAATTGCTCGTAGAAGCATATGGTGAGGGTGCTTTGAGTGAGAGAACGTGTCGAGAGTGGTTTCAAATGTTTAAAAACGGTGATTGCGACGTAGAAGACAAAGATCGCAGTGGAAGGCCAAAAATTTACGAGGATGCAGAATTGGAGGAAGATTCATCTCAAACACAAAAAGAACTTGCTCTAACATTAGAAGTCACTCAGCAAGCAGTCTCACACCGTTCTTCTATAATAAATATTTAATTTGTGTTAAAAAACGGCGGAAACTTATTTGTACTCCTAATAACATTTTGGATTTCTTCAATAATTCAGACAATTGTTTCTATTTGTTGTGAACAGATTTCAGTATTTATAATTTTTTTTATATTGCATTGGTACTTTGTTTAAATATGCATGGGGCCGTGGAATAACGAAGCAATTGTTGTGTAAACTGCAAAAACGTATTTTCCTACTGTGAAACGCTTCAAAAAGATGCAGGGATCAATCGGTCTCCCGGGAAATTTACCGAGCCAGATGAATGATAACCCAGATTCGGTTCCCCGCGATCATTTCAACCTGGTACGAACCGCAGAACAGATGAAGGGGGCCAGCCGGTAAAATTCAACTTCGCGGAACTGTTTGCCTCCATCGAATGGGGCCCTAATGGGATGATTTGAACCGGTTTCTAACCGAATCCGATGCATCTAGAATACGGATTAGACACTGTTTTCAGAGGTGAACGATTCCGTATTATTTTTTTTTATCTACTGCATGTTCGGTGCCCGTCCACGGTCTCGGACCGTCCCACTCTCGTTATATCATGGTTCAGGCTTGATTTGATAATTACGGAAATGATTCCCGTGGATTATAATTCGGTTGGTATTATTTTCTTTATGTTGGTAGTATCATGTCTGGTGTTTTACGTCACTATCTTCTAATGTAATTCTAAGATATATACGCCTCTTTGTGTTTGCCTCACGTTGGATGGTTTCTGAAAACCATCTAAAATTATTTATTAAATGTTTGATTGATTCGGCCTTTACTTGGTGAAAACTCATTTTAATTAACAAATATATAAGAGACAGTATTTTAATTTCCACAAAAATAATAATACAACTATTGTTTCTCCACGATGCGGCTTCTTCAGGTGTCTACATTCTACTGGCTGATGGTGTCCAGTGTAACCGAGTTTAAATATGGTGTTAAGTACGTGACAAAATAATGGAAAAACAAGTCATAAAAACTCAAGGTATTTATTGGAGTTTGCCGCTTAAAGATGCCAATAGAAAAAGGTATTCAGTAATAGAGACTTGTCAACATCTGTTTATTCATTCAAAAGAATTTTACGGGCATTATACCTGTTGATTTCAAGAAATTCTAAAAGTATTAATCTAGAACTTTCGCTTTCGACGTGGATAATTTCATAGTTATTGTTGAAATTATGCCTGAATTCCTTTAGATGATTAGCATATGTCGAATATACGGAATCTGATATGTAACTCTTGGATTTTTTCTTGAATGATCTACCTGTCAATAGTTTCAAATCAACTTGTAGACTCCAGATTTATTTTCTTTATGTGTTCGATCCTTATTGTTTTGTATGTAAGTACTAAAGTTATTAATGGTAAGCTGCGTTGTCATTGGACTATTTTTGAAATATTTAGCAGAAAATTCATTAAAATAAGATAACGAAAAGTATTTCTGCATATTGTCCTCTTTTATGACTGGGTTCACGATATTTTATGTTTTTTTGTTTATTGGACACCATTTTGTCTTTAAGAAAGGAGTTATAACCGTTGTTTAACGCTATCTGTTTATTAATATTTAATTCTTTCAAAAAGTTATCTGAATTAAAAGGGACATTCAATATTCTATGAATAAAACTATTATATGCTGACAGCTTTTGGTTGGTGGAGTGCTTTGAAGTTTTATGTATTGTAATAACATGGCATTAAATCTCGTGTACCCAGTCATAAAAGGGGACAATACGCAGAAATACTTTTCGTTATCTTATGTTAATGGATTATCTAAAAATATTGCTAAATATTTCAAAATAGGTTCAATTACAACTCAGCGTTTAAAACCATTGATAACCTTAGTACTTACATAAAAAACGAAAAGGATCGAATAAATAAAGAAAATAAATCTGGAGTCTACGAGTTGACTCGCAACGACTGCCCTTTAGTAAACATTAGCCAGACAGGTAGCTCATTTAAGAAAAGAATCCAAGAACACCAAAGGAGTTACATATCGAATTCCGTACATTCGACATATGCTGATCCTCTTAAGGAATCCAGGCATAATTTCAACAATAACTATGAAATTATCCTCGCCGAAAGTAAAAGTTCAAGATTAACACTTTTAGAAATTCTTGAAATCAACAGGTGCAATGCCCGTAAAATTCTTTTGAAAGAACAAACAGATGTTGACAAGTTTCCATTACTGAACAGCTTTCCCTTATAGCATTTTTTAGCGACAAACTCCAACAAACACCCTAAGTTTTCATGACCTGTTATTTCATTATTTTGTCACGTACTTAACGCTGTATTTAAACTCGGTTACACTGGACACCATCAACCAGCAGAATGTAGATACCTGAAGAAGCCACATCGTGGTGAAGCAATTGTTGTATCATAAACATTTCAGTGAAAATTAAAATACTGTCTCTTATATATTTTTTTAATATTTATTAGTATTTATTGAGCCGATAAAAACTGTTTTTTTCTTTCCATACAAGGATTTCTTCAGAAGGTAGCCGTCAAAAAAGGACAATTCAAATAGTACGTTGAAACGCTATTTTGCACAATATAGCATTGGTGATGTCACATTGAAGTAATCTATCAAGTGTCATACTCTAGGTGTATGTCATACATAAGTTTATTTTTGTTAGTAATTACAATTACAAGCATTAACTGCGAAAGAAAATGTTTAAATCGTTTTTAGTGCCAGGGTGCACAAAAAGTAACAAGGGGTGGGCCATTAAAAAGTTGCATTTTTGATCGGCTATAAATGAAAAAAAAATGAATATATTTTCGAAGTTATGAGTTTATTAGAAAGATTGAACCTTGACATTTACGAATGGAAGGCAATATCATTCAATTGACCGCCACGACTGGATACAGTACCATCATATCAACCTAGTTTGTCAATGCATTGTAGATTGTTTGTTTCAATTATCCTCAACGGATCCCCACCAAAAAATAGTTCTCCGAGGTGAAAATGAGCTTCATCGCTTAAGATGATTTTTCTGGGAAAATGCTCATGTTCGGCCATGCAATCATTAGCACATTTAGCGAAGTGGAAACACATCGAATGGACACGAGACTTCACTTCTTGCCCTAGTGGTACTTTTTAAGCCGCAAGAAATGTTCTGTTCTTGAGATGAACGAGTTGTTCTATCAAATATCGATTCAGTTTTTACAGCCAAAATGATCCACAAATTTCCGTGAGGGTATTTCATTCACCACTTTGGAAATAAATTTTCAATATTTCCCACTTTGTTTAAGATGGCCATTACTTTATATCCACCGATTTTTCTCATAAATTCCCAACATCTGGTCTTTGAACCTTTTGAATATAATTATAAAGCTCTTTATGTCAAATTCTACATGAAAATAAAATATTCTACGGAACCAAATATACTATAAGTTGTACGGAAACAAATTTCGTTTTTTTGGAAAATAAAAGACAATTTTTGTATAATAAATAAATATTTTATCAAATTATATATCGACCCTGCTGGTCCAACACCTTTTGCCATCTTTCTGGAAGTAGCATGATTCCACGCCCAGAAAATTTTTGGTCTTTGCTGACAAAAAACTGATCCAGGTGGTTCTTGACCTCTTCATTTGAAGTGAAGGTTTTACCTTACAAAAAAATTTGCAATGACCGGAATAAATAATAAACCGAAGGCGCCAGATATAGAGAATATGGTGGGTGTGGCAGTGTATCCCATTCAAACTATAAAAGCTTTTGGCGAGTGACCAAACTTGTATGAAGTCTCGCATTATCTCGGTGGAACACTTTTCCGTTGATTAATTCTGGCCTTTTCTGTTGAAGTGCAGCATTCAGTTTGTCAAGTTGATGATCGAATTAATTGTTGTGTTATCCGGTAAAAGCTAAAACAAAACGATTCCTTTAAAATCCCACCAAACAAACAGTATCGCCTTTTTTTGATGGATATTGGCTTTCGAAATGCTTTGAGCCGGTTGATCTCTTGCGTTTGACATTGTTATATACAACCCATTTTTCGTCCCCAGTAATGATGAGCTTCAAAAATGCATCATTTTCGAGACGTTTAAGAAGCGAATCACAGACGTCAACGCGCCGGCATAAATTTGTCTTCATGAGAACATTGGGGACTCATATATCGAGCTTCGAGGTCAAACCCAGGCCTTTCAAGTGGTCATCAACAGTTGAATTCTCACCGATCTCACGTGTTGTTAGTCGCCAATTTTCATCAACTAATGCCTTTATCATATCTTTATCAGCTTCAACCAGCCTTCCGGAACGTGGTGCATCATCGACATCAAAATTGCCGGATCGAAATTTTGCAAACCAGTTCTGGCACTGGCGTACTGTCAACACATCTTCTCCATACACATCGGTTAATTTCTTTCTGGCAGTTGGTTTCGAAAAAATACAATTAAATCCTCTGTCGGGAAAAAACGAAATTACTTTCCGAACAACTTTATATATTTTTCCAGTGGGTTACGAACGTATACTATTTTAAAATCCTCAACCTTGAAAAAATATACACCTAACCCTCCTACAAAACTCGTCGTCGATGGTACACCTTAACCGAACGCCTCTACGCGCTATATAAAAATTATTATACAGCTATAATATATAGACAGAATTACATGTTCATAAATTCAATTCGTTAGGCACATTCAGAGAAAGAGAAATGAAACCGGGAAAAATTCATCATAAACGAATTTCACACAGTTATGTGGGTTATTACATCAGTGTATTGTAGAAATATGGGCCTCGTCAACGAATATTCGGTAAATTGCCACACAAAGAATTCATGGATTGTTACGTTACCATCGGGATTTCAGAAAAAAATCATCAGGGTATACGGTGTTCGAACATAAGAATGAGTTATAATAATAGATAAAGCAATTACACGATGAACTTAAGTTATAATATATTTTATTCAGACTCGAAAACCCCTGTATTCAGTTGAGTTGAATTTAGTTGGTCAATTAAATAAGATTTTTTCGAGTTAATAAGGTAAACAAATACACAAAAGTTTAATTCAACAACATAAATTAAACTTTTATGAAACTTAAGCCAAGTGTATTTGTTTATCTTATTGATATCCAAAATGTTTCATCAAATGGTTTGCGAGAAATCAATATATTTAATTATTCGACACCTCTTTAAATAAAAGTCTTTTTTGAGCTTATTAAAATGAACAAACAGAAAAAATCCTTATAGATCAGATCAGAGTTGTAAATTTTCCCTGGATGCGCACGGATTTGTCAACACATTTGATCTGAATCAATGATTGTGCCGGTCATCAAGACCGTATGTATTGGATTTAATTATAATGTTTCTATCGTACGCATATCTCAATATGTCTACATTATTTATGTCTTCTTTTATTCCATTAAATTTATCAAAAATATTGGACCCAAAAGACTTTACTGAGGTATTCCAAGTGACGTTTGTTGTATCAGATATCTTGGTTGTTCTATTTTTCGTAATAGTTGCCTCCTTTCTTATACTCCTTTCTTATAAAATACTTCCTTGAGGTATTCCAAGAGTGACTTTTATTGTATCGGATATCATGGTGGTTCCATTCTTCGTAATAGTTGTCACCTTCTTCTGCCTGAAGGCTAGGAATTAAATCAAGCCAATCCTGAGCCTCTCACCTCATAAAATTCAAGCTTTTAGTAATGTTGTTTTGGGACAGTGAATCAAATACTTTCGATAGATCTAGGAAAAGTCCATTGGTGACATTTTCATTCTCAAACCATTGGTAAATATTTTGTATAAAAATAAAGCTGTGCTATTCGGCCATAACATCTTTCAGGAAGTTCAACAATCTCTCTGGCTTCTAATATCTTAGAGAATGTCGGCAACATGAAAATTTGTCTATGGTTCCCTATTTTTGCCCTATCTCTTTTTCTGAAAATAGGCTTAGCTAACTAAGATGTCAAATTTGATATAAGATCATTCAGAGGATCTCTTCTGCTGTAAACTTAATAACAGTTATAGGTATACCATCTTCTCCTGTGCTCAGTTTATTCTTGAAGGATTTTACTACACATACACTTGGATCTATTATCAGACTTTCAAATTTTTTCTTGATAGTGTTTCAGTTTCTGTTTCAGTTAGTAATCGTATTTCGGTATTTCTTAATAGTGTTTGCTCAATGAGCAAACACACCTGAACAGTTCCCCTTTACTGAAGCTTTTTTGGTATGAAACCATGGAAAGTCCGAAAGTGCTCAAAATCTCACCACCTTTCGCTACCCTCCTTAAACAGACCGATGTGAATGATATAGTTACCATACTCACCTGAAGAAATCAAAATGTGAATTACGAAACAATTGTTGAATAATTCAATAAATATCAACAGAATCGATACAAACCTGAATCTGTTTCGAGTTTAATCCATAAAAACACATCTAAAAATCTATCTGGAAGCATTTGTAATTTCTCCGAAAAATTCTGTTCGAGTTAGAGCAATAAAAATCGTAATATATCAGAGTTTTAAATTTTCCCTGAATGCGCACGGATTTATGTCAACCTGTATGAAGTAATACCGTGAAAAACATATAGAAAAATTTGAAATTAACGAAACGATTGAAACTGAGAAAGTCATTTTGGAAACGATGCAGCAGGATTCAAAAGTAAATGATTGATATTTCTAAAAATGTATCATAAAAGAATAAAAATGTCAAGATCACTCCTCAAAAAATATTATTATATTTGTGTCTAAAACAATGAAATTCTCTCCACATCTAGAGTCATAAGTTCAAAATTGTCAGTTATATTTATTTAAGTTTCCAACTTATAAACAACATCAAATCCATTCATTTACCTACAAACTCCAAATTAATTTCGTTTGATGTCCAAAATTTATTCCCTGGCATCCTCCAATAGAAACAGTGCAAATTGTCAAAAATTTATTGATGAAAAATAGTACTCATCCTATCAGAATTAATGATACTTTGAAATGTCTTGAAATCTTCCGGTTTAATGGGTATTATTTATACTTCCAATAAAGGACTCATCATGGGAAATCCACTTAGCTTTATTCTAACAGAAATGTTCATGGATGATTTAGAATCAAAAATTCAAATCCGATGTATAAATACTTCCTTTATTGATAAAATAATAAAAGGAGGTTCTTTCTTGATAGACGGATTATTACAAAATTTTAAATATCATACAGATTTATTCTGTTAACCTCCCACAAATTTTAATTAAAAACAAAATTTTTTTAAAGGAACTTATTTTGAGCAAGTTGTTTTTAAAGAAGTTCTTGAGGTTATGTTTGGCATCTTTGGAAAGGAATTTAGTTTTCATAAAACAAGGAACGAAACAAAATTTTGTACTTTTCGAGTATTAATTTAATAATTTTTAGTCCACAATTTATATTTCTTTGAATTTCTTTAATTTCCTTTGGTACTGTGTAATAAGTATCGATTCTGTATGTCTACTAAATTGACACAGTGTGTTCTGAAGACATTTATTTAATTTAATTCTAAAAGTTTTTGAAACTAAAATTTATAGAAGGTTAACAGAATAAATCTGTATGATATTTAAACTTCCTTTATTGGATCAGATTTGTAGATGACATTCTATGTTGCTTTAAAGGCACAAAGAGACAACTGAACACCTTCTCAATTTTCATTAATTAACTACACCCGTCCATCAAATTCACTTATGAAGAAAAGAGAAGAACCGAAGTATCAAATTCCAAGACTTAAATATCACAAGAATTCACATGAATTTAGCTTATTTCACAAAACTACACACACAGATATCAACATACATAAATCCCTTTAATCAAAAAATGTCAGCCTATAATAGATCCATAGCTTACTAAAAGTACCGATGAACCCCCGGAATTTTTCAAAAGAACTCAATATAACAAAAAAAAAACATTCAACATTTTTGTTTCAACCCAAACCTTATAGATAAAATGATCAACAATAAAAAGAAAAATATAGCATTAATTCACATTTATCCTACCACAAAAGGCCCAATTCCAAAAAAATTCATACAAATTTCATTATAAATAGAATATTCGAAGACATTGACAATTATTTTAAGATTAATTTTAATTACTGAGCAACTTTCAGAACCATTAATAACATAAACAAATACATTGAAAATAATAAAGATAAATCAAACAAATATAATAAATCAGGAGTCTATAAGTTAACATATAAGGACTGCCCAATGATTTATATTGGTCAGATTGGTAGATCGTTCAAGAAAAGAATCCACTAACATCAGAAAATCTACACTTCAAGTTCCACATACGCCAATCATTTGACAGAATTTTAACATAATTACAAATTCGGTATTTGGCTCTTAATTTTCTCTACCAAGTAGAGTTTCATCCGGAGCAAATACTCTAAATTAAAATAAAGTCTATAAAACGAAATGACAGATTATTGCTGCAAAAATATCAAGATTCAGTCAAGGTGAAGTGAGGTGGAAATGGTGTATGGAAGGTTGAAGATTTCGACTGAAAAAGTTTAATCTGTGCTTTCTCGAATGTTTAGTAAATAATACACGCTATACAAAATCTAGAGTCTTTTTTTACACTATACATCAAACGCTTGAGTTTTTATTTCAGCAAGAGGCTTCTCCATTTTGATGAAATATTTATGCAGAATGAATTCCTCTAAAATATTGAGTTGATATTCGGTTTAAAATGGCTTGATTGGGAAAAATGATATTAAACCCACGTTGCACGCACTACGTGCGACACGAAAATGATTAGGTTTTATTGAGTAATTGGGGTCAGAGAAATTCCAGCGTGAATGCTACTCCATGTTCATTCTGTTAGAGACTAAAATATTCATTATATAACGTCTAAATGAAATCTGCTTGTTCCATTAAAAATACTAGGGTTATTTAAAATATTAAAAAACAGTAGATATGGATATTCAGTCAATATTCAATATGAAGAAAAAGATAGAATATTAGAAACGTGCGTACAAATTGATGCACAAATTGCCTTGAAGGATTTCAATAATATTGAATTTTCCACTTAAATTTGATGACTTTAAATTCAGAATTATATATTCTAACTTGTACAAAATATATTGAAACTATATACAAAAACTATCAAATTGATATCCCCATATATAATTAATATAAAATATTTTTCAATCTCTCGGAAAAAACTTTTTTTCATCCCTACATGAAACTTACTAATACAAATGTATTAATAAAAACTATATAAGAATGTATATTAACATACAAATACAAGAAAATCCACTATTCCAAAATTATCTAAAATTCTCCAAACAAAGGATCAAATGAAAATAATTGAACGAAAATTCCAACATTTGATAGCTGTTTCGGTTTCTCGGCCTCTTCAGAAATGTATTGAATTTAGATTCAAATATATCACAAGATCAAAATTTAACTCACCAAATAAGATAAAACATGGAACGAATAAACTCGAAGTAAGCTTTGAAATATCCAAAATGAAACTGAAATGATCAACGTGTTGTTACGTATAACCTATTACTATTTGTACTCGGGACACAGAAAAACATAACAAAACTTATTCACTCCAAATTATGTTCCATCATGAAAAAAAATAACCAGAATTTCAAAAGTAATTAAGGGATATATTGTGGATATTTAGACTCTATATGAATTTATTTCATAATTTAAAAATCAATTTGTATGTGAGTCAATATTTGATAGAAGTAGAATATTTCTTAATTTAAATTTTACATGTATCAAATATTTACTGACATTGAAATTAGCTTGGATAGAATTCATCACTCTGGAAATAGATTTTCAATATTTTTCAGTTTTTTTTCAAGCGTAAATCGACTCATTTCATTAATATCACCATTTGTGCTGTTCAATTTCGATTAATATTCTATATTTTCTATTGATTCTTTTATATTTTTGAGGGATGTATGGTATTTGAGAATTATTTATAACTACTCAAGTAGAAACAGAATTTCTAAAACATTCGAATACATTTTTTTCAATTGAATTATGAAGAAGTTTCAAAAAGTTATTCCGTTTTAATATTTGAAATTCGAAAGAGATCAAATCGATATTTTTCCGATATCTACTCAGATCACTAAAAAATTAAGCTTTACAATTCCAAAGTTTCCCGTTTGAGAATAATGAAACAAATGAAACATATAAATGCCGGGGCAATTTCCTACGCACGTATTTGCTCAAGCCGTTAACAGGAGTTGCAACAGTGACCATTTCTGGCACAATTTTCGGGCCACTTTCACTTTTGGTGTTTTGTCATTTCAAATTTAAATGGCCAAATTATTTCGATAAACGTAAGTGCGCCTGGGTAAATAAGTTGCGAGAGAAGCTGATAATTCGTTCGAGAGTAGGGAGTCGATTGAGAAACTCACCTGGTTCAGTTTATTTTATTTGCACAATTCACGTTTTTGATGATTTCTTGTCCGCTTTCGGTAAATGTTAGTCGTTGTTGTAGAATGGGTGTCTATTTCTTCATATAATTTTTTAAGTTAAGTACAAGTGGGTTATCTCTGTGTACCTTTTTATCTGAATATGGGTAGAGAAGGTATAAGTAGGTTGCCTTTAAACGCGTTTTGTTGTTGTCATTCGAATTTGTTCATCGAAATCCTATGAACAAGAAATCTGGACTCAAAAATATGTGGTTTTCATACTGGCATAGTCCATATACTAAGATATTACCGTCATTGAAAAAGAAACCCTAGTAAGTGCCTTGCAAACCTTTTCAATCTGCTTACATTTTAATGATTCATCCAGATATATACCAAGAAATTCGATAGATGAGTATAGCTTTATGGAACTTTTTTCCAAATTCATTTTATCTGGTATAATGAAATCCGAGTGACTCGATTCAAATGAAACTGACGTAGATTTTTCATTATTGAGAAGTCCATTTGTTCTAAATCAATGATGAGCATTGCACATTATTGTGCGGTAATCAAGACCGCTTCTGGGCATGTATTGGCTTTAATTTTAATACTCCTATCGTCCGCATATCTCAATATGTCTACATTAATTATGTCTCCTTTTATACCATCAAATTTATGAAGAATATTGGACCCAAAATACTTCCTTGAGGTATTCCAAGAGTGACGTTTATTGTATCGGATATCATGGTGGTTCCATTCTTCGTAATAGTTGTCACCTTCTTCTGCCTGAAGGCTAGGAATTAAATCAAGCCAATCCTGAGCCTCTCACCTCATAAAATTTAAGCTTTTAGTTATGTTGTTTTGGGACAGTGAATCAAATACTTTCGATAGATCTAGGAAAAGTCCATTGGTGATATTTTCATTCCTAAACCCTTGGCAAATATTTTGTAGAAAAATGAACATGCATGTCTTCGTCAAATTTCCTTGCATAAGGCTGTGCTAGGAGTCGACCATAACATCTTTCAGGAAGTTCAACAATCTCTCCAACTTCTAATATCTTAGAGAATGTCGGCAACAAGAGTATTTGTCTATGGTTCCCTATTTTCGTCTACTAACTGAGATGGATGAGTTCTAATTCATTGCTTTGATGGAATAATGCTGATCTATCTCAAATGTTTGTTGAAGTTTGAAGCAACAGTTTTCGAATCATCAGACACTTGAATATCTGTATCATTGTTTTGGCCTCTGATTTTTGGAAGAAAGACCAAACACTTAGATCTATTATCAGACTTTAAAATTTTTTCTTGATATTGTTTCACTTTTATTTGTTTCAGTTAGTAATTAAATTTCTGTATTTCTCAATAGAAAACAAATTCTGCTCAATGAACAAACAGGCCTGAACAGTTCCTCTTTACTGAGGCTTTTTTGGAATGAAACCATGGAAAGTCCGAAAACGCTCAAAATCTCACCACCTTTCGCTACTATAAAATAGTTACCATACTCACCTGAAGAAATCAAAATGTAAATGACGAAGCAATTGTTGAATAATTCAATACATATCAAGTGAAACCAAGTATTTTACTTGAATCTATAGAAACCTAAATCTGTTTCGAGTTCAATTCATGAAGACACATCTAAAAAATTATCTAGAAGCATTTGCAATTGCTTCGAAAAATTCTGTTCGAGTTAGAGCAATAAAAATCGTAATATACTCAATATCAAGCTAATCATTACCAGCTAATTACAGCAGTGCTTTGGAAAGGTCAATAATACAAACCAAACGCGTAGTTGCGAAACTATGAATCAGCTGAATTAAAGAAGAATAGAAAATACGAACATTAATCCCTGTGGTTTCATCCAATGAAGCAGTGATCCCAAGTCAGTGTCCAGTTTTGTATAAAATATGACTACTATGCAAACCCCTTCGAGTGACAGATTCTTTTTACTGGATTTGTATATTGAATCATCACTTCACCTGTGTTCCATTTATTTAACTCTTGTGTTGTGTATTCCACAGGTTGTAAAGATTGAAGAAGGCAAATTTTTTGACCAACAAGAGAACCCCTACATAATTCTCGTTGCAATGAGCTGTTTGCAGAACTAATAGTCAAATTTAGGTCATTTTTCATTGATTCCTTTCAGTACTTTACCATCACGAATTCTTTCAATCTCTAGTCCATTAAAATGTGAGCACATCTAATGCACACGGCGAACAGGCGATAAATACTAAAATTCATTCCTTCGAACTAAATATGCAAGTTTCAACAAGTTCATAATAGTTCATAATATGTTAATATTACAGAGTAGTCAATACCAAAAATTATATGTCCACATCACTCACCTTCATATTATGTTTGTTGTGTATCTTGTGCTAATAGTTCAATATTACAAATTGATGCTTGAGAAGATATGAAAGATTTTTCAAAAGTGTCATAAACTTCAAGCATTGGCAAGATTACTCTAAAGAAGAGAATGAAAAAACAAACAGATTCGAACTTAAGCCAGTCCCTCGAAGCAACCTGAGAAATGTGCCATCGAAATACAACGGAAGTTTGCCATTACCAAAATGTAACATCTAAAACGCCGACTGCTGGTGAAATCCGTAATAGGAACATAACAAGGGGCTCACGATTTGTGTCCTGACTTGTCTAGCACCTGTTGATCGGGAACCTGTCTAGCAACGTGGAACGACTAGAAGTTCTCAACTTACCATGGGTATTCGTTGTTTTAGGTTGTGATCTAACTACTAGACAACCGATTGACCGAATGCAACGGTGGATCAACTTTCTCTGACCTTGAATCGGTTGCATAACGAGTTATCGGCTCACAAAGAATGCCTTGTTGCCATTGAGCTATTAATAGACATGCATTAGCAGATCAGTGTGCCAATAACAGCCAGTGTGCGTATACTCGCACTTGGAAAGGGTCCAGTCTTCGCAGATGGACTCAAGGGCATTTTAATGTGTCGGACTACTACGCTACACATCCGTACACAAACGCCAAGGCTATTGAGACATTAGGTTTGCTAAATTGTAATATAATGCCGGCGACCAAATGAATTGTGTTGGAAATTGGACTATTAGCAATACGGAAATCATCTTTGAAGAATGGAATCGTGAGAAAGGACGTTGAATGTGTCACAATCTACGCTAAATCATATAAGACCCACATATGATTAAGTTTTCTATGAAGTTTTGTCTTTGAATTTCTATGAACGGATATTACTTAGAGAGGAAAGAACCCTGACATAATTGAATTGTTTTGATGAAGTGTACAGCAGAATCACAAGCGCAAATTGAATATAAAAGAATCAAATGAATTATTGTATATTCGATCAGAAACTACATTGCGGGACTGAAAGAAATGTAAAAACACAAAACGAAAGAGAATTTCTAGAAAATTATCTGATCTTTACGCTTGTGACATATGTGCCAAATTTACAGCTGGATTGATTCAAAAATAAACTGCTCGTCAAAAATAAAGAATTAATTTGTATTTTCTCTTCAAAAAAGCCCAATTTCCTTTTGATATATCTCTAGTGATTCAGGTTAAAATGATAAGACTTCAAAGAAATTATGTATTCACAATAAGAAAAGTGAAATATTTGAAAAACTATGAAATTCTAAAAATTTCAAAAATTCAAACTTGTATTTACCCTCAATACAAAGTATGACCACCATATGCGTAATTGCTTGGCATGTTTTTGCATGCTTTTCACCAAGTTATTGAGAATGTCCTGTTAAATTTATTGCCAAAGTTCTGGCAAAAAAACTCGGAACTGTTCTAGAGTTTCCGGTTGTGGTTTGTAAGCATCGAGGATACTTTGTAATTGGTCCCAAGCGTGCTCAATTGGATTGGATCAGGGGATCCTGGAGGTTTTCCCTAACACTAATAACCTGGTGGGATCTGTGTGGCAATGCATTATCATTCAGGAAAACGAAATTTTCACCCATGTCTGCATAAAATTGTGGGAAACTTGCTTCACGATGACTCAGAAGTTTATGTTATTAAAAATATATATTTAGATGATACGGAAAATATACATCTTCGGAAAACATCAACTTTTGACGATCAGTTCATTTCAGTTTCTTCATCTCTTTCCAGATCAGTTAAATTTGAAAAAAATATTGGCCATTCATTTCAATAATGATCATACTGTTGAGTTTCAATGCAGATGGAGCGTTACTCCCAGAAAACAATCGAGAAAAGCAACTTTGCCCAAGTGATGAATTGACCGAGAAATGTCGGTAGTCTCGCAAATAAATTAACTTTTATTGACAAGTCATCAATTTCAAACCCTATTCACTTCTGAACTCTTCGAGAGAAAGCAACGTGTCCAGAATATTGAAGAGGAGGATTGGTAGTTCGAAACTGAATTCTTTCAGTTTCAGTCCTTTTAAGTTGATTTATCTGGATAAAATAAAGGTTTTCCAATAAGAAGTTTCATTTAAATAGCCCGTTGCCCAGAGGCAGTGGTCACTTTTGAAGCTTAATTGTATATATTATTAGATCCAAATCTTTATCGAAAATTTTCCATTTCCCTGAATGTTGAAGTCAATGCGCTATCGCAGCCTTCTCTGGTGGCATCGTGAATATTCAGTGAAAAATGTTTGTTTTGTTTCCTTTCATTATGATCGCGTTACCTTGAATCCGTGTAGTGATCCACATTTAACTCTTGATTTGTCCGTAGTGGAATCTGGCCGATGTATTATTCATTGCCTCGAATCGTGTGGCCTTGGATGGAAATAGAGATCGTCGCCTAAAAGATTGTTTACGAGTTCAGATATTTATTGCTTCTGTGTTTCTGGAAATTATTCATCCATTGATCTATTGCCTTGCCTTGGCTTACGTATCCTATCGTGTAATTAACTATTTCTGATGGAGTGTGCAACTGGTTGAACGTACAATAGTAAGAAATACACAATTGAAATTGGATTGTGCAGGTCGTTTTAAACAAATTAAAGACGAGAAAATGGAGAAAATGTAAAAATGGCAACTATGTGCCGAAAATAAAGATTAAAAAGTGCTGGGTGGTATGAAAAAGAGTTTAACTTGTTCTACATATTTATTATTGAAAAACATTTCATATGTATGAAAATATTATCATATTATTAATATTTGTCAAACCGCCTCTCGCTTTCAATAGTGCACCCTTTTGAGTCATATTTATGCAGCTTGGCAGCAGTTTCCTTCAATTTATTGTTGTAGTTCCAATGATATATTCTCTGTATCAACTGCTCCCTGTTTGTAATGTTTTCTTTTACCATTTCCCGTTTTAGACGCTCCTAGACAATCTTGATTGGAATAATGTCAGTCGTGTTCTGATTAGGCCACCTTAAGATTAGCTTTCTGACCCAACAGTGAAATGTTGGCCTACGATCCTAGCCAAAAAATTTCTTTCCTCGTCAAGATGCGAACATCGAAGAGGAATCTTCGCTTACAATAATTAATAGGAAATCATTAATAATATCCGGAAATTCTGAGATATTTTTTCAAATTGTCATTTCGCAATTCGCCTAAGATGCCTCGACAAAACCGAATTCAAGATGGAAGTTTAGTAATAACGTGTCATTAATTCTGAGTGATTATAGGAGAGTTTTCCTAACTGCGCGTTGATTTCGAAGAATTTGTGCGATTTAGATTGAAAACGTAATGATACCTATGTATTACTTCAGAATACCGTCCAAATCGGAATTTGAATAATCCGAAAATCTGCGCAATTGGAAATGTTATTCAACCAATTATATCAAACCAGTATAGTTGAGCCAGTTGAAATCTTATCAGTGGATCGGAATCGAAGTCCTAAGGCTACCAGTTCACGCTTTAATTGGTCTAATATTAAGACCGCTTATGGTCGATTATCTTTGAAATTCATCACTTTCAATTAGAATTATCAACATCGCTGAAGCACAATTACCGGCTTGTCTTTTAAATCAGTGTTGTCCAAGCTCTCAAAACTCGATATTGGCAACCTAGTTGACCATTGCACCGTGTTACATTTCGCGCTTCAGAGACTCTTAACATGCCTGTTCGTTTATATGAGAAATCATACGAAATTCAGTAACTCAAACAGTGATCACTTCTGGAGTTGATTATGCCTTGCTGTTCGATATAAGGGATCTTCAAAGTCTATCAGTGATAGAAATTTATTCCTCTGTGGATCCCGAGAGACATTTTCAAGATTGCCACATAAAACGGAATTAAATCAGTTTGAAAAATTCTCAACAAAAGTCAAAGGCTTCCATGAAATAGCAAAATAGAAATTATTGATGTGAAAGCTGCTCAATAATTCTTCCAAGCTAACGAATCGTCTACAAATTTTACTGACTGGAAGCAAATCTGCGTGTTCAAAAGGATAAAACTCGAACCTCCTCTTTCTTGTTGAACATCCACGAGAGTCCTTAATTGCGTTTGTTGTGTTACAAGAAACAAAACACTACTACCATGCACATAATATGCAAGTTGATTACGTTTGTAATTATAGCGTAACAAAGTTACCTGAAGGCCACGGAAAATAGTTTCTTGGTCTTTCATTCCAGTTATTTATAATAATTGTTGGCTATTCTTGATCTATAAATCTTTACTCTTTGACCGCGATTTTTAATTGAGGTGCAACGAGTTTCTTCATTAATTGACAGATGGCACTGACATAAAATCATCAGTTTTATTTGCTTACATGTTTAAGAAATAAGTTGTATTCGTTAACGCAAATATTCAGATATTATTGGTAATATGCCTGCAGGTATGATTTATAATTGAATGATTTTTCTTATAAATTTTTAAATTGCACGTACCTATCCCCTACAAATTCTCAGGATTTTTATATTTAAATAATCAATTTTTTATTAAATTCGTATTCGAACAGGAACGTTCCCAAATCGTTCCTCCTTGAATATTCAACAGGGATTTGGTATTGTAAATTCGCGTTTATTTCAGACAGAACACGTGTGTCTTCATGTGTTTTTTTTGCAGTCTGGGCATCGTTTCCTCTTCAGCACATATGACACTGATGTTTTTTTATGAACAAAACATTTTTAATGGCATCATTAACTTTTACACAGAACCCAGTGTTCCCAGGCTTTCATGTTTATAATGTACCCAGTGTCAGTGATATTGTTTCCATGGGATTTTGTGGGATTTAATGTTATTTAGTTCCGTAATAATTGCTTTCATTGCTTTGAATATTGTAGAGAATGAAGGAGGATTATTCATGCTGCGATTTCAGTATATTTAAAGGAATTTAGTTTGTAAATATTAATATTATAATTGAGATTTTTATTGTCAAAAGTCGCATGTTTTATGGCTACAAATTTCAGAAAAAGTTAATTTTCTTCAACATAAAATTCTCATCATGTTGTATTAACTCGATTTTTTCCATGTTGGACAAAAATCTCACAATCGAATCGAATCTGTCTTTCCGATTATCTAGGAAATTAAAATTTAAAAAATAGTTCAGAACTACATGTCTATGCACTATTATTTCATAAATTGATAAAACTAGTTTAATTGCTTTACAGTAAAAAAAACCATTACTAAATTATTTTTTTCGTATTGAAGAATGCGCCTTTTAGAAAGTTACACAGTAGTGCTGTATCAATTGTAGTGTAATTAGGTGTTAACGACTTAGATGATTTTTTCGTTCATTGCTTTCTTATTGATTAATTCCAGCGTTTCGATTTTAAATCTTATAATTATTTGAATATGGTATTAAAATTTTATATTGACAAATTTTCAGTTATTGTATTATATATTTTTAGTCGGTTTTTAAAAGTGTAAAAAATGCTACTTCATTTATATATTTATTTAAGTACAAGATGCCTCCCTGCTATATGAGATATGTCTCCAGTCAAACCAATGTACCAGATCAAAAGTAGGAGTAGATGATGTATATAACCTCGATACTAACGTAAATAAGACATATATTCCACTCTACGTCATAAGCCATGAACAAGAGTGATAAATGTTGTGTTTAGATGAATAAAAATGCGTTCCATAACTATTATCTTGCATTGTCCCCATTAGGCTTTTTGTTTTCGCTCTATAATCATGCTCTTGTTCGAACAGCTAATTCCGCAAGAACTAACGTAGGTAATATGCATTGTTATCATAATTCATAATGATAATTAGGGTTTATGGTGTCTGCCTACTGCATTCAATGATAGCATTAAAATGTCGAGATATCGTAAAAAAGAAAGGCACATAATATTTCAAAGTTTACTGCTATGTTCATTTGCTACTTCGCTTTATCTGTTTCATCTAAAAGTTCGATTTTTGTTAGTTAAAATTAATATATAGTGTTTTATACTACGTGCTTGATAAAAATTAAATTAATAACGGTGGAAAAACCTTCAACACGTTTTAATTGAATATTTAAACAATCGCCATGCAATATTGAATTGAATCAGTCCTTACTTGGTGAAACTCCATATTAAATAATATTTAGATAAGGTTATTATGATTTTCACATCAATTATTATTCAAAATGTAAACCTGCCTGATGATGCTATTGAATGCGAAACGCTTGTTGTAAACATAACATTAAAAATTTGTGAAAATGAGAATAACCTTATTTAAATATTATTTAATGGCTATGCAAGTTAATTAAACTTAATTTCTAAAATCCTAAAAATATTATCTGTGCGTTTTTAACCATTCAGTTGCATTTGAGTTTGACATAAACAATTATAAAACATAATTTGACTAAGAGTTCATATTCTCGGGATGACCGTAAATAAAAATTACTTTTGAGTAATTATAAGACTGAAGTATACTTTATGTATTTTTCATCAAAAAGCAATTCATTTGACAAAAAATATGCTGTTATGATATTGTAAATTTATTTCTGTAATGGTTTGTTAAATGATTTTTTCGAAAATTTTTTAATTCTCTAGTGTATTTCAGTTTGTACACCTTGAAATATTTATAACGTGGGAATGTGATCATATATGCCGGTAAAAGAATATAACATCTCGGTATTATTTGTTCATAACAAAGTTCTTACCACTCTTCAATGGTATTCATTTCGAATTTCAAATCATTGGAAAATGCGGACCATATTCAAAAACTTTCATTTGTAAATAATGAAATATACAATATGCGGATAGCTTTGATAAGTATGTATGAATTTTATTTAACCTCAAAAGTTGCTAATAGGATAATCTAATCGGACGAAGCTAAATCTGGAAAATAAGCCGCATGCACTAGTGTTTCCCATCTGAACGCCTTTGAGCTGACCCGTTTTGTCAGTTGAAATTATCTTGTAGCAAAATTACTTAATGTTTCGTTTTTCTACATTCCGGTCATTTTTTAAGTAATGCTTGATTTGAATCGATCATTTGCTGTTGGTAGTGAATAGTTGCAACGGTTTCACCAGGTTTTAGCAGCTCATAATAGATCACACCCTTTTGATTCCACCAAATACAGAGCATTGTCTTCTTTCCAAAGCGATTTGGTCTTGCAGAGGATGTCGATGGTTTGCCTGGATTCACCCTGGGATTACCCTTGGGATTCTCAAAATATATCCCTTTTTTATCACCTATCAAGATTCGATGGAGAAATGACTTTCCGTTGATCTGTCGAGCAGCATTTCACAGGTGGTTTTTCGATTTTTTTGGTGTCTTCATGCGTAACCTATTTTCCCACTTTCTAAATCTTTCCCATAGCCTTCGAATGAATGAAGACGACTTTCTGCGCTCATTCAAATGATCCGCTAGTTCATGTTGAGTTTGAGTGTCATCTTCATCCAATAAGACTTGCAATTCGTTGCAAAATTACCACTTTTGAATTTTTAAAACCACTCGAAACACTATACAGGTATGGAAAAGACGGTCGGAAACATAGGAAATTCAGTGTTAATCAAGAATTCAGTGGAGCAGTGGAAGAATCAAAAAAAACTTTTCTCTCTCAATGTTAGTGGAGAGCGATACCAGATCTCAGAGCCTTTCGATCGAAGCATCAACACTGTGCACTGCTATTGAGAGAGAACAATCATTTATTGGTCATCGCATCACGCTGAAGTTTTGATTCTTCCACTGCTCCACTGCATTCTTGATTCTGAAATTCCTGTTTCCGACTGTCTTTTCCATACCTGTATATCCTAAGCTTCGATAAGCATTAGATGCGATTCTGCAGCAGTTTTAAAGAATAACAAAAGTCCAATGTTGTCAGCAAACCGTAGTTCGTAGGCACAAAATTCGACATGTTTAAGGTTATAGAAAAATATACCGGTGTATGGAACTTGGTTTGTTGTGTTTTGAAAATCTTCGTTAGATGTTAGAGGGACATGATTGCAATCTAAAGGGAAATTCAAGCTTCATACTTCTACACCTGGTATATTATACCTCAGACCACAACTTATAATGAACCGAATTGAAAAGGTAGTAATGCTGTATACATTTTGAATAAAAAGTGAGAGAAAACAAAGTAATTTTCTTGTTCCATTCGAAGACAACATGATTTTCGACAATTTTCGTATGATGAAAAAATATTTTATTAAATTATATATTGGCCATTCTGGTCCAACACCTTTTGCAATCTTTCTGGTAGTAGTATAATTCCACACTCGTAAAACTTTTGGTCTTTGCTGGCAAAAAACTGATCCAGGTGAATTTTGACCTCTTAATTTGAAGTAAAGGTTTTTCAGTCCAGAAAATTTTGCAATGACTGGAACAAATAATAATCCTAAGGTGCCAGATCTGGAGAATATGGTGGGTGTGGCAGTGTATTATCCCATTTAAGTTGTAAAAGCTTTTGGTCAATGACCAAACTTGTATGAGGTCTCGCATTATCTTGGTGGAACACTACACCTTTTCTGTCGATTAAATCTGCCCTTTTCTGTTGAAGTGCATCATTCACATTGTCCAACTGAAGACAGTGGACATCCGAATTAATTGTTGTGTTATCCGGTAAAAACTCAAAAAAAAAAACGATTCCTTTAAAATCCAACTAAACAGACAGCATCACCATTCTTTGATGGATATTGGCTTTCGAAATGCTTTGAGCCGATTCATCTTTTTTTCTCCATGAACTCTTGCATTTCACATTGTTATATACAACCCATTTTTCGTCCCCAGTAATGATGCGCTTCAAAAATGTATCATTTTCGTGACGTTCGAGAAACGAATCACAGACGTCAACGCAACGACACAAATTTGTCTGCGTGAGAACATGGGGAACCCATATATCAAGTTCCGAGGTTAGTGGTTGGTCACAAACAGTTGAATTCGATAAATTTAACCTCTCACCGATTCCACGTTTCGTTATTCGCCAATTTGCATCAACTAATGCCTTTATCATTTCTTTATCAGATTCAAACGGCCTTCCGGAACGTGGTATATCTTCGACATCAAAATTGCCGGATCGAAATTTTGCAAACCAGTTCTGGCACTGGTGTACTGTCAACACATTTTCTTTAAACACATCGGTTAATTTCTTTCTGGCTTGAAAGCATTTTTACATAGAATGAATTGAACTCTTTAAAACACAAGCCTTGCTATATCAGCCCTCAAATTATATAATGATTATGTGGCTTAAGTTTGAAGTTGGGCTCGAAAAAATATAATTAAATCCTATGTCGGGAAAGAAAGGAATTACTTTCCGAACAACCTTATATATAAAATAAAGAAGATAAGCATTAAAGTTAAAAAACGCAAAGAATACATTCGCAGGTTAAAGAGTGGGCCATCTAACCTTTGCATTTTGAAGTAGTGGTTATTTCGAGTCTAGCGACACTTCTGTGATTCGTGTTTCGACAGAAAGTTAGTTCAATATTTGACATTAACGAAATGGGTCGATTTACGCTTGAACAAAAGTGGGAATTATTAAAAACTTATCTCCAAATTGGTGAATCTTCTTCTTCCAAACTGTAAGCAATTCACGTGGAGAATGGAATTCGTTTTAGTTCCAATATCGTTCCGATTTGTCCCGTTCGTTGAATCGGATTCGTCCGAGTAAACATTTTCAATCAAATGAATAATATGAAATCGATATATTTTATGCAGATGGCACATGTGAAAGTGTAAAAGAATCTACCAGAAATAGTACAAAACGGGAAGGAGATCATAACGAAAGCAGCCCGATAAATTCGGACGAGCCGAAATAAAACTATCAGTAGTGCAGTGTGTTTCGTGGGAAGTGGTTCCTCTAATCGAAAAATAATTCGGCCTTTTCAAATGTTCCAACGCACAATAATGGTACAACAACAATCACCACGCACCCGAACGATTGCCCAAGAAGTGCGTAGAATAATCTACATCGTTACCCAACCTTTCGCTGGGAGCTTTCTATTTTTTGTTGTGTTACATGCCTGCGTCCAATACGCGGCCTGGTCGAAATGTTTCGGCAATGCGTTGACATAATAATTCGGCTGGTATTACGTTATAGGCAAAAGTGAAATCGAGATGCGTGTATTTGGTATTGCTATCGAAACGACGGTTTCCGTTTACGTCGTTATTTTGTCTATTTAAACTTTCGTTTCGACAACAATGCATAGGCGGGAAAAGCGCTAGGGTTTCGAATTTCTAACAAGTCTGCGTTCCACACGTGCAAACTATAACGATATAAATTGTCAATTAAAATTAATAAACAAATATTTGAAGGAGACAAAATTTTGTTTCTGATATTACCATTATGAAAACTAATTCCTTTTCAAAAATACAAAGCATAATTTTAAGGACTTATCAGAAAATATAATTTATTTTAAATATTTAATATATTTAAATAACTTAATTCAAAAATCTCCCAAAACATGCCACATATATCTTCAAAAAACAATACGAATTCCGATAATATCTTCATCGGCCCTAAGATTTTAAAAGTAGAATAAAATGAGAAATTATCTCTTCTTCTATCAATTTTCATTACTAAAGATGCAGTTAATCCAATTTCGTAGTGTGAACTACATTTTCAAACTGAAAAATGAATTCCATTTCAAAAGTTTTTATTCATTGAAGGTCGGCTTGTACAAAACTTCGAGAAGTTCGTCCGCTCGTTTAATGATTTTATTGCCAAAACGTGCCTATTCTTGAATACCCCTATCTTCCAGGATGCCTTTCGCTTCCAGATGTAGTATTTCTATCTAACATCTGACATGATTTGTTTCAAAAAAATATTTCGCGAAATTAGAGTTTTTTTTCTGGTTCCCAAATATCGCTTGATGTTCTTTAAATCTTTTCTTCTTAATATCTCACGGCTTGTCCTACGCATGCGCTTCCAAACTGATTAAAACTTCATTTATTAATTATTAGGCGCCTTATTTTTGTCTTTAGGATTAAAAAAGAGGTTGGAAATTTTATGTGAGGGTGTAAAGCAATTATGTTAGTTTTTGAAATTATTGGAGCTATTTCTTGTGAAATTGAGTTTTACAAAATTTTTGTTACTTGTTTTCTGTTTCGGAAATGGGGTGTATTTATTTCAGAATTAATTGTTTTTCTGTTTTGTTAATGATTGAATTAATAGCTACTTTTTTGATTGGGGAGAACTAAGTAAAGGGTCTTTCAATGGGAACGCCCCATTTTTAAATTGACATTACTCACGCATGGCAGCCATTGTTTTTTGTGATATTGACAGTTGTATTTGTCAATGTCTACCATTTAATCATGGAGAGGTACACACTCCAACAACGTTCACAAATAATCCAAATTTATTATGAAAAATGGCAATCTGTTACTTTATCTTTAGGTGCTTCAACCCCAATTTTTGTGGTTATAATCGTCCGGATAAAAGAACAGTTGAATGGTTAGTGAAGAAGTTTCAAATGAATTTTACACTTCAAGATGTTATACTGCCAGTGAGACAAAAAAATGCCAGAAGTAAAGAGAATATGCCGCCGTACGTGAAATTGTTCGTGAAGACCTGAATTTATCGATGTCTCGACGTTCACAAAAACTAAGCATCTTCCAAACGTGTTTATGTCGTATTTTACGAAAGGGCCTTGTCTAACATCCATACAGAATTGTTTTAACCCAAGAACTCAAACCATAATGAGCATAAACGCGAGCTGTGGCATCAGAGATTGCGGGTTCGAATCCAGCTGCGCCCATGGGTGTGTTTGTGTGTGTTGAGTGAATGGTTGGTATGAATGAGAAAAATGAAACGAAGAATATAACGTAGAGACTGTCTGCATAGCCTAAGTTTCTGGGACAATAAAGAGAGAATGAATGAATGAAGAACTCAAACCAACAGATCATTTAAAGCGTCGTGTATTCAGTAATTGGTCCTTAGAAAAAATCGGAAATGATACAGATTTTAATAAGAAATTCATTCTCAGAGATTTAACTCCATTGGGCTGCTTTCTTTGGGGTTACAGTAAGTCATTGGTTTACAGCAATCATCTAGCAAATTTAGACGTTTTACGGATCAATATTAATTGCCAACATACAACTTGTTTTGTGTAGGAAAGTCATGGAAAATTGGGTTCACGACATATCCATTGTGCTTTATAATGAAATAAAAATTTCAATAATTTTCAAATAAATAATGTGTTTTATTCACAAAACAAAATGGGGCGCTGTTAATGAAAGACCCTTTATAATCAAACAAATAACTATACAATCCTTTCAAAATAAAAATTATTTCTCTCTCTCGTAAACAAAAAAGAAATCAATTAATTCTGAAACAACTTCCAAAAATGAAAACAATAGCACAAAATAGCTTTTACGCCCACACATAAAATTTTGAACCTCTTTTAATGAGCTTTTTTTTATCAGGAATCTATAAAAATAAATGAACTAATGAAGAACAATTCCCACAAAATTATTGACAACCAATTGTTTCGCAACTATAGTTCCGAAAGTACTGATCCGATCCGAATAATATTTGATATATAGGTGTGAAATAACGATACGAAGACTTAAGGACGTCGAAGAATGCAGAGAAGGAGAGGTAAAAATGCTAGATTTGGAGTCTGAATATGATATTTATGTCAGTTAAGTTTAAAAGTGACCAGAATTCAATGCTTCCTGAGTTACGTTCATTTGAAATTTTATTTTTGAATTTCGGAAATACAAATTCGATCCAGATAAAATTCTGTATGTCAGAACCAATATTTCACCACAGCATCTTGATCCTCTATTACCTTAGATACTTATATTTACTATTACTTAAACCTAAAATTATACGATATTATATGGTTCATATTTTCCTTCTTAGATTTTGAGAGAAAAATTTAGGTCATGAAAACGTGTGATACACAGCAACTCAAGCACGGTCAAATGACCTTCGATATATTACATATAAATTGAGTTAGCTGTAATCGGTCAAAACAATAAGTATTTTGTAGATGAACTCACTGATAATTAGATCGAATTGCTGACGCCTAATTAGAAATAATTAGGCTCAGAAACATATCGTTGCTCAAATTTCAATCTGATCTGCATGATTCACATGAAAATATCACATTAATCATCGAGCTTCTAAGAATTCACAAGGATTCTTCACGATCATCGCCACATATGATGAAGTTGTCATTATTATGATTTAACCAACTCACTCCAAGAATTAAAATCTAACGGAGAGATTTTTTTCCAGCTGTTCGGGCAGACCGCATGAGGGGTGGAAGAAATAAATTCGGACCTATGTACAAACGAGACCGAGCGAGAAAGCTACAAATCATGAGACAAAGGCAACTGGCAGTTCAAACCCTGAGGGGATCAATGTCCGATGGCGGTGTTTACTCCCCCAGTCAACCTGGAACATCACACTACCCTAACATTCACATTAAACAAGAAATCCAAATACCTCAGGTGTCCAGCCTGACCTCGTCTCCAGACTCATCACCCAGTCCCATAGCGGTCGCTCTGGGGCAAGTTAACAGCAACCTCTTACAGCCGGCCTCTTCGAATCAGCAGCCCGCCCTCCAAATACTTAACGTTTCTGGTGCTCACACTTCCATGGTCATGGGAGCTGAAAACAAAATTTGGGGAACTGCGAACTCTACCACAACCTCTCCTCACTCCCTTAGTCCCAAGGCGTTTCAGTACGACAACACGCTGGTGCCCAGTGGCGTAGGTGCAAACACGTCGTCGCTCGCCAGCAAGGTGTCGCCCCTGATACGGGATTTTGTGCAAGGTATAGACGATCGAGAGTGGCAGTCATCCCTCTACTCTCTTTTACAAAATCAAACGTATAACCAGTGCGAAGTAGACCTGTTCGAACTTATGTGTAAAGTGTTGGACCAAAACTTGTTCTCCCAAGTAGACTGGGCGCGAAACTCGATTTTCTTCAAAGATCTCAAGGTGAGTCCTATAAATAATTGAAGCAGTAAGAACGAATATATTAACGTGAAGGAAACACAAAATACTTAATCTTGATGAGTCATGTTCGATTTCGATTTTGATTGGTTGGGGATAAAAAAAATTGTTCACGATGATTTAACAACCAACGTTGATCAAAAGATAGAATTGTGAGTACGGTGTCTGGAGAAACAAATGGTTGTGCATATTCCAATAACCATCCTAAATATTAAGATGGTGCATATTTATCTGGCGTTTTTGTTTCATTTTACTAAATAAAAGTTTAACAGAAATATAAATGTTTATTCTAGGGCGTATTTATCATCTACTTCAATTAATGCTTCCTATTTTCTTGGAGACAGTCGAACCCACGGGCATAGAAGTTGCTGTTCTTAGAGGTAATTTACGCTAAGTCATCCAAATCGTTTAAAATTTTATTCGCCTGTTAGTTTTCTAACGAGAGATTGACTTGGTAGTCTGTGAAAGCTTCGGTGGGTGAATATGGCAGATATGGTAGCATGCCTTTTTGGCAGTGGATTCGATCATACTCAGCATGCAGACATGTATTATCGTCGTGAAAGCAATATGGTTATTTTTGTCAGGAAAAGTGTTTGCTCGTTTTTTTTTGTAGCTATTCGAATACGATTATGTTCTTATCAGAGGGTATCCAGTCAATTTTATTATTTTTCCAAGCATGATCATTAAGAAGCAAGCCAGTTATTGAGTTGCCAGACTCACTACTAGTGCCTATTTGTCCATATCCGATGGTCGACTACTCCTGGATTGTCCCCCATGCTGGTATTACCTGATTTGAAACTTCCAACTACTTTCGACATTATCTTTCGCTAATTGTCACTTCGCCAGTGATCGTCAAATAACTGTATCAACTTCTGTCCTTTCTCGTATTGGTACAGCACAATATGACGAATATAAGGCATATTTTATGAAAGAACGTGTCAATAGAAACGGTAGATAATAATGCACCATCTTATTGTAATATTATCCATCAGTGCAACCCATTTCTCTTTGGATATTTTAATAAAAACGTATTCATAACATGGGGAATATTCATTTCAACTCGGAGAATCAATTGGTTATATCCTGGTTGGGAATAATTAATGTTCGAATGCACGTAGCTGCTAATTGTAAGTGATAATGGTGGCTTCAGAATCATTTTGTCAAGGAGTTAAAGAATCACAGTAAGTAAATTGGGCTCAATTGATGATTAATGAATTGGGCTAAATTACGGGGAGCTCGAACTAATAAAATACCAATAACCATTTTATTATTCACGTTTGGATGTTATGGTCATAAAGTAAAATATCCATACGTACCAACCCTTTTGTCATATACGATATACAAAGTAACTTCCCATAGCTCTTCATAAATATCTGAAGTAAAGACTTATTTTAGAGAATAGAACAAAAAGATTCTTTTGACGTGTTTTACCGGCTGTTACAAAAAACCAAAACACGTACGTTTGATCACATCCTGTATATAGAGAGCCTTCAGAAGAATCGAGAAAAAATAGCAACCCAAATGGAGGAATAAATAAATGCAAGTGTTGTGTGGTACGCAATTGACGACCTAGATAACAAACGAACTCGAACATCGGTGTTGAGCAACGAGCAGCTTTACCAAATTGAGTTGTATTTGAATAATTCACTGATGGCGTGCCTTGCTGTATGTTAAGTCTATTGCTAAATGTCAATAGTGAGGTAATACCACATTATCTAGCTAGCGACAATTTAAAGAGTACTAAAGAGTACAAAGCGATGATTCTCAATTGAAAATTTATCTAGAGCCTTATTTGTTGGGATGCGTTCTATTATCGTTTGGAAATTTACACGTTTTCAATCTGACATTACTGATGCAATGTTCAAGTTGATATTTTTGAACGGTGACGTCATCATACAAACGTCTGAATATTTCTAGCAATCGTAAACACCATGGACTGAAAATTAGCTTCACAAATTTGATCAATTCGTCGAAAACATTGCAACATTGCTGAATTACATTCTTTTCTGTAGTTCTAGAGACATAGATCATAGAATCTCTTACACATTATCACAGAACCTTCCATTTGGACAGAACACATAATTTCCTCAATTTGAAACGGATAATCAGTTATAATATCACAAGAGCATAGACAATATTCCATTATACACCGAGTCACGAGACGTAGTTCGCAAAACATCACGAGAGCGCAGCTCGAGTGGTGTTTCGCGAAATACGTCGAGTGAACAGGTTCGTATAATCGAAATATATTGTCTATGCTCGAGTTGGTATTCGTTACGATTATATAACGAATAAAATTTCAACACCAGAACTATAACCAAACGACCATTTTGAAAAATTCAATGACATTTCTTTGAGCTCGACTTTTATTTCATTTGGCGAACGTCCAAGAACGTTACTTCTACTTATCAATGCGCCGTAACTATGGGAAATTCACGGATTTTATTGGTTCTTTAAAACATAATTTATATAATCATTAAATACTTACTTAGAAAAGATTTCATGTTTCTATATATTCAGATAAGCAAGAGTATAAAAAAAAATTCCTTGTAGGATTCATTAAATCCATACAAAATATCAAACTAGATCATAACACAAATAAAGGTAGTTTATATTTTTAAACTTAATTCAGCAGTGAATTATAACTCTCAGTATTTATACAAGTCAATTATTAAATAGATCATATATAACACTGCTTTGTTATTTAAGTATTAAATTTTTTCGATGGCGATAAAAGTCTTACTACTAATCTTATTTGTATGTAGATATTTCATTCAGGAAATGATCGTAATATAACCAACCAGGTACTTTATACAAATTATTTACTATTCTTGGAAATAAATTGATCCCACAAGGTTATTTCTCGAGTAGGTACCTTCTACATTTCTGAATTTCTTCCTGTATTGGATCCTACTTCCTTATCTCTACATTTCCGGTTTAGAAAATGAAATAAAATTGTGAATAATTGCGTCGGGTTTGAATTATTCCAGTGGCATCACATCAATACGACTTGGAAAAACAAAATTGGAATATTTCATCAACCAAACAACTCAACACTTCAAATAATGACCATTCAGAAACAGTATTTCAGGCAAATCAGGAAGGTGTGCATTTTTAAATTCAGTGTACGAAGTTTAAATGAATCATTTATATATCTATCCCAACACAAACTCTCGTTGAACTTTGTATTTCGTAATTTACCGGTGTAGTCAATTTAAATGAATTTCTAATGTCGGTAATACTGGATTTAATGTCTGTTCACATTATTTAATAATTGCACAATTAATATTAATTATGACTTTCATTGCCCAAAATATAAGAAAATAAAAATGAAATTCATGTGAAAATAATGAATATTCAAATTTAAAATTGCACTTAGAGTTACTTTCAATTTCCAGTTTAAATTGCAAAAATTGCCAAGTTGAAGACGTACATTTTTCAATAATTGGTGCTTAGTGCTGAGAGAAATAATTTTAGAGTAACTGTTCAGGTCCATGTCTTTTATGGCTGTTTACATAGTTCATCGGATATACATATATGTTTGAAGTAGCAACGGAATTATAGATATAAAACGGATATCAAACAAGACCAAGTAAAATATTACAAGCACAAAAATTTATGAATGGGATTCTCATCCGTATGAATAACTATTCCGTTTCTAATCAGCACAATGTTACGTAAAAATAATTTGACGCCTGCCACTCATCTGCGTACTGTGAGCTTATAAAGTGGGCCATGGTTAGTCGGTCATGAACAGCGCATATATAATAAACACAGAAACCATTATACAACAAAGTGAATTCTGTGCTTGAAATGGAGAGTGTTCTGCTTCGCGAAAAGAGCGAGAGCGATGAAGTCACCGGAGTTCTATGGTATTACGTTCGCTGCTTTCGGTTTCTTCGACATACTTACCTCATTTACTGTTTATTTATTTAGTCTTTATTCATTGACTGGCTGTCGTATTCTATTTCAATATAACGGATAATCGCAATTGATTGCAATCTGTATCGGAACCTGATGATGAGGCAAGTTCCGAACGGTTAGCGAGTTTCTATGACATCGCAATTTGTTCGATGGGCGATTACGTCAATTTGCTCTCTCATTATTCTCTGATGTTTATTGAAACGAGAGGATGTCATCGAATACGCAACAGTATTCGATGCTCGTTCTGATTGTTCGTGGAAGAGCAACAGTGTTCAATCCATCGACATCGAATCTTTTTGTCTATTATTCCATTAAACTGATCATTCTAACCACCACTGACGGAGATTACGACTTAATAATATATGAAATAACAGCCACCAAAATGCTGAATGATATATATTATTTCTATAACGGTTTATTGTGGATATGCTTTGTTCGATTATAGGAACTTCTTGGACATTTCGTTTAATATGTTATTTTCATTTCAACACCTTTCTCATGAGGAAGACTTGCTTACAATATATTGAATAACATAAAATAAAAGATGAAATATACCATCTATTATTCCTTGCCAGAGATTTTTAACTGATTCCGCCCTCAAGTTTAATATCAGTAATATTTTCAATCACTTTTCTCATATTTGATCAATCCATAATACCGGATATGTACGGGATATGCTCCAATTGAACCTCAGCAATAAAAAAAATCTACTCGTGCATCAAAATAGATATCCTGTGCACACACCAACACTAGAACGCATTATATGTTTGAATACAGTGGAGAATTCAAAGAGTTACACAACAAAGATCGCTTTGCATGAGTGATAAAGACCTAATGAAAATGAAATGTCACACACTTTAATGAGATGAAACTAGTTCAATTCAATAAGCCCACTCGGTTGAAGTTATTTAATCGCCTACCTACTTTGAACATTATGTTGAAAGCGGACAGTATTTTACACAAGCCACGTAAAATTCTTGTTCCCGAAGTGAATTCGAGTTGAGAAATCATTATTTCGCCCATCTCAGTTTGTTTCATTTCCATTTTTTTGGAATTTATTATTTCAACTAGTTAATAGTAATATTAATAGTTAAGCTAGTTAATTAATATTAATACAAATAAATCTATACATCAATATGTTTAATATACTAATAACATAATATTTTTGCCTAATTACTATTACCACAACAAGAAAATTATATTCTGTGGGATTCGTCAATACTCAAGCCATACATGTTAGGAGAGCGAAATTGTAGTTTTAACAGGTAATTATGGATACTGATCCAAAAGGTCCAATTCGTTATTTTCTGTGGTCTGCTGACCGATTTTACTACTGTCTACTAGAATTTGACAAATGAAATTTGTTCATGGGTTTGACAGCTAGAAAATCGAACATGAATTATTTATTATTTTATCAAATTTCATCCTCAATTTTCACCCTTATGAATAAAACGGTTTGGATAAAAAGTTTCCTGTTAGAAATACTTAGTGGCAAATTAATAGAACTAGAAGCGTTTTTTATTTCAATTCTTAATGACTTCATAAAATCAAATATTGGCATGTATCGATTATTATGTATTATAATTTCAAGGACAGTTCTATTAACGCACACAGGATAGCTATATTTAACTACGCACTATCCTAAATTTACGTTTTCACTTTCATTTTCGATGTTAACCTTACGGAAAATAATACATGTATACAATATTCAATGTGTTGAATAGATAGAAACACGATTTTCTACTTAATTTCGAATCTACTTGAGCATGCAAGCAGAGTCACTTATGTACAGTTTTTACGCAATATCCCATAGTATTCTGGTGTGCGGATTGATCTGCCCACTTTTTAGCAATTTTCTATTCAGAATCGTGTATACTCCATTGAAAAATTAAGATCAATACACATGATTACAAAGTTTTATACACGAATTTTCAAAAATATTTTTTTAAAACACATCTATATCATAAATATCTCTTTTAACTTTTCAATGAGCCTATACATGTAACATGTATATTTCATTAGTTCTAATGAGAGTCTTTGGAAATATCATTGTTTTGGTAATATTGATCATAAAATACACAAATAATTTATACTATTTTTTATTACATCCTAAAGTATATGATACAATACGTGAACGATGATTCAAAAGCAATCTCTATTATGTTTCTGATTTTCTCTGGATTCATTAAGGAGGGATATTATAATACTATATTGAATTATTATGAACATTAACATAAATAAAATGTTCTTTTGGATAAGTAATTGAAGTGTTATGGTTTTAAATTTTGCCTGATTCATTATGCCACTGCAATCAACTAAAATCCTCGAATATTAAACCTAAATGGGGCAGTTTTCTTTTCAGGTGGACGATCAAATGAAATTATTGCAACACTCCTGGTCTGACATGCTGGTACTTGATCATATGCACCAGAGGATGCACAACAGTCTTCCAGACGAGACCACCCTCCACAACGGCCAGAAGTTCGACCTACTAAGTTTGGGTCTTTTGGGGGTACCCAGTTTAGCAGACCACTTCAACGACATCACAACCAAGCTACAAGAATTGAAGTTCGATATAAGCGATTATATTTGTATAAAATTTATGTTGCTCCTTAGTCCAGGTTAGTATAAGTATCCACTCTGAAAAACCTCATGTAACGCTTCACGTGTTTCAAGGGCCAGAGAGCTTTTTCATATTTATTTATGAAGAAATATTTCTCCTTTTTATTTGAAATATATGATGAATTTGCAACGTTTTCACCCTGTTGTAAGAAATTCATAATATGAGACATCCCCATAAAATAATATTTGTGAAATAGTTATCTGATTAGATTCACATCTGATTCAGATCAGATGTCACATTCTTTTTAAATTATAATGTAATTAGTTGTCATCAGAATTTGATAACTCTTTTATTCAAGACATACAAGTTCTTTAATTTTTTAATGGCTACAAGGAGAAAACGGAATGTTGCTTTGAAGGTTTCTAATAAAATTCTTTTCATTTCAGAATGTAGAGGCATCACAAACAGAAAACATGTTCAAGAAGGTTACGAACAAGTTCAGCATGCTCTTCTGGAATATTCACTTACGTGCTATCCGCAAATTCAGGTATGATAACCTTTTGAAACTCTATGAATTTTGTTTAAGTAGTTTTACCCATATTTCAACTAGCTTAGTAATTAAAATTCCTGAAAATTCTGGCATTGTAATTGACGTTTCTTTGGCACCAGTAAAATGATACTAAGACTTTAGATGAACCCTTGTGTTATCAATTTATACCTCATAGTTCTTTATCTCTTTCTCTATAGGAGGTAATACTTACATCTTAAAAAGTTTGATATTAATTTAGTTATGCCTGTCGATTCAATAATTGAACATAAGCATTGAGAGAAGGAACAGATTTTGTTCTCATATCCAGAGTTTTTTAGATATCTTAGATGGCTAAAGTCAAAAGAAAATTCCTTATATTAATCCATTTATTTTTGATTTTCTCGGTCTTTACTTGACGGAAATTCATCTTCAATATAAGAAAAACAAATGTTCACTTCCGCTATTAAATAGCGGAAGTTAACATTTGTTTTTCTTATATTATAATCCATTTATATCACACTATTACAGAACATATTGAGAGTAATTTGTCATAATTGTAAAACATTGAAATTATTTTCATTTAAGTTCACACTACACACTTATTTACTGAAAAACTTTAAAAAAATAGATCAAAATCGAAGAATATGTTTAATTGTGGGTGATATAACACATCAAATTTGACTTTATTCATTAACTTAGTCTCCTTTAAGAACAATAGAGTTCCAGCACTTCCCTAGCCTTTCGATACTTTCTTAAAGAACGATTTATCCTTAGCTTCTAATCAAGCATTTGTTTCTGTAATTACCATCTCTTTGCTTCGAATGCCGAATAAGGAAAAGGCACTGGGGCTAAATCTGGAGAATAAAGTGAGAGGGGAAGTAATTCTAAGTGTAATTCGTGCAAATTTTCCATCGTAGCCAAGGTCTTGTGACACAGTGCATTCTCTTGGTGAAAGATCACTTTTTTCTCTGCATATTCAAAATTTCCCCCTTTCAATCGATCCTCTTGGGCCATGTATTAACACTATTGAGGGTGTTGCCTTTTTAAAGGTAGTAATTTAACAAAAAACTGATGCCATAACTTAGCCCTTTCGGCTTCTATGGCCGAAGTTCATATATGAATACAAAAAATCCTGTCCAGTCCTCGGGAATCATTGACTTGTTTTTGGTTCTGTATTAGCAAACAGCATCCACTTGGACACCAATTTTTCAAATGACAAATGCGCAAGCAAAATAAGATACAAGCTTCTTTGATATCTGTATTGTGAGCTATCTCCTGCATCTTCAATTTAGGGTTTGCCAGAGCGATTTTCTGGACTTTTTTAATATTTGCTAGTGTAACCACTTTTGGCCAACCAGAGGTATATTATCAGTGTTCGTACGAACATTTAAATTCAGCAAATTAATCGATAATGGTCAATTTTCATGGTGCAGAGTCTGGATAACACTTATCAAACAAGCTTTCAATGGTGTTTTTCTCATCGGGAAGCAATGTCTTATCTACACAGAAGGTTATTTTTCAATGTTTTGAAAATCACATAAGTTCTACTGTAACTGTTGAAATAAACAACTGCCAAGAAATGTCTACATCTATCTTTTGAAATTAGTACTTTGTAACAAAAATATTAATGTTGTATTTGTGGCACCATCTGTGCGTCAGATCGGAACTTATCAGCTGACGAAGTATACAGTTTTAGTATTCTCCATGGAAAATATTATTGAACATCTTTTAATTTTCAGGACAAATTCAACAAACTCGTGGAACTGTTACCAGAGATACATGCACTCGCAGCGAGGGGCGAAGAGCATTTATATCAAAGACACTGCAATGGTGGAGCTCCTACGCAGACGTTATTGATGGAAATGCTACATGCTAAGCGCAAATAACGGCCATTACTGACCGTCTTTTGTTACCATATCCGTGTGCAATACCGGCTTAAAATGTTCGTAGGTTACTGGAAATACTGTAGCTGTTGACAAGATGCCTTCAAGAAGTACAAAGAAAAAGAAAGACAGCATGGGCTTGACGGGCTAAGGTGAAATTGCCCGAATTCTCAAATTCTAGCTGTAGGCCACAGAACTCTGCTCACTGTTTGTTGTCAAGCAGATTGTTAAGAAGAATAGGCTTTGTGTATAATTTGTTTGATGATTCTGCTATACCGAACCTGTAAAGATGTGATACCTTCAAGATTTTTTTTGAATCTTACCTTTTGTCTTTGGAGAGGCAAGAACGAATTCTGCACAGGGATTAGTTTTTCTATGGGTTCAAGCCGAAAAAAACACATTCCAGATGTGCTCTGGAGGGATTCAAGGGCATCCTAGAATAGCATATAGCATAAGCTTATGTAAAAAGGAACGAATGTCGAAGAATGAGAGTGCATGCACTACAGGCAACACTAATGTAGTAACTTAACCCTGGTGATGGACTAACAAGCTGTAATATGTAATTGTAGATATTAAAATATTGTTAGATATAAGTTATGTTGAATTATATATGTTATGTTATATAAATGTGTATAAAAAATTATGGGGTGTCCCGTCTAAGATTTTCACAGCTTTAATATATCGAAAGTTATTTTATGCTTCCTAAAAGTATTTCATACTATTTTATGAATATAACTATTACAAATAATTTTTTGTTATTTTATTGTAGCCTAAATTTTTTTAATACTGCCATGTATACTCTACTTAAACCATCAAGATACATCCACAAGTGTGTTGAGACTTTTTTAAACGTGCTGAAAACAACTAATACTACTTAATTTGTTGGATATTGAACAATCATATTATACATTTTTCGTTTTAATTTTAGGAGGAAAGAGGTGGTGTTAGCTAGGCAGATTTATCAATTAAGTTATCGTTAATGTTATGTTATAATAATTATTATTGTAGTCTTTTCAAAGTTCATCAAAATATCTGCTAATTGTTGCTCAGGGAATATTGATTTTCTCTTCTATCTTCTCTTCTGCTATTTGAAAACTAAAAATTTTCGAATATTCATCATTGACAAAGCTGCACAACCTTAGTGATATGTTAGATAAGCTTTCTACTTTGCACACATCACTCGAACATCATTCGGTTTAGTGAGGTTTGAAATACATGCTTTAAAATTTTTTAGACGTGGTGTATAAGATATGTATATAATAAAGAAAATATTTAAGAAACCCGTTGCTATGAGTATGAAAGTGGTGAGAATCTTAACGGGCTGGCCTGTCTATTATAAGTTTATATTGAGATAGAATGTGTCACTTTCATCTTGACAGTCGTATCTTTAAACCCCAATTTAAAAAATTGCTGATTAAGTCCATAATAGACTAAGGCCAGGTTCTTACAATCAAATTTAGATTTTTGTGTATATGTCAAGCACGGTCTTGAACATAGTTATAATAAAGTTGATATTCAGTCGTTAGTGATACAATTTTAGTTTCAATACAATGAAACTAAGGAAAGGGAATGAAAAACACTAAAATATACAGAGGAATTTTCATAAATGATATTTTTGACTCGTTGGTACATTTTATTGCTAGTAACCATAATATGAAATTATATAGTGTTGAGAAAATGATTCATTAGATTTTTATTTTTACTAAATTGCTCCTGATCAGATAGTAAGTGGGCATATAGAGCTAGAAATTTTGGTTACAACAATGCTGAATTTGTTTCCATCTGGGTGATAATAGTGATAAGTTGTTTTACTCATGAATATTATGTAAAGATTTCCAGCAAGAACATTTCTCCATGAAATAGTTTTTATGATATTTTGAAAATTTCTTGATACGTCATTTGTGAACTGTCCTTGTGTCATTTCATTATAACTGTTAGATCCAAAATCGATTATAAGTTTGTTTCATGAACAACTCTAATCTAATTCTGCCAAAACTGTACCTGTTTGAGACTGTCCTCGACACAAAGACTAACTCTAAATTATATTTTATGAATCTGACCTTAAAATCGGAGCCTGCCATTCTTAAAATAATCTACAAATACTAAAATTGTTCGTGTCTATTCTTATTGTGGTAGCTAAAACAACCCTTAGCAGTTACAGATCTGGATAAGTTTTAATTATCTGGATAGGTTTTTATTAAAGATGCATAAAATATTTTAAAATTGTTAATAAAAAAGTTGAATTTATATATTGATTTTATGAATGCCATTATATAGTCAGACTCGTAACATTTGTCTCAAATTTCTCTAGACTCAGTATAAGGTTCAATATGATCTAGAGAATGTTGTCTGCATAGGACATATGTGAAAGATAATTATTAATGAAATCACTAGGTCTGTATTATTTAAAAAAATTCACAAGTAAAAACCAAACCAAAAGAAGACTTCTAGACGAAGTAAAGATGAGCTAAAACAGCTTGTTATATAAAAAAATAGTAAACAAATATAATTCTCGAAACAAGTTTTTAGAAACTATGTGTTACTATCAAAAAATTCAAAAGTTTACACATTTTTGTGACTGGAGTTTCAAAGAATTCATCCCATCTTCAGACGAACTGAAACTGAACAAAAGATAGATATTTGAATTAAGAAATCTGAACACTTCAAGAGACTCCAAATAGTTAAGTTTCCCTTTGATTCTTCATGTAAGATTTTTAACTTGTCAATTATAGGAAAAGGATAATTATTTTGCTGCAAACGAGGAAGTTTCTTTTTTATGAAATTCATTTTGTATTCATTATATCTAGTTTTAAAATGAACTTCCTTATTTGTAACACATTGCCTGGAAAATAGTCATCTTTTTCCTATAGTAGACAATTTAAAAATCTTTCATGTAGAGCCAAAAGGTGGGAAACTCGATTATTTATAGTCTGTTGAAATTGTCAAGTCAGTACATAATAAAAATGATCTAAATATTAATGAATAACCATACAGAGAGATCTATGTAAATCTAAATTTTTTAATATAATTCAATAACATCTGATGATAACTTGTCGGTACCGTACCGAAATTTTGTAATTCTTGTATTCTTCTTATCGTTTGGTGTACTGACCTGCCTACTTTAAATACTTGTTAATGTTCGGTTTTCAGTTAATCTAAAGATGGTGTGAATACCTTGAAATGGCAGTGTAAATTGTTTTTTTTTTGTAGTAAAACAATGCTTTCTAAAAACTTGTTTTAATTTTGAACAACTACCAAACAGTTTAATGTTTAAATAATATTCTCTGGCTTGCATTCAACCTTGTACCAATATGGTGAGATGTTAGACTCTTAGATTGAGTTCTCTATATTCTGTTATAAAATTTAATATGACGCATATATTTTATTGTTATACTAAGCATCTTATAAACTGACACCTATTCAAGTTATCATTTGGTATGTAACTACCAAGAGTTTTTAACGCTGCAAGTGATATAGTGATGGTGATCACTAGTTCTTACTTTATACTTTAATTTTGAGAGAAAAAATTCGAATTAGGAACAATTAATAACAATCTTCCTTATTGAGGCGTAAAATCAGAGAAATACAACGAAATCATCCAGGTGTAGTGCAGTCAGTAATTCTTCCAAATATGAATCATTCAGTAAAAATTAAAATATCCTTTATATCAGTTGAAGTTATTCTGATTTAAAAAATCTACTTCGAATGATAACGTTGAATGAATCACTAGGGTTATTATCAATAATCATTATTTCAAGAATATTTGCCAGAGCTTAAATTACTGGGAGTGAAATGTATGATTGAATAGTTTTGGAAGTTTTGAAAAATGTTGCATTTTATGATTAATCTCTATTTTCGTATATAAATTCTTGAAATTCAACTATTTTTGTAGCGCACATTTTTCAAATTGCTTCAAACTTGGGGGAAATTTATTTGATGAAATGCACGCATTCTATCGAATGTTTATGTGAGAGCAAGGTACTGTGGTCCAAGTCGTGTTGTTAATGATGACATAAATATATAGAATTCAGATGAAAGCAGTTATAGATATATTTTTTTGAGAAATCTCTGCAGGCTACCCCCCCAAAGCCTCCTGCGCTGGTATCGCGGAGTGTGTTGTTTGTTAAAAGTATCTTGCCCAGACATGCTGAAGCCCAGAGCTTATATATATATTTGATTGATGAGATATATATTTATATACTATAAATACGTACACTATTTAAGGAGAATGATTGAAAGGTTGTAAATATAATTTATGTGGATAAAAATGACTTGTTTGTAGAAATAAACCACCAACATGCAGACTGAGTTTTTTTCATTCTAAAAAGTATAATTAATATCGTAAAATTAATTCATTTCCTGAATTAATGTATTTCCATCTGAAAGATTTGAGATGCAAATATAATCACAGAAAAACCTGAACATGCTTATTCGAAAACTATAACTATTTAGAAAGTATCAACTTTTTGAAGTTAATGTTTAATGATGATTTCATATGTATTTCAGTATTTATTTGAGAGCCACTAATATTAAACACTTTCAGTTTGTTATAAACAAGGATAAAATTATTCAGCAGTATATGAAACTATACTTTAATTCGAAATTGCAGCAATAAATTAGATTTAGCCCTTGGGGATTCTACCTCTAATTCACAAATAGTAAATGAAATTAAAATATTCAATGGCAGAATTTAAAAGCCCTGTGAGCTTTAAAGACAATAGCGGCCAAATGAAATTACTACATCATCTCTGGTGGAAAAAGTCCACAAAAGAGTATTGGATTGCCAATGCTGGAATGATCTATTACACTAGTAGGAATTTCAAAAATACTGTACTCAAGTTTTCAACAAAAATTTGGAGACAGGAAAGCTTTGAGAAAAATAGAAATTGCAATTGCTCAAAAAGGAATAAAAATAGAGTTATGCCAATGTTTCAATTAGAGATAATATACCACAGCATTTGAGTCGAGTTTTTGAGTTATTCCACAATTTCACCCGATTGAAACATAAGTACACCACTTTTATCAGTTATTAACTGATCCTTCACTTTCACTTGATCAATGAAAAAATGTTCTGAAAAAAGACTGTTCTTAAGAATATTCTATCACTTTTCAGGAAATAAAATCATTCAAAGCTGATATTGTGGAATTTATGGAGTGATGGAATGAATCAATAAGAAATGGCTTTTATGATTGCTAGAAGAAACATGGGAAGTTTATTCAATATAATATATACAAAAATTAGAAATATTTTAATATTTAGGAAAAGAGTATAACTTAAGCTGAAGCTTGTATCACATAGCATTTCTCAGGTACTGAATATATCCGACAATAAAAGGAGGAAAAAGTTTGTGATTCACACACCCCAGATAAAGCCACTTGCTGTATCTCCAAGAAACCCTGCATATAAGTAAATATTTCTTCGATACATACAGCACTGAAAGAAAGATAAAATTGTCTATAAATGAAAAAATAATCTGAAAAATAACAAATGCAACAGTTGAAAATGAATTAGCATGCTTTGAATTTTGAATAATCTATATACTGAAAAAATCGAAAATGAATCCACAAAACCAAATATTTTGCTGATTTAAAAGGAAAAAATAAATTAATTCAAAGTAAATTATTCCAATTAAGAGGTAACAACATACAGTGTTGACATAGCTGATAAAAATGTCTCGTATCTGGCCAGATATAATGACTTTAATTAATACCAAAAAAATTATTCAAGTATTTATAAATGTCATATCATTAATGAAACAAAAACTTTACAAATAACTTTATAAGTCATATCAGGTGATATAACATTTACATCTATATCTATTTGTCAGGGGCGACTAGTGACCATATAAGGTATATAGACTTATTATCCTATCAATATGTCTATGGGTGAGACGCACCAAAAAAAAATTATTATTATTGTAGTATACCTTATAAAATTTCAGACAAAGTAAGTATAGTGAACTCTCTACTTCGACAAGTTGAATAATAATGTTAAGAAAAAAATGTGTCTATAATTTGAATTATTAAACTCCACTAACAAAATAGCTCGTCATATTATGTAAATACATATCGGGTTTTTTTTAGAGTGATAGAACCTCAGATAGGGATAACTGTGACAGAAGGTAGAAACCATGTTGTTTTGGCATTTCTGTTCAGTAAGCATTGATAAATTATCATGGAAAGACTCACGCCGCAACAACGTTTACAAATTGTTGAAATTTATTTTCAAAATCAGTATTCTATTCGACAAACTTATAGAACACTTCGTGAAATTTATGGTTTACATAATCGTCTATCAGAAAAGCTTATTCGTCTACTAACTATCGATATATTTTGGACAACATTTTCTCTACTTGATGCAACAACAACAACAAGACAAAGAACTGTACGTACAAAAGAAAACACCACTGCTGTAAGTCATAGTGTTAATGATGATCCAGATTTGTCTATGCGTCGACCTTCACAACAAGTTAGACTCTGTGCATCCACCACATGGAAAATTTTGCGTAAAGACCTTGATCTACACCCATACAAGATCTAACTGGTTCAAGAACTAAAGCCACTTGACCATAGTAAGCGTCGTTTGTTTGCTGATTGGGCCTTAGAACAGCTTGAAGTTGATCCACTTTTTTAACGTCAAATTGTGTTTAGTGATGAAGCTCATTTCTGGTTGAACGGCTATGTAAACAAGCAAAATTGCCGTATATGAAATGAAAACAATTCTCAAGAAGTTCTGCAAGTTCCATTGCATCCTGAAAAATTCATTGTATGGTGTGCTTTACACCCTGGACGCATCATCGGTTAATATTTCTTTAAAAACGATGCTGTAGCTAATGTTACAGTGAATGGTGCTCCTTACAGATAGATGATCAATGATGATTTGTTTCAAAATTTGAATGGTATCGACCCAGAAGTGTTTTGGTTCCAACACAGATTTTTTTTGAGTATGTTGCAGGTAATAGAAAGACTTATCTTAAATTTTCTTTTTGTAACATTCATTGAAATTTACAATCTACTTTTTTACAAATATTAAGTAAATGTGTATGTTATTAAAAGAAATGAAGAAGTTATTAAATATTATTGATCCTACTTTATAATACTTCAATTGAAGTCAGTTAGTTAAGTCCTCTGTTATCTTCTTATGTTGAACGGGTTTTCTGCCATCTGATCTATAATGCTGTTTTCATGTCCCTCCAGATTTTTGTGGTATTTTCTGGAACGTTTTCTGATTTCATCGCTAACGAAGATCCCCTTCGTTAGCATTATGTATGGTCAAATTAGAAACATACTATGCTGCATATGTCAATGAACGTAGTATTTTGGATTGAAGTCGCTGTATAATATGAATGTTGGAAGTCTTAGCACATCTCCAGAATTGCATACCGAATATCCATATCGTTTTTATTATGGCTCTATAGATCAATACCTGATTTCGAAGAGATAGTTTCGATTTTCTGCTTATTAGCCAATACATTTGTCTAGTTTTGATATTTATTTGTGTCTTTTTAGCTTGAATGTGTTGTTTCCAAGTGGGGCGTTGGTCCAAGTGAATGCCAAGGTATTTTGCTTCTCTTTTAAATGGAATTTGTTCTTCGTGTATTTTAACTAGCGAACATATATCTCTTTTGTTGGTGAATGTAACTTGTACGGATTTTGTTTCGTTGATTGTAAGTCGCCATTTTCGGTACCATTGCCCCAATTCATTAAGAAGTTCTTGAAGGCTTTTGGAAGCTGTTGCAGTATTCTCATGGGATGTCAATGTTCCCATGTCGTCTGCAAAAGTAACTAGTGTATTTATTTGATAGATTCGGTCTTAAATTAATACTTTGATTCTTTTCTTCTTCGATTGTGAATTTGATTTTTGGGTGGAGTTTATTAATGAAATTCGTGAAGGTATGTAGTTGTCGGTCGGTGCCTTTGAAACAACAAAAAATGTCATCTATATATCTGCACCAATAAAGAAAATATTTGCTTATAGGATTCAGGTGTATTTTTGATTCCAGATCAACCATGAATATTTCAGCTAAGATTGAACTGAGTGGATTTCCCATTATTAAACCATTGTCAGAAATATAGACGGTTTAGTTAAATTGAAAGTAGTTTTGTTCGAGACATATTTCCAGGCAATTAAGTATATCATTCATTTTGATGGGATTGGTATTATTTTTAATTAATAGTTTTTTTACAATTTGTACTGTTTCAATCGGAGGTATACTAGGGAATAAATTTTGTACCTCAAAAGAAATTAATCTACAATTTTTGGGTAATTGGATGGATTTAATATTGTCTATAAGTTGGGTGCTATTTTTAATAGCGTATTTAGCTAAAAAGTTTGTTTCGGTTTGAACAATAGAAATTAAAACTCTAGATAATTTTATACTTGGTGATGTGACGAATGAAACTACTGGTCTAATTGGATCATTTTCTTTATGAAGTTTTATAAATGAATATAATTTTGGGATTTGTGGGTTCATTAAAGTGAGCAAATGTTTTTTTGGGAAGTTATTGAAAAGGCTAACAGATTGGTCTATTATATTTTTTATTTGTTTTTGGAAATGTTCAGTGGGATCTTTAGTAACGGTTTTATATTTATCTGGGGTTAAAAAAGCAATAGTTTTGTTGAAATATTCATGTTTTGGTATAGCAACGATACTGTTTCCTTTATCGGCTCGAGTGAATATTAAATTATTGGTGTTTCTTTTTTCGATGATTGATTTAACTAAATTCTGTTTTATTGGGGAAGAGTGGATTTCAGTTTTATTTTTGTCTTTAATTATGTCAGCAATAATATATTTATTGTAATTTGAATTTGATTGATTTTTGAGTGATTGAATAGATTTAATGGCGAGTTCTGAATCTATTGCTAAATAGTCTAGGGATTTTTGTGAATTATTATTTTCTAGGTTGAATTTAAATCCCTTTTCTAAAAGGTTATTGTGTGTTGCCTATTATACATATTAATTTTAATGTATGTTCACAATAAAATATTCGAGAAAATCAGTACATTGTAATTAAAAAATATTTTTTTTGTAAGGAAATAACGGTTATTAATCATTTAAAGCCTGATTTAAGAAGTTCATCAGTTATTTAATTAGTTTAAAGTGCCCCATTTTGTTAGTTCATCTCAAGTGTGTTTCGCGATTTTTGTATTGCAAATTAAATTTCGCGTGCAGTATCGTTGAAATGTTACATGTAGTTCGGTTTGAGATTTGGTAGAAGATTTACCTTGCTGTGGCCGGCCATCAATATCTTCAACTGAACTCAACATCGCTAAAGTAAATTGTGTCTGACAATGGGTTGTATAAATCTGAGAGAAATTCTTAAATAAGTTTATCTTGATTTTCACAAATTTTTATTGTTATTATAATACAACAATTGTTTCGCTATTACATCTTCAGGTAAGTGGTATCTTACATTTTTGAATAAGTTATTCAATTGAATCTGTCTTTACTTAATGAAAATCCATATTAAAAAATATTAAACAAAGTTATTCGGATTTTCACAAATTTTTATTGTTATTATAATACAACAATTAGAATTCGCTATCATATCTTCAGGTGGGTAGTATCTCACATTTTTGAATAAGTTATTCAAAAATGTAAAAATAACCTACCTTATTTAATATTTTTTAATATGCATTTTCATCTAGTAAAGACAGATTCAATTAAACATCTGAAAGAAATTTACTGAAATTTCTATGTCTTACGAATCAATTTGCATCACTTTAAACGATTGTTTCGACAAGGTATTGCAATTTGACTAGTACCGAAAGACCTGAATCACAAGGCATCATTGTGAACGAATTTGTGCCCAGAATCTCAAAATATCGTATTAAACGGCCTCCATTTTCCCCTGACATGGTTTCGGGAGATTTTTTTCCTTTTCCAAATCTCAAATTACCACTTCAAGTTGCCAATTTTCAGTTGATAGAAAACATAAAAGAGAATTCTCGATGAGTAGTCGAGTCCTGAAGAAACGTTTGAAAAATGTTTTTATGATTGGTCAACGTAAGCGTATTATTTCGGAGGGAGCCTACTTTGGCGATACAATAAATTTGGATGGAAAATACATACCTTGTATTTCTTCAATTGATTCCTGACACTGTAGTATTCTAGAGCGAATTAACTTGGGAGAAATACATTGTAAAATAACTGGAAATTGTTAAATAAATGGAAATGGTGTACGCGCTAATTACTTCTTGTGGTCGAAATGGTACCAGATTTTAATTTTGGTTTGCCAGTAGGTGGAATTTTTTAAAGTTTTGTTCTGTTACCTCAAAAAATATATAAATAATTTGTTGATTCTTTGGAAAAGGCAATAACCTTCTGGTAATATTTATGGTGTTTTTTCTAACAAAAATTAAAGAGGATATTCAAATGGATACCGGAAATATTCAAGATTCATAAAGCACAATAAGAGAATACTTGAACTATTCTATTATATCGTCTTCAGTCAATAGATGGGTAATTTGAATATTTTGTCACTATTTTTAGTGAGAACAACTGGTTCAGGTCAGCGTTTGATCCTCGAAAGTCTCTTATGTACCGAGAAGATTGAGAAAGACCTTATTCAAGTTTTTGATACCGAACAGTTAAGGTCTTCTTGGGCACTATCCTCCCTTCAGGATGATATTTTCGTTATTGTGTATTATTATTTCATTGATCGCTATAATACTTTATTTAGATGTGAAGAAACCCAAAAACTATCCCCCAGGTATGATTTATTCAATTTATGGAATTTTTTTCTAACCATACTTATAAAAAAATTGTTTTGTTATCTTCAGTGTTTTAAAATTGTTTCCAACAGCAACTGGGCAAAGTAAAACTTATTTCGCGAATGATTTTCATTCCTTCTACGTAATTATGATATATTCAATTTTATATATAATAAAATAATTGAAAGGTTTTTTTTTACTTGATGGAAGGCTTATTACGATATTACAAATATCATACATATTTATTCTATTAAGATCGCTAGAAATTTTAATTTTATAAAAATTTTTTCTCAATAACTTTTTAGAATTAAATTTGATAAATGTGTTAAAAATCAGTTTCAATTAAGCAAATTTTTAAAATTAACCCTCATTACACAGCACCAAAAGATAAAATAATTCAAAAAGGTATAAATTATTAATAACTATTATAATAATGCTTGAGAGAAAATTTTCATAAAATTCAAATTTGTATCGAGGTTAACAAAATAAATCAGTAATATTCAATATTCTTAATTATGGTGTGGTCATGTTATTATTTCAGCTTGCCATTGGAAGACAATTGAAGTAGAACATTTGAAATTATCTTAAATTGTCAAATAGTTTTTTACTATTTTGTTAAAACATCTGTGGAAAAACGTAGGATCTGGAAGAAATGAAAAATAGATAAACAGATTCATTTTTTTAGTGCGTAATATTAACTCTGAATATTATTATATTAATATCCTTGGTGTTCTTGAAGTACTAATTTCTATAAAATAGAAAGGCCTTTTACTTGATAGAAGAAATATAACAAAATTTGAATATTAAAACAAATTGAAATATGTTTATCTTCTACAATTTTAATTTCAAAAAAATTTTTATTCAAAAAACTTTTAGAAATAAATTTATGTCTAACATGTATATTTCATTATATATTGAGTTTTGATTATATACGTCTATTAAATGTAAGCGGTGCTTGTTAGACATAAATTTATTTCTAAAAGTTTTTTGAATAAAAATTTTTTTGAAATTAAAATTGTAGAAGATAAACATATTTCAATTTGTTTTAATATTCAAATTTTGTACTAATTTCGTTTAGTTTATCAACGATTTAAGTCTATAATATATATATATATATATATATATATATATTTATTTATTATCTTCAATATTAAAAAAAAATTTTCCAATGACAATTGATTATTTGACATTATTTTCACCTAGTCTCTGTGATGATGAAATTTACCATTTTAATTTTATAATATTCAACAATTTTAAATCAATTACTGTTACGAATTTAATTGAATTGGTCAATACTTGATGGAAATTCATTTTAATTTAATAAAATAGTAAAGAATATTTCCACGACACGGTGGTTTCTTCAGGTTTACATTTCGAATTAACTTATAGATATACCGATAAAGAAAAATATTCGAAAAAGGGATACAAATTAACATAAAATATATCTGGAGACTACAGATTTATAAATATGAAATTTTCAGGGGAAATGGACTGTTAAACAAGCGCTCAAAAGCTTTCGACTTCATGATAGAGCCTTTCATAATTTTTGTATACTTTTTTGACAATCTTCTCTATCAGAAGTTTGTGATTGATGTTGGAAAAATACTTGCAAATAGAAATGAAGAGTGGGCCATCTAGAGTTTGCATTTTGAAGTAGTAGTTATGTTGAGTCTGGCAACTTTTCTATCGTTCGTGTTTTGACAGGAGGTTAGTTTAATATTTGACATTTAAGAAATGGATCGATTTACGTTTGAAGAAAACTGGGAAATATATAAAAATTGTTTCCAAAGTGGTGAATCTGCTATCCACAGGATCCTGTACAAGACAAAATGGTGATCAAATTCAATTCTATAAGACTCCTGAGCACGATTAGTTTCGAAAGAAATTTATTAATAAATTAAGTTTATGTCGGTGATTGATTTGGATTATGTCGGAACTACTAAATGAGATTTGTTTATCCATTTATGGTATTCACGAAATGAATTGCCATAAAATTTATATTTTTTGGAACATATATTCCAATTTCGATGGAAGGAATAGAAACACCGGTCAGGCTGCATACTTGATATACACTTTGTACCTCTTGTATTTTGTACTGATGTCGAGTAGATTGAATAAGATCGTTATATTTCAGCCTATGTACTCATGTTTTAGCATTTTTGCCGCACCTTTTAGAGACAGACAGAATAATATTGTATATTATCAGGAGTTTAAATAAGTTCGTGCGGTTTTTTTTCGAAAATTGGAGCTTTATTGTGGAAGATTTGTTATACATTCAAAGTTCAAAGTATTGTCCGTCGCTAGACATTATTTTTTCCCTTCAGTTTTGGATAAAACCGATAATCTTGTTCAGGGGTAATTTTTTCAGTTCGCAGTGGACTATAAATGCCTAACTGAACATATATCCATATGAGCGTGGATAGCTCAGCGGGAGAGCATCGGACTCGTGACCGGGAGGTCCAGGGTTCGAATCCTATTCAGGTAGAAAAGAAATTTTCTAGTTGGACGGGTATCTGCCACCATTTCACTGTTGGGTCAAAAATTAACAGTGCTGTGACCTAAAGTGGCGCAAGATCGCAGTAACAAAGCCTACACAGAACACAACTGAACTCCTAACTCGTACAAGCTGAAAAAGCTTCTGAGGGATCTTCACAGAAGATCTAGGAGTATCAGGATAATAATAATAATAATAACCAAAGACCTCGAATCTGATGCGACTCACCGCTGGGCACCCTGAGACGATGTGCTTCGCTGTTTCAGTATCCTCAAGATACAGCCTGCATTTATCATCTTCAGCCAGTCCGATTTTGGGCAAATGGGCTTTCAGCCTGCAGTGACCTGTCATAATTCCGACAAGTATTCTTAGTTTGGCCCTATCCAGACCTAGCGCTAGGTCCGCCATCTTTTTGTTCGAAGCTGTTCCAAGGAATACCTTCAAGCCAGAATGGCTCAGCCAAAAAGACTCTAGTCTTGAGTTTATTGTGACTGTTATCGTCCACTTAGCCACGTCATGTGGTATTCCCAGTAATGGTTCCGGGACTACCAGAGTCAGCCCAGCTGCAGCAAACGCCAGCCGATCTGCCTCTTCGTTACTCAAATATTTTGAGTGGATCAGTATCCAAACAAGAGTGTTTCTGTTATACATACCAAGCCTGTTTAAAGCCGTGCGGCAACTCCAGTCTACGATGTACAACAGCTGGATTCCAGAGCTTTTAGTACTAACTGACTACCAGGAAATATTTTGATTTTGCCGTGGTGGGTTTGCCGTTTTATCAGCAGATCTGTCGCGGTCCCAATGGCAAATAGTTCTGCCTGGGATATGGTTGTGTTTTGACCGAGACTTTGGTGGCGCTTCTGGTTGTTATTCATCTTCCAAATCAAAATTGCTATATTTGAATCGAGCAAACCACTTCTGACGCATTCCTTCTGCTAAAGCATGTACACCATAAACATCCACCAAAAAACGATGGCATTTGGCAGCATTTTTCTTCATATTGAAGTAAAACTCCACGCAAAAACACATTTTCAGAGCACATAGAAACTAGGTATGTTGTTTACACTTCAACGAAATGACAGATACCGAAAAGAAAGCCCAATGATGACACTTCAAAATGAAGTTGTTGCCAGATGAAACCACCGAATAATAAACTACTCCTAATAAACTCATTAATAAAATTGCTCGTTTTGAATTGAAGGTCCTCCATGGTTGCCAATCATTGGCTGTCTTTTCCAATTCAAGAAATTAAAGAAGAGATTGGGATATCAGCACTTGGCATGGCAAGAATTACATAAAAGATACGGTGATGTCGTTGGAACGAAATTGGGTAGGAAGTTTGTCGTTGTAGTCTTCGGAGAGGAAGCTGTAGGTCAGATTCTGACCAGAGAGGAATTCGAAGGAAGACCAAATGGGTTCATATTTCGCATGCGAACCTTCGGAAGAAGATTAGGTAAGTAGCTTATTTAAAACTGTCACATTGTTAATTAAGTTATAATAAGAACTTTGTTTCAATAATACTTCATAGGACTATCCGTAATCTGTGATCAATTTGGTATCTCTAAATATACAGTAGCCCATTTCTTGATATCTCTAAATACTCAGTGGCTCACGTGATTTTACGGAATTAAATATTTTTACTCCGTGTAATTTTATATTTTCCGAATAATTGGTGATAGAAGAAGATTTAATATTGACTTTTAACACATCTTAAGATTTTTTAATATTCTTCATCAGCTTTCGCTATCTCAGATGATGCCGATGTATTTAAAAATTAACATCACGGTTTTCTTCTTCTTCTTTAAGTGCCGTCTTCGTTCCGAGTTTAGCTATCATCAAAGCTATGCGTATTTTTGATGCTGCATATCTGAACAGTTGGCAGTTGTTGCAATTGTACCATCCTCTTAAGTTCTTCATCAGATATCACATAACGTAAATGAGATGGGTTCTACGATTACAATCGTCTTGAATGAGGAATAGAATTACTCACATGTGCTGATAATTCTACACAGTGTGGAAACCACTTATGGAATAAAATTCTTTGTGCCCTTATCTTAGAAAATGATAAAAAACACTGGGACTCGTCAACTTTCAAATTCAATGGTAAATTTAAATATTCGCGCAAGTCCAGCACTGGCCGTTCTCTTTAATTTAAATGAAACACCCTATATAATTTTATATTTCTTAAATCTCCTTGACAACCCGATTTCAACTAATGCATGGTCAATTATGTATAATACCGGGTGAAATAATGAAATTAAGAATTTATCACGCGTTAAATATTGATATTTTTCAAATAACCTAAATACAGACTTATGAAATTTCTGAACTAACTGTCAAGTTGGGAAAATTTCTAAAATCATTCCTCGATTCGTTCATGAATCTTGGTTGTCTTAACATTTTGTCGTGAATACCTTGAAAACTATCTACATATGTCGATAAATAGAGCAAATCTGCAAATAATGTGGATTGTTATTAGTCAGATGTTGCGGTGTTGAGGTGTTACATTGAAATAACAAATTCTTAATTGTAAACGTATTTCTTGTGAAAGTAATAATGAAATCTTCACCTGAGACTCACCGAAATAAGATTTTAATGATGATCGGTTACGGGGATAACTGCAGAAGTCAAGTTGAAGTGTCAAACTTATTTAATCAGAGGTAATCTCAGTTGTCTAATATTTTACAAGGTACTGTGTCTATAATTCATGTACAATTCAGAGAACCATTAAAAAGAAAACCGCAATTCGTTGAAGATACTTTGAAATTGGATTTTTTGTTAGGTTTTGCAGAGGATCCAACAACAAGTACACGTCAAATTGCCCGTGTTAATAATGTAAGTCATACAACTGTAATAAGGTGTCTCCATAAAGAAAAACTTCATCGATATAAAATGACTTTTGTGTGCAGGAGCTAACAGAAGACGATCCAAATCGTAGAATGGCATTTCTGCGAAATAATTATGATTAAACTGAACAGAAATGAAATAGCTATTGGTACAATCCTTTTTACTGATGAATCAACAATTGCGTTGAACGGGGAGGTAAACCGACAAAATTGCAGAAATTGGTCAGCGGAGAATACTCGTTGGATGCAGGTATCATAGGTGACCATATTCATCCTATATTTATAGATGGGACTTGGACAGCCGAAAATATTTGAGTTTGATAAGAGAAATTGTTCCTGCGTTAGTCATCTTATTACCTAATGCAATAGATCCTAACCTATTGAATGAAAAAAAGAGGTACTATCGAGTGGCCAGCTGGATCGGCAGACGTTACGCCGTTGGATTTTGTTTGTAGGGTTATCTCAAGAACAAAGTTTATGCAACTCATCCGACGAGCATCACTGACCTCAAAGAAAGGACAACTACAAAAAAGCGGAATATTTCAACTCAAATTTTAAACAAAGTTAAGAACGAGTTTTATAGGAGACTGTGTTATTGCCAAAAACGAGGTGGAGAATATTAGGAGCATTCATTTTAATGTTTTAAAATCAATTATTGATTATTAAGAAGCTTTAAAAAATATGAAAATATACAGATTGTTCCATTTAAAATAAAGAAAACGGACTATGCTATACTTCCGCGAATCAGCCGGTATATTAAAATTTATGTTTAAAAAGCTCACTATTGAATTTAAAAGTTGACGTGTCCCAGTGTTTTTTATAATTTTCTAACATAAAGACACGCATGATTTCATTCCATAAGTGGTTTCCACACTGTATGTCTATAAAGTCAAAGATTGTTTTCTAAGGCAGTTTAAGTTTTAAAGAGATTTTTTAGATTGAATTGTTAATAATTGATCCAATTATTATCTGTAATATTCTAGATTTAATGCGATTGTGGGAAATATTTATCCCAACACAAACGATTGATTGATATTGGTTGAATGGATGATCCACTTGTGTCGATTGCAATTTCATTCGCAGCAAGTAGAGTTATATCACTTCAGATGAAGATTCTCCCGAATTCTTTTTCGAAATGATTTCAGACAACTCACTATCGATGGTCCTAGGTCAGGTCTGTGAAATTGGGCTGGTTTTGTTTTGTCACAATAAGGATTGCGCCAAGGAAACAGGTTTGATCTCTTTTCGTGATGCAGAAGAAAATATTTATAGGGTGCTTATTTTGATGATGGTCCAGACTGGTTTTATGCGGGTCATTCACGTAGAAATTCAATGGGAATGGTCAAATACGAATGGAAAACAAGGTCGGAAAGGAACCTACAAACATGAAATCAATTTGGATTTGATTTCTAGATTTTTTCGGGATAATTAGAGATAGTCAAGAAGAGATACCATCTATTTGACCTAATTCGTTTTAAATAGAAAGTTCAAACCGGATTCTTTTGAATAATATATTTAAATCTATACAAATATTCCTAGTTACAGCGATCAAAACCTAATGACTATTACTAACTGTTCGTTAATCATTTTCAAACAGGATCCGGCAACAAACAGATATATCTTCCTGTAATTATCATAATTTATGTAACGCACCATTTAAAAGTTTAGAGAAAAAAGGTGAAAATCACTGACGTCGAGTCAGGAGGTTCATATCACCCACGATCTTCACAAAATATTTATTTCGTATCTTCGCTGATTGTGTCCTTGAAATGCATCAAAATGATCTGAATTTTCATCGCAAAATCATCTTTAGTGATGAGGTTCATTTTCATCTCGGAGATTACGTTAATCAGCAAAATTTTCACATTTGGGGCTCGGAAAATCCAAGAATGATTGCTCAAAGTCTCTACATTTTTAACGTGTTACTGTTTGGTGCAATTTTTGGACTGGCGGTGTGATTGGACCTTGCTTATTCGAAAATGAGGCTGATGCAACTGTTACGGTGAAAGTTTATTTTCAACAAGACAGCCCTACGTGCTATACAAGCAATGAAAAAATCGCAATTTTGCAAGAAACATTTCTTGGTCGTGTTATTTTTCGAAGAGGTGATCATAATTGGCCACCGAGATCTTGTGATTTGACACCTTTAGACTGTTTTCTTTGGGGCCACGTGAAGGATAAGTTCTATGCCAATGCTACACAATCGATTCAAGACCTTAAAGATGGAATTCGTGAAGTTATCTAGGACATACAGCCGCAAATGTACGAATTGACCATGGAAAATTTCTTGAAAAGGATATGGTGCTGCAACCGGCCATTTGGCTGATAACGTTTGCCATTGTTAATGGTATACAAAGAAATAAATGTCCATTGATTTCTCTTGAAATGAGTATACTCGTTTTTTTAATATCCTCTTATTGGAAAACCCTTTACATTTGCTGACTATATTATTTGTGTTCTAACGTCTTATTTGAGAAGATCCAAGTTCAACCAACCGAAAATAAATTAATTGGACCATTACAATTTTTACCGTAAGAATAAGATGTTTCATTGTTCTAAAATTTTTCAAATCCATAGGGTTGGTCTTCTCCGAAGGAGAATTTTGGAAGAAACAGCGTAAATTCTCTATACAAAGACTGAAGAAATTCGGATACGGTGGTAAGCAGATGGTCGAAAAAGTAGAAGCGGAAACCGCATACTTGATGGATGCATTACTGAAAAAATCTACAGAACCCTTATTTATGCACGATGCTTTCGACATTTCTGTCATCAACGTCCTATGGACAATGATAGCAGGAGACCGTTTCGATTTAGAAGACGCCAAATTGAAACAGCTGATGTGCATCATCCATGATGCATTCCGGATGTCAGATATGTCAGGAGGACTTCTGAATCAGATACCTTTGTTGCGATATCTTGCTCCTAAGTCCAGCGGATACTGGCGAATAATGGAGGTGATGCAGAGACTATGGAATTTCCTTGAGGTGAGAATTTACTCTTCTTATAATCATGATTATGAAATAATTTGCTTATTATTTTATCTGGAAATAAAAAAACCAAGTGAACATTGTTAATGCCAGATTTAATGATACCAAACCTAATATACTCTAAGAACTGTTAACAGATCAAAGCAATTCCGTTATCAATACCTGTTTTCAAAGATCTCTCTCTGTGTGTTAATTTTAATCGTCTAGTAATATTGAAAGACGTATTTTTTCAGAGAACCCAAGTTACATGTAACAAAAACAAGAAGTTTTGAATTGTAGGAATAAATAATAACACAATACTAAACCCTGAAGCTAAAGAAAACTATTGCAAAAAACACCCCTATATTCTATTTCCAACAATTTCAACCCCTGAAGCTTCATTTATTTGATAAAATGGATGTTAATCCCCAGTTTGTCACATTGATTGATACAATCTCTATTTATATTTCAGGATACCGTTAGAGATCATAAAAACAATTTCAGTGCTGATACTCCTAAGGATCTAATTGAAGCTTTCCTTCAAGAAATGCAAACTCAAAGTGACGATACTTTCTCAGGTAAAAACTTCGTTAATCAATTTCCAACACAGTCAATATGGTGGATGCGATAATCTACTTCTTTGGTGAAGGGTATGGAGCTGACAATTTATATCTTATTTTCGAGGTAGCTCCTCAGATGGAATGAAAAAAGCAGTGGGGTGACATATATAAAATTATGTATATATCTTTTAACTTCAACCCTTACACTTATGAATCCTGCTGAAAAGCAGCTACCTTTATTTGGATTTCAATCCAATTTTTTTAAGAAAATTGAAAATCATTAAAAATAGAAGAAACATATTCTTACAGATGAACAGCTGATTGCATCCTGCTTGGATCTTTTGATGGCAGGCTCTGAAACTACTAGCAATACCTTAGGCTTCGCTGTAGTTTATATGCTTGAGTACCCAGAGGTCATGAAAAAAGTGCAATTGGAGCAAGATAATGTAGTAGGTCGAAATCGGAGTCCAGCCCTTCAGGATTCTGTAAAGTAAGAGAAAAATATTGAATAATTTTTTCTATTTTTCTTGATATATTAGGCCATTCAATCAGTATCTAGAAACCATGCTGGACTCGTCAGTTTCTTCAACAAATAAAACATCTAAATAGACACCTCGTTCAGAATCCCTTCTGCTCGTAAAGAAAGTGTGTTTCCTCATTCTGTTCGTGAGAATTTTTGAGATCAGCTATAACGTAGTAGATAGGAGGTTGATTCCTTTGATATGTTTTTTGAATAAGAACATTGTTATGCTGATCCATTTGTCGGGAATTTCTGTCAAACTCTATACTATGAATTTCAGCAGCTCATTGTTACTACCATCTGGTCTTGAGCTTCTTCTATTTTCGAGTATTTTGAAGGTACTTTCACGTCCTTCCTCTTTATAACCATACTATCGTCTTTTCAAATCTTTGTTACTTTAAGATGAAAATCTCCTTTTTCACTTCTATATGGACTTCAATGAATGGTTTCTATTCATTGCATGTTCAATTTGAGAGTTTAAATTTGTTTCAACAATGTACTCTTTTCAGGCTACCCTATACTAATGCTGTTCTGAAGGAAGTTCAACGAATAGCAAATATACCTCCCGTTGGAATTGCCCATAGAGCTGTAAGGAATGCAGAATTGTTCGGTTACACTATTCCAGAAGATACGATAGTCCTGACGAGCTTATACAGTGTTCATATGGATGTCAAGACTTGGAAAGATCCGTTTGCTTTCAGACCAGAGAGATTTTTAGGAGAGGAGGGGAAAATGATACGGGAGAAGTCTTTCCTTCCCTTTGGATACGGTAATTAAAACTAGATAGATCAGAGGTGGTCATTAGGCTTTGGGGGAGCATTAAAATCGTTTGTAGTTATGAACTGAGTACCTCTAGATATTCATTATTATTATTTGAAAAATCTTATTATTCTTATAAATGTCTAAACTGTTGATGATGGTGAGTCACTCATCAGATTCCTCTTGCCTAATCAAATATTTTACGAACATTTATTTTCAAGTTATGTACGGAGGAAGTGAAACAGTGAAAATATGAAGTGATTCACTAAAGAATAGAGAAAATTTTGACATTTTAATGGAATTTGTGTGAAACTTCTTTCTTAATCTGACGAATTTTCTATTGTTGAAATTTATTTCATTCGCAATATTACCTTAAAATAAATATCTGTTTTCAGGAAAACGTCAATGTCTGGGAATTTCTCTTGCTAAGGCCAATTATTTCCTCTTTTTCACCTCCCTTCTGCACCGCTTCAACTTGGAGAAAGTTCCTGGTGAATTCCAACCAGATGTTGATGGTTATGATGGCATAACCTTATCGCCGAAACCCTTCAAAGTAAAACTTATTCCGCGGTAAAACGTTCAATTCAAAAGCAGCATGATTTTAAGACTGAAATAATTTTTTTCTCTAATATGTACTGAGGCTCTATTTGAATATTGATTTCGTCTCCAATTGTCGCCAAAAATAATAATGAAAATTTTTATTGAGATAATTAATCCATTTGAAATCAGATGATTTCTTAATCAAAAGCAAGCGATAAGAAGGAAACATAGTTTAAATAGAATAAGAATTGGTCAAACTAAACACTTTAACTATTCATGAGAAGACACAAGGATTAATATATAACATTCATAATAAGTAGAGCCATTAGTCAAGTTTTCTGTCATTTCTTGGATTCATTACACATACTCATCGCCATTCTGTGGTAATACTGCTTCAGAATATCTTTTACCTATATTTTTGTTTAAGTATTGCAACTATTTCTTCCATATTTTATAAATTCACTATGATTGGTCAGCAAAAAAAATTTATTGTTTCAACACCAAAAAAAATTGACAATATAGTGAGTAAAACTCACTCAAAATTCTCTTGAAATGTATCTAGTACTCTGGGGAGATAAAAATGTTAAAAAAAAATGATATTCTAAAAAATTATTGAACCTTATATAAAATCCATTTCCTATTTTGGTCTGGAGCAATAGCAGCCTAAACGTAAGTGGTAGGTATATCAATTAGAATATAGTAAGTACCAATTGCCTACGGAAGAAAGAAACTTGGCTCTCGAAACGTGCATCAGACGCTAAATTTGCTGAAGGTGAAAAAAGAAGTATTAAATAATTTAGTCCAATTGAGTCAATTAGTATACTAATTCTGCATGACAGAAAGTAAGTTGAAGTTCAGAATAATTCCCAACATGAATTGTATGTAAATTAGTTTATAATCGATTTTTCAATGGACCTATCAACGAAGTTAGCTTTTGTGATATTTTAACTAGATATTTGAATAATCTGTTGAAGTTGTCGTGTTTAAATACATTATATTAGACTGTATTCAATTTCTTTAATGGTACATTATAATATTCAATTGGAGCCTCAATAATGATATAATTCTGACATTTATGCAATGAAATTCATTAGGATCAATATGCAATAGTCTATTTAGATATTGTTAGTTGACTGATTTAGTTAGTAGGTACTGTGTTTTCTGGCTCTTTTTGCGATATGAGATAATAAACACACGTTATAATCAACATGAATATACTCGTAATACAGTGTAATCCTACTAAGGGATGGGCCATTTAAAATGTTCATTTTTGATCGGCTATAAATAAAAAAGTAATGATTTTTTTTTCGAAGTTGTGTATTTATTAGAAAGGTTGAACTTTGACATTTACGAATGAAAAACAGTATTATTCGAATTACCACCATGACTGGCTACAGCATTCCATCCAATCAACCCAATTTTTCAACAACAACATTGTTAATTGTTTGAGGCTTGATCCAATACATGGTAACTTCGATTTCGTGTTCCAAGACATCAGTCGTTTCTGGATGGTTAGCGTAACACTTATCCTTAACGGAACCCCACAAAAAAAGTTGTCCGAGATGAAAATAAGCTTAATCGCTAAATATGATTTTCCTGGGAAAATGCTAATTTTCGATCAATAGCCATTAGTCCATTGAGCGAAGTGAAAACGCATCGGACGGTCACGAGGCTTCACTTTTTGATCTAGTTGAACTTTCTAAGCCTTCATACCGAGGTCTTTATGCAAAATTCTCCTCAGAGAAGTGCGAGAAATTATCAGTTCTTAAGCACGAAGAAGAGTTGATGTTGATGGATGATGAGCTACATGTTGGGCTACAGCAGCAATGTTTTCAATGTGCTTACTGAACGAGAGCGTAAACGGGTTGTTCTATCAAATAACGATCCAGTTTCACGAACAAATTGATCCACAAATTGTCCTGAGGGCATTTCATTTCTATTGAGTTTTCCACGTAAATTTCTAAGTTTGGATAGAGGATTCGCCACTTTTGAAATAAGTTTTTAATAATTCTCAGTTTTGTTCAAGCGTAAATCGACCCTTTTCATTTATGTCAAATATTGAACTAACATCGTGTCAAAACACGTATGACACAAGTCTCGACAGACTCGAAATAACCTCTACTTCAAAATGCAAACTCTAAATGGCCCACCAATTACCTGAAAATCGTAGCTACATTCTAGTTTTTCTACAACAAATATGGTTGCAGATACATTTTCTAAAACGAAACAGACCTCATATCGAATGAACTAAATATTTTCTGAGAAAACACAAAGTCTAGCTCAACTTTGTTCTGGAGACTTTTACAACTGTACATACTTTTTGTGATGTAAGTAACAAACTCCTCAGAGAGTTAGATACACATCGTGAATTTGAATATTAATGAGCCTGTGCCATCTGTTATACGAGTATAGCACTATAACCAATCCATTCGAATGAATATAATTTGGAAAATAATATAAGATTCAGTGAAAAATTTTGGCGTCCGATTCTTTTTTGTAATGGACATAAATTTGGAAGAAACATAATTGGTGGACAAAAATTTATTGAAAACTTATAAAAAAACTTATGATCAACTTTAAGATTGTTGGTCACCAACTTTCAATCATCATTATAATGTTGGCGCGAAGTTGCATGGGCATATATCCATAACTTTCCTTCAAATTGGAATAACCAACCCTCAGTATGTAAACCGATATGATCCATCAAGCATAATACAATACCATAGAGCATTAGCCAAGATATAAAAATATACATTATGTCAAGAAAGTAGGAATTTATCATTCAAAAAGCTCGCTCAAAGGGACTGAAATCATTTTTGATTATAAACTTTCGTTTATACTCGAGTTTGATCATTTTGTTTATTCACAGTACTGCATTTTATCAGTTCATTTCTGGATTAATAGATTATTCGTTGGTATATGTGTATTATAGTGGAGGAAGCATGCTTTGAATTTGATTAATAATACACATTTTATGTTTCATTGACCAATTCTTGGTACTTTTTAGACACTGTAGTATGGCGTTATATAACTCTGATAATTGATTTTTACATGAGATAAAACATGATCCACATTTACTATTTAAAATTCACTACAGTTTTGTCGACTTAAAGATGTCCCCTTGCAAATCAAAATTGACTCCTATCAGCGTTTTTTCGATTTATTTGAAAAGACGCAGCCTGTATATGTGGATTAATTTGTTGGAATTGTGCCATGGTATGTCCACACTTGCATGATTCCTTTAAATGCAGTGTCTAGCCGTTGAATTCATTATCTAATCGATCCTAATCGATGTAACGTCTCGATTTCCCAGACCATTGAGAGCACGTCAAATAAGATGGTTAAAATTAACTTTGGCAGAAAGTGATCGTACACTTAGATCCCAAGGAAAGTGTGAGCACGTTTAACGTTTCCGTATTATTTATCGACATTTTCATCGAGTTAATGCTCATAAAATGATTTTCATTTTCATAGTTTTCGTCACGTTGGTGATTTTTCTGTTGTGTCAAATCAAAAAACCGAAAAACTATCCACCTGGTAAGTACAAATATCAGGAAATAGATTATGTTCAATGCACACTACACCCCATTAACAGAATAAACGAAAAATCATCTAGAAAGTAGAAGACATAAAGAATTATGGAATACAAAACATATAATCAGTAGAAACACTTGATAAATATAGGCTTGATTTAAAAAATACTTAATTGCTTTTACAAGACAAATATTCGATTTTTTGGTTGTGTAAGGTATAACTATGATAATCATTATTTTTCGTACTAGCAAATGATACAATTTATTCTAGAAATAAAATAAAGTAGCTTTAATTCACTAGCATAATTCAATATATCACTTTTTGGCAACATTTGCAATGACTACTCCATAGGGCAACAATCAGTAATTTAATTCACACAATTAATAAAACACTTTAATTATATAATACACATATATGTATATGTAGATTTCTATTTATTTTTGTTTATATAGAAACTTCCTCAAATGCTTATAACCAACTGGTCTAAAATTTAGTAACATGTATTTACATGGTTTCTGTTTTGATATAAGGGTACAATAAAAAAAGGTTTTTTCTATTATTGTTGTTGGTTGGTAAAACCACCAGGTAAATAGAGGTGAATTAGATAATTCAGGTTGTAAATTCCCCGAATTTCTTAATCGGTTTATTTCTTAGCTTTCTAAAATGTTCAGCTTCAAACCCTTATTTTTTTAATGCAGAATCTTTTATATTTATTTGAATATTAAAACAAATTGAAATATGTTTATCTTCTACAATTTTAAATATTTCAAATAAATTATATTCTTTGAGAAGTCCTTTAAGTGTGTTCATGTTTTTAAAAGACAATTGGTGTTCTTAAAGGTAAGACCAGAAACAAAATTTTGTCTCCTTTAAATATTTATTTATTAATTTTAATTACTTTCGTATATCTGTTGGGTTATTTATTCCATTTGACATTATATATTGAGTTTTGATTATATACGTCTATTAAATGTAAGCGGTGCTTGTGTAGACATAAATTTATTTCTAAAAGTTTTTTGAATAAAAATTTTTCAAATTAAAATTGTAGAAGATAAACATATTTCAATTTGTTTTAATATTCAAATTTTGTTATATTTCTTCTATCAAGTAAAAGGCCTTTCTATTTTATTTTATATTTATGTTATTGAGGAATTTCTTTATTTGGAGAGATGGCTTAGCATTAGTAGATGAGGGAATTGTTTTCGGTTTTTAGCTTAGGATATATTTAATATACTGTGAGCCCATTCCAGACAACATTCATTTGAAATAGACTCAATAAATTCATTATAAGCATACCACATGTCATCTTCAGTGGATTCTGAGAACTCGACAACTTTTTTCTTGCTCCCAATATTCTATTGAGATTGTTGTTTTACTTATTTTTTGACTATTCAATTTTTTATTTATTAATTGTATTACATTTAGCTGCTTATGCATTACGATTTTCGATTATATTGGCAATCAAATATTGGTGTATGTTAGCATTAGAAATATTTCATAAATAATCATAAATCATATTACTTCTAAAAACGGTATCCCGTTCATGTACCGGATGTTCAATTTAGAATATTATTAAATATAATTTATATGATTCCTAATTTATTATTTTCTTTTTTCACCCTTTTCTTTTACATCTAGTAGTAGTGTTCGCAACCAAGAAGTATGTAAAAATTAAATTTTTTCAATTTTATGATTTTATTTTCCAATCTTGCTCATTTATTGATACAATTTGTCTAATCGTTAGTGTCACTCCATATTTCATCATACCACACTTGTACAAGAAGTTATGGAATAAGTCGTTCTAAAAATTTTTTTTTTAATTAATTAAATAAAGCTACAAAACGTGTCACCTTTTGTTTGAAATGGTTTAAAACTCCTAGCAGTAGTACCTGAAGAAAGTCAAACTGAAATTTAACAATTGAAATTTTCTCCATGAGATCAAATTTCTAAGAATATCACCTCCTTCCATTTGAATTTCACAGTTATAGTACCTCAGATCTCAAAATTATCGGCCATTTTCAAGTCCATTTTTAGGCAAATATATTTGGAAATCAATGCTTATCATACAAACAAACGTCAACAGATAGACATAAATAAATATAATATAGAGTTCTTAAGAAGGTGATAAGAAATGATAGAATGTATAAGATTTTCCATTATGAAAATTTAATTTGTTACTACTGTTTCATAGAAACAGGAAACAGCATTATCAAGAATTTCAGATGAGTCAATCATGTACAACATGTACACATTGCATAAAAGATTGAGAATTACCAGAAAAAATTAATTGTATAACAATTCTGTAATCAGACAAACTCGACAAGGTTTTGCTGATCACAGGAGTAAATTGCAGACATGCGCACGTAATGACGTAAAAAATCATCATCAAAATTTCTGTTTCCACTTATTCATATTTCACCATACTGAACGTTTCTGTTGCATTTATGAATATAACTTGAACAAACAAACTTTTTCAGGTCCAACGTTCATACCAATCATTGGCCACATCTACGTTATAAAAAAATTGTGCCAAAAGTTTGGCTTCCAATATTTGGCATTTAACCACTTGAGTGAGGTTCATGAGACGAACGTAGTTGGTTTAAAATTAGGAAATGAATTGACCGTTGTTGTGAATTCCTACTCATCAGTCCGACAAGTACTGACAGAAGGAGTTTTTGAAGGGAGGCCTGATAATTTTTTCCTGAGATTGAGAAGTATGGGGAAAAGAATAGGTAAGCTCCTGATTTGAATAATAACAGATGAATCAAGTGTCTACTTGATTATGCTCTGCTGAAATCCATGTGAACGACGTTAACTTGAAAATCACCCATTGATTGTATAACATCAGTTATGGTTATTAAATTGGTTTCTAGGGATCTAAGTGAAAAGACCCATGTTGTTGTAGGATGAACTGCTTTTAAGATATTGAGCTATTCCATATTATACGGAGTACTCTGAGATATCTGGGATTATACGAAGTACTCTAAAGAACCTTCTTAATCGTGATCATCTAGTGGCAGGAGAATAGGACTTTACGTTGTGTAGACAACCCAAATTACACCTAACGAGAGCAAGGAAACAGTGACGGGAGGTTCAAATATTCAAAACACAGTCACGTCAGAATAATATATTTATATAAGTAATCTTGAAAGGCAGCAATCCTCAATGAATGGAAACAAACATTTATCAGCCTGCTGATATATCTAATCTATTCAGTAGTTCGTAAAGCTACACAATGAACCCAATAGCGCCCCGGGTCTAAATGACTTATTTCTACATATCGTTAGGTCGGTAACTATCATTCTTATACAGTAGAAAGGGTTAGAGAGAACGGAATACACTCAGCATGCACCTACAACTGCACTCCGGTAACCCTTGCAGAACCAGCAGTTACAAGGGGAAAGAATTTGAATGGGCAGCAAGGTGGGTAATGTGGTATGCCCAAGAGGTCTTCTTGCAGAGGGGATCAAACATATTTCGAGTCGACCGGAAAAGTTACTATCAAACGGACTGTATTTGGCCTCCTCGGGGTGGCCATATTACTAAAGAAGAAATCGAACACTACCTGAAGGGTCACACGAACTAATCATTGTTCCGAGAAAACCTCGGAACAATGATCTAGCAATCACTCACACATTCTTACAGTAGCGTTGGATATCCGGAGCTATTTACTGTTTCTATAAGTTACGTCGTCTTCTATCAGGACTGCTCAGTGATTGACCCTAAAGAATGCCACCGGTTCACACGGAATACAATCTCTCAAAGTAAGCGGGCGTATGTATATGGCAAATATGTAACACAAACTGACTAGGACATTTTAAAATAGACGCAGTACCCCATCACCTGGGCGTGTTAATGAACGTTACAATAAAAGTAAACAACAATAGGTAACCGGGGATCACACTAGAGTACATGCAAATCAGTTACATATTAGGGTCTGCGAATACCATGAACAGTACAAATAAAGAACCACTATTAATAAATACAACAAACAGAAACCAGGCACCGAGAGAAAGTCTACAATACAAATAGATAACTGTGAGGGTCGAACCGCTTTAGTTATATACAAAGGCAATGCATTTTAGTTAAAACATTCCGGTCGGATTAAATAACACTGAAGCAAAAATACAAGAATTAAAAGCGATGAGTGGAAGTGCAATGGACGAGCGTGCAATCACTAATTTTACATTAAAAATAAGATTCTATTCCAAGCGTAAAGTATGCAATTAATCAGAAGCATGTAAAAGGAGTTTACTTACTAAGAGTTACCAAGAGGGACTGTTATAAGTGCTATTATCTCTACTATGTTTTTAAGTCGCTCAGGAGGGTTATTTCCAAGAACCTTCCTCTCTGCCGCTTCAAAATACAACGGGGACGCCATAAGGACATTGTTCTCTTTGTTATTGTCACCGATCACATACGTGTCAAGTTACAGTGCCACAGAATATGGCATATGGAAAACTAACAAAGACATTATAAAATAGATACAGTACCCCATCACCTGGGCGTGTTAAAGAACGTTGCAATAAAAGCAAACAAAGAAATAGGTAACCGGGGGATCTCACAAGAGTATATGTAAATCAGTTACATATCAGACACTGCGAATACCACGAACAACACAAATAAAGAACCACTATTAATAAATACAACACAAAACAACGAGAGAAAGTATACAATATAAAACTTGTGAGGGTCGTCCGCTTTGTTATTGTCACCCAGCACATACGTCAAGTTACAGTGCCACAAAATATGTGTAACAGAAATAGGCGGATAAATACCGTGATGTAATTTATATAATCTATGAGAAATTCTATCACTCGTTTGATCCTTAGAGAATACGGATCTCTTCAAAATAAAGGGTGGACAATCTAGAGTTTGTATTTTGAAATAGTGGTTATTCGAGTCTTAAAAACTTCCAAAGTGGTGAATCTTCCATACAAACTATTAGAAATTTACGAGGAAAATTCAGTAGAAATGATTTGCACTCAAGGCAATTTGTGAATCAATTTGTTTGTAAAAACTAGATCGTTATTTGATAAACAACCTGTTCACGTTCTCGTTCAGTGAGCACACCTGAAACCATTGCTGCTGTAGCCCATAATGTGGCTGAATATCCATCAACATCAACTCGTCATCGTGCTACAGAACTGAACATTTCTCGCACTTTTCTGAGGGGAGTTTTGCATAAAGACCTCGGTATTGGGCTATCCCAACCTTTAAAGAGTACTCAAGATATCCGGGATTTTACGGAGTCCTCTAAAGAACGCTAAGCTTTTTATCGTGATCATCTAGTGGCGGGAGAATAGGACATTACGTAGATAACAGAAATTACACTTGAACGAGAACGAGGAAACAGTGACGAGAAGTTCAGAATACAAGGTTAAGTAAATAATACATTATTTGTTTTCTGAAGGCAGGGCCCCGCATCTGATTCGGTGTATGAGAGCGAGGTTATACTTTAGGACAAAAAAAGAATCAGGGATAAAAAAACCTTGACCTCTCTTCAGCTCCCATATATTTTTCAACCCTGTCCTTCCCTTTATTCATAAAATTAAGGTTCCAGACATCGACAACCTTTCTAATATCCTAAAACATAATAAGTGTGCATGCAAAGGTAAATACAGCAATCAATTGAGTGAACACACTGATACCCTGGTAGTAGGAACATGTAACAAAGATCTTCGAAGTAGTTTAACAATAACCCTTTGGTCAGGAATTCTCCATTCACACACCTACTATCTAATTAGATTATAATAATCTGGGCGCATAATATCGTTGTTCAGGAATGTCTTGTTGCGACATTCTGAAGACACAGGTTGTGGTGTCTTTTATTTAACTACCTATTCATTATAATATTTATATCTAATAAAAGTTGTTCAGGAAGGCCTTGTTGCGGCTCTCTTAAAAGACACATGATTGTTGTGTCAGTATCTAATTGTGGATTCCACATTTCATTCACTCTAAACACTCCGAATTCTCAAACAAAGAACCATTGTTAACCAGCTCTTAGATCCCAATAAATGAAATGAAGATAAGGACGCTTACATGTATGAAATATGTTAAATGGTCAATTCAGATTAAAGTAAACAGGTCGCTCCGTGCTGGAGCATCAATACAGTAAAATCCACCAATGGATAAAGAATACATGATACAACTCACGTTGACCTCAGGTAATTCAATACAATACAATAACTTTACACTTTAGAGCAGCTCAGTCGACTTGCCTTTGTGTTTAACCTTCACTTTTAATGAACAATGGACAATGGCGTTCTATATTTCTAACAAAGGAAAACTGGACTCTTTGAAACCGGCGATCAGTCGCGAAGGATTAGCACCAACCTTCCGGAGAACCAAGGATCATCTCTCAGGGATATGTTTACATTTTCAGACGCGCGCGCAAGTCTACGAAGCGACCATACACTCTTACTCCTGGCATTGACAGTGACAATTACGCATAAAATTTCCTAGCTGGTTCTTCCCGCCTAGTCTTCCTTCATAAAAATATGTGGATCTCTTCAATATGAAGACGTACAAAGTTCAACTAGTGCAAGACATGAAGCCTCGTGATTATCTGATGTGTTTCCATTTCGCTCAATGGGCAGCATGGTCGAAGATGAGCATTTTTCCAGAAAAATCAGTTTTAGCGATGAAGCTGAGATTTGACTCTGTTGGACTATTTTTGTGGAGATCCGTCAAAAATAAGTGTTACGCTAACTATCCAGAAACGATTGATGCCTTGAAACAAGAAATCGAAGTTGCCATTCATGAGTTTGTGCCCAAAATAATCGACAATGTAATAACCTTTCTAATAAACTCATAACTTTGAGAAAATATTCAATAGTTTTCCATTTATAGCCGAATAAAAATGCAAATTTCAAATGGCCACCACTTAAAATTTTATTGCAATGTTTTTTTATGCTTTAGATGCTTTAGAGCTGTGATCCTGACAGGGATTAGTAATGAAATTGTGAATCTTGAAAGAAATTTTTCATGTTTTTGTTCGAATTTGATTATTTCCGAAATAAAGTATACTATTCCCAATTTTCAGGAATAACAGGCACAGATGGAGAGGAATGGAATACTCATAGACAATTCGTCGTAAAACATCTTAAACTTCTTGGATTAGGCAGAGAAATAATGTCTGAACACATCCAATACGAAATATCAAATTTACTTAAAATTTTACCGAATAATGATACACAATTGAAGAACTTATTGGCTCCATGTATCATCAATATATTCTGGAATTTAACCACTGGCTCCAGATTTGACGTCGACGATCCTCGAATAAAGAAATTGTTACAAATTCTGGGTGCCAGATCTAAGGCTTTCGACATTGCTGGTGGTCTCTTAAACGCTTTTCCTTGGCTAAGGTTTATTGCACCAAAGAAAGTTGGATATGACATGATCTGTAAACTTAATCGTGAGTTATATACGTTGTTCATGGAAACCATTGAAGAGCATTATAAATCATATGACGAAGATAATGATGACGACTTGATCAATGTCTACATTAGAGAAATAAAAAAAGGCAATACTTCATTCACAGGTGAGGAAATTAAATATTCTTGTGCAAAGCTTTCGAATGATTCTACAAGTTTTTTCATTTTTCAATAAAAAACTCAGGTCTTGAAGCACTGTACATTCATACCGTAGCTGTATAAATTTTGCTGTTATGTAAAATTTACCATCATTTAAAATTAAAATTATAAATTAAAAATATATAGGGAGATTGCGATATGCTATGGAAAAAATCTCCATTCATCCCCGTGTAACAAAGTTTAACTGAATAATGGCATGTAGATTTGGTATTCATCCCATAATACAACTTCTGAATACCATTTATTTAAACATTTGACAAAAATGTATTTGAGACATTAGACAAGCATGCTTGTCCAAACTACCAGAGAAACACACAACATCGGATTCAAGCAGTTCTTGAAGATTTCATAAAAGATACAAAGATTTACCACTGCATTGTTTGAGATTGTTTTTGGCTCGAAATTCGCACAATGCAGATACACACATCAAAAGTCTTGGCCACCCTGTAATTTTGATCTCTCTGACTCCTATCGATCAGGAAGACCAACAACATTAGACAACGACAGGCTAAGAGCAGAAGAGGAAGCAAATCCATGTCAAACAATCGAGGAACTGTTAAACACCCTTAACCAACCTTGGTTGACCATCCAAAAACCTTTGCAGCAGATTGGATAAATAAGCAGAGCAGGTGTTTGGGTTCCTTATAATTTGTCCAAAGAGAACAAAGCCAACTGATCCACCACATGCAACGTATTGCTTCAACGGCACCATACAAGATCGTTTTTCGATCACTGGAGATGTGAAATGGGTTCTTTAATCATATAAGCGTTTCGGATTTGATAATCCAAAACGTAAAAGGCAGTGGCTCTCTCCAAATGAATCACCAGGAAGTACTCCGAAGCTGGGTTTACACCCAAAAAAGCGCTTCTGTGTGCTAGGTGGACTATACATGGGATTGTTCATTTTGAAGTGCTGAAACCTGGATAAATTGTAGATCTTTATTGTGAACAATTGGATCGAGTGAACCAATCTTTAATCGAAAGGTATCCGGCGATACTTCAACAGAAAAGGCGTTATTCTGCAACACGACAATGCAAGACGAACCTTGGAAAAAATTAATGAATTGAGGTGGAAGGTACTGCCCCACCCACCATACTCTCCCGATGTCGCACCCTCGGATTTCCATTTATTCCGATCGCTATAAAATTTTTTTAGTGGCAAAAAATTTGAAAATTTGGATGATGTTCAAAATGCCATCTCGAGACATTTTAGTCAAAACCCAACTGATTCTTATCAGTCCGGCATTGAAAATTTGCACACTAGATGGCAAAAGAGTGCTGATAACGAAGATGATTACATAATGGATTGAAAATAATAACTAGTTAATAATTCATTCGTTTGAATTTGAACTTTGAGAAAGCGACATTAATTCCTGGTCGCCCTTATATAAACAGAAATTTTCAGCAATATCTGACAGATTGTTCTGAAGGGATCTAAAATAAATTAAAACTGAGTTTACTATACCTCAAGTGTCAAGATACGGATTTTAGAGAAAAAACTTAGACCAGAGTTTTTAATCTGATCTGCTACAGAAATTACATTTTCGTTCTTCGATACGAGAGTGTAGGTTATATCCAATGTTTAGGCTAAAGTGTCTTTCTTTACAAAGCAAGGTTAAACGATCCAAATCTTCCTGAAACTGAACTAAATCTGGCAGACTCTTCTTTCTGTACTTTTAAGTCGCCAGCGATAAATTAATATTCAGCATTAAAAAATTAAGTGTAAAAAATATCGTCGACAAATATTCATGAAAGCAGGTGTCTCAGAGGGGAACTCTGAGGTACACCCAGCGTAACTATGATCAAAACATATGGTTTTTATTGTAATGGCAATTGTTAGAAGAATAATATCGTAATATTATTTTCAGATGAGAAATTAGTCATTGTATTGCTTGATTTGTTTATTGGTGGTTCGCAAACAACAAGTACTACTGTAGATTTTGCTCTGATGATGATGATTCTTCGCCCAGATATTCAAGAAAAAGTACAAAAACAATTGGATGAAGCGTACGACAAGAATGAGCCTATTAACTATTCATTAAAACGTAGGTGAGTATTCTTACTATATTCTATTTATATCGATTTTCACAATAAGAACGACCGGATTCAAAATTTAAATCAAAGATGTGGATTCTTGAGAATAAGGGTAGTTTTACCACGTGGAAACTTTCATGCCATTCATGATACACACATGGTCAAAAGTCTTGGCCCCCTAGGATTCTCAAGAAATAAACAATCTATGTTCTGGAAATGAGATGAATATTTTCCTCTATTTCAACTGCAATATATTTGATAAAAAATCTTTGTTTGTTACTCTTTGCCTTATTCAGGATGAGGCAAAATAGGAAAAATGAGAAAAAATGTAAATTTATCGATTATTTATTTTTGATTAATTGTAGTTATTCCACAACTGAATCCAAATTCAATAATCCGTCTTACCACCTCTTCTTTCAATCAACTGCCCCATACGCCTAGGCATCCCACGAATCAAGTCATTAATGAAATATTCAGGCATATCGTTCCATTCTTTCTGAAGGGCTGAACTCAATTCCTGAAAAGTTGAAGGTGGGTTTTGGTGATTGGATATTGCTCTCCCTAAGTAATCCCACACGTGCTCAATTGGTTTCATGTCTTGTCAGTTTGCTGGCCACTTCATTCTTTGGATATTGTTCTCTTGAAGAATGTTTTGAACCCTTCGTGTGCGCAGAGGAAAAATGAAATGATGTTTTCTACGTAGATGACACCAGCTTTCATCGATAATAAGAGGGGTACGGCGACCGAACATTATACCTCCAGCACATTATTAATCCGCTTTGAAAGGGCACAACTTGCCGAGGGAAATTGAGTCACTCTAGTCTGCCTGAACCCTTTTTCGTCGACTATCACTTTGTAAACCGAAGCCAGTCTTGGTGTTGTTTTGCCCATTGCTCTATGTCCAGGTGATAGCCGAGGTAATCTTAAAGGTCTTCTCGCCCTTAAAAATTACGCTGCCGCTTTCCAGGAAAAGGGCCACTATGCGCCTATGCCCGGTCAAGCTGGGGAATTGGATGTCCCGGCATTTTCGACGGAATATTCTCAATATTAACAACTCTCGTTATTCGCTGAAAACTGATTAACTTACTGAATACACCTGTATTCTGCCGAACAAGCAAAAATTTTTGCTGGTTAATTGTTTTCATTTAAGTGATGAGATAGTGAAGATTCTACACAGAAAAAATTGTCATATTGCATTCAACGTTGAGAATTAATAGGAGGTGCCAAGACTTTTGACGATGTAGTAAGTCGTTCAAATAATTCCAATAATATTGCCAGCTAGTATTGCGAATATGGTGCTAGAAATATTGATACTAAGATTTATAGTTTTTTCTTAAATTCAATGTAGCTCCACAGAAAATAGTCCAACGATGTTAAATCACAAGATCTTGGTGCCCAGATCAAAGAGTGATTTATGAGATAACTGCCTCATCCATTAACGCCATGAAATGCACCTATAAGGAAGAGTTTCGAAAAAAGGAAGAAACCGAGAGAATAACAATCTGGTGAATTCTTTGGAACTGCGATACTGCAAGCTTCAGAAATTACCTGGATCTCAGTAGAAGCATGCTTGACCTCCTCAATAGCTTCCTTATTGGGCGTTGCCGCCTCAGGAAGTATTTGATGAACATATGTTTAGCAGACACTGACGAGTGCAGATTCTGTGATGAGGAGGAAGAAACCTTGGATCACTCAGTTAAGGAGTGCCTCGTGATTACAAGCCAACGCAAGAAATGCTTTGGACAAAAAACCTGGAGGAATTTGGATATTACCTCCCTGAAGCTATCCCAGATACTGGAGTTTGTCAGAACTCTGAAACTGGAAGGCGAGCTGCTTTGATAGGGGGTTGTAATAGATCTTAAGGTCGTAGTGCGAAGAAACCCATTTTAAATGTACAATCTATAGTTGTTGAAAATAATTATGGTCTTCGCATCAATGTCTTGAATAAAATCATTCAGCATGTTACTATTCTTAGTAACAGTTTTGGATAAAAAGAGCACCTATAGCATAAATTTTTTTTCAAGTATCCGTTCAACCCAGAACTTTCGACGTGAACGATGGCTAGTTGGCTTAAGTTCTTGAATGAATTTAATTTCATATGGATTTAGACCCTAATTCAATCGCCAGTCTAATTCTTAAAAAGATTGGAGAATCATAGGATTTTAGTCTTACACCACATTTGCGCAAACAACGGTAATATTTTCTTCACTATTAAACTGTGTTGGTGATCTAGTGTAGCGTAGAGTAAATCCACTTTCAAACTATCCAATCATAAGACGAATAACGCTCCAAAAAGGATTAGATTGACCACCATGTTTTTCACTTGAAAACAAACATGGCCGCCATGAGCTATGAAAATCCGGTCGTCCATATTGGGAAACAGATTACCAATAATTAATAGCTTATTGAAAATAACTACAGGTATTTCTCCTAGCCAAAGTATTTCAGGTTGGTGAAGAAGAAACACCTGTTCAGTTTCGAACAACCTTAGACCATGTTGCTCATGAAGATTATCAACTCACAATATGAAATACTGATTCGAAATTTTAGGGCTCCTTATGTAGAAGCTATCATAATGGAAGTCATGAGATATTTCCTCATTACGCCAATTATAGGTCCTCGGCGGGCCCTAAGAAAAACTGTTATTGATAATTATTCAATTCCAAAGGTAGGAATCTCTAAAAACCAATAAATTTTCGGTTTTGATACGATAAAAACAATTTGCTAGTAATACAAGAATCTATTCCTCCAAATAATGTAGGAATATATCAATATCCATTTCATATGTGTTTTTCACCAGGGTTTTTATTTTATGTTAGGAGTATGAATAAGTTTGTGCGGTTTTTTGTCGAAAATTCAAGCTTTATTGTGAAAAATGGTTATACATTTAAAGTTCAAACGTATTGTCCGTCGCTAACCACTACTTTTTCTCATCCTTCTGGCAATTGACGGATCCCACCGCGAATTGAGCCTTTCTAGGTACTTTTAACGGGCCACGCAATGTGTGGCCATGCAATGTTATGCTGCAAAATAACTTTGTCGTGTCTGTCGCTATATATGGGCCATTTTTCTCGCAATGCTCGGCTCAAACGCATTAATTGTCATTGCTAGACCTCCCCTGTAATCCTTTCGTTCGATTATAGTAGCTCATAATACACTACATCCAGCTGATCCCACCAAATATACAGCATTATATTCTCGCCATGAATATTAGGCTTGACAGTTGATGATGAGGTATTCATACGTTGCCCGACGTTTCGGATTATCGTACTGGACCCACTTTTCATCGCCAGTCACAATGCGAATCCAAAAAATCTTTTTTTGCCCTTGGAGCAGTTGTTGATGCGTAAAAAAACGGCGTTCGACGTCTCTTGGCTTCAGTTCATACGGCAACCAATCTCCTACCTTCTGGATCATTCCTAATGGTTTTAAACGATGGCAAATGTCTCGTTGAGTGACCCAAGTGCTTTTGCGAATTCCTCTTGTGTTTTTGATGGATCTTGTCCAAGCCTTGCCTCTAATTCTTCATTCCTTAAACATTGGTGGCGTTCTGGGTCATTCTTCGTCTTCGAAATCAAAATTGTCACTTTTAAATCGGGCAATCCACTTCAGGCACGTTCGTTCGGCTAGAGCATGGCTACCATAAACATCCACTAACATACAATGACTTTTTATTGAAGTAATGAAGTAAAACTCCCCGCAAAAACACATTATTCGGTACAAAGGTGACATTTCCAGAACACACAGAAACTATGTTGTTTACACTTCACAGATACTGAAAAGAAAGCCTAATGATGACACTTCCAAATGAAGGTGATGCCAGATGAAGCAATCTAATAATAAACTAGTAGCGACATCTGTTATCAAAACCGCACGAACTATTTTACTCCTAATAAATTTCATATAGTCTAATTTTCGTGATTTTTATTTGGATGTTGTTTTTGTATTTTGATGATTCGATCCATTGTCAAAAACAGCTGAATATTTGAAATTTACTGTAACCACAGAAAACCTATCCTGATTCCCTTCCTCACAGACTGAGGGTTCAAAATACTAAAAGACCATAACAAATATACTGTGTCCTTAGTACTCAAGCTTCTCTACTCGAATATTTCGATTATTTTTTATGTCGATGGAACTAATATAACTGAAATCGTTAATGCATTTATTTATACATGAAAAAATTTGCACAGACCTGAAACTGGCCTGACTAGCCATCAACCTAATTTTTCAGTTTATAGCCGATTGTTTGGAGCAATCTCATAAATGGTACTTCGATTTCATGTTTCAAGGCACCAATTCAATAATTTTTCCTATCCAAACCGAAAATTCCATTAATAAATATTGTTCAGCTTTAAATTGAAAGTTTTTTGTTTCAGGATACCACAATATTAATTAATCTACAGTCTCTTCATCACAATAAAAAATATTGGAAAGATCCTGAAGTCTTCAGACCAGAACGATTCATAGATGAGAAAGGGGAATTAATACAACACGACCTCGTTCCGTTTGGCTTAGGTACGGAAAGTTTTAAAATAGTAGAGTCATTCACACATTCGCACTAGTGCGTTATGATTGCGTTCAAATGTCTGTCTTTTGAGATATGAAATAAGAAATGGTCTTAAACGATCACAGTGGATCTAATAAAGGGCCGATCCCGATTGAAATACACTTCTCTCTGGCCAAATTTTTGTTATATAATGCTGATTTACGACTGTCGCATAAACAAATAAAAGAGCGATATTTTGTAAATCCTCCCTGAAGTCCCACTAAAATTCCTATAACTTTTAAGTCCCCAGATATCTGACATTTATACGTGTTGTAGTTTATTTTATCCAAAAGAGTGCGCATTTTTTCATACCTTTCTTTCGTCGTCACTGAATGGGCAACTGGTATAGAGGGTTTTAAATTTCCATTAAGCAATAACACATCTTTTAAACCGTATTTAGATGAACCTATAAATAAACGCCACTCAGAGAGTGAATGCTCAATATCAAGTTCTTGCCTTAAACCATCAATATCAGTACACGCACACATATTGTGAAATGCAGAAAACGGAGCATTTCTTTCTGAAATTCGTAATTTTCGTTTCGTTGCCTAATAAGTTTTATTCATTGAGATGGGAACCAAGAAGTTCCGACTGTTGCTTTGATAACCCCAAATCACGTACTAAAGCATTTAACTTACTTTGAACAATCAAATGTGGCTCGCCGGAACTGAGACAGACTCAGTTATTAATGGCCAAATATGAAGAATTTCAGATTGCTATTTCTCGACTCTTTCAAATACAATATCCTGTAGTTTTTTACTATCATGCAGGGAATTGAATGCCTTACATTTTCTCAGAAGTAATCTTACGGCTATTTTCATTCCTGCAGAACGCAGGAGTGGAAATAGCTCTAAGGTTACTTCTGAGAAAAAGGGAGACAACAATTCTCTACATTATTGTGAAAAAATACAGGATGTTGTATTTGAAAATGTCGAGAAATATCAATTTGAAGTTCTTCGTATTTGGTCCTTAATAATATGACAGGTTGATCATTTAGGAATGATATATCTTTCGAATAAAAAAAAATTCTTATCGAATTCGTGTTACTATTGCTTCTGACATATGGAACCGAATTTCCTGCAAGTGGGATTCGAAATTAAGACATTCACCAAAAATATAACAACTGTAGAAGGATTCTGAAGAATTGAATACTTTTAATTTTAAAGGTAGAAGACGATGCCCTGGAGAAGTGCTAGCTCGAAATTGTCTGTACACGTTTTTTGCAGAAATAGTAAGAAATTACAGGATTACTCTGCATCCAAAGTCTGAACCACCAAGTATGAAACCACAGTCAGGAATTGTGCTCTCCCCACAACCGTACATAGCCGAGTTCACGCTAAGATGAAATTAAGGATGTAATTAATTTCGAAGACATTGTTGAATATATAATTTGAATAAATTATGAACTCGTTGATGTCTGTTTTATTTGTGTTTGTGTGTATTATAATACACTTTGTTTGAAGGAAAAAAATCAGTATTTCAGTAATTTAAGTTCGCCTATATTTACAGTTTAATGAGACTAATAAAAATAGAAAGTAGTAGGTTAAATTACAAATGTAATCTAAAAAATTTCGCAATAACTTTTTATAATTAAATAAAAATGATTGCCTTAGAAACACTGTTTTACTTTATAGACATATGAGCGGTAGTTAACCAATAAAGAATCAAAAGAAGACATGAAGTACTGATCCATCATCAAAGACAATTTTTTTCCAATTGGATATTAAGGAATAACAAATTCAATTACCCAAAAATTTTCCACATTGAATTTAAAAAGGTTCTTTTTATTTCCCTTTTAAAAAATTGATAACTCATTCTACAGAAAAGGAATCTGAAATTCTTATCCATATTCTCCTCAGTTGGAAGTTGGATGCTAAATAAAAACAATCAATAAAATATATCTACATACCCTCCTTCACCAAATATTCTGTTCGAAAGAGAACTTTACTAAACGTAGTCAACTAATGGTGGGGTATGGCTAATGATAACAGCAATAGATGCCATGAGCTCAAAAAAATGGAATATTTCATGGTATGTACCGTCACCCATTTATGCGGAGTTAATTACTTTGATAATATTCTTTGAATAAATATTTATTGTTTTCCCTGCAACTTTGCGCCAAGTATGTTCATTGTATGATATTCAAAAAATATTTCATAAATAAATAATACTCTAGGGATTTCCGAGGAAATATATAAAACAAAGAGATCTGTATTCTCTAAGGATCGAACGAGTTACAGAATTCCTGATAGATTATATAAATTGCAGTATCACATCACGGTATTTACTCGCATTATTTATGTGTCAAATATTCTGTGGCACTGTAACTTGACACGTATGTGATCGGTGACAATAACAAAGAGAACAACGTCCTTATGGCGTTCCCATTGTATTTTGAAACGGCAGAAAGGAAGGTTCTTTGAAATAATCCTCCTGAGCGACTTGAAAACATCCTCGAGATAATAACACTTATAACAGTCTCTCTTGGTAACTCTTAGTAAGTAAACTTTTTTTAAATGCTTCTGATTAATTACTTACTTTACGCTTTGAATACCACCTTAGTTTTAATGTAAAATTAGAAATTGCAAGCTCGTCCATTGTACTTCCACTCATCGCTTTTCATTCTTGTATTTTTGCTTCAGTGTTATTTAATCCGACCGGAATGTTTTAACTTTGTATATAACTAAAGCGGCACGACCTTCACAAGTTATATATTTGTACTGTATACTTTCTCTCCGTGTCTGGTTGCTGTTTGTTGTATTCATTAATAAGGGTTCTTTATTTGTAGTGTTCATGGTATCCGCAGAGCCTGATATGTAACTGATTTGCATGTACTCTTGTGTAATCCTCCGGTTACCTAACTATTTCTTTGCTTTTATTGTAATGTTCATTAACATGCCCAGATGATGGGGTACTGTACCTATTTTATAATGTCCTAGTCAGTTTGTGTTACATATTTTCCATATGCACGCGCCCGCTTACTTTGAGAGTTTGTATTCCTTGTGAAACAGTGGCGTTATTTAGGGTAAATCGCTGAGTAGTCCTGGTAGAGGACGACGTATCGTGTAGAGGCAGTAAATAGCAACGCTATTGTGAGAATGTATGAGTGATTGCTAGGTCATTGTTCCAAGGTATTGTGATATCTCCAGGGATTAGTTTGCGTGACCCTTCAGGTAGTGTTCGGTTCGTTCCTCAGTAATATCTGAGCCTTCCTGGGCCTTGGCCACCCCAAGGAGTCCAGATACAGTCCATTTTATGGTAACTTTTCCGGTCGATTCGAATTATGTTTGATCCCCTCTTCATGGGGATCTCCTGGGCATACCACGTTACCCACCTTACTGTCCATTCATATTCTTACCCCTTGTAACTGTTAGGTTCTGCACTGGTTACCGGAAGTGCAGTTGAAGGTGCATGCTGTATAACCCTTTCCGCTTTATAAGAATGATATCCGATTCGAGCAAGTTACCAATCTAAAGATATGTAGAAATAAGTCATTGGCGCTATTTGGTTCACTATGTAGCTTTACGAACCACTGAGTAGAGTAGACGTAACAGCAGGCTGATAAATATTTGTTTCCATTCATTGAGGTTTGTTGCTACACAACATAGCGTCCTATTCTCCCTCCACTAGATGATCACGATAAAAAGGTTAGCGTTCTTTAGAGTATTCCGTATAATCCCAGATATCTTAGAGTACTCCGTGTAATCCTGAATATTTCAGTGTACTCCGTATAATACGGGATAGCTCAAAAGTTCGAAAAATTCTAAGAGTATTCCAGATATATTCGAAACAGAATATTAATTTTAGTATATTCGGAATATTCTTATTTCTTTCTGCTTATTGAAGGAACAAGCTAGAAATATATGGTGCTGTCTATTTGTAATATAGTGTTGGGCTGTGTTGCGCATCTGAAACTCATAAGACAGGCGTGATGCGCAGCTCTATGACCATGTGACCATGTGTTCCGCTTGGAACGGTGGTCGTCAAACGCTATATGCCTTGCCCTATTTGAACTCGGCGGGGACGTTTAGTCATGAATCTTTAGACTGGTCGGGTCCTGTATTGATACACCGGTCAAGCTGGAACAGAACAAGGCAGTTTCAGAAATGGTTCGCTACAGTATCAATTCGAAGAATACTTGAGCTTCTTAGAAGGTCTTGAATAAAGCTTCGTTCTCAAAATTATCGGAGGACAAATTAGGTAGTTTGAATAATTATTCAGCATATATATTCTTATCGGAATAACATACACTAATCAGATTTAGGTGTTGTAAATCAGAGATATTCTGTTCTCTGTTAATGCACTGAAGCTCCATTTCAGCGCTTTATAATTTTCCAATCTTTAGATATTATTTTCTACAAATTTTTGGGAACTTGAATCACTATTAATCTCGCGTTGTCAAGTATGCAATTGCAGATTTATTTATTTCAGAAATTTTAGACATCTTAGTTGAAAATAGCTAGTACTTGCCCCTTTATTAATTACTAATGACGGTGTGTTATGAATAAATCGTAAAATATTAATTTTCAGATACGGCACTCAAGACTCGTTAAGAATTTCTTGAATATAGAGTTTCTCATGAATCGAAACAAATCTACAATTAAAGAACAAAACGACAGATATTCGTGATTATTTTACTGATAAAGCAAATTTTCTCGATATTAGAGATGACTGTTTAGCCTATGGAGAGTTTGAAGAATTCCATAAATGTAAATTTTAGTGTGATATCGTGCCACATTGACATTGAAAACAATTATTTGATGAAATTCTTAGAATAACATTAGGAGAAATATGTATGCGTGCTCTTTAGGACAAAAATAAATAATTATTATCATTTTGCTTGCAGGCATTCAAGTAGAGCGATAATATCCTATATTTACTGTATTAACAATAGAATTAGTGCATTCCAGATGGTTCATGTTTTTATTGAGGTTAAATATACTGTCCTCATAAAATTATATGAAAAAGTATTGTTTACATAAGTTTAAACCAAGATTCCCAGCCTTTGCCATTTTATACAAAATATGAACAGTCGATATGAACTTCAAAAAGCAAAACTAAATTATTCTTGAAGAAAATTTATCCATTTTAAATTTCTTGAAATTAAATATAAGTATTAATCATAAAATGACAAATATTTTAATTGGTCTTCTCTATCTCATATTCCGCATTCCATTCCAAGTTTAGTCTAATGAATGATTTTGAATTGATAATGAAGTATTTTCGTCTTTATGTACAATAAAATTTTTATTTTAACACCAACTGATATAGCTTAAAATATATTTATGCCTAGTCATTATTAATTCTACTCATATATTGCGAATCTTTCAGTTAAAAAAGCGTAATTCATTAAAACAAATGAAAAGTTATCAAGAAAATTTGTTGATACAATTTATTTTAAATTATCATTTAATTTATTACTCTACATGTCATAAGACTAAATGATCGACTAAAGTTCCTAAGGGAAGAACGGTGGTATACGTTTTGGAAATTACAATTTTTTTATACTGAACTTTTTTAAGCAAATAAAACGTCCTGCACCTCTGAGAACGACCAACATTGTAATATATTTTCTTCATAAAATAAATGAGAAGAAATAATTTTCTTCTCGAATAATTCGTTTTGCAAAGTACTGGATGATGAAATTATTTATTTCAATCGTTTTCCAAAATCTTAAGTCTATACGTGAATTTGGTTTTTATCATTTTTATTATAAAGAAATTAAAACAATTTGTAAAATACTGTTTGTGTTGCTGTGATATGCATCAAGCATTTTAACTTTTTCGGGCTAAGAAGGGCGCAAAATATTGAATATTTTATAAATCAACGTGCAGTTGCTAATAAATTTATGGTAAAATGCAACTAGTGAAAGTCTCAAAATCAGTTCGAAAAGTTAGTTTATTTGTTGATGAAATTGAAATATTGCTAAAAAATTAAAATATCCAAACAGATTTATTCGGTTAGCCTCCTACAAATTTTAATTTGAAAAAAAAATAAATTAAAATTTCTAAATAAACGATTTCAATTGATATTTCGTTGGGTTTTTTTATTCCATTTGATATTATATAATGAGTTTTGACTTTAGATCTACTAAATATAAGCAGTGCTTTTAAGCCAATAATTCAATTCTAAAAGTTTTTGAATAAAATTTTTTGAAATTAAAATTTGTAGGAGGCTTACAGAATAAATCTGTTTGGATATTCAAATTTTGTAATAATCCTTCTATCAAGTAAAAACCTCTTCTCATTAGTTTAAAATATTGCTAAGTAAAAAAATGATATTTAGTGTTTACAACATCAAGATAATGCAGAAAAATAACGGATAAAAAACGGAATTAATGTTGATAAAATTTCATTATCATTACCTACATACAGTGAAAACATCGTACTATTTCGGCAGTCATCAAAATGTTATATATTATGGTTATGAAGTGTAACTTATTGAAAATTGAATTTTTTCAGATATTTTCGTCATCTTTTCCAGCAAAACTCGAACGGTGTGCTACTAATTCATTAGATCAATCATCAATAACACTGAATATCAAAACAGATTTAATCTATTAGTCTCCTATAATTTTAATTTCAAAAAAATTTTATTCAAAAATTTTTAGAATTAAATTAGTGTCTTATAAGCACAGCTTATATTTAATAGACGTATAAAATCAAAACTCAATATACAATATCAAATGGAATAAATAACCCACCAAATATAAATTGTCAATTAAAATTAATAAATAATATTTGAAGGAGACCAAATTTTGTTTATGATCTGATGTTTTGTATTTCTGAAAAGGAATTAGTTTTCATAATTTTAAGATCAAACAAAATTTTGTCTCCTTCAAATATATATTTATTAATTTCAATTAAGAATTTATATTTGTTCGGTTATTTATTCCATTTGATATTGTATATTGAGTTTTGATTTTGTACGTCTATTAAATATAAAATAGAAAAAGGCTTTTTACTTGATAGAAGAAATATAACAAAATTTGAATATCAAAACAGATTTAATGGTAAGATTAGAAACAAAATTTTGTCTCCAAATTTTTATTTATTTATTTTAAATGACTAATTATTAATAATATTAATTTGTTGGTTTATTTATTCCATTTGACATTGTTTTGATTATATACGTCTATTAAATACAAGCTGTGTTTATAAGACATTAATTTAATTCTAAAAATTTTTTAATAAAATTTTCTTGAAATTAAAATTATAGGAGACTAACAGATTAAATATGTTTTGATATTCAAATTTTAAAATAAAATTGTTGAGAATCGCTGTTTGCTTGCAATAAAATCAAGTGCATTGGAACGTTCCAGAAAAGTCCACAAGCCGTTGACCCACGTCGTTATTGCATTTTCCGGAACTTTCGCGATCACACAGGGCCGGAATAAATATTGTCCTCTCGATTTTAACCCTCTTAAAAATTCAATGATTTTGAGGATTTAAAGATCATAAAAGGAATAAATACGTACTAATCTAAATATGGACCAAATAGTAGATAAATAATCTTATACTTGCAGTGAATTGACAAAATAGATATCAATCAAATCAAATTCCTCCTACATTTTCTTCATTATGAAACTCATGATTTATCATGCTTCGATAGAAATATCAAGTAAAATCAAAACTGAATTTTTAAGAAATTATTTATATGTTTTGATGGTCCATTTGATTCAAATGATACAAAAAAAATTATATCTTTCATTGTCTCGGTTTTCATTTGACCAAAATTAATCTTGAAATTTGTAGAATGAAAACAATTTTAAATTCTGTTTATTTTCAATGTTTGCACAAAAATTGTTGCGACTTCATTAGGTGATTATTTAGACTGGATACACAATGGAAAAATATATTCGTTAATATTAAACCTTGTTCACAAAAAAAAGTTGTGAAGGAAAACAGTTTACAATTATTGCTCAAAATTGAATCACACACATAAAAAATGTTACATAAATAAAATTGGACATATATTGTTAGAAACATGACATAATGTTGAAAATAATTGTAAAATATTACATAATGAAAATAAAGGTCCTAGACTTAATCATTTGGAAAATCGGGAGATCCATAGATACAGTAATAAATAAATTCTATTGAACGATCACAGACCTCAAGAGATCTCCCATGCTTAAGTTCTTCAAATAATATTTTAGTATTCTTTAATACTTGTAATATTGTAAACAATTTTTCTTAAACCCTCTATTTTTTGTGACCATCGTTTTTTGCATTGTATAATCAGTTGAAGTTACGATATGACCAAACAACTGTCGTAAACATTGAAAATTATTGGATAATAAAATAGTTTTCATTTTATAAATTAGTATAAATTTTACATAAAAAATTCCAATCCGAGACCTTAATTTTTGCATTGGAACTAGAAAAAAATCATTCATTAAACTATGATTACCTCTAAGACTTAAGTTTATACTGAACAATTTAATGATGCAAACTGTCATATTTTTAAGAGATTATTGAGCAATTGCTGAGTTTGAAATAATAGTTTTTCAATTTAATAGCATATTTAACATTGTAGAATATTTATTTAAGTGTATTTTAACATTAATCATCACGTTCAATTTCAAATAATACAAATAATTAATAATAATAAAAATTGCCCATTGCAGACAAAGGCTTATTACCTTCTCTAAAAAACACTAAGCCCCACCGAGTTTCAAATAAGATTTATGTTTAATTTATGGAGTACCCATAATTCAAACATCTAATAAAACTCCACCCTAATAGACATCTATAGAACTTGATGCAAAAATTCGGTATTACCTAGTATTGATCCACCTATATTTTCAGTCAGATCGAGCCAGGTTGAAAAATGAAAGCGGAATGAAAACTTTTAAGACATCATCGCTGCTTTTTAACTCTTTGAAATGAATATTCCGGAATTCCGTTAGCTGACAATTTCATTTTATTTGAAAACATTCTACTAACAAATTAATGACCTCAGCAAAATTATTATATCTGTGACCTAACAGTCTTACGGTTTTTGATAAAAACCTTATTTTATGTAACAGCAATAAAGCTTTTTTTGATAACTCTTTTTCATGAAATGTTTCAGAAGTTATATAAAAATTTATTGAAAATACTTTTTATATTAGCCCTAATTCTCACGATACCTTAAATAAATAATTAAATATTTATCCTACTACCTACCTGTTTGTGCTAAATCATTTTCAAATCATTACTATTAAAATATCATAAAAGAATTTATTTATTTTTCCTAGTAAATTATTTAAATATCTTTCTAAAATATGAAATCTTTTCACATGAAAAAATTAGTTGAAGTACTGCGTAATTTTTTTTTTCATCTCTGATAATACAGAAAATGGATATTCATATTCTACCGTTCATTTCATAGAATTTTCAGCTAGGTATTCATCAAAAGAATTATCCATTAAAACAAATTAAATCGGTTTTATTAAATTTTATTTTCCAATAGTATTTTTTACTATGTTAAATTGAAAATACTATTTTTCAATACGAAAATTAATTTTGTCTCTCGGTGTTACGAGCAAAAAATATGAAATATGAAGTTCCTATCCTATTTTACTCTCATAGCGATGATAATTACGAAAATTTTTCCGATGAATTAACATTGGCTTCATTCAGAACATAATTCCTTACCTGATGCCGTCCCTGTGCACTATAACTGTCTGGAATGTTCGAGATTGGTCGGGTTGTATCGCGATCGATTTCGTCGTCTATATATAAGCGCGCTAAACCCTGCTTCATTCAAAGAATTTATACACAAGCCAGCAAGCAATACTCAGAGCGAAAAATTTGAGATATTTCACTCTTCCTTACACAAATCAAAGTGCATAATATTTCAAGTGCTAATTCTACGCAAATTTTGAGAAACAAGATGGTTGTTAAAGCTCCAGCAATTGGTATCGACTTGGGAACAACATATTCCTGCGTTGGTGTTTGGCAACACGGAAAAGTTGAGATCATCGCAAACGATCAAGGAAACAGAACAACACCAAGTTATGTGGCTTTCACCGACTCGGAGAGGCTCCTTGGAGATGCCGCGAAGAACCAAGTGGCGATGAACCCAAGCAACACAGTATTTGATGCTAAACGACTCATTGGAAGAAAATTCGACGATCCAAAAATCCAACAAGACATCAAACATTGGCCCTTCAAAGTCATCAGCGAAAGCGGCAAACCAAAAATCCAAGTAGAATTCAAGGGAGAAAAAAAAGTATTTGCACCAGAAGAAATCAGCTCAATGGTACTCACAAAAATGAAGGAAACCGCAGAAGCATATCTAGGAATCACAGTCCGAGACGCAGTTGTTACTGTTCCAGCATATTTCAACGATTCTCAGAGACAGGCAACCAAAGACGCGGGTGTCATCGCTGGACTAAATGTGATGAGGATAATAAATGAACCAACAGCAGCTGCATTAGCCTATGGCTTGGATAAAAACCTCAAAGGTGAGAGAAATGTCCTCATCTTTGACTTGGGTGGAGGTACTTTCGACGTTTCCATACTGACAATCGATGAGGGAAGTCTGTTTGAAGTAAGAGCCACAGCTGGTGATACACACCTAGGTGGTGAAGATTTCGACAACAGGTTAGTTAGTCACCTAGCAGATGAATTCAATCGAAAGTATAAAAAAGATTTGCGAATCAACCCAAGAAGCTTACGGCGGTTAAGAACAGCAGCAGAAAGAGCCAAACGTACACTTTCATCAAGTACGGAAGCGTCCATTGAAATAGATGCCTTGTTCGACGGAATTGATTTCTATACTAAAGTTACTAGAGCGAGATTCGAAGAATTATGCTCAGATTTATTCAGAGGCACATTACAACCGGTTGAAAAAGCATTGACAGATGCGAAAATGGACAAGGGATCGATCCATGATGTTGTATTAGTTGGAGGTTCTACAAGAATTCCAAAAATTCAACAGCTCCTGCAGAATTACTTCTGCGGTAAACCTTTAAATCTTTCCATCAACCCTGATGAGGCAGTGGCGTATGGTGCAGCAGTCCAGGCAGCAGTATTAAATGGCGAGCAAGATTCCAAGATTCAAGATGTACTTCTTGTTGATGTTACACCTTTGTCGTTGGGTATTGAAACTGCAGGTGGTGTTATGACCAAAATCATCGAGAGAAATGCCAGAATTCCATGTAAACAAACCCAAACATTCACTACATATGCAGATAATCAACCTGCAGTTACCATTCAAGTATTCGAAGGAGAGAGAGTCATGACAAAAGATAACAATCTTCTTGGCAACTTCGACTTAACTGGGATACCACCAGCACCTAGAGGAGTGCCAAAGATTGAGGTAACATTCGATTTGGATGCCAATGGAATTTTAAATGTATCGGCAAAAGACACAAGTTCAGGAAATTCTAAAAACATCACAATCCAAAATGACAAAGGTAGACTATCCCAGAAAGATATTGATAAAATGGTGGCTGATGCTGAGAAGTATAAAGAAGAAGATGAAAAACAGAAACAAAGAATCGAAGCTCGTAACAAACTTGAAGGTTATGTATTCCAAATGAAACAGGCAGCCCAAGATTGTGAAAGCAAATTGAGCGCAGAAGATAAAGCCACTGTGGAGAGAGAATGCCAGAACTGTCTTCAGTGGCTTGACTCCAACACATTGGCGGAGAAAGAAGAGTACGAGGACAAACAAAAACATCTTACATCCATCTGCAGTCCGATTATTGCCAAATTATATGGAGGAGCTCAAAATGCTAACAACTTTGGAGGAATGCCTGGAGGCTGTGGACAAGAGGCCGGTGAAAGCTTTGGGGGCAGACAAGGACCTACCATTGAAGAAGTCGATTAAACTATTGCAGCGATCAAACATTCTCTCTTCGTCGCCTTAGCATTTTCCTGCGATAGCTTATTCGATGGAGAGTGGATTATATTGAAGATTTTGTATTTTTTCTAAATTCTGTTTCTTTGATCAATTTCATTACATCACTTTCTAAATTAATTTTCTGTTAGTAACATCTCTGGTTTTGTAACTAATTTCAATAAATTCTTCGAAAATTATATTTTTTTCAATCTTGCTCCCACATTTATCCCTATAATTATGAAAAACCAAATTAAAGGTTACAAAAGTGCGAAAACCTTTACAAATAGTACTATTGATATTATGTCCAAGAATAATCATTTTCATTTGATGACATTAAGGATATAACTTTACATTTTATATGATTTATAAAAAAATTCAAAGGTTTGAATTCTAAATTATACTGTATATAATAAAAATTAAGAATGTTATAATTCAGTAAAATTAATTTAAATCAATTAACTCTGTGACAGAAGTGTTACCCAGAAGGAAAATGACTTTGCGTTGTCTTTTTCCATATCCTGGTCAGTGTTAACAGTTTCACTAGTTTTTAGCAGCTCATAATAGATTACACTCTTCTGATCCCGCCAAAAACGGGATCGCAAAGCGATTTGGTCTTGCAGTGGCTGTGGATTCACCCATAATTAGGATTCTCAAAATATATTCATTTTTCATCACCTGTCATGATTCAATAGAAAAATGACTTCCTTTTGTATCTGTTAAGTAGCATTTCGTAAGTGGTTTTTCGATTCTCTTGCTTCCTTTTATTAGTCCATACGGAACCCAACTTTATGAATATTTCCAATAGTTATCAAACAAATGGAGACAGTGAGTTGTTGTTGAGTTTGAGTATCATCTTTATCCAATAAAGCTTGCAAGTCGTTATCTGCGAACTTTTGCGGTGTTGTCCCAGGCTCTTCGTTTCTCTTGTCCATATTGCCACTTTTGAATTTTTTTTAACGACTAGAAACAATTTTTACCGAAAATATATTCACCATAAGTTTGAACAAGCATTTGATGCGATTCTATAGTAGCTTTCTCTGAATGATAACGGAAAGTCAGTGCTTTTTGCAAATAGTAGTTCGTAATCACAAAACTCGACATATTTAAGGTTATAGAAAAATGGACTGGTGTTGTTGTGAGTTGAAAATTTTCCTCAGTTGGCTGTTAGGGGGAGGAGATGATGGCGCTGCAGAAGGCAGCTTGAGCTTTGCCAGTCTATGGATGGTGTGAAGTGAAAAATGTGCTTATCGTACATAACTCATGATCGATGGGATTTAAATCCAATGAATAGGGTGGCCTGCTTCTTGGAAAAAGTTCACAGTCCAACAAGCGATATGGGTGAGTTGTCTTGCTGAAAAATAATATATGGACAACTATCTAGATAGGACAGTAAACTGACCATCAACATAGAGAGCAGCTGTCAAAATGCTTTGAACAAAGAGACATGGTGATCGGCTACCATAGGCACTAGTTCCCCAAAACATTACCCTGAAAGTCATGCTGTTCAACGGCAAATTAATCACTTCCCTCCTCACCATGTCATTTAATATTTCTACGGACATTGTGTGTACCTAGATAGAATCGCGATTCTTCGCTGTAGACTATAGCCCTTCTAATTCACAATCAAGTCACGTTCTCTGGAGCATGTTGAATGTTGACTAACAGTGGTTTGCAATCAAAAGAATCATTGACAATATGAAAACAGTCATCAAAGATTCAAATACGGCGGTAGCAAAACAGTCTCATAGAGCTACTTGTCTGAAGTGCCTATCTTTATGCTTTGTGGTACGCCTCAGCTGAGCAGGTGACTTTTTCTTGTTCTTCTATCTTTTCTGTCTACATATCATACACAAGACTTATTGTTATTATAGTAAAATTAAAGGACAAACAGACATTTTGATAGCACACAACTCTAGCCAGTCAAAGAATCTAACATGGTGATAATTTTGACTCAAGGCATTTATTGCTTTTAGTAGTTTTAGTCTGTACTAGTCAACTCTTCTAAACCGTTTTCTACACAAAAAGTTAAGAGATGAAATTTTGTTCTCCTAAAACATTATTAAAGATAAAATGTTGACGTTTTCACAGCTTCTTTAAATATTAGTTATTCTGCTGCCACAAAATCAAGTTGAAGAAATATTCTTTCTGGGTATAACATTTCTAATATCACTGAGTAAATACACTCACAGTTGTGTTAGACGTTTACGGATTACGCGACGTAGGATTATATGGAAAATTCGTTTCAAATTTCTTGTTGCTTCTTTTTGTTATAAGCAGCAACATCACAGCACTGCAAATATTCTATATTAGTAGAGTATTCCAGAAACCAAATTTTCAATACAATCATACTCCATGAAAGTCTAACGTACTACTCTGTCAAGAAAGTACCGGGAATTTTCAATTAAAACAATATTTTTACATTTAATCGTCAAAATTTATTGGGTCGCATTTAAAATAGGCTCCATTTGCTCCAATACATCTATGCCAACGGCACTTCCAATTATCGAAACATTTTTTATAGGCGCTTTCCGGGATGGACTTTAGCTCTCGCGCCGAATTTTGTTTTATGGCTTCAATCGACTCAAAACGGGTGCCACGAAGGGGCAATTTTAGTTTTGGGAAGGGGAAAAAATCGCAGGAAGCCAAATCCGGCGAATACGGTGGTTGCTGAAGCACGTTTGTTGAGTTTTTGGCGAGAAAGTCAGTCACAATCGTAGCTCGGTGAGAAGACGCGTTATCGTCCCATAGTAATCACCCATAGTAAAAATCGGCACGCACTCTGACATCGACTGACTTAATCAGCTGTTGCAAACACACTAGTTGACAGATCCCGCTCAAGCTTGGCACAGTAATTAAGGACAGTGGTACCAACCTAGGAAAAAAAAATTTACCTGCCTCATTGCCCCGCCAGATTTAAATCAATAATTCCCGGTACTTTCTTGACATAATGTATCATGGACTGTGAGTGACACTGTAAACTTGTGAAAAGCAAACTTAATTAATTCTTATAGAAAATTATAGATCCAATGCAAATGATATGAGTATACATAAAGGATTTTATTTAAAAATAAAATTGCCTTCTTGATATGTAAGAGTTTTATATCGGATTATCATTAAAAATATCACAAAAACAGAATATGCTTACGTCCAATTTTACAAAATATAAATACTTATACCGAGTAGAAATAATGTTCTGTTTTGTAGCTTGGAGTAGGCTTAGCAAAGGGAGAAAACCACATTATGGAAAACCGTCCAAATACAGCTTGTATACTTTTCCATCTCGATTTCTTAGCCCAGGTAGCCTGTTCCTTCTTCAGTTGCTCTATTCCAGTCTTGTCATTCCATATCGCTTGTACCTTCAAAAACATAATATCCTATATTATTGAGTCAGATAACTATCTTCAAATTAAAAATTGGTGAATATGGGATTTTAATGGATGGATTGAAAGTTGGCATATTCTCAATTCTATCCAGCACAATTGATCTCAAAGCAGGAATTAAAATAGATGATAACTTGATGTGACAGTACATTTCTTATACAATCATCTTAGTAGAAAATTTTTCACGAAAATGAAACCACCTTCTGTTGAAAAAATACTTGCCTTTATATATTAATTTAATAAAATACAATACCTGTGTAGCCAACATGACCAGGGTGAAAATTGCAAATAACAATGCTTCAAAAATGAGAAATAACAATAAAACAACGGTAGTTGGTGGAGTGTAGGCAGTACAGTCTTTCCATTCATGTCGAACACAAGTCAGCATCTGATTCACCGCTAGAATCAGTGAGTGAATAGATATGCTGGCTATGTAAAACTAGAATAAAGAATCAAAATTACTTTCCTTATTGAGCACAAAACGAAAATACTTACTGTAAATAAAACAAAGTACTTTTGATTATTTTCCCCCACACAATTATTGACCCAGGGACAATGATGGTCCATTTTTCTAACACATCTAGAAAGAATATTCCATTAGTAAAGTCATGAGGAATGAATAGAATTCTGATATAATTGTCAAATTTTTTTATAATATTTTAAATGAAAAATCAATTTACTGCAGCTGAAGTTTCATTATCTCAAAGGTTACGTTTAAAAAGCATTTCTTTTAGTGTTTATCCATTTTGAAAACTCGCTTGATATTCTTTACACATCATAGTATGATTGTGCTAATGCATATTGAGGTGATGGAATATATTATTACAGAATAAAATGTTACCTCTGACAAACAGAACAGTGATGTGCTCTATCAGGTTTTATACTGCAACATTTAGGGCACTTAAATATCACTTGGCCTTCACGGAAGCCCATTTGTCTTATCATCTCCTTAGTAGCATTGCCTTTTGGAACTGCACCCTAGAATTTAAGTTATATGAAGAGCGTAATAAGTTCATAACATCACAGTTCTAAATGAAACTTCCGATTCAAACGTCACCTCTACACATCATTTCATACAAAAAGTTGGTATTATTTTTTTTTTGTACTCACCGGATCAGTGAACATAGTCTTCAAGTGTGATGTAAATGCCAAAAAAGCAAGAGTTTGAAATAAAATTATATTAGATACGCTGAATAAAGAGTGAAGGGTTGGAATGAGGATAACAGACATCACCACAAATTCTGCATAGAATATTAAAAGCCATGTTAATATTGCACAAATTATACCACATATATCTTTAATACACCATATTTTACCACCACAACATTTATTATGAAGGTCTTCTTGCTTCACGTTCAAATATTGAAAATTCATGTTTTAGAAATATCTAAGGGGGCCAATAAGTTCTTTTTTCTTCGTTTCCGTTCATAAAATGAATTTTCATTGATATACCATATCAAGATATAGTAAACAATAGAAGTTGTAACATTACATGGCTAAGTTGTTACATATTTTGGTATGATTAGCATATTTTCGTTTTTAAACAATTTGAACGCTCCTGCAAACTAGTTCCCAAATGTCAGAAATAGTTATTTGAAGTCCGTTGACATTTGTATTGACTAATGGTTTGCACATAAGAACTACTTCGATATGTTAAGGCTATACTTACACTAGGATGGTGCGCTGTACCAACACAACGTAAACAACATGTTAAGGTGGTGTTGCATGTACCAGGTGTTCAAGTAGTGGTAGTGGAATAGGTGTAGAATCTCAACACGAATAGGTGCATTATTATTCTACTTCTAAATGCCGAATTTCAGAACAATGGAATATGTATTGTATAAAATATTGGAAAAATATTGACAACTTTTAAACGTGAATAACTGCGACGAAACAATTGAATCTATTTTGCCTATTACCGAGCATAGCTGCAGCATTTAGATCCTAAATATTCCTGAGAGTTTTAAGACTCTAGGTTTTTCCGTTCGAAAATTAGCTGAACTAGCCGGACATAATTACTTTTGATCTCGAATTCTTCATCAGTGAGTCCAACCTAGTCGTTTTCAAAATTCAAAAAGTACAGATATTTAGTGGAAAAGATAACATGCTGTTCTTTGGAACTAGCGCGCAAAAACAAATAGGCAATCAGTCCATAGAAACTGTACACAATGAGTGAAATCAAATCTCGAATAGATTTATATCAGTTCTCTATTGGTTTTTCATAACGCGAATGAAATTGCTTTTACAGTGGGGTTTATCTTAAAAGCACATTTTTTGTTATCTCTTATCTGTATAATCCTGTTTTTCATAAAAGAATCTTTTCAATCTGGTTATTCATGTTTTTCGAAGATTCAAAAAGTATGCCTACAAATTTAGGTAATGTCAAAATAAATAGCTTCATTAGATATCAATTTCAATCAGAATATGAATAATTCTGAAGTAAGATTAGATAAATTATATAATAATTACCTGAAAGCTTTAATGTGTAATCGTATTATCCTTCTTCAATTTAAAATGAACGAAGAAATACTGTATAAAAAATTACTCGAAGAGAAATATGCATCTCTCAATATGCAATTACTTCTCAAATCAAGACTTAAACTCCTGAAAATACTCAATAAAAAAATGGAACTTGCAGAAGTTATAATGAGAGAAGACTCAACCAATGGTGGGGTTTCAGATCAGATTCATAATGCCTACAAAAACGGGAACTTATCGCTTGTTGAAATTCTGAATTCGAGCAAAGACAAAGCAATATATGTAGTTTCATACAACGACTTGAAAAAAATTCTTCAAGAGTTCAAGGAGTTCAACGAATTCTTTCGCCAACTAGAAAGAGAAAAACTTTTCCGTATCATTGGAAAAATTGGTAACACAATATTATATTGTCAACAAATATATCGAAAAGAAATTGTTGCCGAAGCTACGGAATTCAGAAGCAGATGCATCCAGTTTACCTCAAAGATTAAAGAAATTTTTTTGATTCACGAATTAGTTTAAATAAGTGTTCTGAAAAAATTAATATGGAATATAAATAATAATAATAACCTTTGAAGTTTTTCACAAGTTTTTATTATACAGTGCATAGAGATGAATATTCAGTCATATTACATGGAATTGGTTGCGATACGTTTAGGCGAATCGTTTAATAATCAGATTGGTACAATGTGTACACTTATATAAGATAGTAAGAATTGTAAATGAATAATGTATAAACAAAAATGAAAATGCCTGCAATTAACTACATAAAATCACAGAACTATAAGTAGTGTTCATGTGGAGTAGGTCAACTATTCCCCTTAACTTTCTAACCTACATTATTGTTGATTTAGATCAAAATTGTCACATACAGTCGACGAAAACTAGCTCCAACGTGGAAGTTGTTTTGCAGTTACAGCTTGAAGACTGTTAATAGTTTTCTTTATATTGGATTGCACAGGAACCTTAAGTTTTAAAATCGTTAGGCCTTTCTCGTTTGAAGGTCTGGGTAGCACTGCCAAATTATCGATTTCCTTCCATTCCTTGCATTTGATTAAACTCTTTTAAGACATAAAATTAAAATGAACGTGAGTTTCTCTCCCGTAATATATAGAAATCATTTTACTTTCCAATTTATTACAGGCTCCTAAAAAGGGAAAACAGGGCACTAGAGGTGCGAAACAAATAGTAGAGGAAAATATTGACACAATAAAGTTCTATCGTAATGTAGCTTTAGGGACTAGTGCATTTGCATTTCTTATTATGCAATTCTTAACTTCTTCTTCCATCACAGTAAGTTAAGTACTTTTTTCTAGGAAAGGGTAGTCTGTTCATGATGATCAGCCTTCTGAAAATACATAATAATTACCAAAATATTTTTAGCCAATTTGAAATTTATATGCTGTATAAGTTACATACACCCCATTTAATAGTGAAATCTTTATTATTGTTTTCATCAACTAATTAAAGCCATTTTCATATTATCAGTTTTTTCTATACTGTTGAATGATTTCTTCCTTCACTCAGTGAAGACAATCCAAAAGTTTTTTTTATAAAAATTAATACTAAAATTGGATTTATGATTTTCACCATATACTGCTCAATGTACATACTTCAAAGTAAGAATGAATGATTGACAAAAAAGATAAATTATTTTTTGATATTTTCAGAGAGGCTCTCATGATAGCATTCCACCATCTCTTTCACTTGCCTTAAACTCTTGAAATTTATTTTCGAGCATTATTCCTCTATGAATAATAAATCATCTTAAATCTTCAAACATTTTCAAATTAGTGTTGAATTTGAGGACAAATGATACTAATTTTTTACTTGATGTGAAGAGATAATCCTAATTTTGGGTTCAGGCAAAAATAATATTTAATAAGGTTATTTAATATGGATTTTCATCAAGTGAAGAGTAATTCAATTAAACAATTCAGGCATAAACATCTTAACCATTCATAATTTCCTGTTTCAGGTTCTTTATATTCTCTCATGTATAGTTCAATTTGGGGCTTATAAATTTATGGTATATATGTCAAAGGCAACTTATTCTGAAAATGGACAACTGATGGACAGTGGTGTAGATTTAAATATGACTGGAGGGATAGCAGAGTAAGTAAGAGGTCTAATTGTCTGTAAATTATTGCCAATAGAAGGATTGTAAAAATGTTTGCAAACATAATGGTGTGAGTAGTCATAGCTACTAGGAATTTTTGGTTCTTTCAATTGTAGACTGAATTACTGGATTTAGTATTAGTATATCCAGTATTCCAAAATCATTATCAAGTAAAAACTTTAGATAGACCAGGTGGTGATGTTTATAATAAAATCTTAGTTGTATACTTTTGAAAATGTATCTCTTTAATAAAATAATTTAATTGAAAGAATCATCCCTCTGGAACTATCTTTTACACAGTGTCAAAAATGTTCAGGGAATCGGTCAATGATTAATGTATTATTCATTTAAATTTGTCCTAGCGCTTTCAAAAGAAATAATGCACGTAGTCTAACAAATAATTCAATTCTAAAAACAGTTTTTAAAAGGAATCCCCTTCATTTAAGCTGAAAACAGTTGCCTCAAGGTGGTACTTAGAATTAATACACACAAAGATTTCTGGAGTTTTATTTAATTGTTAACAATTGATCTGTTTTAATTTGTCAAACAAATTTGGTTTCATTTGAAGAAGAAAAAAGAAGTTTTTTTTATATTTTACATTTTTTTGGGACAGCCGTACTAATATAAAGGTGTATTCTATGTAGTTGAATAAAAGCACTTATCGGAAAATACTCCAATATATGATTATTTAATCATCACCAATATAATACTACTTGCAGACATTCAGTATCATTATCAGAAATAAATGGTGCTCATTTGAAATCATTTAATAAATAATATATATATATATATATATATATATATATATATATATATATAAAATACTCTGTTGTTATTCGAACTCTATGAATATACTTAATTTTTTTGCAGGCATGTAAAAGATATCATTCTTCTCACCTCAATTTGTCAAGTTACATCTCTCATATCTTACTATTTTTGGCTTTTATGGTTATCTGGACCAGCTAGAGCATTTTATCTGCTATGGAAAAATGTGCTAGGACCATACTTTTTCCAATCAGCCCCAGCCCAGCCTGAAGTGGATGAGAAGAAACAGAAGAAATTGGAGAGAAAAATGAAGAGAATGCAAAGATGATGAATCGTTATACTGGCGAATTGAAAAATAGAACAATAAATGATTGTTTTTTATTATCTTTATTTATTTAAATAAAAATTTATTTTGTTGAGCAATAAAATTTTTGTTAATGAAGTGATCTGAAAGAATTGTTTATTTATTCCTCAACAATTTGAGATATCACCATCTAACCAAAGGTTCTCAATTGCTATGGACTGAGGAGCAGTAGAACCTTAAACCTTAAAGAAGCTAACTTTCGAACAAAAGGTCCTAAAGACTTGAAATTTTAAAGGTGCATTTGGAGCATAAGTAAAATACTTAACTTTAAATATAAATAACAGTGGCTGAATTTTCCCCGAGTTATTATCATGCAAAATTCTAAATTTCAAATATTTTTGAAATTACAAATCCAATCTAGTTCAAATTTGGTATTTGGATGTAAAATAACTACACAAAAAATCATGCAGTATTTTGTGGGGAAAATTACGAGAATGATTTCAATACAAGCTACGAAATGTCTTGGTGGCTGCGCAAGTAAAGGTGGTTAGTGTGGTTAGTATTTTTGAATTCTTTCGCAAAATAATGACTGTATATCAAATTGTAATAAATGATACGAAAAATGGAATAAGAGGACGAAATCAGTTCAATAGTTCGGCAGTTTTCTGAATATCAGAAAGATCTAAAAAAAAATTGTCAGCAGAGCAGCGTTCAGCGCTACCAGAAACATAGCAAAAGTCCTACAACCGAGTTTAAATTTAGCAGATTGATGCAAAATAACGACAAGAAGATGTAAAATTTCGTGAGTCATATGAACAAGCGTGCAAGAGCTTCTGATTTTATAAGGTTGTTCGGAAAGTAATTTCGTTTTTTACCGACAGAGGATTGATTTAATTGTATTTTTTCGAACCCAAATTCACACTCAAGCCGCATAATCATATGTTTTGAGAGCTGATATAGCAAGGCTTGTGCGTGAAAAAGTTGAATTAATTTTTCGCAGTAGTTTTTGGTTGGTGCCTTTTTAAATATGGAGAGCAATAAGCAGCATTTTCGTCATATTTTACTTTTTTACTAAAGAAAAGTTAAAAATACTGTTCAAGCCAGAAAGAAATTAACCGATATGTATGTGGAAGATGTGTGTACGCCAGTGCCAGAACTGGTTTGCAAAATTTCGATCCGGCAATTTTGATGTTGAAGATGCACCACGTTCCGGAAGTCCGGTTGAAGCTGATAAAGACACGATAAAGGCATTAGTTGATGCAAATCGGCGAATAATAACACGTGAGATGGGCGAGAGTTTAAATTTATCGAATTCAACTTTTTATGACTACTTGAAAGGCATGGGTTTAATCTCGAAGCTCGATATATGGGTTCCCTATGTTCTCACGGAGAGAAATTTGTGTCGTCGCGTTGACGTCTGTAATTCGCTTCTGAAACGTTACGAAAATGATCAATTTATGAAGCGCATCATTAATGAGGACGAAAAATGGGTTGTATATGACAATGTTAAATGCCAGAGATCAAGGAGCAAAAAAGATAAACCGGCTCAAAGCATTTCGAAAGCCAATATCCATCAAAAAAAGGTCTGTTTGGGGGGATTTTCAAGGAATCGTTTCTTTTATTCAGCTTTTTCCGGATAATACAACAATTAATTCGGACGTCTACAGTGATCTGCAGGTCAAATTTCAACAGAGAAGGCCAGGATTAATCAACAGAAAAGGTGTAGTGTGAAGTTCTTTACGAATGCGGTGTTGCGAGGGAACTTACACCTCTTAATTTGAGAGACGGCGTTTCGTTCGGAGGCTGCACACCTGAAACTCTTCAGACAGGCATGGTACGCAGCTCTGCTTGTGACACCAGAGTGACCCCGTTCCTCATGGGAACGTCAGTCATCGAACGCTGGGTACTCTGCCCTACTTAACCCCGGTGAGAGCGGATCTTTGAGATATTGTTTGCAAACTGTCGCGCTACCTCATATGCTACATCGGAAGCGGTAGCAGAGCAGAAGTAGAATTCTTCGAGAGGAGCTGGGACGCCACGTACTGAGCGGGCACGCTACATACTCCCCTCCCAGTGAGCGTCGGTAAGGTCACGGAATAGGGCGTTGGGAATCAGGCAAGGAGACAGTCCGTCGCTGGTCTGGTCGCGGTGTCATCTCCAGCGGGGATCTATGGAACGAAAGGAAAGGCCCCCTCGAAATGATGGATGGGGCCAATTAGGGCCTTCAAATGAATGGGTAGGGTCGTAGGGGTCCCCAATGAAGCTCTTTAGAAATGCGGTGTTGCGAGGGAGCTTCCAGCTCTTAATTTAGGGAGACAGCGTTTAGTTCAGAGTCTGCGCACCTGAAACTCTTCAGACAGGCGTGGTGCGCAGCTGTTATTAGGATGTCAAAGTGACCTCGTTCCTCGAAGGGAACGTTAGTCATTAAACGCTGGTACTCTGCCCCACTTAATGCCGGTGGGGGGATCTTTAAGGTATTGTTTGCTACTTGTCGCGGTCCCTCATATGCTATATCGGAAGCTGTAGCAGAGTAGAATTCTTCGAGAGGAATTGGGACGCCACGTACTGAGCGGGCACGCTACAAGTGTTCCACCAAAATAATGCGAGACCTCATACAAATTTGTTCACTCGCCAAAAGCTTTTACAGCTTAAATGCAAAATTTGTAAAATTTTTTGGAATATAAAACCTTTACTTCAAATGAAGAGGCCGAAAATCACCTGGATCAGTTTTTTTTGCCAACAAAGACCAAACATTTCATGTGCGTGGAATCATCCTACTACCAGAAAGATGGCAAAAGTCAATATGTAATATAACATGCGGTGGTAGTCCTGGAACTCATAATGGTGAGATTGAGAGTTCGAACCGCGGCCAGGAAAGAAATTTTTTGGTTTCGGGGGACAGTCCAACCATTCGCTGTTTGATAACCAATTAATAGCGCTGTTCCTAAAGTGGCGTAAGGAAAGAGTAACAAAGCCTACACAGAGCTGAGTGAGTTATGTATAGCATACTGTGGGTGGAGGCCCTTGGGAAGTATTCGTACTACCTGGCCATCCAATTGGTGTCCGACTCGAGGTGGCAGTGGTTGAAAGTCCGCATGCTTGACTAGGAGGGTATTCCTTCTATCTGTTCGTAGACACTCACTCACGTTCAGGATATCTCGAGAAATGCCTCAGGGTTTAGCGGGAGTTGACGGTTCGAACGGCCTCGTCCTGAACCATGATCGATTGCGAGACGTTTCTGGGGTTTGTGGATCTCGACGATATGGCTAGTCCGTTGCTTGAAGCCAGGATCAATTGAAAGACTTCACAAGACTTGACGTACAGGCCGGATTGACGGTGTTCGTACCAGGATCAATTGAGGCATCAATCTTGAGACCATCTTGGTTCATGGGACTACGTTCGGGTGGATGGATAAGCCCCTTCGGCGAGTGAGTTGCGTCACAAAACAACTTCGGTACAGACACTACAGAGCCAGTACATGTTGGATAGTGCTTCGCTGCTACCAGTCACGGTGTAGTTTTTTGGATTGAAGCCGAAACTGCAAGCTGGTGGGTTCAACTCTTCGGAGTGGTTCTCGCCATGCGCGATGATGAGGAGTAACTCTTATCACACTTTCTGCTTCTCGAGGCAGATTGTAGAGACTACTGAGTTGTCACTTGGTGAAAGGGCTATGCTCACATGCCAATAACCTAGCCGGTAGAATTCACAATGTCTGTATCCCTGGGATCAATAAATAAATAAAAATAAATAATAAAATATTTATTCATTAAACGATAATTGTCTTTAATTTTTCCAAAAAAACCCAATACGTCAGTGCTTTTCTAGAATTTTTTATTCACCATATTCGCCTTCTTCAAGAATTAATTCACAGATTTCAAATTTTTATGGGAAATGGATTGTTGAATAAGGCCGAGTTTTTTAACATTTACGTTGAGGTAGAAATTTCACAGTAAGTCATCCCTACTAAAAAGAAGTAAGCCAGTTTTCAAGGCTATTTTCAGACAAATACTATCATGGGAGATTCCGTTATTTCGGTCGATTACATTAGTCCTACGGATAAAAAAATTCATGGTCAATATTAGTAAGGGACTTTATGATAGTTAATCTTCTTAAACTGAACAAAAATTATGTTTTTTTGTTTCGCAGTGATTCAACCCTTAAACCGAAGTTTATACGAGTCGTTTCTTAATGAGTGTATATTTCAAGGGGTAATTTTTCTAGCTTTTTTATATGTTCATCACAATTTTAACCAAGTGTCATACCACTTGTCATTAGGTTATCATGAAGTGCCTCCACTATTAAAACGCCCTGATACGAGTGCGCTAAAATCATCCAGTGACACTAATTACTCCCAATCAAACATAATAGGTGTAAAATTGAACCAACCGGCCAATTGCGCGAAAACTCCTCTAATAAGGAGAAAATCAAGGAAAGTAGGGCATCTTCCGATTCTGTAACAAATTAATCACCAGGAAACCAAATAAAATACAATACTCATTAAAATAAATGCAGTATTGCCAAATGGTAAACATAATTCTCAAATATTATTGTTTAAATTGTCGCATCGCATGAGAGGACCTTGTATTCTTTACAACAATCAGTATGCAGTCCCTTTACTCCTACCCAAAGGCGATTTCACCAATGAAGTCGCCGGGGATTCAATCGAGAAGAGTTTTATTTAAGAAGATAAAGACCATGCGTCGCTTGCGAATTGATGTTCATGGTTAGGTCCTGAGCAAGTACTGTTTTGTGTTGTGAAATTTACTGATCCAGGAGTGCTTTGGTGAGTTTTCAAATGGCACGTTTGAATTTCCCGATGAACAATCTTCTCTTAAGAATTCTCAACTGAATCCTTCATTATCCTATCAAATAATAAATCTTTGTAATCGACCAGGAAAAAAGTTAAACCGCACCTAAAAATTTAAGTTTGAGTTTAGAAATGTATAGATGAAATCGATTAAAAAAACAGCCCTTCTGTCGTCCTATTATTTTTTTAGTGTAAAACTAGCAGATGTTCGCGTGAACTTCATTTCAATGTGTGAAAATGGAATCTTACGTAGAGTTGCTTGAACTTAGGCTTTCATTTGGTTTTTGATAATTTAAAATGAATAAAACTCGACAGACAGACAAAAATTTGGAATCATTACATATTACGATTATACTTTTCCATTATAAGTATAGGTCAAGCTGAATTAATTATAATAAAGTTTTTCATATTTGGGCATTAATAGCGGACATCTGTATATGACAGGTTAATAATTTAGGAATGATAACTAGGCAAATCTTTCAGTTAAAAAAATTTCTGATCAACTTTGTGTTACGTTTGCCTCTGGTAATAGCTAGAGGACCTTTAGCGAACTACTGTTCCCCCAACTTTTTGCAGTTTTTTTTTTGAATAAGATCTGTAGCGTTGCAAAAACATCCCTAATATTTTGCGTCATGATAGCGACATTGAGGCTATTGAAAATATATGAAAATACGAGAGGCGTTCAATGTATTCTCGGTATAATACATTTATTAGATCGGGAAATAAGCTTCTCTAAATATTGTAAAAATATTCTTCCGGCTTCTCCTCAAAATAGGTATTAATTGCTACCTTCAGTATTTTCAGCAACACCCCCGCTGTGAGTTTGCTTCGCCTTTTTCGTTTAATTGCTTCTTTTAAATTACGTAAAGTGGTTGTGTATCATGCTACTGTGACGCTTTAACCCTTTTTGATGTATTTTATGGATAAAATACCTTTAGAATTCCAAAAGACCATAGCCATTATTTTTTCAGCGGATAGGTTGACCTTAAACTTCTTTGGGGGCTGTGCACTCTTCTCAATACACTGCATGGACTCTTGTTTACTCTCAGGGTTATAGTGATGAACCCACGTCTCATCTCCAGTAACCAGCTGGTTGAAAATAGTCGATTGGTCTTCTCCACAGAGCTCTAAAGACTCTTTACAGCACTCGATTATCACTTGCTTCTGAGGTGCGGTCAGCATTCTCGGTACCCTTCTTGCAGTGACCTTTGAGAGGTTAAGATGGTCATGAAGGATAGCATGTATGGTACCTCACGGATAGCTTTGTCATTTCTGCTAACATCTTGATTTTTATTCTGGCATCTTCAAGTACCAGCTTTTGTAAGTGAAAAAGCTGGTTTCCACTTTTTTCACATTTTCTTCAGTGGTGCCGTTAACTGGCCCGTCCGAGCGAGAATCTTCTTCAATGCTTTCTATGATTCTTTTGAATTCATTTGACAAATTTTGAACGGTGGATAACAACTTGGTAAACAGCAACCATCTCTTCATGAATGATTTTTTGACTTTTTCCCTACTTATTGAGGAACTGTATAATGGCGCGATGCTAGATTTTCTTCATCATTGTGGCGTCAGTCATTCTGGTTGTCTTTCATTGAGGATACCTAGAAAATTAATGATCGCAAACTAGTGAAATTTTATATTTATACCCTCAGATAGTGTCATAATTAGATTACTTACATTATTAGCAAATCACCTGGATACCCAGAAAACATTGAACACCCCTCGTATATAAAAAAAAATCACCCATTGAATGATTTATTTTGGGAACACCTTGTATATTAGAAAATAATTTCCTGAGATGCAGAAATTAAAGTACAAGAAACCTGCTTTCGGACAAAATTTCTAAGATGTCTGGTTCGGCAGCTATGGAAGCACAACACACTATTGGAGGACCTGTAGAATTAACGAATATCGCTCAGAATCATAAATAGATAAAAAGAATCCAAAAAATATAGAATATTGACCGAAATTTCCCAGCAGACTTTAGCCGATACAGCTGTTTCTAATGACATTGTGAATAACAAATTTCATTCCAAAAATGCCCAATATAAACTTAAAAATGGACCCGAAAAAACTTCTATTGTTTTTATTTAACTTTTAGAGAAGTAGAATGAAGATTATCGATGGAATCCTCAAACGCCGTTCGGAAGATGAGCTGCATATTTTTGAAAGAATTTTTTTAGAGAGAGGGGTTTTCATGGGATTATATAAGTTTACGTTGGGCATCTTATTATGTCGTTACGCAACAGTTGTATCGGTTGAGGTCTGCTGGGTAATTTCGGACAATCCCTACTATATCCCTACTATCCCTACTAATCCCTATATACTATTATAAATGCGAATGTAAGTTTGTTTGTTACGCTTTCACGCAAAAACTACTGAACCGATCATCATGAAACTTTGTACATATACTCTTGAAGGTATTAGAAGTAACATAGGGTACTTTATATTTAAAAAAAAAAAATTTTTTACGAAAGATAAAACAATTGTTTGTCAAAAAATCGTCAAATTTAGCTACTTCAGTAATGAAGTTTTAGTATTATTATACCCTTACCCTTTATCTTTCATACTTATTTAATGACTCCACTGCGGGCGAAGCCGCGGGTAAAAAGCTAGTAATATTATAAATGCGAATGTAAGTTTGTTTGTTACGCTTTCACGCAAAAACTACTGAACCGATCATCATGAAACTTTGTACATATACTCTTGAAGGTATTAGAAGTAACATAGGGTACTTTATATTTAAAAAAAAATTTTTTTACGAAAGATAAAACAATTGTTTGTCAAAAAATCGTCAAATTTAGCTACTTCAGTAATGAAGTTTTACTATTATTATACCCTTACCCTTTATCTTTCATACTTATTTAATGACTCCACTGCGGGCGAAGCCGCGGAAAAAAGCTAGTAATCCCTACTATCCCTACTAATATTATGAATGCGAATGTAAGTTTGTTTGTTACGCTTTCACGCAAAAACTACTGAAAAAAACATCATGAAACTTTGTACATATACTCTTGAAGGTATTAGAAGTAACATAGGGTACTTTATATTTAAAAAAAAAATTTTTTACGAAAGATAAAACAATTGTTTGTCAAAAAATCGTCAAATTTAGCTACTTCAGTAATGAAGTTTTACTATTATTATACCCTTACCCTTTATCTTTCATACTTATTTAATGACTCCACTGCGGGCGAAGCCGCGGGTAAAAAGCTAGTAATATTATAAATGCGAATGTAAGTTTGTTTGTTACGCTTTCACGCAAAAACTACTGAACCGATCATCATGAAACTTTGTACATATACTCTTGAAGGTATTAGAAGTAACATAGGGTACTTTATATTTAAAAAAAAAAAAATTTTTTACGAAAGATAAAACAATTGTTTGTCAAAAAATCGTCAAATTTAGCTACTTCAGTAATGAAGTTTTACAGTCATGAAGTTTCAACCCTGAATACTGTAAGACCGTCCCATTGTATTACCGGCGGTAACGAAATTATCTAATTCAATTGAATATAGTTTCAACTGTTTATAATTTTTCTATACTTATTGTGACTTTCTTCTGTCGTTACATTTTTCTATAGTTAATCTAATTCAATTGAATATAGTTTCAACTGTTTATAATTTTTCTATACTTATTGTGACTTTCTTCTGTCGTTACATTTTTCTATAGTTATTGTGACTTTCTTCTGTCGTTACATCCCTACTATCCCTACTTATCCCTACTATCCCTACTAATCCCTACTATAATCCCTACTAATAATATTATAAATGCGAATGTAAGTTTGTTTGTTACGCTTTCACGCAAAAACTACTGAACCGATCATCATGAAACTTTGTACATATACTCTTGAAGGTATTAGAAGTAACATAGGGTACTTTATATTTAAAAAAAAAATTTTTTTACGAAAGATAAAACAATTGTTTGTCAAAAAATCGTCAAATTTAGCTACTTCAGTAATGAAGTTTTACTATTATTATACCCTTACCCTTTATCTTTCATACTTATTTAATGACTCCACTGCGGGCGAAGCCGCGGGTAAAAAGCTAGTATTCTATATATTTTTTTTTGCGATGTTTGTTAACAAACACTATTTGTCTACTGAAAATTCAATTTTTCAAAACTTCTAAAAAAATTTCTGAATTTAAATTTTGTAGAGGGATGTGACCGAATTACTCTGTTTGATATTAAAAATATTATCCTGAAAGATTGTAAATGACAAAATTCTATAAAAGTCACTAGATATCAGGTGGATGCCAACAGAAATTCTAATAATCTGCGGATGTCTCTCGTTTTGACCCAAACCATCATAACTAAAGAGATTTCCAATAAGAGGTTTCATGTTGATATTGAAAAAAACGAACATACTTTAAGAGAAATCAATGGGATGTTCATTTCATTGTGAAGAGGAAGCACCATATCCTTTTAACGAAATTTTCCATGACTAATTCGCGGCTGTATGTTCTCGATAACTTCACGAATTCCATCTTTAATGTCTTGAATCGATTATAGAGCATTGGCATACATCTTATCTTTCATGTGACCCCAAAGAAAAGAATGAAATAAGGAATTACTTTGTTTTCTATCACTTTTTATTATAACTGATATACAGTGACTCGAGTTTCGTAGTGTTTACTACATTTTCAAACTGAATGAACAAATTAGATCTCAACTATTATATATGGGGATTGTAGGCTTCAGCAGAGCTTCGAAGAGAGGGGTTTTCCAAAGTTCCGTCTGTTCGTTAAGTAGTTTTATTATTGGTACGTGCTTTTTATATTTTTCAATTTCTATGGATTCCAGGATGTCAGGATGTCAGCGAAAGGGAAAAAACTTGACATCCTGGAATCCATAGAAATTTAAAAATATAAAAAGCACGTACCAATAATAAAACTACTTAACGAACAGACGGAACTTTGGAAAACCCCTCTCTTCGAAGCTCTGCCGAAGCCTACAATCCCCATATATAATAGTTGAGATCTAATTTGTTCATTCAGTTTGAAAATGTAGTAAACACTACGAAACTCGAGTCACTGTATATCAGTTATAATAAAAAGTGATAGAAAACAAAGTAATTCCTTATTTCATTCCATTAAAATGAACTATCACAAAGTAATGGACTACTTCATCCAAAGAAAAGAGTAAAGGTGTTAAATCATAAGATCTTGGTGGCCAATTGTGATCACCTCCAGATCACACGGCCAGGAAACTTTTCTTGCAAAATTGCGACTGTTTCGTCTTGTTGAAAATAAACGTCGTCCACATATAAAGTTCCTTAATCATATCTCGGTAGCGGATTCCATTCACCGAAACAGTTGCTTCACGACGACCCAAAAGTACTTTAGTTTTGCGAACTGTGACTGCAAAATTTTCACCATTTTTGTAGTGAATTTTAACAATTTAAATGCGTTGTTGAAGAGGACATAATCCACTTTTAGTAACGACGTTGTTTTTACTTGTCAAATGTCAGAAGATGACAGCTTCGAAAGTGACAGCTACCCAGATAGCAGGCTATTCAAAATGGAACCTCTTATTGGAGAACCCTTTATCATTCCATAACGATTAGGTGAACTTTTTCAGTGTCTAGTTGAAATAGTTAAATATCTATTCGCTCAGCTGACTCACAGGCTAATTATTTATAAATATTTGACGTATAATAACTACACATGTCTCTTGAACTTGACATAACAAAATAATAACACTTTCTCCGACAAATCATTGCGCAAGAATAATGAACTAAGTACCATGAGGATCAGTTTTGGAATGAGGAATTGCATGATTTTCGTGTCGAGTTGACATAATGAGAACTGAAGATAAAATCATTTGAATACATAAGGAGACGTTCATGAGAAGCGAAATTTATGTTTTTAATGAATCGCAGGGAAAGTTTTCCATATAAATTATTTATATAATTGTAGTGAAATTCAGGAATGCTGCTGATTTCAACCGAAGGTTCATATCTTCATATATATATTTCTATACATAGTTTTTACTTTTCATCATAATTTTTTTCATAAATCTGGAAGATTGTCGAATATAGCGGTACTTAATGAGTTTAAGACTATGCGCATCACATTATCAAGCGTGGGTCATCTAGAGTTTGCGTTTTCAAGTTATGATTATTTCGAGTCAGACACCACTTCTTTCTTTTTTGTTTTGACAGAAACTTCTGAACGTTTTGGAGGACTTTGGCATAAGAGGAGTTGTTCATCATATGTTCAGATCATACCTAGAAGACCGAGTACAATATGTACAAATTGACGACTGCAAAAGTGGCCCTCAAAAAGTTATGACTGGAAACCACAGGGGTTTTAAGCCCAGTGCTACTTTTGATGCCACTTTTCTATTTCTCTTGGGACTGATACAAAAATATCGTCATTTGTGGATGATACTGTCATTCTTTTCACCGGTGGCACTTGGGCAAAAGTTAAGACCAAAGCAGAGCAAAGCCTGGAAAGGATAGAATGGTTGAATGAAATGGATCTCACATTAAATTTGAATAAAACAAAATTTATGACATTGACTTGTAATAAGTCCAGCTTATCTAGGATAAGAATTCAATACATCTGCTTGAACGAGTAGAATCGTTGAAGTATCTTGGAGTTGAACTTGATATTCATTTGAGGTGGAACTGTCACGTAGATAAAGTCATAGCAAAGTTAAGGTCAATGTTGTACGTCTTCAAGTATCTTGAGAAATATCTCACAATAAGAGAACTGACTATTATATATCATGCACTCCTTGAGACTCGAAGCTCTTCTGATTGGTTGATCCGAAATATGTTATCTTGTGTATTGTTTCGTTTAAGGTGTAATTTCTCCCATCACAAGATTTTCTTTGTGGGATTATACTTTTCTTCATTTGAGGATTTTATATTTGTTCGAAAGTAATTTAAGTAGGTGATGAAAAAAATGAACATATTTGTATTTCAGCTGTTTCGACTTGGTGCTTAATCATGATATATTTACGCTTGAATAAAACTAGGAAATATTAAAAATTTATTACCAAAGTGGTGAATCTTCTATCTAAATCTATCCAATTGAAATGGAAAGCCCTCACGGAAATTTGTGGAGCGGGTTCGTAAAATTGGAGCGTTATTTGATGAAATATCCCATTTACGTTCTTGTTCAGTGAGCACACCTGAAAATATTGCTGCTATAGCGAGCATTTTCCTAGAAAAATCATAGATATGAAGCTCATTTTCACCCCGGAGGACTATTTTGTGGGGATCCCTTAAGGATAAGTGTTTACGCTAACTACTTTGAAACGATTGAAGGCTTAAAACACGAAATCGAAGTTGTAACTCATGAGATTGAGCCCCAAACAATCGACAATATACTGAAAAATTGGGTTGATCGGATGGGGTGCTGTAGCCAGTCGTGGCGGTTATTTGGATGATTTTTGTTTTTCATTTGTAAATGTGAAGATCTAACCTTTCTAATAAACTCATAATTTTGAGAAATTATTCAATAGTTTTTTATTCATAGCCTATCAAAAATACAAATTTTAAATGACCCACCCCTTATATTAACAAAAGCAAATTTGAAAAGAATCACCCAGTATTTTACGAAGAGAAGTATTTGTGCTGAAAAATAGTTGATCATCATTATACATTATAGTAATTTGAACCATCTATTAAAACTAATAAAGGGGAATGTATTCCTTCATCAAATAAAACACATGCGCGCAAAAGCTTTTGATTTCAAGTCTTATTCTTTTCTAGATTATTCTCTTTTTCAATTTTGTATCTCAGTCATAGCTGTGAATACAGACTCTGGACTTTGAAAAGTCTGTTGTATTCCCGTATCACATTGAACTAATAAATGAATAAATAAATGAAATAAAATAGAAGAAGGCTTTTTACTTGATAGAAGACATATAACAAAATTTGAATATCGAAACAGTTTTAATATCAGTCTTCTACAATTTTAATTTCAAAAAAATTTTTATTCAAAAAACTTTTTGAATTGAATTAATATCTACATAAACACCGCTCATATTTAATAGACGTATATAATCAAAACTCAATATACAATGTCAATTTGGAAATAGTTACATTCTTTTCAATATCTCTAGATTTTCAGCAACTGAGTATTCGATTGAAATTCATGCAACTATTAAAGAAACAACGTCGCCAAAATTTCAAATGCGAGTTATTTACGCTTGTACAACGTGTCGAAAAAGCGTATCGGGTATTTGTTTTGGTGCTGCATTTGAAACTGAGCGACGTAGGGGGATCGTGGTGTCCGCCATTTTGTGGAGTTTTAGTCACGATGGAGCAGTATCCGGGAACGCATCGCTCTTTTTGCGTAGAAGCGTATTATCGCAACGGTGATTCAATAGTGGTTTCTCAACGTTTATACCGTGCAGAATTTCGTACACGGCATGCACCAAGTGACGACAGTACTAGAAAGTAGAACCGGATGTTCGAGAATACAGGTGCGACGGTAAAAATTCAACACTCTAGCCGCCCTCGTTCAGTCCGCGACAAAGAAACGGTTCGAGAAGTGGAGGCGTCAGTTCGTCAAAATCCGTCTTTATCTATCCGGAAGCGGGACCAATCATTTAACGTCCTTACATTTGATTTTAAAGAAAGATTTGCATTTAAAAGCCTATAAAATTCAGTTGGTTCAATAATTGAAGGAACGTGCTAATCGATTGAATTTTGCCAACGAAATGTTACGGTGATTCAGCAATTTTGATAACATACTCTTCGGTGATGATCAAACTCTCATCTGAATGGTCATGTCAATAAACAGAATTGTCGGTGCTGGGCAGAGGAAAATCCGAGACGAAAGCATAAACGATCCCTGCACAGTCCAAAGGTCGTCGTTTTTGGCCGTTATGACTGCTAGAGTCATAAACGGTCTTCATATTCATGAAGATCGACGAGGCCGACCACTCAATGCGAATAGTGACCGTTAACGCGAAATGCTGGGAAACTTATTGGGTGCAGAGTTACAGGAATTTGAAGGTTTCAACTCAAGACAGTGGTTTCAACAACATGGGGCTACTTGTAATACATCAAATCAAGCAATGGAAGCTGTTAACGAATTATTTCCTAATAAGGTCATTTCGCGTAGGGGTAACATCAACTGGCCTCCCAGAAGCCCCGACCTTAGTCCACTAGACTATTTTGCAGGGGGATACCTTAAAAGTAAGGTCTATGAGAATAATCCGAAGAACCTGATGCAATTGAAGCAAAATATCAAGTCAGAAATGGCAGCAATATCGAGAGCTGTGTGTCAGCGTGTGATCACCAATTTTCGTTCCTGACTAGAAGAGTGCCAGCAGCGTAACTGTCACCATTTAGATAACATCACCTTTTTGAAATAATTTTTCACTTTATATTGTAATAATTAACAATTAACTTTTTTTTAAATCCTAAGTAGTTTTTGTTTTATTGATGTAACAAATACTCGATACTCTTTTTGGACACCTTGTTTTTCTAGTCGGGACATTGTGAAAGATATCGTAATATCTCGATTTAAGTTTTTAAACGATAATATACGGGCGCAAATGCAAAAACGTAATAACATAACATTTTAATTATAATATATTGGGTACTATGTAAGTGATTCCAGTAATTTAATTTCCTTTAAATACAACAGTGGATGTTACATAATTGGCATTTTCATCACATTATGCGAATAATACAGAATTTACTGCAGGAAATAACAGAAAATCATTTCAAATAAGCGGGAGGATCGATTAGTTTAGAAGTCTTTCACTTCCTGGAGTATACAAATCGTCCTATTCTTATTATGCAACACCTTCTAGTAATAGTTGGTATTCTGACAATTTCTGAGATTGTACTTGTTATTAGAAGGGAAACAAACACGTACTCTTCACTTTCCCGATCTGGTGAGAACTAATTATTGAAATTAAGATAATAGTTTAATTAATTTCATGATTTTCGAGTCATGGAACGATTTTAGAATGAAATAAAATAAATAGAGGTTTATACTTGATAGAAGGTATATAGAATTATTTAAATATTATTCCATCTATCTATTCGCAGGAATGTTCAGAATATCTCGAGAAATTCTTCAGGGTTTAGCGGGACTTGACGGTTCGACCGGCCATTTTGAACCAGGATCGTTTGCGAGACGTTTTTGAAGTTTGTGGATCTCGACGATACGGTTAGACCATTGGTGCTTGAAGCCAGGATCAATAGAAATACTTCACAAGGGTTCGTGGGTCTTGATGTACAGGCCGGATGGACGGTGCTCGTACCAGGATCAATTGGGGCATTAATTCTTGTGACTATTTTGCTTCATGGGACTGCGTTCGAGTGGGTGGATAAGAAGCTCCTTCGACGTGTGAGTTGCATCACAAAACAACTCGGGCACTGACACTGCAGAGCCAGTAGAGGTTCGACAGTGCTTCGCTGCAACCAGTCACGGTATAAGTTCACGGACTGAAGACGAAACTGGAAGCTTGGTGGGTTCAACTTCGGAATGGTTCTCGCTAATGCGCGATGTAAGAGGTACCCTAATCGCACTTTCTGCTTCCTGGGCAGATTGTGGAGACATGCCAGTAACCTAACCGGTAGAATTCACGATGTCCAATGGTCGTGTGCATTATGTATGATACTGTCTCGGGAGTGTGAAGGCACTCGGTGAGTATTCGTACTTCCTGGCCACCCAATTGATGTTGAACTCCAGGTGGCAGTGGTTGATTTGCATACTAGACAAGAAGGGTATTCCATTTATCTGGCCGCAGTTAACTCATGATTCAGGGTTTCTGGAGAAGTGCTTCAGGGTTTAGCGGGACGACGAGCCTCGTCCTGAACCAGGATTGTTTGCGAGACATTTCTGTGGTTTTTAGGTCTTGAAGATACGGCTTTATACCGTTGGTGCTCGAACCAAGATTGATTGAAAGACTTCACAAAGGTTCCTGGGTCTTGACGGTATGGCCGGAGGACGGGCTCGTACCAGAATCAATTGAAGCATCGATTCTTGGGATTTACTTGTTTCTTGAGTCAACGTTCGGTGTTAGTTGCGTCTCAAACAACTCAGGTACTGACCTGCAGAGTCGGCCGGAACTGGAAGCGGGGTGGGTTCAACTCTTCGGAGTAGTTCTTGCTTTGCGTAATGATAAAACATATTCTTATCACACAACTTGCTTTCTGGGTAAATTGTAGAGACTGCTTAATAGAAACAAGGTGAGAGCCTTGCTCATATAGTAGCTGCACCGGTAGAATTTACGATGTCCGATTTGGGTCAAATATGCACCCTTGTTGTCTATAATTTATTGCCAATTTAGAGGTAGCTTCATAATACCTCTGTCTTGGTCCTTATTGGCCAAAAACTCTAGTATTCGATTTTCACAATCATCTCTTGATACCAATTTGTTATCGCTCGGGAAGTATTGCAATGTGAGAAAAACGGTTCCAGTTGTTGACAGTAGAAATACCAATTTAGTGCCTGGCCATATGGAACCTTATGGCTGATTCATTTATCGCCAGGTATAGCGGAAGAATATGTTAGTCCCGATTTTACTTGGACACACGTATGTGGACGTATTAGGATCTATTTAGTTACTCAGGCATCTTTTGGTGAAATGGTTTATTTTGAAGAGCTCCACCGCCTTTCCAAAAAATGACTCAGCTTTAACAATACCCGGTATATACCGCTTGACAAGAAGAATTAAAAGTTTCACTTTCAGTGTATAGAATAAAATCGCGTTGTTTGATTTGATGTGTTATTTTCCTTCTAGGCAATGACTACTACGACCGATTTGGCACCTTCAAATCCTTGGAAGGACCCTGACATGACCATTGAGAATGATATCACCATTCATCCTTCAGCAGCTAGGAGCAAACTCGCAGAAAAATTGAAATTGGCACAAACTGCTATCGGGGAGGATGAAAAACTCAAAGGACAATGTCTCTGTCAACTGAGGGAGTGGATTGGTCAAAATGGCGATATCGAATATATTCCCACTGGTATGTAATGCTTGAAGTTATCATATCACAATCTAATCAAGGATTCCTCATACAAAAATTACAAAAGCTTTATGGCGATTGATTTCGATTGTTGGGTCATTATCAAGTGAAGGAACACTCCGACAGATTCTATTTTCTCTTTTTGTCATATATATGAAAGATTTACAGGTTATCTAAGGAATATTTATGTATTGTACTCATAATGTGCTCGAAGAAGGTAGATAGATTTATTGTCAGTTGTTATAGGTACTGTTAAATTAAGTTCAGTCTGTCTAACGTAGATCTGTGCAAGTATTAGGATTTGTCTTATATACTCTATTTTATTTTTACGATTTTTGTTTTGAGTTAAAGAGTATTTTGATTGAGTTCATTTCACTTGAAAATTATGTTTGGATGTTTATCTTTGTAAAATAATTTTAAATTTTGTTTGAGAGTAGGCCAATGTTATTGAAACTAACATATAGGCTTTATATATTTTTTTTTGATGGGATAGAAGTGAAGTTTTGATTTCTCTCAATCTCCTATATTTGGTAGGTATGTCTCGAAAAGCATTAAAAAGCCTTAGAAAAAGCTACTTGGCTTAGATAAGGTTGCAGCTTTACTTCTTTGTGCTAATTGAACATGTCAGTAAATTGGATGATCGACCAGAATGTCTTTTTCTCTTATCACTTCCATGATATCGCTTCCGAAAGCATTAAATAACGCTTTTAGTAGTTTCCAAAACAATGGCAATATCAAGTTGAAGCATTCCTGGATTCCCACGACAAATAAAATATCTTTTTGTGCTAAGTGACGTTTTGGTATGTTGTTAATAACCTTTTGTAAACACCTTTAGTGCACAACAGCTAAACACCAAATGATAACACATTTCTTATCTTTCAGTTCATTTTAGAAATCGCATTCTTTCTGCATCATTATGTTTTTCTTTATCAAAACATATTGGAGATCAGTTAAAATAATTTAGTTAACATAGACATGAATTGTTCATGATATAATTATATGAATTACTGCTCAAATCTGTTTGAAATTAAAACTGTTAATTTCAGAATATATAGTATAATTATATGAGTTACTGCTCAAATCTGTTTGAAATTAAAACTGTTAATTTCAGAATATATGAATGTCTAGAAAGTATCCCGAATTTATTATTTTTCATAATTTTAATATACTTTTTTTGTGTAACATCCTAAGACAAAAGTTATGTATAAAATAGGTTGTGCGTATAGTCGGATATGGCCAAAGTTGCATGGCAACACTATTTATCAAATTTTGTCGATTGTCAACAGGTATACAATTTATGGAATAATGTTGCAACTAGAAAAAATAAAACAGGTAAAATATTTCTATACAAAAGGTTTTCGAAACGTTAAAAAATTAGTGCAATCGACTGAAAACTGGAAAAAAGTGATGATGTATATGAGATAAGAGGATAAAAATGGCATGGATATGAGGCATAGACCAGTTTCAGGAAGTCCGCTTAAGATTAAAGGAAACAATTTAAACGCTTTATTGGCTTCAGGACGACACAATCCAGGCCTGGGGTTTCGCAAATTGGATAAGAGATTTGGAAATCCACGAAATATAAAAGAGTCCAGAAACCGTCCGTATGTCACTGAAAAGACAAGGTTACATATAAAAGAAACCAAAAAAAATCCCTTTAATGACACCTTTACGAAAGGAACGAAGGATAGAATTTTGTCAATGTTTTCAAGAAGATAATTTTAATAGTGTCTTTATATGTGATGAATGTTGTTTCCAACTTGGTGGAAATCACTTAAGAGTCCTATCAAAACAACCTGTAACCATTCAAATTTCCAAATTTCCCACCAAAATAATGGTTTGGGTGGAAAACCATATCTCAGCGTGGTGCTACGCCTCTCTGTATAGCTGGTGTAACCATTAACAGCGAAAAGTGTTGTGGCATTCTGAACGATTTTCTCCTTGAAACGGCGCATGCTTTATATGCAAGATGCCATACTTCCGCCTATACTCAAGCTTGGATGCAAGAAAACCAAGTGACAACCATTTCATGGCCAGCAACTTCACCAGATCTTAGTCCCATTGAAAACATATGGGCACTTATGAAGTTCGAAGTTGAACGAGCAGCATCACAAAATAAAGATGATTTAATTCATTTAGTTTTTCACTCTTGGATCACCGAAAATTATGGAGGTGATCAGGTTTCGGGTGTACTTCGACGTTCAGTCAAGTGTTTACAGTTAAATGGAGGTTGTATAAGTAAATAATATGAATATTTAGTTATAATTTTCTAATTCAAGAATTAAAAATATATACTAAATAATTACAATTGAGTTTTGTTTTTCCGGATACTTTCTAGACGGACTATATATAATCTCTCCAGATTTTGAGCTCGTATACTCAGTTTTCAATTAATTGTATCTTTTTGTCCTAAATCTGTAACTTCAATAAAAAGTTTTTAGATTTAGACTGCCGAGCACCGAATTAGGATGATCCCGTAATTTGCATTTATTTTAGAAATCTTTTATTTGCTTAGTTGCAAAAAAAAGTTGTTTCGATAAGGATCTTCCACTTCTATTCTTAAAAACCTTTATCAGTATATGTTAATGATAATCCACGGTGCCATACTGCTCGGATAGTTAGTGCTCATCTTGACAGAAATCAAATAACGATATTTGCTTGATTTGCTAGAAGTCCAGACTTAAATCCGATAGAGCATTGTTTGGGATGAGATTAGGAGATGTTTAAGGAGACATGTACCGGCTTCAGAAATAAAAGAGACCTTAGCGGCATAGTGGTGCAGGAATTAAACAATATTCCGCAGTATGTTATCCAAAATCTGATCCAAATCAAGCCTCCTCGTATAAGATGTTTTCACTGTTAGAGGAGAGAATATTCGCTAGTGAAGTTCTGTAACTTTTTCTGTTTCACCTTAAATCCTATCAAATTATAAATATCTTTATAGTAATCTCCCCTAAGATTTATAAAAAGTTTTTACTGTTTTTGGAATTCCCGTTAAATCTTTACTTGTTTTGTGATTACATTAACTTTTCACTGGGAAATTTTTATAATTTTTGTTTGGTAGAAATTTCCAAGACACAATATCAATGTAATTATTGATGAAAAATTATCAAAATTTGCTGATTTTAGATTTACTTACTTATCAAATAAAATGTTAACTTTTCATAATTTTCAATAAACAATAAACATCGTCTAAAGTAGTAAACTATGTTACAAGCGAAAAATCCTAATTTTATACTCGGCAGTATATAGGGTATTAATATAAATATACTTTTTGATCATATGAAATTATTTTCAGACGACAATTTCCTACTCAGGTTTTTAAGAGCGAAAAAATATAGTGTATTTTTGACGCAACAGATGATCTTGAAATACATGAATTTGCGAAAAAAATTCTCTAAATATGCGCCTGACATGGACTTCCGAAAGCCTGAAGTTGATGCACTGATTAACAGAGGGTAAGAATCGCAGAAAAAATTTTTGTGGTTACCAGAATGCATCACAAAATTATTCACAGATTCATCTTTGCCAGCCCGTTTCGTGATTCTGAGGGGAGAAGAGTAATCATTTATAACATTGGTGAGTTTTAGTTTCTATAGAACACAATCTATTGTTCAAAGAGTTTATTATTTACGTCTGGAAGCACGGTAGTGCCAAATCAAGCAGGCAGTATAGTTGTTTGACCTTAAGTAACTCAATTCTGGACAGGGCTAGAAACATAGATGAATCATTGCTGGATTTGGTTTTGGTCGGAGGTACTCTTGAAGTGATAGTATCCTATAGGGAGATGCCTTTTGGTACAGAATATCCATATCATTCTACATTAAATATTGAGCTGAGTCGATCCCTGCATTTCCATCAGGTGAACTTTACTAAGATCGCCAAAACATAATTTCTTTATTTCAGAAGAGCCAACTTTACTGCATTATATATGTTCATTTTTCGTACGATCGGAGTACCTTGGAGTCATTCAATGATGTTAATAAACGCCTGGAATATTTTTCTAACAACATTTTTTGTATCTTTGGAGAGCACCATTATACTAGAACAGGCAGTTTGGCTTAAAGAAGCTAACCAGTGTGGTTCAGTGCAGGTAAACGAAAAAATAAACATTTGAAGAATTTCTATCATCCCAGGTGGTCTTCAACTGGAGACAGAAGATACTATGAAGATTTCAGGCGTTTCCGAGAATTGCTTGAGTTCGAGACTTATGAGCACGAGCATTATTTAACTGACATGCTGGGGGATATCAAGACAGACCCAACATCATTTTGGTGATTTGTGAATCGAAGGCCAGAAATGATTCATTCGTGGTACAACTTACCAACATAAGAAGAACGATTATCTCAAATAATGATAACCAATTTCATTTCACTATTCGCCCTTTGCTTCATCCAGATCACAGAAAGACAGATAAAGTCTATTATGGAAAAATTCCCTGATAAAGTTACTGCTGGTGAGGACCTAATCCCTGTCTATTTTGTACAGAAGAGTACAGTTCGAGTGGTGCTAAGCCTATGCATCTCATAATCATGATAAATTCACATACTTCTACCTTTCTCCATTTTTAGAAAAAAGATCGTTTTATCCTCATCTTCAAGTAGATAGGTCCGAGATCAAGATAAGTATAGGCCAATTTCTATATTAATCTAATTTTGTGAAAGTGTGTCAGGAAACATTATATTGAAGCATTTCTCACTGTGTTCAGCCCCACTTATCTACAAGGCACCATGGCATCTTTAGAGGTAGGTCGACAATCACCAATCTGGCCACGAATCACAATTTATTACGAAGTTCCTTGAAGATGGTGATCAGATTGAAATGATATATACCGATTTTCCGAGAGCCTTCGATTCTGTAGATCATGGATTTCTGCTGAGCAAACTTATTCACTTGTTTCTTTCCTCTTCATTTGAAATTGATTCTTTCATATTTGAATGGTAGAATCAATTATGTATTTTATAATGGTTTCAGATCGTTTGAGTATGAGCTGGAAACTAGGATTTCACAGGGGCATAGTCTAGGTTCATTGGTGTTTGTGGTATCTATCAATGAACTACTGAATTCATTGAAATGCATGGCCTTGGCGTATGTTGATGCTTGAAGCTATTGAAAATACGCCATGGATGATTCGAAGTTGTTTCAGTCCAGTCTGCAATGATCTAATCCAATTAAGCTAATTCACAGGAAGTTTTATGAGTATGTCCCATTTCGACTAACCATCAGACAGAAGTAGGGTCATACAGACCGATATGTGTTTTACCGGTCTTCGGGAAGATTATTGAAAGATTGATGGTAAATAGGCTGGATAGAAACACTGGGGCCATGTTCAGCAGTATGGCTTAATTAAAGGGAGCTCTACTGTAGACGCTTGGATCATGTTTGAGAGAGTCGTGATAGAGCGCGAAGAGAAGTATGTGCTGGGTTTGTTTGTGGACTTCAAGGGTGCCGTTGACAATCTTAAGTGGGGAACGCCTTGAAGTGTTTAAATGATATCGGTTACGAAGAAATGGCGCTTTGGCAGAGTTATTTTAATGAAAGAGAAGCAGAGTGATAGGACAGCATGAATCTGTTGTAAGAAAGACGATAAGAGGATGCCCACAGGGCTTCATAGTGGGTCTAAGGGGTAGAATTTGTGTATGAGTGGTCTGTTGTAAGAGCTGGAAAGGGAAGGATGCGAGGCATATGCTGATTATGTACTCCTCCTGGTGAAAAGAAACAGACGTCTTACTCTCGAGGAGAAGGGAACGTACTATTTGAATCTGTTGAGCAATTGGGCTACTGAGACAGGTGTAAGAGTGTCAGAAAGACAGTTTGCATGTTAGAAGAGTAGGGCTTTTTTGTGCGTTTGAATGGCTTTACTATTTAATAGGCTACAAGCATTAAGTACCTGGGAGTGAGAGTGTATGTATGGAGTAAATATATGGTATGAATCGATGAAGTATGGTTATGCAAGAAAGGTTTTGAATAGGTGTCGGAGGGTGGTCATGTATGCACGCCCAAGAGTATGTCGGACGGTATCCACGGATGGCATGAATGATTGATGGGTGTTCCTCCGTGGGACCTTGTAGCGAAAGAAATGGAAGTGGAGTACAAACTGAAGAAAGGTTTGGTACTGAATGAATTTGATCGAATGATAGTTGATGAAAGGAATCAAGACCCTGAGAGGGATGAGATTGAGCTAAAAGAAAGAATGAAAGCGGAGTAGCAGAAAAAAATTGATGAGAGTGAAGCTGGGTGAGTCACCCATAGGTTTATCCGCAGATTACATTTTTCCACCGAGAATAATTGGTTCTCACCTGGTCATATCTAGATACTTGATTACGGGTCATGGGAGCTTGAATGAATTTTTGTATAGAAGGGGCCTCTCTGAGAATGACAGATGCGTCTGTGGAGAGATTGAGAGTTGTTGCCATGTCCTGTGTGAATGTACAGAGTACTTGGAAGAACGAATGTTGATATTAGAGGGAATGATGAGAGGAGCAAATAAAAGTGTATATGATACAAGATGGATTATAGAGACGTATAAAAGATTTGAAAGAATGGAAAACTTCTCTAGGGCAGTCTTCACGAAGAGAAGATATAGACTCATTGAGGTGTCTCTTTCTCCCAGCAATGACGCGATGATTGCTACCAAGGGAGTAATCCTGGCTGCTCTACTAGAGGATAGATTTCGTGGGGACAGTGTTTGGAAGCCTGGATGCTGAGAGGTGTTCCATCTCCTCGACGCGTGAGTTGCGTTTTTCACCTCCACCTGCATAGTTAGAAGAGGTTTGGATAGTGCTTCGCCCTATGACAGTGGGGGCCTAAGTCTTGGAAACTGAAGCCAGTTACGATACTATCGTGACGCGCTGATTCGGCGTATCCTAATCCCGGGCCCCTGTGAGCGTAGGCCTGAAGGCATAGGTCACATAAAACAATCTTTACTTCCTTCCTAACCATCAGATGTTCTGAACGAGCAGCTGATATTTCCTCCATCACAAGAGAGATGCGGGTTTTTGTTGTTGGCTGGAAGACATGAAACACCAGTGTGCTCGGTTCGCCCAGAGGTTACTAAAAGGTCACATAAACTCGTTCACTTGTTGTCGAGAATAAAAATTACCGTTGCAAAAATTGCTGCTAGATCTCTTCTTCATCGGCTAACATCTCATACAAACTTGTTGAACTGGGCGTGTATGTATGTGTAGAAGTGCAAATGGACTTCGGGATGAACCTATTTGTTTGAACGCTTTGAACTTTTGATATACACGGTTCCATTTACGTTGGTAGTATATTAATGAATTATTTTTCAGTAAATTATTAATTTTTAAGTGAAAGTTGCACCTGTACAGACCAGCCGCTACGATCAACTGTCAGAAATAATATTCAAACATTAATACTATAAATTTTCTGTTGAATGAAATTAATTTCATAGATATTGAAAACACTCTTCTGTTTCGCCTCTTAAAAACAATCCACATATAATTTGATTTTATGGATTGGACCTTCAGTCTACTTTGTTTATTTCAGGAAAATTTGATATCCAGAGGTTTACCAATGTGGATTTCGGAAAATTGTTCACAATAACCTACGAATCAGTGATGGAAGATGAAGAAACACAACTTCTTGGAGTTAACCATGTGGTGGATCTCTCAGGAATGTCCGCTGCATTCAGTACCCTGTTCACCATTACTGAATTCACCAGGTTCATAACCTGGGGAGAGGTACCAAATCATACAATATTGGTGTTGGTTCTGGTTTCATGGATCTTGATGAAGTTTTTTGGAATTCTAGTTAAACGATTAATTTTTTTTTTACAAAATTTGAATATCAAAACAGATTTAATCTGTTAGTCTCCTATAATTTTAATTTCGAAATATTTTATTCAAAAACATTCAGAATTGAATTAATGTCTTATAAGCATAGCTTATATTTAATAGACATCTAAAATCAAAACTCAATATATAATATCTAATGGAATAAATAACCCAACAAATATAAATTGTCAATTAAAATGAATAAATAAATATTTGAAGGGGACAAAATTTTGTTTCTGATCTAAGAATTCTAAAAACTAAATCCTTTTCAAAAATACAAAACATAATTTAAAGAACTTCTCAAAAAAATAATTTATTTGAAATATTTTATAAATTTAAATATTTAAATAGGTTATTTCAAAAATCTCTCAAAACATGTCTCGCAGACCTCAGATAAGGTCTTTATCTTTATAAAAAATAAAATCAATTAACTATAAGAGGTAACTTATTTATTGTTTATTGATTTTATTTTTTAACTGTGAAGTAGGACCGATGAAGACCTTATCTGAATTCTAATTGTTTTTTAAGGATGTGATACATGTTTTGAGAGATTTTTGAAGTAACTTATTTAAATATTTCAAATAAATTATTTTTTTTGAGAAGTTCTTAAAATTATGTTTTGTATTTTTGAAAAGGATTTAGTTTTCATAATTGTAAGATCAAAAACAAAACTTTGTCTCCTTCAAATATTTATTAATTTCAATTTACAATTTATATTTGTTGAGTTATTTATTCCATTTGATATTATATAATGAGTTTAGATTTTATATGTCTATTAAATATAAGCTGTGCTCATAAGACATTTATTTAATTCTAAAAGTTTTTGAGTAAAAATTTTTTTAAATTAAAATTATAGGAGACTAACAGTTTTGATATTCAAATTTTAAACGATTCATTTTGAGTATTTAATATTTTTGAACTTTCTTTGGGTTATCATCAGTCTGATTTCTAAATACATAAAGCCTAAAAATTCACTGTTTCAGCAAAATTTTATATTATGATATCAATAAAACAATTTGAATTTCAATTTCAGCACAGTGTTGACGAAATAATTGTCGTTAACTCGATGAATTGTAGAAATAATCCATATTATTTTATTTTATTATTTCTGAATAACCTATTTAGCTGCAATACTCATATAACAAAATCATTTTTATGTGATTATACAATGTTAGATTTTGAATTAAGGGTTACTACTTAATGGCTGGTCAAATACTCGTGATATGTTTCAATTTTTTTAATTTTATGTCGAATGTTGGATCTGATAAATTATCATTTATTTTTTTTCAAATAGCTTGAAAGTATACAACAGATTAGGTGATTGTAATTCGATCTCAGTTGAAAAAATTGTTTGATTTGAAATAATTTTTTTAGCAATCATATCCAATGGGCCACAAACAAATCAATTTGCTGAATGTTCCCACAGCTTTGAGATATATTTACGACTATGCCGTTTCCATTATGAGCAAAAAACTGATGCAGAGATTCACAGTGGGTACAAAATAGTAATTTGTTTTATTAATAAAAGACATGTTTCTATCTCTACTTTATTTCAATGATACTAACGTACGTTTCGTCTATCTTGAAGGACTTCGTCAACGTACAAGGTATTCTGTTTTTGTTTTTAACATACAGTTTCTTGACAAAATTGTACAGATGTTATTTCTATCAAAATGGACGAAACGTCCTTTTTAGTACAATTAGAAATAAAAACATGTGTTTTATTAATAAATCAATTTAACAATAATTTAAATGTATTTTTTTCACGATGTAATCCTCATTTAATTTCAGATACACAGTACTAAATCATCTCTTCTGGAGAACGTGGAAATGAACTGTTTACCTCAAGAAATAGGAGGAATTATGCCAATGTCAGAAATGATTAAGTTTTGGAAAGAAGAATTGAAACAAAAACGTGATCGTTTGCTGTCATTTGAACGAATCAGTTTAATAAGCGATCAAGGAATTATAAGTAGAAAAAACATTGCAGAACATATGAAAAATGCAGATATACAGGGACTATGTGGAAGTTTCAGAAGACTTGAGGTGGATTGACAAAAAATCCAATAAGATTGACTAAGCTTCAAGTTAATCAAAATGAACTTGATGATTTATTTTGACCAGAGAGATTATTACAATAAGATTGAAAAAATACTTATTTTCAGTAATCTTTCAATCTTCGATTGGAATTAATCCAAATATCTTTGGCAACCTATACTCTACTATTGTTCTGAAGAATTTTGTACTTGATTGAATATTTTCGATAGGTCATATGTAAGAAACAAAATATCAAAATTTATTTTTGTACGAGATCCTGCTTCATTTTAATTCATAAAAGTTTTCAATGTTCCATAATATGAAATGAAAAATTTACGATTCCTCGTAGTTATTGTAACGTCACTATCTCCATTAGAAAAAACAAATAATCAGAATTCCATGCCTGCTTATATTAAAGGCTAAAACTATATATAGTTTATCATAGCATATTGTGAACGCGTCAAGAATTTCAAAAACCTTTTTTCGTTATTTGTTTAGTAAAATTGGGAGGATTTATTTAACCTTAAATATAATTCTTAGTAACATTTCATTGTATAATTATATTCTCAGTATTTGTATTTTTGTAAGATTCCGCTAAATGACATACTGTGCGAATATACAGAACAAACTGAAAGTCATATTAGTTAAACTTAAAGACAACAGAGAAAGTTGTTTTCGATTTTTGTGTAGGTGAAAAAAAGAATATGCATATGCATTAACTATAGAAATACTTACTTTTTGCCCATTTCCTTATTTTATATTTAGAGTTTTTTGTTTTTATCTTTATTCTCATTTGAAGGAGAATATTTGATATGATATGCCACCAAGTCATCACAGTATATTTTCATTTGTGAAGAATTAATCTTGTTATTCTCTTCAAAATATCCTTTATTTTACTCTTTATTAAATAAGTTGAAAGATATGTTTAAGTTATGTGATCTTTATTATAATATTATAGTAAGATAGTCTTAAGAACCATCTATTTGTTTTTGAACACCTAACATTTCGAGTACATGTGGATTTTTTGATTATTTCATTTTACTGCATTTTTAAAATGTTTGCAATATGGAATATCTAGGATTATAAAGTTCGAATATACATAATAACACTATATTAAAATGAGGAAAAACTTGGAAAAAATTATAAATTACTTTGTTTCCTACCACTATTTTTGAAGACTTCGGTTTGTGTAGAACTTCGAAAAGCGAGGAATCCCACAGATCTGCCAGCTCGTTTAATAGTTTTACTGCTGGGTTAAGTACATTTTTTCAAATCTCTATTGACTCCAAGAGTCTAGTTTCTTGCATTTCGGTTCCAAGTGTGGTGTTTTAAGATTATCTAATTCTGAGAAAACATGTCTTGTTTCGAAATAATGTTTCCCAAATTAGAGTTTTCTCTTCGAAACTTTACCTGATACTCTATCCAATATTAGAGGAAAAACCTCATAAATCATAAATTATTGAAGAAGATATAAAAGAATAAGGATTAAAATGAAGTTTTTGTTTTATTTCGTCAAAATGAAATTAGAAAAATATAAATAATAAAAGTCATCACAATATAATCTCTCAATAAAAGAGGAATATCAGTCATTCACAAATACCATTTATGAATTTTCTATGAATACGATCTGCGAGATCTTGAAGATGAGTCTTTTCTTCTGGTCTGAACAACATTCGGAAGCAACGGTTCAACTTATAATGGTCGATGGCAAAATCTATCAAGACAATCAGTTGATCTTTCTGAGCAGAAGTAGGATTGGATTCACCAGGGTAACCTGTAATAGAAATATAATCTTAATTTGTTCTTTAGGCCATCAAATTTTTTTCATGTCAGATGTTTTAGCTTAAATTTTGAGTCTATTTTTACAGAAATTGAGATTGAAATGAGTTGGGAAACAAGAAATGCATTATTTTTTCGATGGCTTTAGTGATAGATATCTCGCAAAGTATCGATCAAACAATTTAAGATGTCAAGGTGACATTTCAGATAAAAATTTCTTTTTACTGTTTTCCGTTTGGTCCATTCAGTTGTGAGTTACAGGGTGTTAAAAATTGAAGGCAAAAAAGAAATAATTCGGTACATTTTATATTAGGAGTACAAATAAGTTTCCGCCGTTTTATTGTAGATGGCGCGGCACGGAGTTTCGGTTAGCTTTCGTAGATGATAACCGGCTTAAAAAATAGTTTGGACATTCAAGAACATAACATAACCTATTAATATCATTGATTTTATATTGGTAAAATATAATTTTTATAAGTTGAAAATGTTAAAATTTGAGCCAAGTAAGCGTCATTCGCGAGAAATATTAGTTTACTTCTTGAATTTAAAGAAATCTGCTGCTGAGGCGCATCAATTGCTCGTAGAAGCATATGGTGAGGGTGCTTTGAGTGAGAGAACGTGTCGAGAGTGGTTTCAAATGTTTAAAAACGGTGATTTCGACGTAAAAGACAAAGATCGCAGTGGAAGGCCAAAAATTTACGAGGATGCAGAATTGGAGGAATTATTGGAGGAAGATTCATCTCAAACACAAAAAGAACTTGCTTTAACATTAGAAGTCACTCAGCAAGAAGTCTCACATCGTCTTCTATAATAAATATTTAATTTGTGTTAAAAAACGGTGGAAACTTATTTGTACTCCTAATAGTTTTTCTTTGATAAAGACGAAAATGCAAGCCAGGAGGCTGAAATTGTGAATGGTGTTTATGGCCTCGATACTTTATTAGCCAATTTTGTTTCCGTAGATTCCGTTTAGGTATTTTTGATGCTAAAAATGCATCTCGCACAGGTGCATCACAGAAATAATTGAAGTTGCATGTTAGTAGTTGTAGCATCGCCAAGGAGCTGAATATCGGCCATAAATCCTTTGAGCAAAGCTTGATTAAAAAAAATGAAAGCTCGATGTTTGGGTGCCACACCAATAGCACTAAAAACATTATGGATCTAATTTCCATCTGCGAAGCTTTGGCTAAACGGAATGAAATCGACCCATTTCTTAAACGGATTGAGACTGGGGATGAGACATTGGTCACATACGACCCTATTGTATGAAAACGATTGTGGTCAAAGCGCTGTGAAGGAGCTCAAACGGTGGGTAAACTAGGACTGAAAGCCAGGAAGGTTCTAATCTACATTTGGTGAGACTGGAAAGGAATCATTTATTATGAGATCCCTTTGGCCAGTGAATTAATAAATTCGGATATGCACCGGCTTTTTAAGAGAGCTGAAGATCACTTCATCAAACTGAATTCTAAAAAGTGTTCTGTTGTTGTATTCACACAACTCGTGAAATATTCCTGAATCAGCCTATAACTTGTTGAGACTTGTTCATCCCCTTTGACATTACCTTTTCTAAGATGCACAAAACTGCTCCGTGACTCACTTGTGGTGCCCCAATTCAATCACTGTTTCAGTTTTCTCTTTTTTGCCTGGAAGGCACAGATAAACAGCGTGTACAAAAAATGCAAAACAGCTGCTTAAGACTCATTTATGAAGTGAGAAAGAGAGATCATATTCCACCCTCCCTAAAGCTACCTGGCTGGCTGAATAATTCTGGCTTTCTTGGTTTTAAAATTCTTAACTAAAATACTCTCTGGTCAGATCCAGTATAAATATGACATTCTTGGCCTCAACCTGCGTTATAGACATCTTGTCACGATACCACAACACCGGAAATAAATTCATAAAAGATCTTTTCATACACGGTTTCGGTTTCGATGAATTTTTGCGGAAATATAGATTTCAGACAGATGTCTCTTCATTCAAGAGTCATCAGAAATTACAATGATGGGTTCTCGAACTTGTTCTGGAGATGAGAAGGATAAAATATTTTCCAATTATCCTTCTTATATTCTAATATTGATTTCGCCCCAATTCACAGTCAACAAAATTTTTAATTTTATATTATATAGACAGGAGTATGAAATATGAGCTATGGTAATAGAAAACTCTACAAATTAAGATTTTTAGAATTTTCTCTTACTATAGCTCACACTCCTTATCAATGATATTTGGTACAGATCGGCCGAATTAATTTATTTGTTTATGATTTTTACCTAAAATTCCAAACATAATCGTTGAATTATCGGTGTATGGTGGTATGTCAGGTGAATACCGCCATCCTGTTCCCTCATAAATTGTATCATCTGTTATAATGAAATTATAAGGTAGATCACTATTGTTTTGACGTAAACTCTCTTCGTGCAGTCTTCTTATCTCTCTCGTACAATTTTGCGGGCTGTAACATGGAGGACTGTTGGTGTAGACTAGTAGCAGCTTCCTACTGAACCGTGCCAGATCTTCGTTCTTCCTTCCCATATTATGAGATCTCCAGTTATTCGGGTAAAACATCAGCACCTCACTTGGTTCTATTTCTATATCTAGAAATATATTTATATTTAGTAGACAATATCGAGTTTTCATTTATGTACGAGAAGCATTTTGTCCATAAGAACAATAGCATTATTTCATTTCTTATCCTCATCTCAACACTTATGGTAAATTAAGGTTAATAGTGACATAAATTTCAAGATCTGGTATAACTTATATTCCTTACCGCCAGTTTCATAAACGAATTTAAAGCCTCCTTTTTTTCGAAAAGTCTCCTTTAATGATAAAACGACTATAAGCAAATTTTAAGGTTAAAGGGAATTTGAAAGCGTCTTTTATCTTAAAGTGAGAAAATCGGCCATTTACGGTTGGAAAAGGATCTTTTTACGAGAAGCTCGACACTGCGCAGGTGCTCGGTAAACAAAAAAAATGGACATAACCTTCCTCTGTCACATTTGCCCATTTTGTTTGATTTTAGCGTACTACGAAATATTAAAGTAAAACAACTTAATTTCCGCTAATTTATTTAATTTCACAACAATTGTTTCGTCATGACAACATGATTTCGTCAGGTGAGTATGGTACTAACTACTACATATTCGATATTGAGTTCTTTAAAAATTCAAAATGTGCAGAAAAGAAGGTAGTGGGAATTTACAGTAATATGTTTTTTTATTATTACACAAAGTTTCAGAAAAGGTTAAGTAAGGGGGATTTATTGAGGTCCGTCTGGTCGTTTAGAAGAATCTGTTTTTTATTGTATCTGTTAATTTCGAGGGCTTCTAGTTCAACCTGAGGTTCTTTTTTTCTAGGTGTAAGATTTTTTAGTTATTGTCAAAATCATGTCCTGTCTCCAAAAGATGGTCAGCATATGTTGAATTTCCGTTTTTACCAAGATATGCTTTCTCGTGTTCACGTATCCTAGTGCCGAAAGATCTACCTGTCTCACCCACATATACAGATGGGCAAGTACCGCAGTTTAACCTATAGACTCCAGACTTCTTGTTTTTATGGATCAAATCTTTATTATTTTTTATTAAATTTCCTAACGTGTTTCTTGTTTTGAATGTAATGTTGCAGTTACTCTTTTTCTTTAAATATCTTGCTATTTTTTCGGACTTTTTGTTTATGTACGTTAAAGAAATATATTTTGTATCAATAGCTATTGTTGGATATACAAGCGATATTGACTGTTTAAATTGCATTCGTTTCAATAATTTATTTATAATGAACGGATTGAAACCATTGTTAAATGCAATCTGTTTTATTATATTCATTTCTCTATCAAAATTCTCTTGTGTCATAGGTGTGTTGATTAATCTAAATATCATGCTAGTTTTTGAGAATGTGGGTGATTAGAATTTGAGTGGATCGTATTATCTGTATGAGTGGGTTTCCGGAAAATTGAAAAGTCATGTTTATTGTTAATTTTTGAAATTTTTAAAACAAAAGAAAATTGATGCTGTTGTTTTGTTCTATTTCATTGGTGAATTTTATTGTGGAAGATAATGTATTTATGAATTCTAAAAACATCGCAAGCTGTCTACTGGTACCGGTGAATAAAAATGAAATATCATCCACGTAACGATACCAATAAATGAAATATTCTTGGATTTTGGTTTCCAGGAAGTCCATAAATATTTCGGATAATATCGAAGTAAGTGGGATTCCCATAGTGAGACCATCATTAGCTTCGTAAAATATTCCATTAAATAAAAAATAGTTTTGGTCCAAACAAACCTTTAAGATTTCGATAATCTCTTGTTTTATAACCGGATTAGTTCTATTTTTTTAACTAATTCCCTATAGCAATTCGCACGTAATAATGATATAAATTCCAATATACTGTCTTCTGCACATAACCATGTTTATGCAAAGACTGATTTATGTTTTTATTCTTTTTCATTTCACAAGTTCCGACGCATAACTCACAATTTTTACAGAATATCACCAACTATATTCGTAAAATCACTGGTTCTCAGGATAGCAAACAGTCGGAAACATATGACCGGCGCATTAAACGAAGCTTTAAGTAAAGGACGGTTGATGTGCGTTTATGAAACTGATGGTCCCATTTAAAGGATTGTTTGATTTTTTTTTTTGAGAGGATTTGCTGCAATGTTTCCATCTCTTCTGGATTCCTTCTGTTTCTTACCCCTCCACCTTCTTACCACACTTTGTCTTCGCATTTCGAGAAGAACGTAACACACAATTTTTAACGGCTCATCGCTTTCTCATGCGGAAAATTCGCACGATATTAATCGAAAATCCACAATAGACTTTCAAGTTCTGTACAAGAAACTTTAGTATTTAGGTTAGGGTTAAGTGTTAGTTTTAAGTAGAAGAAGACAATTGAGTTGGCGAATTCTCAAAGATCACCATTGCCCATGTGGTTTAAAACCCAGAAGACAGTGAAACCAGGTGAGTCCCTTTCCTTCACATTTTTTTGTTCTTGTTTCACTCATTTTCCATCCCCAGCATTTTCTCTCAAGTCTCGGGTATTTGATACTTATTTATTGTGTGGAGGTTTAGTCCAAATTTCGTCCTTTAAATAAGTACAGTCCACATAAAAAAGATCTATAATTAACACCAAGAAATTGAAATTTGGTTTAATCCCCTACAAGGATCCTTCTTCATAAAAGGACTTTATCATAAAGGAGCCTTTCGATGTTGTTTATGAAACTGACCGTTACTAGTGTAGTGTCTATTTTATATCTGAATTTTATTACATAAGAGAATAAGTACTGTAAGCTATAACTCAACATGGTTTCTTTTGGCGTCCTACATGCCTTTTATTGAGTTCTTACATGTTCAACCTTTGAGACTGAGGTCACAAAATTCGAGTATGTAAACAATTTCAATTTCAAATAATAAATCAACTGAATGAAATAATAAAGAACAATCTATTAATTCACAACAATTTTCTTTAACATTAGCTTTTTCAGGTTTATATTTCGAAGAATATTGCATCCAATAACGACTATAGTTCAATTATGATAGAGAAAATTTTAAACATAAAAGAGAAGAAAATTGCATTGAATCTAGTGTACCTACCATATTACGAAAGATTTTACTGAAAATACATTTCTATTCATGTTTGATTGATTCTGACTTCACTTGGAGGAAACTCATTTTAATTAAAACATACAGGGTGTCCCAGAAGTCGACGTCAAGCCGGAATCAGGTAACTGGTTAAGCCATAATAGTCTTCAGAAAAATGAAAAAGAAAATCCAAGTCTTCTATTTTTCAAATTATATTGCACCTTCTTTTATTCAACAAAATGCACACCCTGTGATGATTTTTGAACTCCTGTTGCTACAATTTTTTACTTTTTCAAATAGTGCTTCTGTACCCTGTAATCTTCCAGCTTAAAAAATAATGTCACTTTTTGCCGAACTTGAATTGACTGTACTAAAAAAAATTGTAATATATCAGTTTGGCAAGTTACTTCAAAAGTTATCACATTTAATAAAGATTCTAAAATGCTATAACACTAACTACATTCTTCGATAAGCTGTACCTTTGGGCACTCCTGTGCTTCGCTGAATTGCACGTAGCGAAGTTCTTGGATCTTCCTCAACTGCTTGAAGCACAATATCGTCGTGAGGTAAGGAAATTCTTCCTTCACCATGCACTTTGTTTGGAAGTCGGCCAGCTGTGAAGAGCGCACATTCGTAAAAACTCGATGATCTGGATAACGATCAGCATTAGGGTATCTCTCGCGATACATTCCCGAAGCTGCACTAGCGTTACATCACAATTCCCCATAAATGAGGTGCATGTTGGCATATCCCTGTGTGGTATACACAGACAATGATGGCAATACACTATCACAGGTTAGTACAGGTAAAATCAAAGTTCGTCGTAAAGAGATCAAAACTATCCAAATTATAAGCAAACAAATTTAATAAATGAAGCCAAAAGTCGTAAGTACACAAATAACACGATCAAATACGTAAAGATGCACAGTATACCAAGAGTACTGATCTATATTGCGTTTACGTGTGCCAATACCAAATAGTGGTGTCAGTATCTGCCTCATTCAGACTTTATTGGTTCGGCAAAAAGTGACATTATTTTCCAAGCTTAGAATAAGAAAAATAAAATTTGAAGAAAGTAGGAAATTCTAGTAACAGGAGTTCAAAAATCATCACAGGTTGTGCATTTTCTCGAATAATAAAAAATGCAATATAATTTGAAAAGTACACGACTTAGATTCTGATGACTACTATGACTCAGCCTGTTATCCGATTCAGGCTTGACGTCGACTTATGGGACACCTGTACATAAGACAGTATTTTAATTTCCACAAAAATGTATTAAACATTTTCTTGGGAATTGAAATACTGTCTCATATTTTTTTTAACATTTCTATTCCTTACGTAAATAGAATATTGCCAAGTATTTTAAAATAGAATTCGACTCAATTGTAGCTTTTAGATTAGTAATTTGAGAATTCAAATTTTAAATAATAGAGATAAAACAGAAAAAGACAATAAATCTGAAGTAATCTTATTTGAAAGAATTTCGACGTAATTTTAACAACAACTATGAAATTATCTACAATGAAATTCCCTGAAACTAGAGTGCAAAAACAACCAAAAAGATCTTTCAATATGTGCATACCAATTGAAATTAATGGAAAAATTAGCACAAGAAAGGGAAAACTTGGCACCAGAAAGTTATTATTGCTATTCTTTAAATTGTAAGATGCATCATGAAAAAACTTGGAAGTATAAGAATTCACCATTTTATTGCAACGAAATTATAATAATTCAGTATTAACCGGAATTTTTGAATATTTGGAAAGAATTTGTAACTGAAATTCACGTGCAAATAAATATAAATATAACATTCCTAGAGTTTACATTATGAATTATTTATGCTTGAACATTCATGGATGGCTATCAGACACGTGGGGTACAAATCCCTAGACGGAATTTGCAAGGACAATACAGCTGAATTCAGATAATTCACAGTTTGACTTTATTTCCTATAGAATTAAAACCGAGCCTCCCGTCGATTAAAATTTATCTTTATAGAAGTTTTTATATGCGATAGAGTAAAGAATCTCATTCTAGTAATTGGATAAATGGCTAGGAAATTCGCCCATTTGAAATATATATATTTTTTTTGGTTTGCCCAAAGGTGGTACATTGGTGTTGGACTCGAGGGGGCAGTGGTTGAAAGTCCGCATGCTGGACTAGGGGGGTATTTCATTTATCTGTTCGCAGACCCCCATGTTCGGGATATTCTCATGAAGCGACTCAGGGTTTAGCGGGACTTGACGGTGTCCTGGCCCCTGGATCAATGCGTAAAAATTTAGGGTTTGTGGATCTCGACGAAATGGCCCCGCCATTAGTGCTTGACGCCAGGATCAATCAAATGACCTCACATGGGTTCGGTGAGTCAGGACGTACAGGCCGCTAGACGGTGCTCGTACCAGGATCAATTGTAGTCGTCAATCTTGAGTTTATCTTAGTTCATGGGACTGCATTCGGGTGGATGGATAAGAATTCCCTCCGGCGTTTCAAACCAACTCGGGTACTGACCTGCTGAGCCAGTAGGGGTTGGATACTGCTTCGCTGCTACCAGTCAGACGGTTCTGGAAGCTGGTGGGTTCATCTCTTCGGAGGGGTTATCGCCACGCGCGATAATATGGCGTAATCCTTATCACACGTTCTACCTCTAGGGGTGGACTGTGGAGATTGCTGTGTAGTCACTTGGAAAAGAGGTATCCTCAAATAGCCAATAACTATTCTGGTAGAATTCACGTGCCCACAGTAGGGGAGAATTCATCGCTTTGCACTGGTGCGGCGACATAATTCTAATCCACATCTAGTGTTGATTACGTAAGTCCATGACGATGATGGAAAGACAAAATGAAAATAGTTCTTACTTGTAAAATGTGCTTTTAACTAATAAGTGATCATTTTATTTGAAAAAAAGACTTAAGCCATCCTGCAATCTTTCTGATATTCAGGTATTTTATTTAATTCTGAACATGCTTCATAGTGAGTTTTGGTATAGGTGAGGTACTTGAAGGAATTTCCAGCAACTCTCTTTCAAGATCGTTATCAATTATGTCATCATTTGGAGTGAATGTTCAGCAAATATTTCTACCTTTTCTTGGCCAGTCCTTGCCCATTTCAGCGTTGATCCTGTTATGTTGTGCCAGAGTGGTATATGTTTCTTTGGTCTTTTCAAGTTTTTTATGGGTTCCCACACTGAATTATCATATCTATTCAGATTAGTGACATACTCACTGCATGATTTTTTCCTTGTTTCTTTAATTCTGAATTTTAGTTCGTTCGTTATCCTTTTTAAGGTAGTATTATCTCCTGGAGAGTGTGTCCGTTGCCATTTCTTCCTAGCTCTTCTTTTTTGTGCTAAGAGTTTCTTTATACTTTCTGGAATATTGTGTATTCTCTCTCTTTCTTTGGTCTCCGGAGTAGCATATTCAACAGCTTCTTTGGGAATTCTTTTGAATTCTTCTAGTGTTGCATTCATTTCATTTGTATTCCGCAAGCTGATATCGATATTTATCATTTCCAGGAGTATGTACCTATATTCATCACAGTCTGTCTTTCAATTGTGCAGCCTAGGAATAGGTTTTTTTTTGTGTATTACATAACTATTTATTACTGCTATGATTGGAGAGTGGTCAGATGACAGATCATAGCTTCGGACGATATTCATATAGAGGGTAGATACACCATTTGTTATGAAGGAGTCCAACAGATCAGGAGAATAGGTAGGTCTTCCTATTGACAAGAAAGAGTAATTGTATTCTTGTATCAGCTCTGCTAGTTCTCTGCCTTTTGTTGTTGTGAGCCTTGTTTCGAACATAGTGTGCTTACTGTTATAGTTACTTCCATCTTTGAAATTTTCTTTTTTGATATTATGCCTTGATGGGCCATATTCTGTAGAAAAAATCAGATCATAGGGCAGAATTTTGACTGTAGCTTGCAAGTAATCCTCTCCATATTTTGCCATCTCCACATAGTTTATGGTATTCTTGATGATAACAGCAGTACCAGCATGAGCTCTTTAATCTGGGTGGTTTGTGCAATGTGTGATGTAATTTGGTATGTTAATGTGTGATTTCTGTGTAAAATTGGTTTCAGTTATCAAGAGGATATCTATGGAGTGAAGTTCTGGTGAAGAAAATATTCAATTTCGTTTTTATGTTGCAGACGGCCATTGGAATTCCATTCAGATATTTTTATGAAAACATAGAGCACATTCTGCTAGTATTTCTTTGCTCTTTTTGCAGCTAAGTGTATTGTGTTCAACTCCACATTTGACACAAACAATCCTTTTGCTTTTCTGGGTGGTTCGATTTGGATTGACCTGTTTTGAAGATATTGAATTTTGTAGACTTCTCTATCATTTTATTGGTTCAAAGTCGACAAAAAAAATTTCAGAGGTTCTTTGGTCACCCAGTGCCTTCAGCTCATGATGTTCCTGACTTTATGTGAAAAAAATGATATCAAGGAATGTTCTGCCCCCCAATAGTTTTTGTGAATAGAGATTTAGTACTTGAGAACATTTCTGCATTATACACTTAGTCTAAATACTCATGAGGTCATGGTACGACGAAACAATTATCTTGTTAACAATAAAATTTAGCGGAAGTTGAAACTGTTTTTATTTATAGATTGTAAATTGGTATTGAGTTAATAATGTAAGATTCTACTATGGAAGATATCAACGATATTTTTTAAAAAACATTGAACAAATGTGCTAAAACTACTGTATTTTTTTTACATTGGTAAAATACTTACTCACGACGTATATCAAACGGAATCCCACCATCATTCCTGCGAACGTGATGAAAAATAGACCTCCAATAAACAATGGGCTATATCTGTCCGTACATCGTTGTCCTAACCTTCTTGGTTTTCTTGGATGGGGTAGCAGGGGCGTCGCTTCGGTTGCAATATCTTTTATGATGGTTTGATATTCTTGCATGCAAACCCTGCAGGTGTCTACAATGTAAAATAAAGAAAAATAAGTAATAATTAATACATTCACTACAGCCTTTGATAATAAAAGTAAATGACAATAAAAAAATTAAAGTTAAATGAATGCTATTGACTTCTGATACAAATTTGAATCAAGACATAAAGTGAAATATTTAGAAGAAAAATGAGCATATAAAGTTATTCGATGTAAATTATATGCAAAAAATTTCATCATCATCAAAACTTTGGAACATTAAATTAACTTATGGTTAAATAGCTATAAAGTTGAAATCTGTGAAAACTCATTTTATTAAATTTAATAATAAATTATATTTCTAAAATTTATATACATTGTATATTATACAGAGTATATATGAATAGTTGCGAAAAAATTTAGGGGGTGATTCCTTGTCAAAAAATAGGGTGGGTCTTTCATATAAACTTTATTTTTTTGAGCTCCCTCTGCTTAGTTACAGTTCCCTGAAGTTAGCGCCCGAAAAACAGTTGTTAATTTTTTTTAAAAACCAAAAAACTGACAATAATTGTAACTGAATCAGAGTTAATCAAAACTAGTCAGTTGTCATAACAAAATGACATCCGCATACTAGACAAATTCTAGTTCGGAAATAATTTCAGCCTCTAAGACTCATGCTATCATGTTGATAAATTATTTTTTTTTCAAAAACCTTTAATTTTAGGAAGAAATTATAATAGACCTCATTCGTTAAGAATGGATAAAGCTATCCAAAATAATTTTTTTTATTGTAAAATAGGAATATAATAGAAAAAAGATTCTTGGGAAAAAAGGCTTAGGGGTGAATTTTTCTACCCCTTGCAATCATAGAGAAACGGTGCCTTCTCGCCCGAATAAAATGTCTGCTTCATTTTATTCTTGTCAGTTTTTTGGTTTTTAAGAAAAAAATTAAAAACTGTTTTTCGAGCGTCATCTTTAAAATTTGTGTATATTCAGAATTTATTGAAATAATTCTTCTTATGTTTATGGTCCAATGATAGCTACAATATTTTGAATGAACATTCAAATGTCTTATAAATATTTCGAGATGAGCATTATTAATAAACATAAATTGAATATTGCTTCGAAAGGTTTTTTTAAAAATTTCAAACATTAACTAGAACAATTTTCTGAAACATTTAGAGATTGAAATCTAAATAATTTCTTTAAAATTTCTTAACATTAAATCGAATACAATGTCTTTGAAAAACTTTTTCCTTTTATTGACAGAATTATCAACACATATGTTAAATAAAAAAAATCCTCATACCCTCTACAGAGTTCCTAAAACATTTTGCTTGATTTAATTTCAAAAAATTTCAAGAGATTTTTCGGATTAAAATTTGAAGAGGTTTCAGTTCTTGTTAATATTTGAAATTTTAGTTTTATTTGCAATAAATACGAACATATAAATAATGTATCCAGATCATTCATGATGATAAGGTTGATTTAAGAAATTATTTAGATAGCATGGTGGTGCAACTCATTAATAATTGAAAAAGAGCTCTAAGAATAGTAAATAAATAAAGAAGAAAAGATTGAAATTATGAGGAAATTTTGCCTTCAAAGAAATTTGAAATATTTAACAATAACCTCGGTAGTATATTTTCGCAAATTATATTTTGTGTTTATGTCTAGAGTTAATCTATATTAACATCTAACAATTGTTGATTGAACTATTAGTTTAACAGTGGCCGTATCTAAACGACTATTTAATAATTATCAATTACCAAGTACGGGATGGGCCATTTATAATTTGCATTTTTGATCGACTATAGATAAGAAAATAATTACAAGTTTTTCAAAGTTGTTAGTTTATCATAAAGGCTGAATCTTGAAATTTTCGAATGAAATACAAATGACCAAATTTATGAATTCTTAAATAAATATTTAACTCGCAAAATAGCATACTGTACCGTATGCTAGTTCTATTTGATGAGTTATCATGAAATTGATTAGATGATTTGATCGCGAAATATTTGATAAAATTAAGGCCCCATTGTCAAATCCAAATATTCCTTTTAACTAAGATAGTGTGTCTATAAAAGAGCGCAATCCGAAAAGCAAGCATACCTAATTTGTTTGTTGTTTGAGTTCAAACCATGTAAAGCAATATTTATTCATATTGAAAACATTATTCAAGTTCAACGTTCACAAAAAGCTGATATCACTAGTACATTCAATGTTTCTTTATCACTCACAAGAAATTTAAACAAATGACAGAATATAATCGAAATATCCATTTTATAGTAATAATTTCCAGTCATTTTATCGTAGTGAGTTTGGTAAATACTAATGTTATCTGCGAATTGATTGTGAATTTAGTGTTATCCTTACAGGTAGAAATGAAAAATTTCTTTTAAAATTAAAGTAATCGTCATTAACTGGTTGATAATTACGAAAGTTGTATACTTTTCAATATTGGCATTTAATAAAGAAAAATATTAAAATAATGTTTTTTCTGAAAAATAACAGAATCTCTTCCACTGAAGGTCGAATGACAAAAAATATGATATTTTGAGAATTTTTTGGCACTTATTCAATCAAAAAATCCTGTTTTCTGGGATATAGATGACTAAAACGAAAAAATTCAACTTAAAAAATTAATAGTAATTATTCAAAATCCTTATTTTTTATTTCAAAAAATGAAAATGAATGTAACAATTCAGTTAATTTGTGAAATACCCTCACTTTCTTATCAGTTTTGGAGTTAAGTTGAAACCGAAGTTATGAAAAATTAAAAAAAAATACAGAAGAATGAGAGATACCAGGCATACCAGTTCAGTTAAAATCAGGAAAAATTCGATCAAAAACGAAACAAATATGCAAGATAGTCGAAACGACACAATTATAATAAAAATAATGTAATGTGAAATTGGGGTTATGATAAAAATGAAAATATATGTAAATAGAGTTAGTGTATGATATATATCTAACCTACTGCCGGTAGGTTCAAGAAACTTTGAATTCTAGAAATGAGCTCATCCGAAAATGATATCATCAAAATTCATTCTATTTTTGGACATAGATTTCGGAGAGTTTTTGTAGCATAAACTTAATTTTGGGAATCGTAATATACTGAAAACACATATATCACATGTAATGAAAAAATGCATCTGATTTATGAACTGAACTGATTTTACAACTTGCACCGGCGTTTAGAGAAAGACTATTTGGACAGGATGATCAGAAATATATGAGAAAATGTTGGTGGTGAAGAATCAAATAAAAAAAAACTAGTTTACTCACTTGATGTTAGATTTGAGTACGACATTTTTCCCCATTCGATGAACGTAACGATAAAAATTTAGATTTTTTCCCATTAATCAAAATACTTTCACAACTCTGCCCTTCGCAGATGGAAATCCGGTGTTTACATTTCTTACACACAAAAACACAAATTACGTTAATTTTACTTCCACCTCTTGTAACAACTACTCATCCCATTTCCAAGGGAATACTGTTTATACTTTCTTGTCTAATGACCACGTTACTTAAACCACGCCCACTTTCTGTTATCTACCTAAATAAGGACATCATGAATAATCGTATTTAGTGTCAGACAAATTAAAAATGACAATGTGAATATTACCTAGATTATTTAAAAATTGTCACATTTGTTTTTCATCTAACAAAGAAAAATCGCAAAAACATAAGCAATTGTCTGTCATTTTAGAGTGGGTAGTCATTATGTTTATTCTATGTATAATATATAATAAATTGTGCAAAATACGTGTTTTGTAACAGGGTCTAATGATCTCATTTCATCTTGAATTTTTTTTCAGAAAAAATAAATAAAACATATTTGGAAGATGAGATTCAACTTCAATGGTAAACTTAATACTTTTTTTAATTTTATAAAATAATTTTTTTCTCAAAAACTTTGTAAAATAAAATGAAATAAATGTCTTAGAAAAAACATATGGAATAAACTCATTATACAGCAACAGAAAAAATAAAAGAATCCAAAGAAAATGTAGAACATTTTTAATTGACATTTAAAAAGAATAGAAAGAAAAAGAATGAAAAAAATGAAAAATAAGTAGAAATAGAAAAGAATAGAAAGAATAAAAGAATTGCAAATATTCTATATTTTCTTTGGATTTTTTAATTCTTTCTGGTGCGGTATAATGAGGGTTTATTCTGTGTTTTCTGGGACATCTATTTAATTTGATATAAAAAAAATTAAAAAGTTTTTGAGTAACATTTTTTATGCAATTAAAAATATTAAAGAAATATTTGTATTTATTCAATATTTTCTTTGGATTCTTTTATCCTTTCTGGTGCTATGTAATGAGTGTTAATTCTATATGTCTACTTAATTGAAGCTTTTTTTTCTAAGACATTTTTTCAATTCAATTTCGAAAAGTTTTTGAGTTTTTTTTTTCATGAAATTAAAAATATTTTTTCTGGTGCTATGTACTGAGTGTTTATTCTATATGTTTACCAAATTGAAACGTTGTTTTCTTAGACATTTATTTAATTTAATTTGAAAAAGTATTTAAGAGAAAAAACTTTTATGAAATTGAAATATGTAGTGAGGTTAGCAAAATTAATCTGTGTGATATTTGAAATATTAATCAATAATTTTGTAGAAATTTTGTACATAATGTATATTAACTGAAAATAATTCCTTGAGCTAACTGATCTGCTCTGATTTATTGTAAATTTGAAAACTGAGGTGGAAATTAACGAAAAAAGATATTTTGAAAACTTATCAATCGATTTCTATGTGAACTTGAATAAAATCGATCGTAATGGGCCATTCATTATAGAAATGAAGATTCAGAACTGTTTTTCATCTCTGAAAAAAAAACTTTTAGTAACTGAAATTGATAGAAGCTAGACGAAATAAAGTAGTTTCATTATTTCAGACATCAATCATTTCCTCCAATGAAAAAGTTGAGAAATTAATTTCGTTTGAAATATTGACATTTCAGTTTTTAAAATGTGCAGCAATAAACTCGACATCGATTGAATAATATCCTTACATAAAAAAATTTTTCTTCTAAATATTAAAGAAAAATTAAAGGAAATGTATAATGAGGAAAATTTTTCAACTATAATTTATAAAAAATAAATAATCGATAAATTTAGATTTTTTCTCATTTTTTCTGTTTTGGCTCATCCTGCATAAAGCAAAGAGTAACAAACAAAGATTTTCTATCAAATATATTGCAGTTGAAATGGAGGAAAATATTAATCTCATTTCCAGAACATAGATTGTTTATTTCTTGAGAAACCTAGGGAAGCCAAGACTTTTGACGACGTGTGTATTTATAAATCATAAAATAGAGTCAGTTGAACCTATGGTTTCTGACTGCCAGTAACAGTTTGACTTATAAACCCTGGGGTTGCAAAATTTACACATAATTCTCAAAACACCAGTCTAACTGAAGTGATACACTCAATCTACAGATTCTATTTGAATTGGGAGAAAAATTATTTTTTCAGATTGGCAAACAGAAAATGGTCGCAGAAGCGTAAATAAGGATGCTGGATTGCGCCCTCTCTATGTAGTTCGTTGAAAGAAAGATTATAAAACAAATACAAAATTTGAATGAAAAGCTTATTGATAAGTTTGCATTCCAGAAATCCTGAAGAATTGAATTAACCTATTGAAAATAAGTCTATTTCTCTCAAATACGGAGCAAGTAAATTTATCGGTATTTTCTTTTACTCTGTTCTTTCTTGTTTAGATACAATTCTTCCCATTTAAGCTGTAACAATGCTCGACGACCTTTTAGAACAACAAATCTTTAGCAGTCATCTTCTCAATAATGAATTTTATGAAAAAATAAAAGATGAAACGGTCTCTTATTATTTTGAAAGGGTTCAAATGGTCCCTTGCAGCTCAATATTTGCTAACTTTGAACAGTTTCTCTATTATAATAAGTCCGGTACCTTCTGATTTGGATGCAGAATACCACTGTTCAAGATAACACAATTGAAGAGGTAATGAGATATCGGCAATACAGTTAAGAATTCATTTATTTCGTCAAACTGAATTAAAGAAAAATACAAATGGTAAAAGTCATCACAAAATCTTTTCATCAAGAAAATCTTTGAAAACATTAGAAATATCAGTCAATTACAAACTCCATTTATGAATTTACTCTGAATACGATCTGTGAGGTCTTTAAGATGCGTCTTCTCTTCTGGTCTGACCAATATATGGAAGCAATGGTTCAGGTGATAGCGGTCTATAGAATAATCTGTCAAGACAATCAGTTGATCTTTCTGAGCAGAGGTAGGATTGGATGCTCCAGGGTAACCTGTAATAAAAATATTAAAGTATTAATGTTGACTAAAAAGTTAGCGAAGTGATTTTTCTTCCAAGCTTGGCCTTAAATATTAGACAAAAATTCACAGAAGCCTAATAAAGATAATTGCAAATAAATGAAGTAACGGAAGTTTATAACAGCATAAAAGGGTGAGGATGTTCTCAATTTCTTCGAAATGTCTATAACAAGGAAATATTTTACTTTAATTTTGATTTATATTTTGCTCATAAGTTTTATGGCTTAGCCTATCACTCGCTTTCGACTTGACGTCAACTTCTGGGACGACCTGTACTTATAATAATAAAAATGTGGAAATATGATTTTGAATGGATTTCCATCAACTAAATATGGATTCAATCAAATAGTTTAAAACAAATTGATTTTAATCGATCTTTCACACTAGATGGTAAAATGTTAAGGATGATTTATTTGTCTGTGCGATTAAATGTAGTAAGAAAGTAAAACTGTTCCTTGATCACTAATATCTACTAGTTTACCTAAAATTCCAAACGCCATCGTTGAATTATCAGTGTATGGCGGTATGTCAGGTGAATAACGCCATCCTGTTCCCTCATAAATCGTATCATCTGTTATAATGAAATTATAAGGTAGATCACTTTTGTTTTGACGTAAATTCTCTTGTTGCAGTCTTTTTATCTCTCTCGTACAATTCTGCGGGCCATAACATGGTGGACTGTTGGTGTAGACTAGTAGAAGCTTTTTAATTGATGGTGCGAGATCTTGGTTCTTTTTCTCCATATTATAAATCCTCCAGTTATTCGGATAAAACATAAGCACCTCAACTGGTTCTATTTCTTTATCTGAAAACATAGTCATAGTTAGCAGATAACTAGTAATGTATTTTATTTGTGTACAAGTAGAATTTCGCTGCGAAAAACAATAGCATTATTTTATTCATTTTATAGTCGGTCTACAAAGTATCCGGAAAAGACAAAGCTTAATTGTAAATATTTAATATATAGGGTGTTCTTTTTAGAGTGATAGAATTTCCGATAGGAATAACTGTGATTTGGCAGAATGTATTGTTATTTTGACATGTTATTTTGACATTGCTGTTCAGTGAGCATTGACAAACTATCGTAGAAGACTTACGCCGCAACAACGTTCACAAATTGTTGAAATTTATTTTCAAAATCAGTGTTCTATTCGCCAAACTTATAGAGCACTTCCGCGAAATTTATGGTTTACATAATCGTCCATCAGAGCAGCTTATTCGTCGAACTATCGATAGATTTGGGACAACTATTTCTCTACTCGATGCAACAACAACAACAAGACAAAGAACTGTACATACAGAAGAAAATATTGCTGCTGTAAGTCATAGAGTTACTGATGATCCAGATATGTCTGTTCGTCGACGTTCATAACAAGTTGGACTATGTGCATCCACCACATGGAAAATTTTGAGTAAAGGTCTTGGTTTACACCCATACAAGATTCAACTGGTTCAAGAACTAAGGCCACTTGATCATAATAAGCGTCGTTTTTTTGCTGATTGGGCCCTAGAACAGCTTGAAGTGGATCCACTTTTTTATCGTAAAATTGTGTTTAGTGATGAAGCTCTTTCTGGTTGAACGGCTATGCAAACAAGCAAAATTGCCGTATATGGAGTGAAAACAATCCTCAAGAAGTTCTGCAGGTTCCATTGCATTCTGAAAAATGCACTGTATGGTGTGCTTTACATGCTGGGGACATCATCGGTCCATATTTATTTGAAAACGATGCTGGAGCTAATGTTACAGTGAATGGTGCTCGTTACAGATCGATGATCAATGATTATTTTTTTCAAAATTTGAATGGTATCGACCCAGAAGTGTTTTGGTTCCAACAATATAGTGCTACACCTCAAGCTGAGACCGTAACAATTGATTCATTGAAAGAAATATTTGGCGATAACATTATTTCGAGGAATGGTCCAATTAATTGGCCTCCAAGATCATGCGACATAACTCCACTGGATTATTTTCTTTGAGGTAATGTCAAGTCATTGGTTTATGCTGATAAACCAGAAACGATAAACGCTTAGAAGCCAACATAACTCGTGTTATTGATGAAATAAGGCTTGAATTACTCGAAAAAGTGGTCCAAAACTGGTCTGGTCGAATGCGGTTCTTCAGAGCTAGTCGTGGTGGACATATGCCGGAAATTAAATCATCTTCATTTCGTGACGCAGCTTGTTCAACTTCAATCTTCATTAGTCTCTATATGTTTTCAATGAGACTAAGATCTGGTGAAGCTGCTGGCCATGAAATGGTTGCCACTTGGTGTTTTTGTATCCAAGCTTGAGTATAGGTGGAATTATGGCATCTTGCATTCTCCTGCTGAAAACGCCGTTCCTCTGGATATAAAGCATTCATTGTTTGAAAGAGAAAATCGTTAAGAATGCCACAAAACTCTTCACTAATAATGGTACCGTCAGCTATGCAGAGAGGCGTAGATCATGCTGAGATATTGCTCCCCAAACTATTATTTTGGTGGAAAATTTGGAAATTTGGTTCTTTTAAAAGGATTTTTAAGTGATTTCCACCCCAAGTTGGAAACAACTTTCATCAGATATAAAGGCATTATTAAAATTATATTTTTGAAAACGTTGACAAGATTCTATCCTTCTTTACTTTTGTTAAGGTGTCATTATAGCCTTTGTCTTTTAAGTGACATACGGACGGTTTCTAGACATACTTCATATTTCGTTGATTTCTGAATCTGTTAGTCAATTTGCGAAACTCCAGGCGCGGATTGAATCGTCCTAAGGCAAAGAAACCGTTCAAATTTTTTCCTTCAATCTTACGCGGTCTTCCTGAAACTGCTCTATGCCCCATATCCATGCCATTTTTTATCCTCTTTATTGTCTCATATACAGCACTTTTTCCCAGTTCACTCAATTGCACTAATTTTTTTACGTTTCGAAAACCTTTTCTATACAAATATTCTACTCGTTTTCTTTTTTCTAGTTGGGACATTATTTCATAAATTGTATACCTGTTTACAATCAACAATATTTGACAGATAGTGTTGCCATGCAACTTTGGCCATAGCCGACTATCTGCACAAACTATTTCATAAATTACTTTTGTTTTAGAATGTTACAAAAAAGAAGTATGTTGAAATTATGAAAAATAATACATTCCGGATACTTTCTAGACGGACTATATATTTCAACAGATATTTTTCTGTATACATCAGTTGCTGCATTTTGAACTCAAAGGATCAGTTCAATATTTGAATAAATATGCGGTATCTTTAATTAAATTCACTGAAGTGAAAAAACTCTCAATAACAGATCGTCCTATGTAATTACATTTGATTGTTTACATTTACGCTGAACTCGATTGTAATCGAAGCGTTTGAAGTAAAGGAATAGGACTTTATTGTCAACTTGAATATTTCATGAAGACGATTTTTGGTGAAATGGTTCAATTCGATGAGTTCTATCTTCTGTTAGAAAATACTTATCCTGTATTTTATAATTGAATAATTGAAAGATATGGTGAAATTTGAAGAAAAAGTGTGAATACTTTTTCGATGAACAATTTAATTATTCAACTCCTTTACTGATAATTTGAATCATTGCAGATTAAGAAATAATTTCATAGTAATTCCTAAGACAACTTTGAACAGCTAATAATGACAAAATGACAAAGCAAGGTGGTTCAATACGTACATCCTAATTAAAACTCATAATAACGTTTGTACAAGAAACGATAAGCGTGGTCTATGAAACTAGAAAGTTATTTTCGAATTATTTGCACTTTAAAATATTCTCATTTCTTGCAAGGGAGCTTGATCTTCAAATTGAGATATATAATACATGGAAATAATTTTAATAGAAAGATTTTTTCATTTTATTCTGGGAAAATTATAATCATTTCACCGGAAATTGAGATATTTGGTAAGAGTTGGAGCTGTAATTCACGTGCAAATTTAAATATAACATACCTAGAGTTTACACAATGAATTATTTATGCTTGACATTCATGGCTATCAGACACGTGGGGTACAAATCCCTAGACAGAACTTGCAAGGACAATACAGCTGAATGGAGGTAATTCATGATTCGATTTTATTTTCAATTGAATAGAAACCGAACCGTTTGTCGATTAAAATTTATCTTTATGCAAAGTTCTATAAACAATGGAGGAAAGAATTCAAGTAGGGCTTATCATTCTAGTAACTGGAAAAATTGCAACTTTAAAACGCTTCAGCTTTATTCGAAAGTAGCGGTAATATTTTCATTGATAATTTTATATTTTTGCTGGCTTGTATTTGTAAAGAGTTTTTGTCAAATTTATTTCAGTGCGTCGTTTCTAGGTATGGTAACTCAAAGAATTAAGTGGTGTTAGGAGTTCAGTTGTATTCTGGTCAGGCTTTGTTACTGCGCATGAGGAACAGCACTATTAATTTTCGACCAAACAGTGAAACGAACCCTGGTAATAACTAGAAAATTTCGTAGCTACTTAGATGAAACCTGAACCCGGAACCACTGAGCTATTGGCAAATTTCACCATGGAAGGAAGGAGCTTACAGAATTCACTCTTTTCCGTCTTTTATTTTTCGTATGAAAGCTTCATTGAGATATCAACGATATTGTTCAACAAACATTGAACAAATACGCTAAAATTACTATTACTCTATTTTTTTCATTCTGATAAAATACTTACTGACGACGTATATCAAATGGATTCCTATAATCATTCCTGCAAATGTGATAAAAAATAGACCCCCAATAAACAATGGGCTATATCTGTCCGTACATCGCTGTCTTAATCTTCTTGGTGTTTTTGGACGGGGTAGCAGAGGCGTTTTTTCGGTTGCATTATCATTTATGATGGGTTGATAATTTTGCATGCAAATCCTGCAGGTATCTGAAAATGAGAATTTTTTAATAAATCCATATAAATCACGTTTTCGGATCTTGATAATGAAATTTATTTCAAATGTTATCTATGGAGATGGTCAGATATATCAAGGAATCAATATTATAAGAGACCACTTGTAAGAATTGAAACCGCGCTTAGAGTAAGGTACGTGAATAAAGACGAAGATACTGAAAAATTACCTGAATATTCTGCCTTCAGAGAAATTCTGAATATTTAAAAATAATGTCTTTAAAATATTTCATATCGTGTCCAGTGTGAACTTATAGTGCATAAATTAACAATTATCAAATACCAAATACATATATTGATTGACATTTAGCAGTTGCATATTGAATAATTAGATTTTTCGTAGTCGCATTTACATAAATAATTGATCATATCAATTAAGAAGTATGAAGTTATGAATCTCTAGTGCTCATCGAATAAAAATCATATTGACTCATTCTTTATTGAAAAAAGTACTATATTTTCTTGCCTTTATAACGCAACGTTGACTTTGTTCAAAAATTTACATTCATTTACGCATGCTAATTTCTCGTTATTATAAATGGAATCTGCGTAAATACAAAATTTTTCACTAATACTAATTTTTAATTATTGAACCAAAGTTGTTAATTTTTCATCATAAGCCAAAGCAATTTGAAAATGTTCACAAAACAACCTCTATAATGTTATGTACCATATACCGGTTGTTAGATCTGATCAGCTATCATGAAATTGATTTGATGATTTTATCGCGAGACTTTCAATAAAATGCCTCATTGTCAGTGCCAAATATTTCTTTTAGCAAACATAGTGTGCATAATTCGAAAAGCATACCTAATTTGTTTGTTTGAGTTCAAACCATTTAAAGCAATATTTATTCATATTGAGAACAATATTCAAGTTAAACGTTCACAAAAGTAGGATATCACTTGCAATTTTAATGTTTCTTTTATCACTAACAACAAATTTGAACAAATGAGGGAAAATAATCAGAATATCAATCTTATAGTGATAATTTCGAGTCATTTTATCGTAGTCGGCTTTGTAAGTACAAATGTTATCTCGAAATTGATTGTGAATTTAATGTGATCCTCTCAGGTGTGACTAATTTTTTTTTATTAAATAGTAATGATTACTTTGCTATTAACTGGCCGATAAATACGAAAATTTCAGATTTTTCAATATTGACAGTTATGAACTTGGGCAATTCAAAATAACTAAAATAATGTTCATTAATGAAAGGTGTTGATATTTTTTCATTGAAGGTCAATTTTCCATCAAATATTACTTGTTGGGAAATTTGAGGCCTGTTCTTAGTAGAAACTTGCATTGTATCTTTTATAAATAAAAGAAGCTCTAATTTTTGATGGCCTAAAAGAAAAGAGTTTAGGATATAATTCACATATTGAATCTGTTGTCATATCTTCTTTTTAAGATTTTTCTGAGCAGTCAAATAAATGCTGTAGAGTTAGCTCTACACTTTTTTTTCAGTTTGCTCGAAGACGCATTTATGTTGGTAAATTTTTTATTGATTGATTTTATTTGAAATAAAATAATAAGATGAGGTTTTTTACTTGATAGAAGGCTTATTACAAACTTTGAATATCAAAACAGATTCAATCTGTTAGTCTCCTACAATTTTAAGTTCAAAACATTTAATTCAAAAACTTTTAGAATTAAATTAATGTCTTATAAGCACTGCCTATATTTAATAGACGTATAAAATCAAAACTAATTATACAATATCAAATGGAATAAAAAATCCAACAAATATAAATCGTCACTTAAAATTAATAAATGAATATTTGATTAAGGGGCATTTCGTTCTGAGCATGTTCACTTGAACTCTTCAGACAGGCGTGTTGCGCATGTCTGTCTGTAGAGTTCAGGTGCGCATGGTCGGAACGAAACGCCGCTTATTTAAATATTCATTTATTAAATTTAATTGACAATCAATATTTGTTAGGTTTTTTCATTCCATTTGATATTGTATAATGAGTTTTGATTTTACAGATCTATTAGATATAAGAAGTGCTTGTAAGAAATTTACTTTATTCTAAGAGTTTTTTAATTAGATTTTTTGAAATTTAAACTGTAAGAGACTAACAGATTAAATCTGTTTTGATATTCAAAGTTTGATTTTATTCAACATCCAAATAACTTCCAACTGATAATACATTTCAAATGCCTGTTCTGGAGAATGTACATTCTATTAAAAAAATGGAAAAAGAGTTTTTTAAATTAACGTGGAGCATTTTTGAAATGGAATTTGTTATTCTTGACACTCCATTGAAAACAGCCGTGAAGGATGATATTTGCTAGGTATTCGCGGTCAATATTTATATTTCCTTTTGATTCTTTATCAGTTGACTGCCGCACATGTGTTGATAATCCTATATGATCATGAAAAGAAACAGTGTCTTTTAGACATGTTATTTGATTTAGTTTTCAGAAGTTTTCAAGAGACTTTTCAGATTAAAATTAGTAGAGTTTACTCAGAATTGTTCTACTTAATATTTGAAATATTTCATACGATCCTGTTTTTTATGATATGAATGACTTAAATTGGATAAATTCAAATCAAACAATAACATCAAATGCAACAGTTTCGTCATCTAGATAAATACTTGTCATTTCTTTATTATCAACTTTAACACTAAGTTTACAGCGAAGTTATAAGAAAAAAAATTTCAATAAAAACTCCGGATTTTGTATGAAACATACAGTAGGTGAATAACGCACATTTATTCTGGAGATCATGAGAAATTTGTATCATGAAAAAAAATAAAATGTATGCTAATAGAGTAATTTCAATTCCACACAGAAGCGATTCCGAAAATTATATAATCGAAGTTCATTCCACTTTTGGAAATAAATTCTAAAGAATTTAAGTATTAAATTAAAGAATTAAATTTTGAAAATTGCATTATATTGAAAACTTATAAAATAACTTCAGATGAAAATATACTCATTGCGAACCACAGGTACTCAAAAGAAGATTTAAATTAAGGCAATTTATGAAGGATGATCAGAAATATATGAAAAAAATATAGGTACTACAGAATCGAACTGAATGCACTGATTTACTTACTTGATGGTGCATCTGAGGACAACATTTTTCCCCATTCGAATAAAACAGCGATAACAACTCAAATTTTTTTCCATAAATCAAATAACTTTCCCGACTCTGCCTTTTCGCAGATACGAACTCGGTGTTCACATTTCTTACACAAAAAACACAAATAAAGAAAGATACTTTTGCTACAAACTCTTGTAATTACTCATCCCATCACCAAGGGAAACCAACTTATACTCTCTTGCCTAATGACCACGTTGCTTAAACCCCGCCTACTTTCTGTTATCTACCTAAACAAGGATATCGTGAATCATCGTACTCAGTATAAGACAATTTGGAAACCATTCAAACCCCAGGTGATAATATAAATATTATCGAATAATTCGATAATTCAAATCAATTTTTATTTGTTTTTAATTTATATGTAATTTTAGGTTGTTATATGGAAATATATTATTATATTATTATTATATGTTGATTGGGGAGTCTATACGTCAATTCTTCAATTTTTTGTCAGGGGAAAACATATAGGAAGATAATATTCAACTTTTGAGGTGAAATTTGTACCAAACTATAATTAAGTTTCACTCTTCGATTGTTTTCTGTTCTATTGAAAAACATCAACCAACCGTAATACAAAAATAGTCACAATCTAGGTTTTAAAGACTCTAGACTTCAATTATCGTATAAATTACGTTCAGAAATGTTATTTTTCAATTTAAAGGAAATTGACAAGACTGCAAAGAAGGTTTTCATGTGAATTGATTGACTTTGAAGTTAAAAACAGTATTTAAAAGAAATTTATCTCTAATTTTTGAGAAACTACGATAATTGGATATTATCTTAAATTAATTTCTTGACCTTTCTAGTTTGATCAGTTCATTCTGAAAGTCAGACGCTTTTTGGCGCTTGTTCAAAAGTCTTTTTCCCCCGGAAATTTTATATCTGTAAATTAATTCCATAAGGAACGTTATACATCAGGAACCTCTACCTGACGGAAATTCATCGTATATGATTTAAAGTAAAACACTTTATTTCCGCTTATATAAGCGGAAATAAAGTATTTTACTTCAAATCATATATGATGTACTTGTATTTATACTCAAAATCAATTAGCATTAGCATTTTCACCTTCAGTCTTCTGGACGGCGGAACCTCACGAAATTTGGTACGAATCTTTGTCTCGTTATTATACACCTTTATACCAAATTTTATTTCGATTAGATCTGTTTCGGAACTCTTCGAAAAAATAAGAGAAAGCTTTAAGTGGATATCTGCAAAACCACTAGACCAATTTTTTTTACCATTAACAAACTCACCGAGATTCTTAGGACTTGAATTTATCCTGAAAGTTTCAAGTCTCTAGCTCTTTCCACTCAAAAGTTGATTGTATACACTGACCGACCGGAAATAATTAAATGATCAAATGAAGGGTATGCGGGAAAAACATATTTGAAATTTTCGGAGAAAATTGACTGTTGACCAAGCGCGCTCAAGCTTAGATTTTGCGTTAAGACTTTTTATCATGTTTCAGATTGTTTTAAATTCAAGGGGATGGATCATAACAAAATTTAAACATCCACAGAATGTGAAAATTATTTAGTATATATTCTTATTTCATCTTTATTTCGTGGCGCTCAATTTCCATCTTCATTAGTCCTCATATGTTTTCAATGGGACTAAGATCTGATGAAGCTGCTGGCCAGGAAATGGTTTTCAGTTGGTGCTCTTGTATCCAAGCTTGAATATAAGCAGAAGTAGAAAGAAAAGTTTACAATGCCACAATACTTTTCACTTTTAATTAATGGTACCATCAACTATACAGAGAGGCGTAGCATCACGCTAAGATATTGCTCACCAAACCATTATTTTGGTGGGAAATTTGGAAAATTGAACGGTAACAGGTTGTTTTGATAGGATTTTTAAATGATTTCCACCAAGTTAGAAACAACTTCCATCAGATATAAAGACATTAAAATTATCTTCTTGAAAACGTTGACCAACTTCTATTCTTCGTTCCTTTTGTAAAGGTGTCATTTAGGGTTTTTTTTGTTTTTCTTTGATATGCACCCTTGTCTTTCCAGTGATATACGGACGGTTTCTATGTCTAGAAACAAAATTTTATCTTCCATTCCTTTCGTAAAGGTATCATTAGAGGGAATTTTTTTAGTTTCCTCGATAGGTAACCTTGTCTTTTTAGTAACATATGGACGGTTTCTGGACATACTTTTATATTTCGTTGATTTCCAAATCTGTTAGCCAATTTGGAAAACCCCAGCCCTGGATTGTGTCGTCCTAAAGCCAATAAAGCGTTCTAATTGTTTCCTTTAATCTTACTCGGTCTTCCTGAAACTGGTCTATGCCTCATATCCATGCCATTTTTATCTTCTTTTTTGTCTCATACAGTACTCTCTTTTTTCTAGTTGCGACATTATTTCATATATTCTATACCTGTGGACAATCAACATTATTTCACAAATAGTGTTGCCATGCAACTTTGGCCACAGCCGACTATCTTCACAACCTATTTTTTAACGTTTCGAAAACCTTTTCTTTACAAATATTCTACCTGTGTTATTTTTTCTAGCTGCAACATTATTTCATAAATTGTATACCAACAATATTTGAAAACTAGTTTTGCCATGTAACTTTGGCCATCCGACTATCTGCACAACCTATTTTATACATTACTTTTGTCTTAGATTGTTACAAAAATGAATTATATTAAAATTATGAAAAATAATAAATTCCGGACACTTTCTTGAGGGACTATATATTTCAACAGATATTTTTCTGTATACATCAGTTGCTGCATTTTAAACTCAAAAGATAGATAGATTGAAAGTTTGAAAAAATAATATCTCAGAAGTTTTTTCGATGAATTGACTTTATCGCAAATAAGTGGTATCAAAGGAGCTGAGGTAAGCCTCTTATTTTGTTCACAAGATTTTTTATACGCTTATTCCATTTTAACTGTTGGTCAATCGTAATTCCCAAATATTCAGTACCTCTTGTTTCTGACATTGATGTCTCATTGTCTATTATTAGGTTTCCTAAAGTTGGTAGATTAGGATTGTACGAAATGAAAGCCACATATTCTGTCTTATCTAGAGTCAGGATGAGTTCATTACTTTTCAGCCATTTTTTAATTGTTTAAAATTTCATTTGCACTTGATTTTCTTTGATTTTTCCCAAGAATTTCCCCTATATTGAATTATCACATCGTCTGCAAAATAAATGGCGTCTTCTGTTTCTTTTATTTTTAGCAGACTGTTTATGTAAATAAGAAACAGAATCGGTCCAAACACGGTACGCTGTGGAACTCCATATGTAATAACGCGCACTGAGCTTCTTATGATGTATTCCACACATAATGGCAAGGTCCAAACATTATATTGAAATAGCAATTTGATCGATTTTCTAAATGAAAGAGTTTTATTTACGGTTACTTTCGGAAACACAAAATGGATAACCTGTATATTTCCTTAATAATCCTTCATCTATTTTCATTATTTTCATACCATTTGAAAAATAATGAAAACGAAGATTGTCATCCTATCAGGAATATTTAAAATTTATTGAATGATTACAATTTTTTTTTCACATTTATTTACATGTAAAGTACAGTACAACACTTCAATTGTAACAGGGTACAATGTCGTGAAAACTACTGCCTCAGGTTAATTAATCTCGTCTACTCAGTAGATATAAGTTAGTTGTAACAAAAAAATAGAATTTTACATTTTATCCAGAACTAGTGTGAATATATTTGTGATATTTATATTCGGAGTAAGCAGGTATATCATTAAAATCAATATATTTACAAATATGACAAGACATTTAAGGGAATGTTGGTTTAAAGAAATCGAATATGAAATATTATGATTTTCCTTTTTATCTCGGAATAATAAAATTCCGTTCAGTGCAAAATTATACATATTCACCATCCTCATTAAAAAATTCTCCATATAAATATTATGACAAGGATATTTTGTTGGAGATACTCGTATCTAGAAATGAAGAAATTATTTCCCTATTAACCCTTGCTTTGAGCCTCTTGAAACGAACGTATTTTTTTCAACCTCAACTCATTATTTTCAAAAAGAAATGGTCTATTTCACTTATTCACCTGTATGTTATCGATCTGTAATTTGCGTAGTAATGAGTCAATGTTATATCATTTTGTCGGTTATCTTAAAATATATGGGAAAAAGATGTTATCAATAACAATTCCATTTACTGATATTATTACAGAATTTCTTGAGAAATTAGAATTATCTTTCGAAAACTTTACAGTTAACTTTTTCTGTGAGACTATTCATCAATAATTGTTCTCTATCAGCAACATGGTAAACATATTGTGTTCGGGTTTAAGGATTATATATCTGCATGATTCCTGAGAAACAAATTGTTGGTGAAGTTTTCACAACACAAATATTTTGTATTCGTAATTATATTATTCCTTTAAGCAAATATTCAAATAATCACTTAACAATTGCTCTATTTTCAGATCTTTTAATCGAGATATATGCTACAAATATTTGAGGTTTCTGGATATGTTTGTATTCAATAACTGCGTCTATTGAAGTTGTAAATTAGTTTTCAATTTCTTTCTCAATATTTTAATGATATATTCCATAATGCATTGGACAGACTAGCATTTGGACTAGATTATTACTTGACGACTGATAATTGTTTATTATCTTTAATTTTATTTCACTTTCATTTCTTTTTCTTTCTCTTCCCATTTCCTCAAATTTTTCTCGCACATATCTAATAAAGGTTTGGATTCTGGAATGAGTTTGTACAGCAAAGTATAACATGGATAACAAATATTGGTGAGAAATCCCACTTGAGAAGAGGCATGTTGGTTTGGTTGGTCCCTATCCATCATGGGTATTGGCTGCCTACCACTCGCCTTCTCAGCATCTCCCTGCTGGTAAAATTCTTCGAAAATTATTTTCACAGTCTTCACTTGTATCTCCCATGGCTTAGCACTTGCACTCAAATCACTTGCGGTCATAGAAATTGCACGAAGGAGAAGTCTATGCTCCGAGTTGGACCAGCAGAAGTTCTTGGTTTCGACTAGATTTGAGAGCTTTTCTTTATTAGAGAAGTAGAGTGCCAGATCCGTTGCTAGGATGCAGTTTTTCAGATGTCCTAGGACCTTCTTGTATTCGCTATTGGTTAGTTTGCCGAAGATGTTGTGGCCTTCCTGTTGAACATAAAATAATTGAATAATTCGAATATTTTTCATATTTAAATTCAAAAAAATTGAAAAAAAAACTTTTCAAATATCTGTGTATTAGAGTATAAGAGCTGGAATTAATTCTCCGGAACCTCTAAAGATTTTAATCTGAATAAATCCCATGAAAAAAGTTAGAATTAAATTTTGAAACATGTCCTAAATACACTGTATTACTTTATAGACATATATATTATCATCACATGTGGTGGAAATTAACTTATAAAGAATCAAAAGAAACTATTAAATAATGAACAAATTATTTAGACATCACCTTATACATATATGTTTCGATTGGATGTTAGAGAATCACAAGTTTCATCACCAAAAAATGTTCAACATATAATTCAAAAAGGTCTCTTTTTATTTTGCTTTTTTAAAGAATATAAAGCACATTCTTCATAGAAAGAACCTGATACATTCGAACCCAAAATCTCTTCAGTAAGGAGTTATTTGAATAAAAAAAGTAATCATAAAAAATGTATAACAATACCTTTTTCAAAATTCAATTTTGGGATAACCATAACAAGTACAAAAATTTGGTAATATCACAGAAATACACAATGTAATACAAAGAAATTTCTCAATTATTTAAGTATCAGGTGTTTTTTCTAGAGTGATAGAACTTTAAATTGAAATAAAATACATTTAAATTAAGATTGAAGCAATTTTTTTTTATTTGAAAGATAATATTATGACATTTACATTTTGAAAATAATTTCCGGCATATGTCCACCACGACTAGCTCTGAGGAACCGCATTCGACCAGACCAATTTTGGACCACTTTTCCGAGTATTTCAGGCCCTATTTCATCAATAACACGAGTTATGTTGGCTTCCAAATCGTCTATTGTTTCTGGTTTATCAGCATAAACCAATGACTTGACATAACCCCAAAAAAATAATCCAGTGGAGTTATGTCGCATAATCTTGGAGGCCGATTAATTGGACCATTTCTCGAAATAATGTTATCGCCAAATCTTTCTTTCAATAAAACAATTGTTACGGTAGCAGCATGAGGTAAAGCATTATCTCTTTGGAACCAAAACACTTCTGGGTCGACACCATTCAAATTTTGAAACAAATAATCGTTGATCATCGATCTGTAAAAAGAACCCACTGTAACATTATCTCGAGCATCGTTTTTAGAGAAATATGGACCGATTATGACTCCAGCGTGTAAAGCACACCATACAATGCATTTTTCAGGATGCAATGGAACCTGCAGAACTTCTTGAGGATTGTTTTCACTCCATATACGGCAATTTTGCTTGTTTGCATAGCCGTTCAACCAGAAATGAGTTTCATCACCAAACACAATTTTGTAATATAAAAGTGGATCCACTTCAAGTTGTTCTAGGGCCCAATCAACAAACAAACGACGCTTATTATGGTCAAGTTGCTTTAGTTCTTGAACAAGTTGGATCTTGTATGGGTGTAGACCAAGATATTTACGCAAAATTCTACATGTAGTGGATGCACAGTGTTCAACTAGTTGTGAATGTCGACGAATAGACAAATCTGAATCATCATTAACACTTTGACTTACAGCAGTGATATTCTCTTCTGTACGTACAGTTCTTTTCTTGTTGTTGTCCGAAATCTATCGATAGTTGGACGAATAAGCTTCTCTGATGTACGATTATGTAAACCATAAATTTCACAAAATGCTCTATAAGTTTGGCGAATAGAACACTGATTTAAAAATAAATTTTAACTTGTAAACGTTGTTGCGGCGTGAGTCTTTCCATGATAATTTAGCAATGCTTACTGAACAGAAATGTTCAAACAACATGACTTCTACCTTCTGTCAAATCCCAGTTATCCCTATCGAAAGTTCTTTTACTCTAAAAAAAAAGACCCGATATATACACTGAAAATTACTATGAAGAAGTATTTGCGTATTACAGAATAATAGCTGGAATTAATTCACCAGAACCTCTGCAGATTTTAATCTAAATAAATCTCTCGAAAACATTTAGAATTAAATTTCAAAACATGTCCTCATTACACTGTATCTCTTTATAGACAAATATATTATCATCACATGTGATGAAAATGTGTTTATTTAGAATTTGGAATCAAATATAGACCAAAATTATTAGAGCAAAAAACTTTCTTTGGGGATCACGGAGCAAAATTTATAGTTAACTTTGACGAAAGTTATGACTAAAAAAAATTTTATAATCATGTTTTCCTTAACCACCCTAAAATGAGTAAGAATTTCATGAAAAAATCTCCATGAAACCACCACCCTAATATAAGGAGAATGACGCTCTTTTCAGCGTTATAAACTAAGTTTTGATTGAAGGTGATGTTATGCTATGTTTTTAGTGAAAAAATTGAGAAACTATTGGGTATTTTGGTTAAAATGTTTTGATGAGGGGGTTTATCCGTTAGTGGATGCAATTTGTTCGATAATATTCAAATCTGTAGAGAAGTTATCGCGTTTCATTGGTACGTTAATTGATCTATGGATCATACTGTGATATATTGTTATTTTCTGGTTAATGGGATGGTGTGATGCGTAAAGAATAGTGATATCGGTCTATGTAAGTTTACGAAGAACACCAAAGTCATGAAAATCACCCTTTCTTAAAATTATACGATCAAATAAAATTATACTACAGTTTTTAATGTTCTCAAAAGTGAATGTAGTGTCTATCTATTCCTTCAAACCAACAAATGATATCATCTACATATTCCAATCCCATAAGAAAATTACCAATGAACCAATTACCATTAATTTCAATAGACCGAACGTGTAGTGATGTAATTAAACTCTTTGTAATATTCGCAACATTTTTCTACGTACGTAAAGAATAGTGATATCGGTGTATGTGAGTTTACGAAGAACACCAAAGTCATGCAAATCAGCCTTTCTTAAAATTATAAGATCACATAAAATTATACTACAGTTTTTAATGTTCTCAAAAGTGAATTTAGTGTCTATCTATTCCTTCAAACCAACAAATGATATCATCTACATATTCCAATCCCATAAGAAAATAACAATGAACCAATTACCATTAATTTCAATAGACCGAACGTGTAGTGATGTGATTAAACTCTTTGTAATATTCGCAACATTTTTCTACGCACCTGCTGAAGTATTGTTACGGTTTGATTAAAATGATGATGTTCCATTGTTGAAGTGGAATAAATCGCTGCAATCGGAGATTCTGACTCCAACATGAATTTATTATTCTTTCCACGGTGATCTAAATCGTGGCAAAGAGCTCCAACGAAAAGTCCCAGTCTCTGAAAAAAATCGAAAGTAATAATTTAGAGAGTTTATATAATTTTCATATCGTCTGAGGGGGGCATTTTCTAACCATGTGCTGATCAGCTGCAGAACTACAT